>CM042234.1:14868584-15483584 GCA_023566465.1 Cottus gobio | reverse complement strand
CCTATTTTTGGCCCTTTTCCAAATGGCTAAGAAATGTCCAAACTGGGGGAAATCCATGGACCTTTACCCGAGAAACGTGCCCCAAAATCGGATTCAAGACCATGACAGTGACCCCCCCCTTCTCCAGGGTTAATAAGAATACACTGTTCTCCGGGGTTGAAACCCATTGACTGATAAAACCGGTTGACTTTTACCCGATAAACATTGCTCAAAATCGGATTCATTACCTTTGAAATGACCCACCGTTCTCCGGGGTTGAAAGCCGATGACTTTTACCCGATACACATAGCCCAAAATCGGATTAATTACCTTCGCAATGACCCATCGTTCTCCGGGGTTGAAATCCATTGACTGATAAAACCGGTAGACTTTTACCCGATAAATATTGCCCAAAATCGGATTCGATACCTTCGCAATGACCCACCATTCTCCGGGGTTGAAACCCGTTGACTTTTACCCGATAAACATAGCCCAAAATCGGATTAATTACCTTTGAAATGACCCACCGTTCTCCGGGGTTGAAACCCGTTGACTTTTACCCGATAAACATAGCCTAAAATCGGATCCAACAGCTCCAAGTGAAGGGTAGACTCAAAGTTTAAAAAAATGGCCGCTTAGAATTCAAATGACTAGGACATGCAGAAAAAAAATTCCAGCTTCTCCTGTGTGCCAATTTGGACAGGTATCACCAAGCCACCACCATCACATTAGTAGGAACACCCTCTCACGAGAGCCACCAGGGACAACTCCACAACAACTTCCAAATTGTCCCGAGAGAGGTGTTCCGAAATCGGATTCAAGACCATGACAGTGACCCCCCCCCCTTCTCCAGGGTTAATAAGAATACACTGTTCTCCGGGGTTGAAACCCATTGACTGATAAAACCGGTTGACTTTTACCCGATAAACATTGCTCAAAATCGGATTCATTACCTTTGAAATGACCCACCGTTCTCCGGGGTTGAAAGCCGATGACTTTTACCCGATACACATAGCCCAAAATCGGATTAATTACCTTTGAAATGACCCACCGTTCTCCGGGGTTGAAACCCGTTGACTTTTACCCGATAAACATAGCCTAAAATCGGATCCAACAGCTCCAAGTGAAGGGTAGACTCAAAGTTTAAAAAAATGGCCGCTTAGAATTCAAATGACTAGGACATGCAGAAAAAAATTCCAGCTTCTCCTGTGTGCCAATTTGGACAGGTATCACCAAGCCACCACCATCACATTAGTAGGAACACCCTCTCACGAGAGCCACCAGGGACAACTCCACAACAACTTCCAAATTGTCCCGAGAGAGGTGTTCCGAAATCGGATTCAAGACCATGACAGTGACCCCCCCCCTTCTCCAGGGTTAATAAGAATACACTGTTCTCCGGGGTTGAAACCCATTGACTGATAAAACCGGTTGACTTTTACCCAATAAACATTGCTCAAAATCGGATTCATTACCTTTGAAATGACCCACCGTTCTCCGGGGTTGAAAGCCGATGACTTTTACCCGATACACATAGCCCAAAATCGGATTAATTACCTTTGAAATGACCCACCGTTCTCCGGGGTTGAAACCCGTTGACTTTTACCCGATAAACATAGCCTAAAATCGGATCCAACAGCTCCAAGTGAAGGGTAGACTCAAAGTTTAAAAAAATGGCCGCTTAGAATTCAAATGACTAGGACATGCAGAAAAAAATTCCAGCTTCTCCTGTGTGCCAATTTGGACAGGTATCACCAAGCCACCACCATCACATTAGTAGGAACACCCTCTCACGAGAGCCACCAGGGACAACTCCACAACAACTTCCAAATTGTCCCGAGAGAGGTGTTCCGAAATCGGATTCAAGACCATGACAGTGACCCCCCCCCTTCTCCAGGGTTAATAAGAATACACTGTTCTCCGGGGTTGAAACCCATTGACTGATAAAACCGGTTGACTTTTACCCAATAAACATTGCTCAAAATCGGATTCATTACCTTTGAAATGACCCACCGTTCTCCGGGGTTGAAAGCCGATGACTTTTACCCGATACACATAGCCCAAAATCGGATTAATTACCTTCGCAATGACCCATCGTTCTCCGGGGTTGAAATCCATTGACTGATAAAACCGGTAGACTTTTACCCGATAAATATTGCCCAAAATCGGATTCGATACCTTCGCAATGACCCACCATTCTCCGGGGTTGAAACCCGTTGACTTTTACCCGATAAACATAGCCCAAAATCGGATTAATTACCTTCGCAATGACCCATCGTTCTCCGGGGTTGAAATCCATTGACTGATAAAACCGGTAGACTTTTACCCGATAAATATCGCCCAAAATCGGATTCGATACCTTCGCAATGACCCACTATTCTCCGGGGTTGAAACCCGTTGACTTTTACCAGATAAACATAGCCTAAAATCGGATTAATTACCTTTGAAATGACCCACCGTTCTCCAGGGTTGAAACCCGTTGACTTTTACCCGATAAACATTGCCCAAAATCGGATTCGGTTAGTTTAGTTTAGGGTGCGGACCAGGGGAATCCGACATTAGTCGGTTGAGTCGAGACCTCCTCGCGGTGGTCCGCGGTAACGCCATAGTGGCGGCTAACTTGACTCGTAATCTCCCCAAATCGAAGCATCTTCCACTTGGGAGGTTTGGAGGTTACCCACCCCCGTCCTCCTGGGCTCACCTTGGAAGGCAGCATCGAAACATAGTCAGTGTCGCAATAGGTGGCCCAAAATCGGATTGATTACCTATGTAATGACCCACTGTTCTCCGGGGTTTAAACCCATTGACTGTAAAAACCTGTTGACTTTTACCCGATAAACATTGCCTAAAATCGGATTCATTACATTCGCAATGACCCATCGTTCTCCGGGGTTTAAACCCATTGACAGTAAAAACCCGTTGACTTTTACCCGAGAAACGTGGCCCAAAATTGGATTTAAAACCTTTGCAATGACCCACCTTTCTCCGGGGTTGAAACCTGTTGAGTTTTACCCATAGAAACGTGGCCCAAAATAGGATTTAAAACCTTTGCAATGACCCACCTTTCTCCGGGGTTGAAACCCGTTGACTTTTACCCATAGAAACGTGGCCCAAAATCGGATTTAAAACCTTTGCAATCACCCACCTTTCTCCGGGGTTGAAACCCGTTGAGTTTTACCCATAGAAACGTGGCCCAAAATAGGATTTAAAACCTTTGCAATGACCCACCTTTCTCCGGGGTTGAAACCCGTTGAGTTTTACCCATAGAAACGTGGCCCAAAATAGGATTTAAAACCTTTGCAATGACCCACCTTTCTCCGGGGTTGAAACCCGTTGAGTTTTACCCATAGAAACGTGGCCCAAAATAGGATTTAAAACCTTTGCAATGACCCACCTTTCTCCGGGGTTGAAACCCGTTGAGTTTTACCCATAGAAACGTGGCCCAAAATAGGATTTAAAACCTTTGCAATGACCCACCTTTCTCCGGGGTTGAAACCCGTTGAGTTTTACCCATAGAAACGTGGCCCAAAATAGGATTTAAAACCTTTGCAATGACCCACCTTTCTCCGGGGTTGAAACCCGTTGAGTTTTACCCATAGAAACGTGGCCCAAAATAGGATTTAAAACCTTTGCAATGACCCACCTTTCTCCGGGGTTGAAACCCGTTGAGTTTTACCCATAGAAACGTGGCCCAAAATCGGATTTAAAACCTTTGCAATGACCCACCTTTCTCCGGGGTTGAAACCCGTTGAGTTTTACCCATAGAAACGTGGCCCAAAATAGGATTTAAAACCTTTGCAATGACCCACCTTTCTCCGGGGTTGAAACCCGTTGAGTTTTACCCGATAAACATAGCCTAAAATAGGATTAATTACCTTTGAAATGACCTACCGTTCTCCGGGGTTGAAACCCATTGACTGATAAAACCGGTTGACTTTTATCCAATAAACATAGCCCAAAATCGGATTTAAAACGTTTGCAATGACCCACCTTTCTCCGGGGTTGAAACCCGTTGACTTTTATCCATAGAAACGTGGCCCAAAATCGGATTTAAAACCTTTGCAATGACCCACCTTTCTCCGGGGTTGAACCCCCGTTGACTTTTACCCATAGAAACGTGGCCCAAAATCGTATTCGATACCTTCGCAATGACCCACCGTTCTCCGGGGTTGAAACCCGTTGACTTTTACCCGAAAAACATAGCCCAAAATCGGATTAATTACCTTTGAAATGACCCACCGTTCTCCGGGGTTGAAACCTGTTGACTTTTACCCGATAAACATTGCCCAAAATCGGATTCGGTTAGTTTAGTTTAGGGTGCGGACCAGGGGAATCCGACATTAGTCGGTTGAGTCGAGACCTCCTCGCGGTGGTCCGCGGTAACGCCATAGTGGCGGCTAACTTGACTCGTAATCTCCCCAAATCGAAGCATCTTCCACTTGGGAGGTTTGGAGGTTACCCACCCCCGTCCTCCTGGGCTTACCTTGGAAGGCAGCATCGAAACATAGTCAGTGTCGCAATAGGTGGCCCAAAATCGGATTGATTACCTATGTAATGACCCACCGTTCTCCGGGGTTTAAACCCATTGACTGTAAAAACCTGTTGATTTACCCGATAAACATTGCCTAAAATCGGATTCATTACCTTCGCAAATGACCCATCGTTCTCCGGGGTTTAAACCCATTGACAGTAAAAACCCGTTGACTTTTACCCGAGAAACGTGGCCCAAAATCGGATTTAAAACCTTTGCAATGACCCACCTTTCTCCGGGGTTGAAACCCGTTGAGTTTTACCCATAGAAACGTGGCCCAAAATAGGATTTAAAACCTTTGCAATGACCCACCTTTCTCCGGGGTTGAAACCCGTTGAGTTTTACCCATAGAAACGTGGCCCAAAATCGGATTTAAAACCTTTGCAATGACCCACCTTTCTCCGGGGTTGAAACCCGTTGAGTTTTACCCATAGAAACGTGGCCCAAAATAGGATTTAAAACCTTTGCAATGACCCACCTTTCTCCGGGGTTGAAACCCGTTGAGTTTTACCCATAGAAACGTGGCCCAAAATAGGATTTAAAACCTTTGCAATGACCCACCTTTCTCCGGGGTTGAAACCCGTTGAGTTTTACCCATAGAAACGTGGCCCAAAATAGGATTTAAAACCTTTGCAATGACCCACCTTTCTCCGGGGTTGAAACCCGTTGAGTTTTACCCATAGAAACGTGGCCCAAAATAGGATTTAAAACCTTTGCAATGACCCACCTTTCTCCGGGGTTGAAACCCGTTGAGTTTTACCCATAGAAACGTGGCCCAAAATAGGATTTAAAACCTTTGCAATGACCCACCTTTCTCCGGGGTTGAAACCCGTTGAGTTTTACCCATAGAAACGTGGCCCAAAATAGGATTTAAAACCTTTGCAATGACCCACCTTTCTCCGGGGTTGAAACCCGTTGAGTTTTACCCATAGAAACGTGGCCCAAAATAGGATTTAAAACCTTTGCAATGACCCACCTTTCTCCGGGGTTGAAACCCGTTGAGTTTTACCCATAGAAACGTGGCCCAAAATAGGATTTAAAACCTTTGCAATGACCCACCTTTCTCCGGGGTTGAAACCCGTTGAGTTTTACCCATAGAAACGTGGCCCAAAATAGGATTTAAAACCTTTGCAATGACCCACCTTTCTCCGGGGTTGAAACCCGTTGGCTTTTACCCATAGAAACGTGGCCCAAAATCGGATTTGATACCTTCGCAATGACCCACCGTTCTCCGGGGTTGAAACCCGTTGACTTTTACCCGATAAACATAGCCTAAAATAGGATTAATTACCTTTGAAATGACCCACCGTTCTCCGGGGTTGAAACCCATTGACTGATAAAACCGGTTGACTTTTATCCAATAAACATAGCCCAAAATCGGATTTAAAACGTTTGCAATGACCCACCTTTCTCCGGGGTTGAAACCTGTTGACTTTTACTCATAGAAACGTGGCCCAAAATCAGATTTAAAACCTTTGCAATGACCCACCTTTCTCGGGGGTTGAAACCCGTTGACTTTTACCCATAGAAACGTGGCCCAAAATCGGATTTAAAACCTTTGCAATGACCCACCTTTCTCCGGTGTTGGAACCCGTTGACTTTTATCCATAGAAACGTGGCCCAAAATCGGATTTAAAACCTTTGCAATGACCCACCTTTCTCCGGGGTTGAACCCCCGTTGACTTTTACCCATAGAAACGTGGCCCAAAATCGTATTCGATACCTTCGCAATGACCCACCGTTCTCCGGGGTTGAAACCCGTTGACTTTTACCCGAAAAACATAGCCCAAAATCGGATTAATTACCTTTGAAATGACCCACCGTTCTCCGGGGTTGAAACCTGTTGACTTTTACCCGATAAACATTGCCCAAAATCGGATTCGGTTAGTTTAGTTTAGGGTGCGGACCAGGGGAATCCGACATTAGTCGGTTGAGTCGAGACCTCCTCGCGGTGGTCCGCGGTAACGCCATAGTGGCGGCTAACTTGACTCGTAATCTCCCCAAATCGAAGCATCTTCCACTTGGGAGGTTTGGAGGTTACCCACCCCCGTCCTCCTGGGCTCACCTTGGAAGGCAGCATCGAAACATAGTCAGTGTCGCAATAGGTGGCCCAAAATCGGATTGATTACCTATGTAATGACCCACCGTTCTCCGGGGTTTAAACCCATTGACTGTAAAAACCTGTTGATTTACCCGATAAACATTGCCTAAAATCGGATTCATTACCTTCGCAAATGACCCATCGTTCTCCGGGGTTTAAACCCATTGACAGTAAAAACCCGTTGACTTTTACCCGAGAAACGTGGCCCAAAATCGGATTTAAAACCTTTGCAATGACCCACCTTTCTCCGGGGTTGAAACCCGTTGACTTTTACCCATAGAAACGTGGCCCAAAATCGGATTTAAAACCTTAGCAATGACTCACCGTTGGCATGTAATTTAGTTTAGTTTAGGGTCGATGTTAGGGGAGGAGTTCGGGGAGGCCATGGAGAAGGGCTTTCGGTTGGCCTCAAAGAGCACTTTGAGGAACTTTTAAACCCAGCTAACATGTCCCTGGAGAGGGGGCAGCGCCTGAAGACTTGAGGCAGGTTGCACCCACATATCCCTGGCAGAGGCCGTTAAGGTAGTCCAAAAGCTCCTTGGTGGCATGGCGCCGGGGGTGGATGATATTCGCTCTCAGATGCTGAAAGCGCTGGCCGTTGTTGGGCTGTCTTGGATTGCCTTTTCAACGTCGCATGGGGGTCTGGAACAGTGCCCATGGACAGGCAGACCGGGACGGTGGTTCTCTTTTGCAAAAAGGGGGACCGGAGAGTGTGCTCAAACTATTGGGGTATCACACTACTCAGCCTCCCGGGAAAGCTTATGTCAGGGTGCTGGAGAGGAGGCTCCAAACGTTTGTCGAACTTCAGATACAAGAGAAGCAGTGCGGATTCCGTTCCTTTACCCTCACAACACCAGTCTACGTGTGCTTTGTGGACTTGGAGAAGGCATTCAACCAGGTCCCTCTTTTTTTGTGGGGGTGCTGCAGGAGTATGGGGTGCCAGACCCGTTGCAAAGGGCCATTCGGCCACTGTACTACCTGCAGTAGGAGCTGTGTTCATACCTCCATATCTGAAGCCATGGTACTCTGCCGGATAGTTTAGCATAGTTTGGATGGCATGTCATTTAGTTTAGGGTTAATGTTAATGTTAGGGTTAGTTTAGTTTAGGGTGCGGACCAGGGGAATCCGACGTTACAGTCGGTTGAGTCAAGACCTCCTCGTGGTGGACTTTTACCCGAGAAACGTGGCCCAAAATCGGATTTAAAACATTCACAATGACCCACCTTTCTCCGGGGTTGAAACCCGTTGAGTTTTACCCATAGAAACGTGGCCCAAAATAGGATTTAAAACCTTTGCAATGACCCACCTTTCTCCGGGGTTGAAACCCGTTGAGTTTTACCCATAGAAACGTGGCCCAAAATAGGATTTAAAACCTTTGCAATGACCCACCTTTCTCCGGGGTTGAAACCCGTTGAGTTTTACCCATAGAAACGTGGCCCAAAATAGGATTTAAAACCTTTGCAATGACCCACCTTTCTCCGGGGTTGAAACCCGTTGAGTTTTACCCATAGAAACGTGGCCCAAAATCGGATTTAAAACCTTTGCAATGACCCACCTTTCTCCGGGGTTGAAACCCGTTGAGTTTTACCCATAGAAACGTGGCCCAAAATAGGATTTAAAACCTTTGCAATGACCCACCTTTCTCCGGGGTTGAAACCCGTTGAGTTTTACCCATAGAAACGTGGCCCAAAATAGGATTTAAAACCTTTGCAATGACCCACCTTTCTCCGGGGTTGAAACCCGTTGAGTTTTACCCATAGAAACGTGGCCCAAAATAGGATTTAAAACCTTTGCAATGACCCACCTTTCTCCGGGGTTGAAACCCGTTGAGTTTTACCCATAGAAACGTGGCCCAAAATAGGATTTAAAACCTTTGCAATGACCCACCTTTCTCCGGGGTTGAAACCCGTTGAGTTTTACCCATAGAAACGTGGCCCAAAATAGGATTTAAAACCTTTGCAATGACCCACCTTTCTCCGGGGTTGAAACCCGTTGGCTTTTACCCATAGAAACGTGGCCCAAAATCGGATTCGATACCTTCGCAATGACCCACCGTTCTCCGGGGTTGAAACCCGTTGACTCTTACCCGATAAACATAGCCTAAAATAGGATTAATTACCTTTGAAATGACCCACCGTTCTCCGGGGTTGAAACCCATTGACTGATAAAACCGGTTGACTTTTATCCAATAAACATAGCCCAAAATCGGATTTAAAACGTTTGCAATGACCCACCTTTCTCCGGGGTTGAAACCTGTTGACTTTTACTCATAGAAACGTGGCCCAAAATCAGATTTAAAACCTTTGCAATGACCCACCTTTCTCGGGGGTTGAAACCCGTTGACTTTTACTCATAGAAACGTGGCCCAAAATCGGATTTAAAACCTTTGCAATGACCCACCTTTCTCCGGTGTTGGAACCCGTTGACTTTTATCCATAGAAACGTGGCCCAAAATCGGATTTAAAACCTTTGCAATGACCCACCTTTCTCCGGGGTTGAACCCCCGTTGACTTTTACCCATAGAAACGTGGCCCAAAATCGTATTCGATACCTTCGCAATGACCCACCGTTCTCCGGGGTTGAAACCCGTTGACTTTTACCCGAAAAACATAGCCCAAAATCGGATTAATTACCTTTGAAATGACCCACCGTTCTCCGGGGTTGAAACCTGTTGACTTTTACCCGATAAACATTGCCCAAAATCGGATTCGGTTAGTTTAGTTTAGGGTGCGGACCAGGGGAATCCGACATTAGTCGGTTGAGTCGAGACCTCCTCGCGGTGGTCCGCGGTAACGCCATAGTGGCGGCTAACTTGACTCGTAATCTCCCCAAATCGAAGCATCTTCCACTTGGGAGGTTTGGAGGTTACCCACCCCCGTCCTCCTGGGCTCACCTTGGAAGGCAGCATCGAAACATAGTCAGTGTCGCAATAGGTGGCCCAAAATCGGATTGATTACCTATGTAATGACCCACCGTTCTCCGGGGTTTAAACCCATTGACTGTAAAAACCTGTTGATTTACCCGATAAACATTGCCTAAAATCGGATTCATTACCTTCGCAAATGACCCATCGTTCTCCGGGGTTTAAACCCATTGACAGTAAAAACCCGTTGACTTTTACCCGAGAAACGTGGCCCAAAATCGGATTTAAAACCTTTGCAATGACCCACCTTTCTCCGGGGTTGAAACCCGTTGACTTTTACCCATAGAAACGTGGCCCAAAATCGGATTTAAAACCTTTGCAATGACTCACCGTTGGCATGTAATTTAGTTTAGTTTAGGGTCGATGTTAGGGGAGGAGTTCGGGGAGGCCATGGAGAAGGGCTTTCGGTTGGCCTCAAAGAGCACTTTGAGGAACTTTTAAACCCAGCTAACATGTCCCTGGAGAGGGGGCAGCGCCTGAAGACTTGAGGCAGGTTGCACCCACATATCCCTGGCAGAGGCCGTTAAGGTAGTCCAAAAGCTCCTTGGTGGCATGGCGCCGGGGGTGGATGATATTCGCTCTCAGATGCTGAAAGCGCTGGCCGTTGTTGGGCTGTCTTGGATTGCCTTTTCAACGTCGCATGGGGGTCTGGAACAGTGCCCATGGACAGGCAGACCGGGAAGGTGGTTCTCTTTTGCAAAAAGGGGGACCGGAGAGTGTGCTCAAACTATTGGGGTATCACACTACTCAGCCTCCCGGGAAAGCTTATGTCAGGGTGCTGGAGAGGAGGCTCCAAACGTTTGTCGAACTTCAGATACAAGAGAAGCAGTGCGGATTCCGTTCCTTTACCCTCACAACACCAGTCTACGTGTGCTTTGTGGACTTGGAGAAGGCATTCAACCAGGTCCCTCTTTTTTTGTTAGGGTGCTGCAGGAGTATGGGGTGCCAGACCCGTTGCAAAGGGCCATTCGGCCACTGTACTACCTGCAGTAGGAGCTGTGTTCATACCTCCATATCTGAAGCCATGGTACTCTGCCGGATAGTTTAGCATAGTTTGGATGGGATGTCATTTAGTTTAGGGTTAATGTTAATGTTAGGGTTAGTTTAGTTTAGGGTGCGGACCAGGGGAATCCGACGTTACAGTCGGTTGAGTCAAGACCTCCTCGTGGTGGACTTTTACCCGAGAAACGTGGCCCAAAATCGGATTTAAAACATTCACAATGACCCACCTTTCTCCAGGGTTGAAACCTGTTGACTTTTACCCATAGAAACGTGGCCCAAAATCGGATTTAACTCACCGTTCTCCAGGGGTTTAAACCCATTGACTGTAAAAACTCGTTGACTTTTACCCGAGAAACGTGGCCCAAAATCGGATTTAAAACCTTTGCAATGACCCACCTTTCTCCGGGGTTGAAACCCGTTGACTTTTACCCATAGAAACGTGGCCCAAAATCGGATTTAAAACCTTAGCAAAGACTCACCGTTGGCATGTAATTTAGTTTAGTTTAGGATCAATGTTAGGGGAGGAGTTAGGGGAGGCCATGGAGAAGGGCTTTCGGTTGGCCTCAAAGAGCACTTTGAGGAACTTTTAAACCCGGCCAACATGTCCCCTGGAGAGGGGGCAGCGCCTGAAGACTTGGGGCGGGTTGCACCCACATATCCCTGGCAGAGACCGCTAAGGTAGTCCAAAAGCTCCTTGGTGGCATGGCGCCGGGGGTGGATGATATTCACTCTGAGATGCTGAAAGCGCTGGCTGTTGTTGGGCTGTCTTGGATTGCCTTTTCAACGTCGCATGGGGGTCTGGAACAGTGGACAGGCAGACCGGGAAGGTGGTTCTCTTTTGCAAAAAGGGGGACTGGAGAGTGTGCTCAAACTATTGGGGTATTGCTCTACTCAGCCTCCCGGGAAAGCTTATGTCAGGGTGCTGGAGAGGAGGCTCCAACCGTTTGTCGAACTTCAGATTCAAGAGAAGCAGTGCGGATTCCGTTCCTTTACCCTCACAAGACTACTGGAGGGGACCTGTGAGTTTGCTGCAGGAGTATGGGGTACCAGACCCGTTTCAATGGGCCATTCGGTCCCTGTACTATAGGAGCTGTGTTCATACCTCCAAATCTGAGGCCATGGTACTCTGCCGGATAGTTTAGCATAGTTTGGATGGCATGTAATTTAGTTTAGTATAGGGTTAATGTTAATGTTATGGTTAGTTTAGTTTAGGGTGCGGACCAGGGGAATCCGACGTTACAGTCGGTTGAGTCGAGACCTCCTCGCGGTGGTCCGCGGTAACGCCATAGTGGCGGCTAACTTGACTCGTAATCTCCCCAAATCAAAGCTTCTGTTAACCTTTACCCAAGAAAGGTGACACAAAATCAGATTCATGTAATTTAGTTTAGGGTCAATGTTAGGGGAGGAGTTCGGGGAGGCCACGGAGAAGGGCTTTCAGTTGGCCTCAAAGAGCACTTTGAGGAACTCCTATTCCGGCCATCATGTCCCCTGAAGACTTGGGGCAGGTTGCACCCACATATCCCTGGCAGAGGCCGCTAAGGTAGTCCAAAAGCTCCTTGGTGGCATGGCGCCAAGGGTGGATGATATCCGCTCTGAGATTCTGAAAGCGCTGGCCATTGTTGGGCTGTCTTGGATTGCCTTTTCAACGTTGCATGGGGTCGGGAACAGTGCCCATGGACAGGCAGGATGGTGGTTCCCTTTTTAAAAAAAGGGGGACCGGAGAGTGTGCTCGAACTATTGGGGTATAACACTACTCAGCCTCCCGGGAAAGCTTATGTCAGGGGGCTGGAGAGGAGGCTCCAACCGTTTGTCGAACTTCAGATTCAAGAGAAGCAGTGCAGATTCTGTTCCTTTACCCTCACAAGACCAGTCTACATGTGGACTTGGAGAAGCCATTCAACCTGTTCCCTCTTTTTTTGTGGGGGTGCTGCTGGAGTATGGGGTGCCAGACCCGTTGCAAAGGGTCATTCGGTCCCTGTACTACCTGCAGTAGGAGCTGTGTTCGTACCTCCAAATCTGAGGCCATGGTACTCTGCCGGATAGTTTAGCATAGTTTGGATGGCATGTCATTTAGTTTAGTTTAGGGTTAATGTTAATGTTAGGGTTAGTTTAGTTTAGTGTGCGTACCAGGGGAATCCGATTACAGTCGGTTGAGTCGAGACCTCCTCGCGGTGGTCCGCGGTAACGTCCTAGTGGCGGCTAACTTTACTCGTAATCTCCCCAAATCAAAGTGTCTTCCACTTGGGATGTTCGGAGGTTACCCAACCCCGTCCTCCTGGGCTCATCTTGGAAGGCATCATTGTTTCATTTTTTTGTTTTGAGACTTGAGTCAAGTTGGTCCTCAGGTGGTGTAGCACCCATTGCTCCCTTTGATAGCTCAGTTGGTAGAGCGGAGCACTGTAGGCTGATATTTTCTGTGAAAAATAAGCAGGTATCCTTAGGTCGCTGGTTGTACTACGGCTCGAAGGATGAACTAATTGTAGTTGAATGGAAAGATGAGCAACGATCTTTCAGGGAATAATTAACAGGGTTTTTGTTGTAAGCGGCTACTGAGTAACTTTGCACACGTTTTAAAAGAGCAGGTACGTACAACGCAGGTGGCTGTTTGTCACGTTTAACTCTGTTTTGTTGAGTCTTTGAAAACATACTTTGGTTCGGCATGAGTTTCAGCTTCGATGCACGCTGAAAGAATGTGAGGTTTTGGGTCCCTTCGATAACTCAGTTGGTAGAGGGGAGGACTGAAGGGTGCCTGCATAGTTTCCTGTGGAAACTATGCAGGCACCCTTAGGTCGCTGTTTCAACTCTGGCTCAAAAGATGAACTTATTGTAGTTGAATGGAAAGATGAGCGACGATCATTAAGTGAATAATGAACAGGGTTTTTGTTGTAAGCGGTTACTGAGTAACTTTGCATACATTTTAAAAGAGCAGGTATGTACAAAGCAGGTGGCTGTTTGTCACGTTTGACTCTGTTTTGTTGAGTCTTTGGAAACAAACTTTGGTTTGGCATTAGTTTCAGCCTCGATTGAAACAAGTAAGCTTAGTTCCCTTTGATATCACAGTTGGTAGAGCAGAGGAGTAAGCTGATATATTTCCTTTAGTAGCTCGAAGGATGAATTTATTGTAGTTGAGTGGAAAGATATGAATTGTGCGACGATGTTTAATGGAAAAATTAACAGGGATTTTGTTGTAAGCGGCTACTAAGTAACTTTGCACAAGTGAAAGATGAGTTACGTACAGAGCAGTTGGCTGTTTATCACGTTTGACTCTGTTTTGTTGAGTCTTTGGAAACATACTTTGGTTCGGCATGTGAGGTTTTGGTCTTTTTGATAGCTCAGTTGGTAGAGCGGAGGACTGTACGTTGAAATTTCCTGTGGAAAATATGCTGGTATTCCGTGGGGGCCGGTCATGTATAGCTGGTACTCACTGACAGACAATGAAATTGCAGCATTTTTAATGCTGTTCAAGGTGCTGAACATCCGCTCTATTTTTAGCAAATATAAGTTCTGCATTCAAATAAATGACTCAAGGAATGTATTAAAGTTTAGCATCAAAACAAACGTTCTAATATGCTGCTGGTAGTTTAATCTAATAACACACCATCAGTTATTAGTTAGCATGATAACCTTAATCTGCTAACTAACTAGTAGCTCATTAGTAAACTCTTTATGTCACATAAATGTGGAGCAGTTAATGTACATGACTATAAACTACGTGCATCTTTAATGCGTTCCTCAGTAACGTTACCCAGCGGAGACGTGCACGTGTATGCGCGTTCACGTGATTCAAATGAAGCCCCCGGGTCCGTGCTGTTCTTTCACTGCGTATGTTTAACCTTAATATCCACAGTATGTGCATGCATGTTACTGACGTGCAGGAGAACACGCTCTATCATATATTGTAATGCACATTCATGTTAACATGTGATACTTCCGGCCACAGAAACACAAAGAAGTCCCACATGAATAAACAACACTGAAGAAAAATGACTAACTTCACAGCTTTCAAGTGTACCAGAACTCGTCAACACTAATTCTCATTACATGTGAGGTCATTGTTATTCATTTGAATGACTTACTGTTTCACGTACGTTAGTTAAGGCTCGCTCTATTTGGAGAAGATTTTACTCTTTTCTCTCTTGAATAGCTAACCACGTGACACAGGTAACGTTACTGAGCACCACTGAAGGTGAACCAGAACGCCACAACAGTCAGACCTTTACACATCACAACATGGCGTGTGTTTTCTGAGCTACATGGCAGGGCAGACTGCAGCAGCTAGTATAAACCTGGATACATCATTGCTAGCTTAACCCTCCTGTCGTGTTCTGGTCAAATCTGACCGATTTACAACATGAATCAATCATCAATATTGTATTTTACATCGGACCTGTGATGATATCCTCAACAATAGACATTTGAACATTTAAAATTGCTGATCACATTCCTCCCCCCTCTCTCTCTTCACAACTTCAAACAAAAAAAGCAGGTGTTTTGCTATGGGAACCCATCTCTATCCTGCTTCATGTGCTCATCACCCCCCCACGTGAAGCACACCTTGCAGACTAAACAATGCTTCTTATCTTCTCACACATTTATTTGACCAAGAACACCAAAGTAAGGGTTTCTTTCATGTCTCTTCTACTAATATGGTACTATTGTCTGTTTATCTTGTGCTGCAGGCCCAGGTGTACGTGCCGAGTACTCCAAGGCTCATCATGCTTGGTAAGATCCCAGTACCAGTTCAGAAAGAGACTTCAGTTCATGGAGAAGACGACCACCCAGGGAGAGGATTCCAGTTCAATACAGTAACAACAAAGTCAGTCATGCACATTTTATTGTTTGAAATTGCACTTTTTCCAGTTCAAATAGTTTGTATACATTTCCCCCTTGACCTAAATATTTTATTGCTTTAATGTCAAACTACTTTAAAACATGTTTAAGTTGTCATAGTAACTTGAAGAAAGAGGAACATTTGAAATATTTTATGTTCAAGAATATCATGAAAATGTGTTGTTAAAACACATATATGTAATTTTACTGTTATTCATTAAGTCCATCCATCCATCCATCCATTTTCCACCGCTTATCCGGGGTCGGGTCGCGGAGGCAGCGCAGGTCAAGCAGGCTGACCCAGACTTCTCTCTCACCCGCAACATCTACCAGCTCATTCTGGGGGATCCCGAGGCGTTCCCAGGCCAGCTGGGAGATATAATCCCTCCAGCGTGTCCTGGGTCTTCCCCGGGGCCTCCTACCAGTTGGACGTGCCTGGAAAACCTCTAAAGGGAGGCGTCCTGGAGGCATCCTAATTAGATGCCCGAACCACCTCAGCTGACTCCTTTCGACACGAAGGAGTAGCGGCTCGACTTCAAGCTCCCTCCTGATGTCCGAGCTCCTTACCCTATCTCTAAGGCTGAGCCCGGCCACTCTACGGAGGAAACTCATTTCGGCCGCTTGTATCCGCGACCTCGTTCTTTCGGACACGATCCAAAGCTCGTGACCATAGGTGAGGGTTGGGACGTAGACCGACCAGTAAATTGAGAGCTTTGCCATTCGGCTTTTGCCATTCGGCTCCTTCTTCACCATGACGGCCCGGTGCAACGCCTGTTTTACTGCTGCAGCCGCACCGATACGCCTGTCGATCTCCCGCTCCATTTTACCCTCACTCGTGAACAAGACCCCGAGATACTTGAACTCCTTCGCTTGTGGTAGGCACTCTGTCCCCACCCGGAGGGAGCAATCCACCGGTTTCCGGCAGAGCACCATGGCCTCAGATTTCGTGGTGCTGACTCTCATCCCCGCCGCTTCACACTCGGCTGCAAAACGCCCCAGTGAATGCTGGAGGTCATGGTCCGAGGAGGCAAACAGGACCACATCATCTGCAAACAGCAGAGAGGCTATCCTGAGATCCCCGAACCTGACATTCTCCGCCCCACGGCTGCGCCTAGATATCCTGTCCATGAAAGTCACGAACAGGACCGGTGATAAAGGGCAGCCCTGGCGGAGGCCAACACCCACCGGGAACGTATCTGACTTACTGCCGAGGATACGAACACAGCTCCTACTGCAGGCGTACAGAGACCGGATGGCCCGTTGCAACGGGTCCGGCACACCATACTCCCGCAGCACCCCCCACAAAAAGCCCCGAGGGACCCGGTCGAAAGCCTTCTCCAAGTCCACAAAGCACATGTAGACTGGTTGGGCAAACTCCCAGGACCCCTTCAGTATCCTTGCAAGGGTAAAGAGCTGGTCCACTGTTCCACGACCAGGACGAAACCCGCACTGTTCTTCTTGAATCCGAGGTTCGACAAACGGTCGGAGCCTCCGTTCCAGCACCCTGGCATAAGCTTTTCCCGGGAGGCCCCGATAATTCGAGCACACTCTCCGGTCCCCCTTCTTGAAGATGGGAACCACCACCCCGGTCTGCCAGTCCATGGGCAATGTGCCCGACCCCCATGCGACATTGAAGAGGCGTGTCAGCCAAGACAGCCCAACAAAGTCCAGTGCCTTCAGCATCTCAGGGCGGATTTCATCCACCCCCGGCGCCTTGCCACCAAGGAGCTTTTTGACTACCTTAGTGGCCTCTGCCAGGGAGATGGGTTCATCCACCCCCAAGTCTTCAGGCGCTGCCCCCTGTTCAGGGGACATGTTGACCGGGTTTAGGAGTTCCTCAAAGTGCTCTTTCCACCGCCCGACGATATCTTCTGTCTGGGTCAGCAGCCCCCCTTCCCCGCTGATAACAGCCTGGGGAAGGCCCTGCTTTCCCTTCCTGAGTCGTCGGATGGTTTGCCAGAACCTCCTTGAGGCCAACCGAAAGTCCTTCTCCATGGCCTCCCCGAACTCCTCCCATGCCCGAGTTTTAGCATCCGCGACCACCGCAGCTGCAGCCCTTCTGGCCTGCCTGTACCTGTCAGCTGCTTCAGGAGACCCCTGGGCCAACCAAGCCCGAAAGGCCTCCTTCTTCAGCTTGACGGCTTCCCTCACCCCCGGTGTCCACCACCGGGTTCTCGGGTTGCCGCCACGACAGGCACCGATGACCTTCCGACCACAGCTCCTAGCGGCCGCGTCCACAATAGAGGCTTTGAACATGATCCACTCGGATTCCATGTCCCCAACCTCCCTCGGGATGTGTGAGAAGTCCTTCCGGAGGTGGGAGTTGAAGACCTCCCGGACAGGATCCTCCGCCAGACGTTCCCAGTTCACCCTCACTACACGTTTGGGCTTGCCAGGTCTTTCTGGCCGACTCCCCTGCCATCTGATCCAACTCACCACCAGGTGGTGATCAGTTGGCAGCTCTGCTCCTCTCTTCACCCGAGTGTCCAAAACATACGGCCGCAGATCAGATGATACGATTACGAAGTCGATCATTGATCTCCGGCCTAAGGTGTCCTGGTACCAGGTACACTTATGAGCCACCTTATGTTCAAACATGGTGTTTGTTATGGACAAACTGTGGCTAGCACAGAAGTCCAACAACGAAACACCGCTCGGGTTCAGATCAGGCAAGCCGTTCTTCCCAATCACTCCCCGCCAGGTTTCTCTGTCGTCGCCCACGTGAGCGTTGAAGTCTCCCAGGAGAACTATGGAGTCGGCAGGCGGCGCCCTTTCCAGGACCCCTCCCACCAACTCCAAGAAGGCCGGATACTCCGAAATGCTGTTTGGTGCATAAGCACAAACAACAGTCAGAGCCTTACTCCCCGCAACTTGTAGGCGCAGGGAGGCGACCCTCTCGTTCTCCGGGGAAAACTCCAACACGGCGGCGCTCAGCCGGGGACTCGTGAGTATCCCCACTCCCGCCCGGCGCCTCTCACCCTGGGCGACTCCAGAAAAGAACAAAGTCCAACCCTTCTCCAGGAGTTTGGTTCCAGAGCCAGCGCTGTGCGTGGAGGTGAGCCCAACTATATCTAGCTGGTAACGCTCCACCTCCCTCACCAGCTCCGGCTCCTTCCCCGCTAGCGAGGTGACGTTCCACGTCCCTAGAGCTAGTCTATGTCGCCGGCGATCGGCTCGCCCAGGCCCCCTGCCCGGCCCGCCGCCCGGTCTACATAGCACCCGACCCCGATGTCTGTCCCTGCGGGTGGTGGGTCCACAGGGATCGCCTCGAAATGTTTAACTGTAGCATTATACTTAACATATTCATTAAGTATTAAAATGAATAGTTATGCATGTTAGAGTAATTTAAGATTTGCTGTAAACTGTACACGGTTACTGTAATAACAATGTCAGTACTGGGATTATTACTGTAAAAATGACTACAGTGTGCCAAGAGTACTGTGATTCATTTTACAGTAAGCATACTGTGAACTATACTACAGCTACTTAATTGCTAATTGCTGCCAGCAAGTTACTCTAAATTATACAGTTATCTTGTTACAGTGTATACTGTAAATCAATTAATTGCAGATGTGGCACTAGAGGAAAGGTCACAAGTATTGAAACATATTTTAATATACACTCTTTTTGCATAAATCAAAAAAAATTGCTGAGATTTGTAATATAATTCTGTACAATAGATTTCGTTAACATCGCACTACTTTTAAACACCTCTTAGTCTAAACGTGAATTTTGCATTGAACAATCATGGCTTCTGTTATGGAGGTTGGGTGTGTCTAAAGCTGGGTTGGCTTGCACACATATGAGATGTGCACAAAAAGATGCAACAATTTGACAGTTTAATTATATAATTATTTCACATCTGTAATTAAGTCATGATGAATGGTGTGCAATGCAATAGGTGAGCACAGCATTTTTACATAAACCACAGAAGCACTCTTCCATGATTTCATTAACTGCAGAAGCACTCGGACCATGTATCACTTAGTAAAGTATAATGCTTACTTTTTAGAGAACTTGACATATTCAGAACACAAAACATAATCAAATCAAAAACAAATGTGGATTGAGCGGTCTGCTTTTTGTTTTGTTTTACTTAAATTTATTTGAGCTTCTGGCGCAGAGGGTCTCAGAATTAAAAAGCCAGGTTTGAAATCCGCGATCGTTACGTATTTGCATATACTTCCGGCCTCGCCGGACGTTCTTCAGAATAAAAGGACCCGAAACCTACAAATACGCATTCATATCATACAGACACAGAGCCAACACTAATTTACGTAAAACGTAGTTATTACATTCATAACAACTAACCGTGTGCCTCTTCGGGGAAGTGCTAATACCGTTACTGTTTCTAATTTGTATAAACATTTTTAATGTCATTCAATCTGCGCACAATGAGACTTCCTTGTTAACTCTGCAAGCCGCCTTCAAAATAAAAGCATCTCATAACTTAGCCTGATTTGCTAACTTGATGGAGTTATCCATGAGTGTCCTGGTGTTCTCATGTTGTCTTTATTTTACTTCAAGTGCTTCATGTCCCTTACTCCCATATCTGTCCATGCTGGCTCTGTCCCCGTCGATTTAAAAAGCAATCATGGAAAGCCAAATACAGCGTTAGCAGGACTGAAGCTAGCTTAGTCAAACCATACGGTGTTAGCAGGACTGCATCCAGCAGGTAGCTTAGCCAGTCCGTGGTGTGGCCGTTTCAGGCCAGTCTGTTGTCTTAAGCTGAGCTCTGGCTGATCTGGGACCAGTTGTTTTACCGGTAGTTTCTCCGCCAAAGTTCTTCTCTCAAATGAGTCTTGGAGGTATGGAAGCCCGTTTCCGCCACTGGGATAAAAAAATAGATCCTGTAAGTCATAATTATGAGATAGTATCTCATAATTATGACTTGACTATCTCATAATTATGAGATGCTAAGTCATAATAATGAGATACTATCTCATAATTATGAGATACTAAGTCATAATAATGAGATACTATCTCATAATTATGAGATGCTAAGTCATAATAATGAGATACTATCTCATAATTATGAGATGCTAAGTCATAATTATGAGATGCCAAGTCATAATTATGAGATGCTAAGTCATGATAATGAGATACTATCTCATAATTATGATATGCTAAGTCATAATAATGAGATTCTATCTCATTATTATGACTTAGCATATCATAATTATGAGATGCTAAGTCATAATTATGAGATGCTAAGTTATAATTATGAGACAAAAAGTAATTATTATGAGATACTTAACCACAACAGTCAGAAGCAGTTCTAGAAATGGAATGTGAGTACATTGAAGACTACTTTAAACGTGGTTTTACAACAGATGAAATACTTCAATTGCTTGCTAATTCACATGGGATCGTACTAAGTAAACGCACCCTTGAAAGGATTTTAAGTAAGAAGCAGCTTTGGCGTAGAAAGAATAAAACCGATGTGGCTGAGGTGGCCAACTTCATTGAACAGCAACTGGAAACATCTGGTCAGTGTCATGGTTATAGATGGATGCACCAAAAGTGTTGGTTACATGGAATTGTGACTGACAGAGAAACAGTTAGAATATTGCTAAAGTTATTGGATGGCGAAGGTGTTGATCTGAGGTCAAGAAACAGACCGTGGAGGCGTGTGTACCACAGCTGTGGTCCAAACTATGTCTGGCACATTGATGGCTACGACAAGCTTAAGCCATTTGGAATTGCAATCAGTGGATGCATTGATGGGTTTTCCAGAAAGATGATATGGCTTGAAGCTTACAAAACAAACAATGATCCAAAGATCATCGCTGTCTACTTTATGGATGCTGTGATCAATGCTGGTGGATCCCCTGCCAGACTCAGACTTGATTTAGGAACAGAAAATGGACATATGGCTGAAATGCAGAGGATTTTGCATTTCTCTGAGAACCAAGCTGAGACAGACAGTGTAACCTTTGGTCCAAGCACTGGAAACCAGCGGATTGAGCGATGGTTGCTGACCTTGCGAAGTGAGTGTGTCCAGTTTTGGATGGACCTATTTGACAAACTGAGAGCAGATGGCTACTTCTCAGACAACTTCTTGGACAAGTCTTTGATCCAGTTTTGTTTTCTTCAAATGATACAGGTAATTGACACATATACAGGTGATTGCACAATACTATTTTTAAGAGCCACAAATGACCTTGTGTAAGAAGGTCATTTCCTTCTGTGCAGATAATTGAGTAATAAATGGCATGACATATGATGGAAAAGACTCTTTTTATTTGTGGGTTCTTCGACCACATTTTGATAGCTGTTAAATATTATTGCAACATCTGTTTCATTGCAGCAAATTACATTTCACAGCTATTGCAGGAAAAGGCACACCTATCTTTGTAATGGCATTTTTGTAATATACTCTTTGTGACTGAATATGATTTGCCTCCTAGGAAGAACTTAATGAGGTTGTATTGACTTGGAACAACCATAGAGTCCGTCAAGTCCACAACTCACGATCACCTCATGGACGCCCCTCCATACTGCATGCAGTCCCTCAGCTGTACGGAGACAGAGATTGTTTGCACCCTGTGGGCCTGGAGAAGGTTCAAGTCTGCCTTGAAGAGTGTGTGTTCAAGGATTTCCCATGTGATGAAGATGTGTTCCATATCTGTGTGGACCTAATGTCAGAGTATAATCTGAAACTAACAAATGATGTGTTTGAAACAGTGAACCTGTATATCGAACTTAGACATATCATAAACAATGAACTAGGTCATTAACTTTTCTGTGCCTGTGTCATATTTCATTTTTCAGAAACAATTAGAACTTAGAGTTACAGCCTGTGATAGATGCAAATATAATTGTAGCTAATATATGTACACACAAAGTACTTTGTTGTCCTTACCTTGACTATTTTTAAGAACTGAGTAAAATGTATTCAGATATTTAAACAATCACAGCATACAAAACTTCATATGTTTTCAGTTCAAAGAACTTCAGCACCTATGATGAATAAAAGTATAGGTCAAATGTGACCTTAAATCAAACATACATCTATACAGTTTTATAAAAACTTTTTTTGTTTGTAGTTTTGGAATTCAAGCTTCTTCAGTCTTTTCATGTTTAAATAAGACAAAACCCTTTACTGTGCTCTAAATTCCTCAAATTAGGAGAAAAAGAGCATTATTTAATTGTATTACTTTTTTCTTTTAATATTTAAAATAAGTCTTTTGGTTTTCTGATTTCATAATGAAATGCAATTCTTGCAAGTGGTTAAGGAGCATAATCACTCGATTTGAAAAAATAAATAAAATGTAATTAATTTGTAAATATGACTAAATGTGCCTATCGGCGGTGTTATATTAAACTAAACTAATAAAATCAAAGTACACCAGCGATTCTATTCCAAACGCACTTCAGGTGTCTTGTGCAGGCCACTGTCCATTGTGCTGAATGATTTACACCTCAGGCTCTTCCAAAGTTGTATTACCTGACCTGTCCTCTGTCCATGGTGTTGCCGATTGTGTAGACAGTGACAGTGCATTGATAGGCAGGATGGACAATTGCTCAGGGCAAAAGGAAAGCATTGGTCAGCACTGTTATTGAGTCGAAGTGTGCCTGGCAAGCTGATATAGAAATTATTATTATTCATTAAATACATAGTCCTATAGTTTTAGCTACCTGTGTGCTTGTGCACACATGTTCTAATTATTTCCAACTGACAGAGACAGGGACCCAAGCAGACACACACAACAGCAGATGAGTTTGTGACTTTATATATATATATATATATATATATATATATATATATATATATATAAGCGTAACCCAGCCACCTACATACAAATACAGTACTACAGTTTTTCCAAACTTTTCAAATAAAAGAAAATGACAACATATGGATGCATCTGTAAAAGTGTGCACCATGCATATGGTAACAGTAAATAAATTTTTCAAAACATTGTCAATGACAGTACATGACAGTACATAAAGTTGGCACCATATACACCGTAACAGTAATAAATTTTTCAAAACTTTGACAGTAAAAGAACATTTTTATGATTTACCTAAAAGTGTCACAGTTCAGCTCCACACCCTCCTCGTCAGTCTAACTCCCTTGACCTGTTCACTCACCTGCCTCTGATCACTAATCAAGCCCTTATTTAGACTCCTGCCTTTCAGACACACCTTGCCAGATTGTTCTTCGGTTTTTCCAGCTAAACTCTCCAGCACTCGTTCATGGACTGATCTCCTGTTGCCCTGTTTAACCCACTAGTCTGAGTCCTGGTCAACCTACCAGCCTTTTTTTATCCTGATTCTGCTTTGTTCTGCCTGCTGTTTCCAGAGGTTTAAATAAAAGGTAAGGAAATCCCTGGAATCGTGTGTGTGTGTGTGTGTGTGTGTGTGGGTCCAGATACGGCCTGTTACATTGGCCAGATTGTGATTTAACGGGTCGTATCTGGACCCAAATGCACACACACGACTCTCGGGATATTTCACCTTTTATTTAAACCTCTGGAAACAGTAGGCAGAATCGGGATCAAAAAGGCTGGTAGGTTGACCAGGACTCAGACTAGTGGGTTAAACAGGGCAACAGGAGATCAGTCCTTGAACGAGTGCTGGAGAGTTTAGCTGGAAAGACCGAAGAACAATCTGGCAAGGTGTGTCTGGCGAGGCTGGTGCCTCCTTCGTCACAAGGTTTTCTTTTGGCCAATTTTTGTTTCAGGCGCTCAAAAAGCTTAGATTTCCGAGTGCCGCTGTGGTTGTTTTCCTTCCGCCGGCAAAATCCTAACACTGCTAGGCGATCACCATATGATGGCAAATAAGTCTTTAATTCTTCATCTGTCATCAGCTGTATGGCGCTTGCATCAATCTAAACATGGAAACATTGTTTAAAGAAGAGCAATCCTGATTAGATAACCTAATCATATTTGATAATTTGTTCATTCATTTAAAAGCAATACAAAGTGTCTATGAACAGTTGTTTGACTTAAATACTCTGCTTTTGCAGTTAAATACCTTTTCATGCTCCAGGGTCTCTTTTGTTTCCTCTGGAGCCCGTTTTGCGCAAACGTGTCACGTAAATGAACTCTGTAGTACAGAAAAAATGAAGAAATAAATTTGTATAAGTAAGATAACAGTTTACGGGATTCAAACTCGTATCATTGGGTGGAAAAATGATCGGTGTTCGAGGATTTACCACTTCACCACAACAGACAACAGTGATGCTGTCATAGGTTTACAATGAAATAATATACAACACAGTCAGCAAACGCACTTAGACAGCAGAGAGCAACCAGATCAACTTGTGACCACCCTGCGACTACCATGGAGTATGTTGACATGAACTACGGAGCAGTTTAGGCAGATGGGCGGCTGTTTCAACCAGACAAGAACACAGAGATGTCAAACAGTTGAGCTCACTTGAATTTAATACCGGAAAAAACATAATCACAACACAATATGTAAGCATGGTGCACACTCAAGGTGAACTAATAGCATTTGATACAAAGGAATTGGGCAAAGTTTTTAAAATTAATTTTCCATTTATGTTATCAGCCCTTGGGCTTAGATATGTGCCACTTAAACATGTAAAAATAAAAAACACATTATAATATAGGTGGTAATATATAAAATATTACACCTGCATGTGATCACTTACCATCTGTTGGCGACTGTGGCTCAGTGGTTAGCAAGTCTGTCCTTCAATCTAAAGGTTGGTGGTTTGATCCCATCCTCCGCTAGTCCATATTGTTGTTTCCTTGAGCAAGACACTTAACCCTCATTGCTCACGGTTGCTTTGTCTACGGTCTACTGTATAGCATGTAAGTCCCTTTGGATAAAAACGTCAGCTAAATGTAATGTAATGTTCAGTGGACATTGACTACATTAAGTTTGTCATATTCACATGGGTAATGTGGCATAAATCACAGTGACATATGTTTGCACAAAACAGGCTCCAGGGTCAGTTATGTGTTATTTTAACCAACTTTATTTCAAAGGAAAGGCAATTTGCTAGCTTCCTGTTTCAAGAAACAAACAAGCAACGTTTCAACCCAAATGGATTTACCTCAAAAGACTCAACAACGTCAATTCCGTTGACCAGAGACTGTACAAGAAGGTTTGGGTCCGTGTACGTTTTATTCGTCAATGAACCAAAAAACAGACGAATAAAACGTACACGGACCCACGAGGACAGCTACGTGTTCTCTCGCTATTCTCAACATCTACTGTAACAGTAGAAGCTTTTGGCCGAAAGTCGCCAGTTAACAGGGTCGCCTATTAATCCGTAACATCGGACACAAACTTAAAATGTCAATACAATAACAAATCGCTGACATAGAGTTGCTGGTACCGGAGGTTGAGAGGAGGGGCTGCCGTCGCAGTCGGTAGCTGAGTTAACTCAGCTACCGACTGCGATGGCAGCCAATGTTCCAAACTGTTAGCTGAATATGTAGGCCACATACAGACAGCTTCAGCATATTTTACAACGATTTGCTGCTAGCTTAACCAGCGCGCTGTGGTTAAGTAAAACTTACTGAGACACCGCGGTTAAAATAGCAGAAAATAGCGCTATTCTACGTGTTGTTGAGCGGCCGTTCGCCTCCTCTCATTGGCTTTTACCTGCAAAGGTGTATTGCAGGGACAGTGACTTCAAGTTGCTGTTAACTGAAACCTTACCTTTACTTCACCTGGTTCACTGTTACTTCACCATAGCTTCCCTGCTCTGCGTTGTTGCGCCCCTCCCCCAGTCAGTTTCTAAGTCGAAATTATGAAATATTATCTCATAATTATAACTTAGCATCTCATAATTATGACTTAGCATCTCATTATTATGACTTAGCATCTCATAATTATGAGATAGTATCTCATTATTATGACTTAGCATCTCATAATTATGAGATAGTCAAGTCATAATTATGAGATAGTATCTCATTATTATGACTTAGCATCTCATAATTATGAGATAGTATCTCATTATTATGACTTACAGGATCTATTTTTTTTATCCCAGTGGCGGAAAACGGGCTTCCATATGGAGGAGCGCTTTTACCGAGTTAGGGTTTGGTTTTCTTTTTTTTACCTGTAGCCCATCATTAATTTAGCTAATAAAACTGCCCTTAGTTGCTCGTCGCCAAACATTCAAAGATCTACTGTCCTTTATGTGCAACGACAGCAAGGCTGTGCAAGTGACTTTTCTTTATGCAAACGTTTCTACTTCAAACCGAAACCATTATATATTCCAAATCTTAGCTCTGCTATCAATCCAAAATGAGCCGTGTGGGATTCTCACTGAGCCAGTATGGGGGTGTTAAATTAATCTGTAGTGATTCTGAGCCCAGCCAACTGTCTTTAGCCACGTGTCCCACCAGAGACCTCGTCCATGAATGAGGGTGGATGCAGCCTGTGTGAAAGGAACTCATGTCCTCTGTAAAATAATTTCATGAGGGAGGTCTGCACTATGATGATCATTTAATAAAGCTTATTTAAAGTGTAGAATGAATCTAATTTTGTTCAAAGAATATAACAAAATCTGGTTTCTTGATCATAAATTAACTTATTTTGTACATTAATAATTAAAAATAGTCTAATTGTATATCCATATTAAATGACTACTGGTTGACACTGGTTGCTTATTACATCATAAACTGGCATGAGCTGTGGGAAAATACAGTTTACATCCAACTAACATTTCATGAGAGCTAATCTAATCTACGGTTCTGCATATCTACATGTTACCTTGATTCATCAATGGAAGATGCAGCAGTAACTGCTTGTATTTTGATGGAGCAGTCAGTTTGACCACGTTTGCCACTTTGCTTGACAACTTAATACAGCAATTTAGAGAGAGTAAGCTTGAAGGCTTGGTCCTCTCCTGGAAGGACGACCAGTGGCACCAAAATATCTCTGCAATGCCAGGGACAGCGACGTGCCTTTGGAAGTGGGTTAAGAATAGACCCACAATGGGGCTCGCTCCCGTCTTCTGTTGTCTGAGGACAGACTGTTGTCTGCAGGGAACAGAGGAAGAGGCCAGACAGAGTATTTACATGTATTTCCAAGACTTGGGGGACTCAAATGGAATACGCTGGCACATAATCCCTCCAGGAGAAGGAGTGAGAGACTGCTGAGGGGACTTTGTGTCCGTCATCCTGGAGGTTATTGTGCTACTGGAAACCAAAGTGCCCCTCGGGAGGTTAGGGAAGAAGTGGCTGGACAGGGAGTGAGGTGCAGGGGGTTACTTTGTGGCCTGAAACTGGAAGACTTTGGTGGGCCTTGAGCACTGCAAGCATGACGGGATCAAGTGCCTCTGAGGTCATCTCTATCTCCGTCATTCACAACATCACTTTGATGGGTGAGTTGACTTCACTGACACATTAACTGGTTTCTGTGTTATGTTTGTGCAGTGACTTCTGTTGGCTTTTCTCAAGCTCTAAAACCTCAAAGTGAAATCCCAAGCTCATTTTTGATACCAACGTGCTTATTTTTCAGGGAAGGTGTGGCTCGTTGTGATGTTCTTCCTCCGTATCCTGATCCTCCTCTTGGCTGGTTATCCTCTCTACCAGGACGAGCAGGAGCGTTTTGTGTGTAACACCATTCAGCCTGGATGTGCCAATGTGTGCTATGATCTATTCTCTCCCATCTCTCTCTTCCGCTTCTGGCTGGTGCAGCTCATCACCTTGTGTCTCCCCTACATCGTCTTCATCATCTACGTGGTCCATAAGGTCTCGAATGGCTTCACCGTGGATATGAACCCCACGGGTCACACCAAAGCCTGGCCGTTGCTCAAGATCCGCCAGGAACCGTTCAGCAAGACCTCTGTAAACAAGATGGCTGAGCGAGGGTCGGACCGCTGCTTCACTGGAGCCTACATCCTCCATCTGTTGGTCAGAACGTTGCTGGAGGCAGGGTTTGGGGCAGCTCACTACTATCTGTTTGGGTTCTACATTCCCAGGAGGTTCCTGTGCCAGCATCCGCCGTGCACCACCCAGGTGGACTGCTACATCTCCAGGCCCACTGAGAAGACCGTGATGCTCAACTTCATGCTCGGCGGAGCTGCTTTGTCCCTTTTCCTAAACGTGCTGGATTTCATCTGCGCTATCAAGCGCTCGGTGAGGCAGAAGAGCAAAAGCAAGATGATGGTGGTGGAGAAGATATGTGAGGAAGAGCAGTGTTTCCTTTCAGGCAGAGGAGCCTCCAGAGGATTAGACCCAAACGATTCACCGTATAAGCTGGAACAAGAAGCAGAGGCTGGTCACACAGGGAGTTTCCGGAAAAGGGGAAGCAGCAAGGGCTCTTGTGGAGGGCTTGCTTTAGGTCAGGAACCACCCGGCCTGCAGCGCTCCTCTCTTCCACACTCTCCAGGAAATCAAGGCTACAACACCAACGGAAACAATGGCTACTCTGTTTCTCAAGAAGAAGCTCTGGAAAGGAATGGCAGCGAGGTGGCCCTGTGCCCCCCCGAGCCAATGGGGACACCCAGATCAATCCGTGTTAGCAAACGCGGTCGACTCAAACCTCCACCTCCGCCCAGAAGGGACCTCGGGTCTTCCCCCAGGGAGCCAGCAGGGTCCTTTGGAGAAGTTTCCACAGCAATTTGTGCCAGACGGGTGGTTCAGTATACGCTGGTTGAGGTGGGTAGCGGCTCAGAGCTACAGACCAATGATGAAGAGAAAAGATCTGAGTGGGTGTGAGGGTTGGATTGCTTTATTTCCAGGTTATTTTGGAGCACAGGGATGGGACACATGGCTGTGGAAGCAATGTGAGAAACAGACGGAGATAGCCACAGTGGCAACACCTGATGCAGCTGACATCCTGCCAAGCTCTCTACTTCCATTTTAAAATGCACACTGGCTACGTGAGGAGATTCCACAACGCATTCACAAGACACCTTCGACCCACAAGCCACAATTGTATTTGCTGTGATTTCATCATATCACGTTGACTTTTGAGAGGCGCTAGCTGAGTGATGAGAAGTGACAAGAAGTCAAGTCCTGAATAGGAACTCTCGAGTCAAAACGAATGACAGGACGCTCTGGCCTTCAGCGTCCTTGAACAAACCTCAAACTTGAGTAACTCTAAAAGAGAGCACATGTTTCTTCCCTTGTTGGCTTTTACCCCCACCTCCCCGTACACACTGTCCATAAACAAAGGCAGGCCTTGACCTGTCCCACATATGTAACCCCACTCCCACTCCACATGATACCACCATCTCTTTTGTGTTTGGGTCACTGGGGTCAGAGGACATGGTTAGCCTTCAGGCCCTGTTCTTGGATGTTTGGGCGACCTTTTGGAATAAGTAGGTCAGGCCCAAATGAAAAGGCAATAATCTGTCTGAGGTGGTGTTATCGGACTCATGGAATAGGATTCCTCCGTCAGAAGCGAAGGACACTCTGAAGGACTCTAAAGCCGTCATAGGCTCACAAAGCAATTATGCTTCCCCATAGGGGCTCTGTATTTATGGAGACGGCTTGTCACTCTATTTCAGGGCCTCGCGGAGCTTAGGAGGAATACAAGTCTGAGCATACACTGTCACTAGAAATAGAGCACAATGGAGCTCTGCAAAGGAGCAGCGTGGCCTGTTGCCCTTCAGGATATGTGCTCGCTGCTTGCTGTGGCTTTAGTTTCACCTTGATCAAAGCTCAGATTAATGTGGGCCAGACACTCCCACAGTGAAACATCTCAATCATAGACAGTATACTGTTTATAGTTGGGTTTCTGTAGTGTTTGATTGACATTTTCCTTTGCTGAAATATTTCCAGGTTTTTAGCAACCGGTCAGTGTATTTTCTTGAAATCTCTGGACGACCGAACACAGATGATTGTGAGCAAAATCCCACAGTAAATCATCACAGTTGCACCTGCCGCTCTATAGCTGTGGGGCCGGTCTCTGTGTAAACGGATAGCTCTTGATCTTCCTCCTCTTGTGGTCTCTTTGAAGGCGACAACAAAGCTCCCCAGCCTCATGTCTCACCTATCTGCTGAGGCTGCACCCAGCCCGTCATGAGGGTGACCACGGGGGGTTTTCAGGAGGGCACCGCAGGTCTAATAGCGCCGCACCTCCTACATGCACCCAGTGGACTCAGTTACACTTGTGTAGTCTGCGTAGATTGTGTAACTTTTGGGTTATTGTTCATGTAAAGCGGAGCCAAAAGGAAGTTAATTTCTTTTTGTTGTAGTATCCAATGTACAAAAATGTAATAATCGGTTTTATGCTCACCTATTTTCTTAATATTGCAATGTATTTTTGATTGACAACCATCAGTGCCTAATTCTTAATAGAAGTCATATTCCAACCAATTTCAATACAATATCAATTGAATGTATATAGAGTTTGATACACTACTTCATGTAAAGTTTGTTTCTTTATAAAGTAAACAATTATTTGATAGTTTGATCTCTTACGTTTCTACATCTCATTGACTTTTGTCTGTGACACTGATGATTGTGTTACTTTCCAAAGCACTTTATTGTGGCTGCTCTTGTTGGAGCCAGTCCATTGTGCTGCAGTCGCTTCCCCAAAGCTGCAGCTTGAAATCATGCTGCCCTCCAGTGACGCAAAATGTGAAATGCTGACATATATTAAATCCAACACTTGACTTCAGACGCTCTTTGGCATTGTGACAGATTTTCATATGTAAATATTTGTATCTTCATAAAACATTTTGGTCGTGACACTTTCCTTCAATAAATCAGGTAGACCCCTTTTTAAACATCTTTCCCCCTTGAATCTCCTGTCCTGTAGATTTTCTGAACATATTTAATTAAAAGGGTTACAGACAAGAAGTGCACTGCAACTTAATATGCTCCATTAAGCAGGACTTTTTTCCTTTTGGTCATTTCAGGCCATGCTGATTATTAATCAACAGCTTTGGGAGCTTGAGATCCAAAACACTCGGATGAAGTATAATGACAGACACACCACAGCATGCAGGATATCATTTTGAGATTTAAGGCGGCAAAGGGATGTTTTTCAAGTTGGCGGCATACAAGTCAGGCAGGCAGGGCCAGATTAACCTGCTCAGGGGCCCCAGGCATAGATTAGCCGTGACCCCCCCCCCCCCCCCCACCTCTGTGTCCTGTCTTGTGTTTACAGTCACTGTAAACCTTTTCAATATTAAACCCCAATCTTTGCATCTTAACTAAGTCCTTGAGTACTAAAGCACTTGTTTCTTTGCCATTTCTATAAGTATAAGCGCCATTTAAGATTTATTTGAGTCCTTTTCTGGCAAGTCGGCCATGTATGTGGATTATTAGTTGTTTTTCCCCCTTAATGCCCCGTTTGGTTAGTAGCATTCTTTGCAGTGGTCAGCCAGCCCTTAGCAATCACAACAGAGAAAGTGTACATGACATTTCTTTCAGGCCGCGTGCGTGTTGCTGCCCGTCACAGTGGAATGCAGAGAGATGCAGCATGGCCTCTGTCACAGGTGTGTCCCACGCTGCTGATTATGCTGCCCCACAGAAAGCGGAGCAGCAGCCAGGAGGTCCCGTGCCCGTCAGGACGTGCTCCGTTGTGTCTTCTCACGCGCTCCTTTACACTCGAACGGCCAGGGGGATGAGGCAGGGCTGAGATTTGAGCAACAAGTTTCAAGCCAGTCATACGCCTTATCTATATTTTGCAGTACAGTTAAAAATATCTACTTCATTAAGTAGTCTTTTTTTAAATGTTGTTTTATCAAGGACACTCAAATAGTCCAGCTTTTAACTTAAGTTAATGTTCCAGATCCCATTGCATCCTCCAGTGAGAGACCCTCCTGTATTTCTCCTCATAATAATTTGACTAGGGATGGGCAAGCCTGCCTAATACTGTTTCAACAACAAAGCAGCCTTTAAACAGACATTGAACATTTCTAAAAAGAAAACTGCTATAACAAAAAAAGCACAGCTTTAGCTCTCAATATCTTCTAATACCTTTTTGTTTTGCACAAAAGTTGCCTGCAGCAAACATTTAAATGTATTTCCTTTTTTCATTCCACTCTTAAACTGAACGCACCTTCACAGAAAGTTAATCTTCCCTTACAGCTGTACGACTCTGTTCCCATTATTCACAACCTGCCACTCGTTCATTGTCATTGTCTTTTATTGGGAGTCACCAATCTCTTCATGCTCATTCCTCAGACTTGAAAGGGACGTGAAACTTGTGTGGTCACTGAGCACTAGGAGACCAGGGTTCCTGGGTGGACTGGATGAATTGAATAAAATATGCGACATGCACATAAAGTGCAATTTACATGTGAGATGCAACGAGATAAAACCCAAAAGATTAATTTTCTCTTTCCAGAGAGGCGATCATGGCTTCTCTTATTGTTAGGATAGACTCCTCCTGTTCTGGATCTTGACTTTGCTCACTGGCTTCCTCTAGCTCATGACCTACCTCGTAGGTGGTTCAGTCTGTGATTCAATCCTTCCGGCATCTATTCTTTCATTTGGATGTCTACGTGGTCACTTTGTCCCCTAAACTCTACCGCATGAAGGTCCAAGTCAGACACACACAGTAGTGGCCATGTAACTCCCAATGAGACAATGAATGCAGTGAAAGAAACCGAACAATTATGTCTTAAATTCACCTTTACAGGGACAAAATGGGAAAATGACGGCCACATGAATTCTATATATTGTCTAGTTGGAGCTGTGAGAGAAAAGACAACGTCTAGTTAATGGCTCCCTCAAGTGGACAGAACTGGGTATTGCATTTCAAAAAGTTTTATTTCGCAAAATGAGCAGTATTAAAAAGAAAGCTTCATAGGTAAAATTAAATGTATATTTTGGCTGAACAACATTATATTCAGTTTGGCTCCTTTACCGATATGATGGAGGCAACTGATCTTGGCCTATGGCCCAGGTGTGGTGTGATGCAAATGTTTACAGCATAATTATGATACAGATGTGTACAGAACCCTAACCCTCTAATACCTTTTATTACATGTGACTTTCTGCATACTTTTCCAAATATGTCTGAATAATATCAAATGGTTGTATTTTTAAATTAGGTACTGCACATACTGTAATTGCTGTTTTCAATAAATAATATTATTTCAAATGATTAAAGATTTTGGTTGCATTGTGTAACTTAACACACACTGCTAGAGTATGTTTGTGCGTCGAGGTATTACTATAAACAGTAGCATCGCTCTCACACATCCCCTGATTGTTCTGCTGCGATTTATTTATTATCAGAACCGACACGTCACACCCAATTTCAATGATGAATGCGGGCACGTTTGTTGGTTTAAGCCCCCCCCCTCTCCCGCCCCCCCCACACACACACACCCCAACCCCCCTTCCATCCAGAGTGAATCTGGCAAAACACTCTACGCTTCAGATGAAAGAAGTTTTTCCTTTTCTGTAAATGTCAGTCAGTCAGTGAAGTACTGAGGGAACACAGTGTTCTGCCGGTGTGTGTGTGTGTGTGTGTGTGTGTGGAGGTGGGGGGTCTTTGGATTGGAGAAGGCTGCAGGGGTGCACTGTAAGGGCTACTAAACCACAGGGGCATCGTTGCTGTGCCAACGGGGAGCCGGCCACTGCTGATATCTCCCGTGAGGTTCCTAGCTGCTGAAGTGAAGCGTTTATTGGTTAAAAAATGGCACCACTGACACAATATTTTATTTAATTAAATGTTTTACTAAACTGCAACAGCGTCGATGACTTTCGAGTCCCCCTGGAAACCCTAACCCCGGAGCCCGAACCCGTGTATTTCCCAACATCTGCGGTCTCAAGCGGCCAGCTGGGGATGGTGTGCCTGAGCTGGATGTCAGGAGCTCCAGCGTGAATGGAAACGGGTCACAGAAACCTGAGGTCACCGTAATGCTTCATGCATGGAGGAACGCACTCACGGAAACTTCTCTGCTATTGTTCATCTTCCACTGATGTCATCTGGAAAATAAAGAGGAATGGTTGTAACTGGTGTATTTATGAATCCTAATGTAATCATACGAGGGGGCTTTAAATGTGTAAATGTCCACATATACATAAAACTGTCAAAGAAACTTTAAATTTGAAGGTCACGTTTTTGTAACTTCTGTTGTCAACCATGTCACCAAAAATGGTCTGATTTAATTGTCTGCTGCAATCTTTATTACAAAAATGACTAATGCAGGGGACGCGATGCGGTCCACATCTGCAGTGTCTCCTCTTGTGCGTTCAGAGATTAAAGAAAAAACAACCTTGTCCCCGATGTATCACAAGGATCAATAGTAGCATCATGGGCTGCCTATTGTCCTCTCTGCTCCCCTCTGTGTCTGCCTCACATCAATATTTGATGTTCCAGCAAGTCAGAACGTTCCTCCTGACCCCACGAATGAGGCTTTAACATCTGTATACAGAGAGAACGGGCGGGTCAAGGAGACGATTCAATCAGCTGCGTGGAAGGTCATCTTCTGGATTCCTGCTCGGGTCAGAGGGGTTTATTTGTTCCCAGATTTGTTTAGGAAGGTCCCACCTCGGCTCCTGCAGTGAAAACAGTTGTTTATTTCAGGGCATGACCTGCACCATTACGTTGTGAGAGGCCGGCCCTGTCTGTGTGAAAGTTACCCGAATGGCACTCGCATACTTTCTCCTGCACTGCAGTGAATTGGGTCGGTGATTCTGCGAAGGAAACGGGCGGTTACCTGTTAATTACAGTGTGTGTGTGTGTGTGTGTGTGTGTGTGTGTGTGTGTGTGTGTGTGTGTGTGTGTGAGAGACGGTCGAGTCAGGACACACTGCTTTGAGATGCTGGACAGTTGTGTTGTGCCGGGTAGTTGGGGAGCTGGGGCGATGTGTTTAGTGGATCATTAAAAGGAGGCGAGAAAGAAGCCAATATATAACTTTTAGTCCAGTTTAAGGTCCTGTCTGTTAAAGTAAAGACTCCAGTTATGTCCACACAAAAAGCACTGACTCAAGTAGCTAGGATGATACATTTCCCTTACTGTTATGATATCAATACATGCCATTAGGGACACTATTCAGAAATGCCTGATATTAAGTAATACTATGGAGGCCCTATAACTCATATTTTCATGTAACTCTAATATTCATTGATTCTGTTTTGAATGGTTTTGTCTTTGAAAAGCTAAAAGTAGTGAAAATAATGTCCATTTCAACTCCAGTCGACATTTTACAAATGTCTGGTTTTCCTAAACTCCAAAAATCTGATGATAAAGAAAAGAAATTATATATATTTTTTAAATAGTTGTTGATTATTTTTGAAAATTGACTTATTAATATAACCCAAAAAATCCCACATTTCTCCAAAAGGTATCCAAGTTTAGACGTTTAGAACAGCTTTTATGTGCCAATCTCTGTTTTCACATGCACACGTCACACTTGTTGCATTTCAGTCCCATTACACACTGGATCCTAGTAACGTGAACATTTCCTTGTTCAGTTTATCAGCATTCACTTCCTGTGTTAGTTTGGGATCTCCTCACTTAGAATGAAGAGCAAAATCAGAAGGCACGTGGAGGTGTGCAGTTCTGCTTCAACCACTAGGTGGCGCTGCACATTAGTGCCACTGCTGAGCGGCTGGCAGTGAGAGCTGGAGCTGCTCACTCGCTGAGGTTTTTGAGGTAAACACCAGAAAAATAAAACCAGCTGCAGCGGTGAAAGCTACCGAGACTATTTGATGGAACTGTGACTGCAAATGATTCAGAGCATGAACTTGCGTGCTACATCTGTACCGAACAGAGAGCAGAGCAATACTTAAATTTTTCTTTTGTTAAAGCGGAAGAGTTAAAACTCCCAAACTTGATCTGTACCAACTTTACACTACACCAACAACACTCAGCATGATGAGCCACATGGAAGCGAATCACTCAAGCAGCTCTTTTGATCTTGAGAAAAGTTTTGTTACGACTCCCATCTTTACTGCCTGTGTCTTTTGCTGTCAGCGCTGATGCAAGATTTATATGGCTGATTTACACTCCACTGCAGAGTGTACACTGCACTACAGTGAAAAGAAGCTCTGTTTTTGTGTGTGGAGGTCCACGTCTACAGGCTGAGTGTAAAGGAATAAAGCAGGAACAAAGCAGTCACTACAAAGCCCACTGTCACCATTGACCTGCAAATCATAGGCATTTCTTCCCTGGGTTACAGTGTATCATCTTATGCCAGCGCATTGGGTTAATTGGGACCAAAGCAGATACATTTGTAGCAAAAAAAGAAAATGCCTCGATTAGGGGGCCCTAAGATGTGAGATCATGTGAACAGACCACCTGTGGGGCTTTCATTGCTATTTCAATATCATTCATGTCAAGGCCCCTGCACTCGCTGACACAGCTTGAGCCGAGGGAGAAGATGTTTCAATTCAGGCCCCTGCGAAAAAAGAGAAGGAGAAGAAGGAGAGAAAAAAACAACACCCCAAACACAAGACGCAGGGGCTCTGGCAGGTTTCAGCTCTGACAAACCCAGAAAAGCAAAGGGGGTTCCAAAATGCTCTTTGAATTATAGGACGTCCATCAAAGCATCCAAATGGGGACGTTTAGGGGGAACCTTGGCACATCAGACAGACACTCCTAATACACACCACCTTTTATTCTCGGCTGTTAAAAAAGAAAGATCAAAGTTTCTGAAGATGAAAAGAGCCCCTTCCCTGCATTTATAGCCCCATTCACCCAATCCCTCTTTTGCTAAATTAAGAAAAGCGGGCTTCGGCAGGCATGTGAAGAGGACTTCAACAATTATGGAGATGCTCCAACTCAACCCCTGCCTCTAATTACCGGTCTCTGGTGGTTAAAAAAGGGCTTCCTTTTTAGCAGGGGGGGCACTTTCAAAAAGCTGCTGCTGCCACCGTCAACACGGTGACCACACCACAAAAAGAAAAACATGCGCCTTGACAAATTGGTGAAAAAACATTGCAAAAGTGCACAGGAAGTTGAGATTGATCAAAAAAAGGTTTTATTGTCAAAATAAAGCTCATATTTGCCTTTCTCACAAAAAGAGACATCTACACTTTGTACAAATTTACAATAGCTTATAAAGTTTTTCTTTTATACACAAATGTACAGCTTTTTTCCTTTTATATAAATACACTTTTGAGAAATACAAAATGAACGACCCGTTAAAAAAAACAAAAAACAAAAACACTTGGGCACTATTAAGGCTTAATTTGAACCATCTTTGACGTGATTGGCTGACACAATGTCATCTGGCACTGTGTAGAATGGCATTGAGGACCCAAATGCTCTTTGTGTGAAGCTAGTGAGGAGCTGCCTCTCTTCATACAGCGAGTTAAGCCACAGGCTTGTACCTCTCCTACAGACGGGGAACCGCACCTGTGTGAATGCAGGTACACATCTGGAGCAGCTCTCCCCACTGAGGTGTGTGGATGTTTGGGGGAATGAGGGAGGGGGGGGGGAGGTCACCACAGCAGCAGGTCATTACCATGCAAATTGCTTAAGACAGGGAGTGATGGGTTATCTCCCAAACAATTAGCAGTCCTCATAAGCTGCCCCCCACTCTCCCCTCCCATTCAAACCTGGGACAATGGCATCTGCTTGGGGCAGGACACGGAGCTGGCCGTGCCCGACCTCCACGTCAGCCCGGTGCTCACGTCGCTGTACATGGAGCCGCTGGTGCCCTTGCTTCCCCAGCAGCAGCGGGTGCAAAAAGTCCTCCACGAGTCCAAAGTTTTCCCGGACCAGATCCACACCCCGGACGTGATGCCCACCAGAAGGCACATGAAGTACTTGAGCATAAACACGGCGTAGTCCGGGCTGCTGCGGTCCCGCTCCAGCAGGCAGTTGGAGCAGTTGTGCGTGATCTCCCAGCTCTGCCGGTTGTGCTGCTCGTAAAAGTAGCAAGCGACTATTATGGTGGCCGGCACCGTGTAGAGCACCGTGAAGATCCCGATCCGGATCATCAGCTTCTCCAGCTTGTCCGTCTTGGTGCCACCTTGCTTGATGACGCTGCGGATCCTGAACAGGGACACGAACCCGGCCAGGAGGAACATGGTGCCAATGAATAAATAAATCACCAGAGGGGCCAGGACGAAGCCCCGCAGGTTGTCCAGGTTCTGGTTCCCCACGTAGCATATGCCGGCCACAGAGTCCCCGTCCACGGAGCTCAACGCCAGCACCGCGATGGACTTCATGCTGGGGATGAGCCAGGCGGCCAGGTGGAAGTACTGGGAGTAGCTGGCGATCGCCTCGTTGCCCCACTTCATCCCGGCCGCGAGGAACCAAGTCAGCGACAGGATGACCCACCAGATGGAGCTGGCCATGCCGAAAAAGTAGATGAGGAGGAAGACTACGGTGCAGAGCGCGGGGCCAGTGGTCTCGTAGTGGATGTGCTCCAGGTCGAACTCCCGGTTGCACGCCACTTTCTCGTGCCCGGCGATGAGGCGGACGATGTAGCCGACCGACACGAACATGTAGCAGGCCGAGAGGAAGATGATGGGTCGCTCCGGGTACTTGAAACGCTCCATGTCGATGAGGAAAGTGGCGACAGTGGCGAAAGTCGATACGAAGCACAACACGGACCAGAGTCCGATCCAGAAGGCGGTGAACGCTCTCTCGTCGTGCGTAAAGTACGGGTTGTGGCACGGCATGGCGCAGTTGGTGATCTGCCCCGTTTTGACCCGGTTGTAGAGCGGGTGGCGGTTCGTGTTCACTGGCACCATGGGCTCCAGACACTTGCACCCCGGCTCGCACGGGGCGGCGGGCGGCTTGTATTTCCCGGGCGCGCCGGATCGACTCGGCTTGTTTTTGGAGGGGTTGTAACCCTTTGCGGGGTGGTTGGTGGGCTTGGAGAGGACGGGGGACACCGTGGTTGAGTCGGTTCTGTTGTAGTCCATGCACAGAGTGTCGCTATTGCCTTGCACCGGCAGCAGGTCGCACTTCATCCGGTCCGGCCAGGGGAAGCCGTACTGCCTCATTAGGGGCGCGCAGCCGGCCCGGGCTCTCTCACACACGCTCCGGCACGGCGGCAGAGGTTTTTTATAGTCCTCCAGGCAGATCGGGGTGTACATGCTGCACAGGAAGAACTTCAGGTCCGGCGAACACTGGATCTCTACCAGAGGCCAGAACTGGTGCACCTCCAGTCCAGCCTCGTCCTGCGTGTCGTGGTTGAACTGGTTGGGCATGTAGGTGTAGTTGTAGCCGATTCCCTTGCACAGGGGCACAGCTATCTCCTGGCAGGTGATCTCCTTGGCCGTGGTGCAGCTGGATCGGGGCAGGAGAGCGAGCGAGAGGAGCAGGTAAATCCCAAACAGGTCCATCCCTCCGGTGCGTCGTGTCCCCCCCTCTTCCGCTCTGGTACTGAGAAATCCTCTCCGCCGTCTGCTTTCGCCTCCGCTCCGGTTAGATGTTGCGCAGCGAACCCATCTCGCTTCTCTCGGGATCTTGCACGGAGTTGCAAGCAATGTGCAAGCCGTGTTTACTTTCAGCCGAGGAGGAGGAGGAGAAGGAGGAGGAGAGAAAACAGCCTTCAGGGCGGCGAGCAGTCAAGATGGCTGAGAGGAGAATCCACCTTCTTCTGGAAACTGCTTTCAGTATCCTCAGACAGTCCGTTAATAAAAAAACAACAACACAAAACAGCCCACGTGCTGCTGCTGTCCGATCGCTGTCAACGGGGAAATATGGACCTTGTTTCTTTCTCTAAAACACAGCGACTACATCCAGTCGGCTCGTCCCACCTTAGTCTTGGTTCCCATACAAATCATCGGCTGGGAGACGAAGCGGTGCCGATATATATCAGAGGCATCGCAAGCCACACCCCCATAGCCACTCCTCCAATCACAGAGCGGCAGGAGGGGGGAGGGCGGTGCCTTCCAGCAGTCGATCGAGAGTTATACCCTAAAAATATGTATTTGCCACACTTTGACCACACTGTAGTCTTGTCTGTGGCAGCGGCATGCTTCTGTGGATGCTGCGCAGAAAGCATCATTTCTATTCCATCTCCAGCTGATGACGGCGTCTCACAAACCACATGTGGAGTCAAAATAACTACTTTTGTGCATTATTCTGTCAAAACACCACATTTTCATAAAAGTGCAGATTATAGGCAGCGTGTTTATGATAATATGTCAAGCCCAGAGCCATGGCTGCTCTTAAATCAAGTGTAATAATAACCCTGTCATGAATTCCCCCCACCAAACCAATTTTAAAAGTGTCAATTTTAAGATCATAATCATAACAATATAAAGTAATTATAAAGACCAGACGTGCTGTTGGGAGTAATAACCTGCTATTTTCACAATGCTGCCCAGCGACTTCTTGTAACTTCTTTTAACACTCAGTCCTTAGTGTGACAACAATGGCAGAGCGAGGATGTCTCTCTCTCTCTCTCTGTGTGCGTGTGTGTGTGTGAGAGGGAGCCGTTTGGTAAATTGGCTAATTTGCGCATGATAAGACTACCCAGGGAGCTGTCTGTCCTTGTGAAAGGCCCGTTTTATTTTTTAAATGAGGTGCTAATGTTTCGTTTAACGCTCGCACAGGGCTCCGCGGGAGGCGTAATTGCGCGGGGCAAAGCCCGAGCGGCGCGGCGCACCGAGCCGGGGCAGAGTGTCATATCAAACACGTCACACTGCGCGTTATTTGACATCCCACTGTAGTTTGCGATGTCTGATATTGATCATTAACGTCTGTATAGACATGTATTTCTTATCTCCTGTTGATACTGTTTTACTGTCCTTGAGTGCTGTTGTGAGGTACTTTTCTTGAATTTCTCAGATTTCTGGAATTTTATATTTTTTACTCGATAATATTTCAGGACACATTGCACCTTTTTCCCCTTCTTCACTATAACTATCAGCTACTTTATGATGACGTATCACACATAACATGTGTTTGGCTACACATTAAAGTGCATAAAATGTCAGGTGGTTGACCTTAAATTCACCCCAATTTTTAAACTCCCTGGCAAACATGATATATTACAAATAATTAATATTAAAAAGTATGGCCCTAACACAAACACAAAAATGCTTTCACATGAGCTGCACTTATAACTACTGGATTTTGCTTGGAATATTGCACAATGATAATAATAATAATAATAATAATAATAATAATAATAATAATGATAATTATGGGTTAAACATTATAATATTTCAGTGACATTAAAACAAGTTATAACTTGTTTGTCTTTTCATTCCTAACACACTCAAGAAACTTATAAAAGATGTACAAGTGATATTTGCTTGCTGTGAGAAAGATAACTCTCACTATCACAGGCGGAGGAGGGGGCACGAGAAAGCCAACCATGTGATCGGCACATCTGTCTGAAACTCGATAGTCACTCCACCAACAAGAGGGATGTTGAATAGGCATTTTGTCCTCTGCTGTACACACACACACACACACACACACACGCACACAAACACACACAACATTGTGTGCTGTTGTTGAAGTTTACTTGTGTTGCGTTTGGAGCAGAGCCAGCTCTTTATCACATGACACAGCCTAGAACCACAGAGTGAATGAAATGACCCCGCAGCGATCTGGGCATCATGGGAACCCAGATTGATTAAATGAGTCGCTGGTGTGAGATAACAAGGAAGGAGCTCTGTTAATGGCTGTTTGCTTTTGATTAGGAGAAAAGTGCCGTGGAGTTGGGGCGAGTGCCTGTCTGTGCACAGGCTGGACGGTGTGCTATTTTCCTCAATAACAAACCCCTGGTGTTTGGGATGAGTGAGAAAAGGACACATAATAAGGGAGTGAGGGTAAGGTGGTTGTCAACATGTGGGAGAGCGTCAAAGGGAGGGCCTGAAAAGGGTGTGTTCTGTACAGAGAGATGGTTCATGACGAGGAAATCCACTCATCTCCTGTTTGCAACACAGAGCTGTGAGAAAATATCCCCCCAGACCAAAGCCTTAAGGAAGCACTCTGACCGAAGAATAAAACCCGGAATCACATCCGGATCACAAGTCAATGTGTTCAATTTAAAGCCCCATTCTGTCTGTCGAGAATCAAGTGCTCCCAACTGAAGAAAGAGGAAGGCCCATCAAGTGTGACTGCCTGCCAGATCCCGGACTTATACTCCGAGATGGCGAGACCGAGATATGCTAATGGTACTTTATCTTGTGAAGGGAAAGCTTGGAGGAGATTTAGCCAATCTGCTGGACACAATTCCAAGAGCCTCGGTGGCATTTAGCGGGCTCGTGCTAACCCGGGGCCGCTTGTTAAGACTTCATTAGCTGTGTTTGCTCAGGCCTCTTCTCTCCAAAGAGGTGGAGGAGGGCTCCCCAGTCTCCCAGCCTCAGCCCCATATAGACACTCCATATGGGGCTTGTTTGCTCATGGCTGGCCTGGTAATCACTTTCAGGTGGAGCTGGAGGAGATGGAGCAAGGCTGAGGGGATTTTGGGGAGAGCTGGAAGCCTCCTCCTTCCAACCCCCCCTTCCCCTCACTAGCCCCAGCTCCCGCTGGCAACCTCCTTCTTCACCGTGGTTCTCCTGAGGTGACGGAGCGTGGAGCGTGTACCCTGTGAATTAGCTCACCTAGGGCCCATTACCTTAACAAACACAGCCAGCCCCTCCAATCAGCCTACTGCTGGGAGGACAGGCGGCCCCTGTAAATCCTTCCTTACAGCCGCTGTCCCTCTCTGTGAGACCGGGGAGGACCTGTGTGTGTGTCTTTGCATGTAGAGTAAGAACTATGAAAACCAAGTGAGACAATGAAGTCTTGTCTTGACGCAGCACAAAGCAGCTTTACTGATAGCAAGAGTTTCTGCTTGAGAAAATTAATTTCACTACGCAGAGCATTAGACCACCACATTAAAAGTGGCCCTGTTTTCTGCTAAGACAGTTTCTAAAAGGTTAATAACGTGTAGTTGCTTACTTACTAGTGGTCTATTCATAATCAATTAATAAGAACTTTTGGGTTGCCAGGTTAATTTCCCATTGGTTTGTTTGAGCACTCCATGTATTTATTACATATTGTGATATATTAATGCAGTAGATGGCTATAAACCATGGGTGTTTACGAAAATATTAACATTTTGTCATTGTTCAAAGCAAACCATTAATATCAAAATTCTTCTCAAAATGTATCTCCAACCATTTTTTTTCCAGAAATAATACATCGACAGAATAAGTGTTCAGAAAATAATCCTCCTTTTTTTTGCTATACAACCCATTAAAAAATTAGCTTTTTGGAGGTGTCAAAACCAACCTTAAAAGTGACAGTGATGTGAGATTCAGGAGGCCTTACAGACCCCTGTTATGAGGAGAAGGCCAGTAAATAGCCCTGAGAAGTCACAGAAACCAGACGAGAAAAGACCCAGAAGCCAGTTCTACCACAGGAGGCGGCAGAAAAGGAGAAAGAAGAGCAAAGCGCTGACCTGCGTGTCTCCAATACCTGTCATCACTGAAGGAAACTCCAGGGGAGGAACCACACCAGGAGATCAACAGTGAGACGAGATGGAGGTTAGTTAGGGGAAAAGAGCTTTAACATTGAACACAGGTTTGAGACGGCATCGCTCTGACTGGTGATTGAGTTTTTCCATCAGAAGACAGCACTTTGTTCAGGAGGAACCCTCCCGCCCCCCTCAGCCTCGAGGAGCCCTACTCCTCTGGCTCCAAACAGCTGGCACAGAATGAGACGGGGGTTCAGTGCATGTTGGCCTCCGAGCCTCTGAGAGAGATGCCATTGCCTATTTTTTCATTACTTCCAGCCATATTTTTCAGAATGTGAGGAGGTTGTGAGTAGAACAGAGATATGGATAATAGGAAAGGGATAGACCTGAGATTGTTTGAATAATTTAGTATTGATTGCTTTTATAACTTTGGATTGATGTTACTGATGCTGTCTAAAATAAAGTAACCTGTATGCAGTTAAAACCTCTCTGTGTTCATTTCTTTAGCAGCAAAAGGCATTTGCAGCTTAAATAATTTTTAGCAACTATAACAACTGTCACTATTTCAGAAGGGTAGTAAAGGATTTTCCCGTCGTATCTTTAGGTTCAGGCCACTAAAGCCCCCCTCCCACTGGACAAAAAACCCTCTGACGTCTGGCTTTTGTTTTCAGTGGAAAAGGTTACAATGGGCATTCATTCAGGGGACAAATGACTCCGCAGAAGTCATGGATATTTATCAGCTCCGACTGGCAGTGGTGGAAACACGACACCCGGGTGAACGTGCTACTTTAAGCCTCTTTTCACATTTTAAGTGAATATATAATATAGAAAATCAACAGGGGCTTGTACTTAATTATTACAATTTGTTAACGTACAAATCATACTATCAATATGCGCTCCCCAAAGCCACAACAGCAATTTCACCTTGAAGACAGAAACCAAATGAAACTGCACAATAATCACCAACTCTGGTTTGAGTTGGAAAAAGAGACTAAATAAGTAACCACTATCAATTTTTTTTCCCGTTTACTAACCTTTGTTCTGCTATTGGCCGTTCGTGATGTCGAACCAGAAAAAAAAAAAAAATCTACTGGCAACGGGAAAAGAGTCGATTGCCTATTTTTACAGAGTTTTCTCGTGCTTAAAAAAACTGGGTATGTGAAAATTTTGGTGGAAAATAAAGGGGCCTGGTCTGGTTTTCACTGAACTGGAAAGGTTCAAAAGTAGCACCCAGATTTTCATTTACCTCCATCATATTGGCCTGTAGCAGATATATGGTAGATTTATTAAATATCTCTAAATCTGGGCAAATCCAAACTACATCTACAGGAACGTTTATAATTTGGTGCGGCCGACCCTTTACTGCTGATAAAACACTGCATTGCTCATGTAAATACCATGCTCAGTGCAGCTTTAATCACATAAACAGTGGAACTAAATAGAAGTTGCTAAGCAGCAAAGTGAACCTGTTACGTAATTACACAAACATCTGTAGGATGGGTTACACCTACAATCTGGAGAAAAGCAGATCCACTTTTTGCTCACGGAGCTCATTAAAAAGCAGCATGGCCTCCAGGAGGAGAATCTGTACCATTCTCCTGCAGCCAAGGAACTGTTGGCTGCCGTCCCCGAGCCAAGAAAAGTCTGCGTGTGCGTGTCATCGTGTGATTGTTTGGGATTTTCAGCCATCGGATGCCACAAGAATCTGGCCAGCCAGCAGAGGTCTGCTTTTGGCTGCTATGACGCCTGCTACTTGACACTCCCGTAATATTTATCTGCCCTCTTGTAAAACAGCATGCGAAAGGTAAGTGAGCCTACAGAGACTTCTCCCACACACACACACACACACACACACACACACACACACTAGCCCATATAATAGCGGGAACTGATTTTTTTAACCCCTATGTGTAACCGGAGATGAGGCCTGCCTGCCTGGAACAACACATGGACGGCACTTAAGCAGGTAGACTGGCCATCTGGTTCCAACACACGGGGTGGAAAACACTTGTCTTCGGATCTTGAAGGTAGTAATTTAATGTTGTCGTTGTTGTAGCACACAGCGGTGGGATGCCGTGGAGGGGTCGGCCAGGCGGCCTCAGTGCCAGTTCTGACCCAACTGCGGAGGGGTCGCATTCGTTTCCACAGGGAGGGAAGAGGCAGCGAGTCCTGCCAATGAACTCCCTCATTACAATTCATGCAGCCTTTAGACGCATCCTCTACCTGTGCTCCTTTGACCTAATGTCTCTTAATGTCAACTGCTATCAGCTATACATCCCTTATTTAGATATTGCACTGTCAGCTGGGACTCTTGGGATTATTATCCAGTGCTATCACAGAGTAATAATAAATTGATGATGTGCATTTTGTTGTCACAGAGTTTACATACAGGCTCTGTGCATGACGATGTGGAACTGAAGCCTCTATGCTACGTTGATAGTGTAGAGATCCACAGGGCACGTGTGGAAAGTACTAAAAGTTGTCCTTGTCGTCCGCACTAGGCCGCATGGGAGTACGTTTTGTAGTAAAACCAAGCTTTTGCGTCACACTTTAAACCCAGAGTGTGCAGATGGACACGCAGCTGGTTTGATCTGCATGTTACCCTGGAGGTAGATCCCTATGCAGTTAGCAACGACAGCTAATCTTGTGATGCGGATATAAGGTGCTGGTTTCACGAGACATGTGTAAGACTAGAGATAAGACAGCCTGAGTTTTGGTATAAGTCCAGCCTGATATGAGTTATACTGTCATTGTAACAATCAGTTTAGCTCCATATTTAACAGACGGATTTGAGAGCAGATCTTGTCTTCTTACTCTCAGCAACACAAAGGAAAACGAGCCCAGAGACTTTCGAAATGTCCGTGGAATCATGTACTGTACACCCTTCATGTTTCCCTTCCTCACTTATCCCCTCTTTAGCACCATCTCCCTCCTTACCTCCCACCGCGTCTGTGTGTGGCGCTCTGTGAAACAGATGGCGAGGGCAAGGATGACCGCCAGACAGAAGGAGAGAGAGAGAGAGAGAGGCGGAAAAAACGCCATGGTAGGGAAGTGGGAAACCGTATCCAGAGGGTGAGAGACGGAGAGGCAGCGAGGTAGCAGATGTGTAAAACACAAACGACCTTGTGGAGTTTGCGTCTCGTTCTTGGCGGGCTCCGATCAAACCCCCCACGATCGCTCTCACTGTGCACATCAGAGAGGCGGAGCGACGCCCCTGGTGAGCTACCCCGGGCATCCTCTACTGCTCATTAGCAGTCGATTAAGGCATGTAAACACATTATCTTCAGTATTAATCGAGCCTCCACACTGGGTTTGCCTCTTTCTTTTATTCAACCTTTATTTAACCAGACAAGTCATTAAGAAAAATATAGTTTTTACAGTGGCGACATATAGGCCATTCCTCAAGGCCAGATAGTGGAAAACTGATGACCTTATGTTACCCCCCATCTCTCTACAGACTAGAACCCCCCGCATCTCGTCAAGCTTTACCCACCCCCTTCATATGAACATGTATACAGCCATGTCGTTTCCAGCTAAATAATTGCTATGAATTGATAACAAACATGGTGGTTACCCACATATGATGCTCACACATCGCCTTGCACAGTAATGTACATTGAATATTAGGTCCCTCGGCACCAGCAGCGTCGGTGCCATGGGTTCGACATTTGTTCTGGACCTTTACTTCCGTGTGCCATATGAAGGAATGTAGCAAACATGTCGAGGGGAATTTAATGAATGTGGACACCTGCGTGCCTTCGTCCTCTATGTCCTTTTCCCTCCGTAACTCAGAACAATGGCATTCTGATTGCCTCTCACCACAGGAAATGCATCCATGCAATTAATGTTGTTTCTATCTGATTCAATGGTCGTGCCTTTCCGTCAACTCCCGATCTAACTCTGCAATGTGCAACAGCAAGATAAAAGCTCCCTCCTGACGCTCTCCTCCACCTCCAACATTACGGGGACCTCCAGTCCAGCAAAAGGTAATTGGATCAATTGAAATCGCCGTGCTTCTGAATGAGGTTAGCAGGCTTCACTGAGCCCCTTTTCACTTTGTTTTATTTTCACTGATTGCATCAGGCAGGTGAGGCACAGCGTAATAATGCTTCGACTCTCCAGCTGATGTTACCCCCCCCCACACTCTCCATGTAGACTAAGGACGTCTTTATCAGCCAATGACACCATTAAGATTGGCATCTCCAGACAATGCAAGTGTGCTTAGTAGGCTGCTAAACTAATTGTGCAATCAGGCAGGATAAACAAGAGGGCTGAGACCACATTCTTACTGAGCCTTTACACTGACCTGCTAGTTAGCATTTCCTGTTATTTTAGCTAATGGGTTTTATTAATCTCTGACTATCATCTCGTGGAGTCTTATATTTGACATGCAAACATTGTCAAAGTCAACACAGCATGCTCTGGTATTATCATAGGGCTACTAATATATATTTATATAGCAGTCTGGTTTAGCACTTCAGGTGTGTGTGTTAAGGGTATAGTTTCAGGCCACGTATCACAATGCTGGATGCAAAATAATGGCTGCATGGAAACTGTAATAGATTCCCTCTGTCAAGGGAAAAAAGGGAAGGGAAAATGTGAGAAAGTAGAACTCTGGATGAATCAGAGTACTTTTTAATGTGCTGTGAAAGACGTATAAAGGTGAACGGAGCAGCAGAGGTTGAGGAGAGGGGGCACAGCAGTGGACGGGAGAGCCTCCCCTGAGCTACGCCGTATGATGTCTGATTGACAGGCTACACGCTAAGCTCACCTGAGCCTCTGACCTCTCTTTCTTTCTTTTTACATCTCTCTGTCACTCTTCTCCTCCCTCCTTTTTTCCGAGAGCAGGGGGAAACCCAAGGAGGGCCGAGATCCAGGGTGGAATGGCTTCAGGCTGCGACCTGCTCTAAGGAGGGGGGGAGGAAACAGAGGCCATTCAGGTAAACCGCTCTGAGCAAGGCCTGAGACAGACAGGCTCCCAGTGCAGATAACGCCAAGGCTAATGTACTAGCGTTTGCACAGTCAACGCCACCAGACTCGGCCGCAATGAGTGCTCAGGGAGTGAGAGGCGTGTGGCTTGTTTCAATCAGTGAAAGAGAAGGGAAAACAGACTGACAGGTGAGTAAACACAATGCTCCGAAAGCCCCACTGAACATTCCTGAAATGACTACGGCGGTGTTAAAAATATTCCCCAGAAAAGTAGTAATCCTCTTTATGGCGGCTAATCTTGGGCAAATTCAGAACTTACAAACCACATAACAGGACTTTAAAAGCCCCCCCGAACGCTTGCTCACAAACTACATTAGTGGGCCACGTGACTCTGCGAGGAATCAATATGCTTTGTGTTTGATTAGTACCTTTTCAGCAAACAGCAGACGGAATGTTGATGAGTGACTGAGACGTCCACGTTAATTGCTGCCAGAAATTGTCAACCTATCTCATCTACCTGACTGGTCCACTCTTGTTCAAGAGCTGAAGAGCTACGGCAGACAGAGACCATTTACAGCACTGCTGTCTCAGAACAGAGGCCTTTGGGTCTCCCGTTAGCGTGTCCTCCCTGTGTGTGGGCTTTCTTTTTTTGGACCAGCTTTTCTGGTTTCCTCCCATCCCCAAAAGACATGCATGTTAGGTTTTGGGAATACTCCTGGCAGTGCTCTTGATTCAAGGCCTCAGAAGTGGAGTTGGTCCATTTATCTTAACTAGTTAGGATGAGTCAAATGTAGAGTACACATTTCCCCACGGGGGCTAATGGAGAAAAATAGGCTAAGTATTTTCTTTGTATTTGGCAAGATTGCATGAGGCAACACGATGAAGCATCCTAAACATCTAAACACAGATTACTTGATCTGGACACGTATTAGGGTATTCTTGTTACCGGTGAACATAACAGGCGGGCTGTGCCAGTCTTTATGCTAAGTTAAGCTAACCAGCTGCTAGCTGTGGCTTTAGATTTGGCCAACAGACATGAGAGGGGTATCGTTCTCTAACTCTTGGCAAAATGTCACTATTCCCTGAAACAACATTTTGGTTAGCTTAGCATAAGTCCCCAACTTTCACTCCTTTACTTCAGATGTCAGGTATGTTACCTGTTAGCAGTCACATCTTGTGCTGGTTCTCTTTATGCTTAGCAAACAGATGTATTTCATTTGTAGATCAGTCACTTTTCAATTTGCCCCGAGGGAAATGTGCATCTGTCTGTTTGTGTTAGCCATGTGACAGATTGGCAGCCTGTCTTGGGTGTTTCCCCAATGAAGAGCACACCACGAGGACGGAAAACTGTAACTCCATTTTATCAGCCTCAGTATACCCATCCAGTTTAAATAAATAGCAAAAGCAAGTTACGACCTCTTCAAAATATCTGTGTGTGTGTGTCACAAATGTATAAAATGTGAGGGCTATAAGGTCTCGTCTGTGCCCGTGGATCCTGTGTTGCTCCGAGCAATACCACTCTTCTCCCACGTGGACGGGACTCCCGAGCCCACTGTTCCATCTCAAAAGGTTCTTTAAAGTGTCACGAGCACCATTAGCATAGACTGGGCTGCTCACCCTGGGCTGCTTCCACATTGCAGCCTTCCCACAAAGCCACAGTGATGAAATGCTATCTGTAGCTAAACCGCAGGTTTGAATCTGACCCCCCCCCATCCATCTTTCCTGTTTCCCTCCTCCTCATTTCTCCGAGCAGGTTTTCCTCTTGTGCCTGTCATTCTTCTGCCTTTTGTATCTGTGGGCCTTTTTGCTATTGAATGCCGCTCTTCTCTCCCACCCCCACCCCTCTCTCCACTTTTTCTCCCATCTCCTCCCCTGCTCTCCCTCCCTCACTCATTCACTCTAGGGCCTAATTATGAGATAGCTTCGAATAAATACATGTATTTTTTTCCTCCTGCGAGGAAGAAGAAAAAAAAACGTGCTTACTTTTTTATGACACTAGGCTCAATTCTAGACTCAAGGAGGTTTTATTCAGCGAAAGTTCTTCTGCCGATCGGATTGGTCGCAGAGACGGGATATTTCCTGGGTGCAGTAATTGTGTCTCATTAATTCTTACTGTAATGCTGGGTAGCTAAACAGGCTACGCAATTAGGGGGCTGAGCCCTGAATAGGCTGGCTAATCAGGGGACAAAAGCTGAGGCTCAGAGGCCATTAGGCCTGGAGGAAGTGCTTCCATTGTGAGGAGTGGTCTGTGATGCCTTCATCTTCTTCCAATCCGTGAGGGTGGGGGGGGTTCTTCCACTTCTAAACCTTTACTGTTCATGTTCATAATGAAGCGCCTAGAATACCTTTAGCCTTTAATACAAACAAAGGTTGCATCCTGCTCGGGATTATGCAAAACTACTGACTGTAGTTGAACCAAAAACTTTCAATATTTTTTTCCCACACCTTGTTGCCTGCTGGACTGTTTATGGGTGTTTCGCAATCACAAGTTGCCAGTAACGATTGAGATAAAGTGCTAAAATGCATCTGTTCTAATGAGAATATCCTGACTGGCTGCTCTCAGAGACGTCAAGTGCACCCAGAGACACTGTCTCCCGCGCCGTCCCTCTTCCACCTCCACTTCCTCCTCCTGCTCGCAGCCCACACTCTCCTCCAAACTGCCGACTCAGGAGTCTGCGAGACCTCTCTGCCATCTGGGAAGGATAGAGGAAGGAAGAGAATAGAATATCCTAACATTATCTATCCCCTTGCCTTTTCCCCCTTCTTCCTTCTCCTCTCTCCCCCTCTTGCCTCTGCAAGCTTTATCTTTCATCCCTATTAATCACATCGTCAGGCAGCCTAGACGGAGAATAAATGAACTCTCCTGGTCATTAAAATTAAGCATTGAATTATTGACATGCAATTAGCCTGCCAATTTTTGTGGAGAGACACTGAAAACTTTCTCCTTGCAGCAAGAGGGAAGAAATAATATGAATGCTGTAGTCATCAGAACTAAAAAGAAAGAATGTGGGAAAGTGCACAAAAAAAGAAAGAAATCACATGCCAGAAAAATCGAACTTGGAAAATCCTATTTATCACATAATAAGAGCACTAAGCCTGGTTCCATCTCATTTAGCTGAGTTTTATTCCAATAAGGAAGGGGTGTCTTGCGCTCGTTATCTGCTTCGTTATTGAGAGGCCGCCTCTGGATTATTCTGTGGATTATGTTAATGTCTCAGAGACACGCCGGCTAACACTGAGGTGATCTCTCCCTGCTGTACGTTCCTATATGCTAAACGTGTTTCTCCCTCTTCGTTTAGCATTATGCTGATTCATATTCCATTATCATAATAACTGAACAGATTGATCCCAAACTCGTGCGCCTCCATCACTCAAAAACACAACAACAACAATTTGAAAGAGAGAAAAAGTAAACTATCTTGGGGAGATGCGCCTCCATTTTCTCTTTCCAGTGACTCCCAATTAAAGTGATAATTGTCTCTGTAATTTTTTTATGAATAGCAAGAAACACTTACTGTGCTTGTTAGTCAAATACACATGCAGCCTTTTCATTGCAGCAGAGCAGGAGTTTGACAAGCTGTTTACGCTAAGCCTGAGTAAATCAAATTCTGAGTTTGCCTTCCCTCCCCAGTAATCTCATTTTGTTTACCGCTAACGCTAAGTACATTAGCATCTGCAAGGCCTGTCTGTATTTACTCTATTTACCCCTACTGTACTGGCTCTAAGCCAAACAGGGACTAATGTTACGAAATGAGGGTAACCAGCTGTATATTCATGAACAGCTCGCTCCTAATCTGACACTGAGGCAGGGATCCAGAGCAGGCAGAGCTGCAGCCGAGAGCATAAACTGACAGAAGATGTAGTTTTTGCTTAAGTGAATGGAGATATTAACTGCTTTTAAGCTGTAATATTTTCTCTCCCTCCTCTTCAGTGTTTATATGGGAAAGTGAGGCATGACAGGAAGGGAAATAACAAGTCTCCCTCTCAGGAAACCAACAGATACACAGTAGGGAGTAATGGTTTGGGTTAGATCATTCCAAAGCAGTTTAGCTGCTCAGGGTTTACATAGGAAGTAAGGGTAATTTGAACCTTTTAAGTAAAGAGGAAGTGACATCAGGGTCAAAGATTTGGTTTCCCGGCCTCTGTAGTGTCTTCTCTCCTGGTCTTTCGGAGTGAATGGGGCCGGTATCAGATCTCACCTGTTGTATGCGTCCTCCTGTTTGTCCACGGATCCAGGGTCTGACCACAGCCCAGGTTCCCATAACCTACAAGCTGACCTCCACGCCTCATTAGGCAGCCGCATCACGAGTGAACACTGGCCTGAGTGGCAAACAGATGCTGCGTTGACACTGTTGCCTCATCAAACGCCTGAGCAGACATCATAAGATCTCACTTTTGGTATAACAGGGGATAATATCAAGGGAAACCCAAAATGGGCACTCAAAAGGTTTTGCGGACTGGAAAGTGGGCAGTATGAGCAATGGAGCTCCTGCTTATCCACTACTTTATTTTCATTGACAGGCTACATACATAAAGCATATATACATATAATTTCATCATCCAGATTTTGACATCCAAGCTGTCTTCACCTCCACGCTGGAACATGAAAGTCAGGAAAACATCCAGTTGCCTCTGGCAAACATATACGGATTCACGCTTTATCCAAGTTGTCGACCAACCCGACAGCTGCACGCTCACTATTATTCTTTCACCTGAAGGGATTGGCAATGTTGGTCGGTTGGTCGGTCCACCACTTTGGCCCAGGCTGAAATATATCTAACAAATGCTGGATCGATTGCCATGAAATGTGGTTCAAACATTCATGTCTCCAATGGGGGTGAATTGGCCATCCCTCAGTTTTATAATCTGTAATATAATATTATATCTTTCTTTGGTTTATGAGCAGATACCTGCAAAACTAATGACGGCCTCAGCACTACTTGTGTAGCTGTGTATATCTAATCAGAAAACAAGCTCAACTTGGATGGTGAACGTGGCTAAAATAAAACCTGCCAAACATCAGCTCTCATGTATGATTACAATGTCCTGATTATGGGAGAAATATGTTTTTGTTTTGTGGATTTTTACAGATCCATCGTACATGTATGTGGAGTCATAATTCCACTTAACCTTAATGGTGATATGGCACACTGATAACCAAGAACATTTAAAAATGGCACTTAATATAAAAAAGTTGACGACCCCAGTTGAACTCCCCAAGAGACTTCAATGTGTAAATTAGGTGGAGCCCATCCCCTTTATTTTTATAACACAATCAGGCTAAGTTAATTTCAATATTTGCTAAACTCTGAGCGGAGCACCTTATCCCTCCTTGCTGATTGTTTGACTGCCAGTGCAAACACATGATTAGCAGGCGTGTTAACGAAGCGCTTCGCTTGACACTGCAAACCTCACGTGTTGCTGCCCCGTATGAACGGATCACGCTGCGAACTGTCTGACACGCCGTTTACCAGAGCACAGATTGTGTGTTACCAGGTAGAGAACGTTCTGTGTAGGAGGGCTGAACCGAACTTCAGCTATTCTAGCCTCCCAATTACAGTTGGCAAATAGTTATTTATTTAAAATAGCAATTTATACACATTTACAGAAGCCAAAGAAAATCTCCTTGCTTCTCGCCGCTTTACATTCGGCTTCAGTTCAATTAAAGCGGCCTCTTCTCATGCATCGCTGCGTACACATGTCCGTCCAAGCTCGCATGTTCCCGAGCGCTGAAAGCCTGAATGGGATTTCAGCGCTTCATGGATGTGCCCGATTTACTCCCATTTCTCACGAGGATCAAACGCAGTCCGACTGCAACACCGAGAAGTTTGAGAAATGGGAGCACTTCAGCCCCGTGGCAACGCAATCTCTATATCCCAATGCAATTATCAGGATAAGACGTTCTCCGTCGGTGGTGAGGGCCAAAGTATCCTGCCACGCTGCGTGGAGATTTGATTTGATTGAAAAGGGCTGTGCTGCATGGCCCGTCCACGCGTTAAGCCTCCATGTCCACATACAATAGTTGATAAATGCACGACTGCCCTCTCTTTCTCTGAATCACCGCTGCATAGAAATCGTAGAGGCCGCTTCACACAATTTCCCGCAGAAGCGTCGTGAAAAATATCCAATCAAATTAAAAGTGTGTTGAATATTTCATTTTTTGGAAAAGGAATAACTTTTAACATCCTGGAGATTTCTACTTCTCTCCTGGTTACCCGCTTGCCTGTGACAGCACACAGAGGTATCTCATTGCATCTGCTTGAGGCATTTCCCTTCGCCACGTCAGAACACAGACGTGTGTAAAAAACAAAACTTGCAGCCAGGAGAGGGACAGTGTCGAACTTGAGGTCAGTGGAATATCTTCTGGTTCATTGGTCGCCGGGGTCACACACACTCACATACACACACAGACTCACACAGGGCTAACATCCCTCAAAACAACAACCGATGCTGCACGTTAATAAATGCTGTCATGTAACTGCAGTCTAACACACACATTAGCTGAATGCTGCGACATGTCCATGTGGACGTTTGATTAATTTTTAAATTCCTTGCTTTCATGCCTCATCCCGGTTCTATATGCAAAACCGATTCCAGAGAACACACCGATGAATACCCTGCTCAGCTGGTTAAAAATTAATAGGAATGTCAATGCCTGAGCATTGTGTTACCTTTTAACCATGCACTTCGTTAAATATTCAATCGTAGGGGAAGCAAATACTACATTCCTCTACCTTTTTAGTTGTGTCTTTGTCTCGTGTCATGTTGCTTCCCTCTTTTCTTTCTCCCTCTCTCGCTCTCTTTCTCTCCTGTTGACTCTGATGCCCAGGCTTCCGCTTTAATTGCTATTTTTGTTGAGCTTTTTTCAGAGTGTGAAACAACAGAGCCTCACACCTCAAATGCGGTATTTATTCATTATTTTTCACACAGTTGTCTGACAGCGGGAAACCCTATTAGTCGAGGTAATTGAAGGGGTGACTCGCAATCCAATTAGGTCTAATTGGAGCTTTCAGAGGTAACCTGCTCCGGCCACTGCTGCATCCTGGCGCCCCTGGACGCCGTCTTCCTCCCTGCGTGAACATCGCCGCCGCCGCCTTGCCGGGGTTGTGAGTCAAACCTCTCGCAAAGCGTCGTAATGAAATTGTTACATTATGCAGCGCAACAATAGAAATCTATTCATGGTGATGAGGCGGAGCAGAGGGGGCAGCGAGAGGTGGCGGAGGCTAATACAGCGAGGCCACTCGCACAAAGAGCGGGACATCGTGCCGGATAGAGCTGTTGTCTCAGGGCTGAGACCACCCCGGCAAACCTTCACTCCCACACACACAATGGACACTGGTGGCCTCCTGGTCGACACTCTAGAAACATGAAATCCACATCATAGGTGTTAAACCTCCAGAGCTCCACTGTGTCTGTTTCTTCAGTCTCTTCAAGAGTGAAAGCTGTCGTGTGACTCCATCATGATGTGTGATCATAACTTTGTTGAAGCGGATTAATTGTCAAGATATAAAGTAAAGGTATCCATCGCAATGCAATACAATGAGGGGCACTCGTTGCGTTGCAGCTCCTCTGTGTGTGCCTCCGTGGGGATGTGAACCCCTTTGACTTTACAAACCTCACCTGTGACCAGTATGTGCTGCAACAACACACTGTCTCACATGATCACCGTGGCAGCTCCTTAACTTGTTTAGGATACAGTGTATACGTTGTGGAAAATCACAAATTGCTAATACACACCATACCAAGAGTTAAACTGGGCTGAACAAGCGATCATTGTTTCCTTACGTAGGGCTCCTGGAGCTCAGTGCTGCTTTAAAAATGTCAAATACTCAAACAAGCTCAAAACCCCGGATAAATCTACCCCTCTGACATGGTTCAAATGAATGCCAAAAACATTAAACTTGTCACATGATTTATTTCTGTTGGATTGGACGGCGTTGCCTTGGACAGCTGTTCATCATGTCGTATCCCCACCCCTGTACAGCGTTCTGTTGTTTGAGCTGATTTGAGACACGGAGGCACTGGAGGAATCCTTTCAGTTTCAGACGTGAGCATGCTGTCGTTCTTCCAGAACTTGGCAGCGTGATAAAAGGCTGCAGCTGTATTTCACAGGCATCTCCCAGGTCGAACGAGGAGTCATAAGAGGCCCGTGTATCGCCTGATGTGAAATCTGGATGTATGAAAAGTGTTGACACATGCACAGTGCAGGTAGAGTGTGCATTCTAGTTCAACATGTTTATCCCCTGAATCCAATTTCTTTTTTTTCTTAATCAGTGTGATGTTTCGGTTTAATGGATCGATGTTTGTCCATTGCTTATTCCTCAGGAGGTTGAGTTTGTCCAGTTGTCAAAGGATTGTATGTGGGTAATGTCCTATTTACTGAGCACTTTAAGGACTTTTCGTCCATTTTGACTTCAAAGTTAATTCTTGACCTTGGAGACAATAGTCAACACATTATTAGCTGTTGAGGAAGACTGTGTGATGTGGCAGAACGCTCCAGATTGGCTGCTTTGTGACATTTGTTATGCCAGCTACTGCTTCAAAGTTCAATGATCTTCACTGAATTAATGGATTATTTTCAAGTGCCTGAAACAAATACAACCGCCCTCCCCCAAACCAAACAGGAAATAACAAAATGTCTGCGTGTACATACTGAGTACGTACTGAGTTTAACTATCTTACAAAGGGAACTGTGTCTTCAATCTACTCATATGCACACGCATGGAGGATCCGGAAACCACAATATTTTTACTTGTCCTTGTCACAAATGTCTTCATAAAGCGTCACTTTCACCCCCAGCAGAGACGGCAGCGCGTCCCATTTGTTGACATATCCTCATTCTGATGATCCCCTTTGAAACATCTGAGATCATAAGGGCACACCGAGAGACTCCACCGATGCACGTGGAGAAAGAACAAACGCACTTTTCTGGATGAGAACAGCGTCAGGTGCCCAGGGAAATACACACCAGCGGGGCACTAATGTTTCCTCTTTAGGGGGAATCCGGTGTGTGTGTGTGTGTGTGTGTGTGTGTGGGGAAGAAGCAAATGAGTGGGGGTAGTCCCTTATCTGATTGGCCACTGGCTGGGCTTGGAACGTGATGCAAGTAAACACAGGCTCCCTTTGAAATACCGAACGCACCATTTGCAATTCTAAACATCTCGGTTTACATTTACTCATTGCAACCTGTACGTGTGTGTGTGTGTGTGTGTGGGAGGGGGGTGTTTTCTGTGGTCAAATCAGTTAAACCAAAGCTTGTGGTTAAAAACAGGGAACGCGTGGGCCTTTAAACAGGCCTGTCGTGCTGAGAAAAGATGGAGACGCGAGAGAAGAGAAAGACAGACACAGGATCTTTGCAGGAATATGCTGTTTAAAGAACAGTCATCATAATTCACCTCCAAAATTGAATTGACAGGAAGCTGTAAAGCGTCGAGCACATTCTCAGAGCAGAGTCATGAATCAAAAGAGCTTGCTAGTGAGTTCTTGCAGAATTTTACAACAGTGAGGGTGGACACCTGTCATTGGATAAGTATAGCTCTAACGCAGGGTACTTCACCTGTGGCAAGCCCTCTACAGAATGATATAAGGGAGGACAGGAATGTGTACTGTGACAGATTCTTTTTTTTATTGCTTACTTCTCTGTTTTCGGGGCTCTAACTTCCACCGGTGTACGAGTAAAATGAACCAGTGCCCAGCCGGCACATCAACTCATCATGATGAGTGGAACAGGAATAAAGCAATTCTGATTCATTAAAACGGCTTCTGGGAATGCAATTACCAATGCAAACAGTCCTCAGACCGGGCTCATTGGAATTCCTGCCGTACAGAAACAAGCGGCTCCTTCTCACTCCGGCGAGGCAGATAGCAGACAGACAAGCTGTCAGAATCGTTATCGTCGACACTTCATCTCGTTAATTTGGTCGATGTGAGCGCGAGTATTTGCCCTGTGGAAAACTAAACACGCTCGCAGGGTCCCCCCCCTCCATCTCCTCTCTGTCCATGGAGAAACCAGCCGAGCAGCAAGGCAGCCAGGCCCACACATAGCCTGCAGTCATATCAGACCCAACAGCCTGGCTGGAGTCAATATGACCGCGGGCGAAAAAACTGTGGTGGAGCTGGTCCCCCTCAATCTGAGACATGGCTCGGGCAACACAAAAAACATGCTAGCGAGGCGCTCATTCAATATGAGTGAGCTCCTCCTCCATCCTGTGCCTCATACACACCAATGCACATTTCAAAACTTGCTCTCTCTCAGCTCATGTCAACTCGTTCCAGCTCCTCTATCCCACTGCACCAACCCCAACTCTCTCAACCTTTCCTTGTTTTTACTGTAAGATGTCCATTGCTTTTTTTCTCATTAATATGTGAAGGCGAGTGGTGTGTGTGTGTGTGTGGCACAGCATTCTGACAACCAGATTTGATTTGACAGCAGATACCCTCTCTCTTCCCCCTCTCTGCTGACCCTGCAGAGCAGAATGTGGAGTGGATTTGGGCTAAAAAAGAAGCTTCTTTATTTACCGGAGTTTGGTGCTTGTTATGTGCCTCGCTGCTCCTCGAAGTCTAAAGCTCACCCGACATTCTCCACCACTCTTTTGTTTTTCTTTCCTTGGATGCTGATCCAAAGTTCAATCGCGGCAATTTGGAGAGAAGTGATGATTAGGAGGCCATTGCGGAGACGGAGTCGAGAGAGGAAGCACCTTTTGTCTTAACACACACACACACGCACGCGCACACGCACACACACACACACACACACACACACACACACACACACACACACACACACACACACACACACACGCAAATTCCTGGGAGCAGGTGAAAACTAATAATAAAAATAAACCAATACCATCAATAATTAGAATATATCAGCCGTCATTTTGAGGAGGTCATCCACAGGGTCAGAGTCCCACCCTGTTTTGTGTATCCACCCCTATTATTATTCAACTGAATATTTATGACTAAAACACACGCATTTCAGGCAAAATGCAAGCGCTCCCCACGTCGAGCCCTGCTTAGACATCTCAAAGAGAATACGCGAACACAGACTGCTTTATTGCGGTGTGTGTGAACCGCCCTGTCAAACGTCTGTTTACCATCTCACGTTCCCAGAGGCACAAACCTCTCGACGGAGGCTACATCTATTTTTCCAGCTGAAAGATGTCTTTTAAACAACAGCGTTTTGCAGTTTCTGCTTTTAAAAGGCACGATCGATGTCAGCGACCTCAGAGGACAAATTAGAGTCAAAGTAACATCGCCCTGTAAGAGACGGTGTATGTAAACAAAACCCCACAGTCTAGATCTAAATGTTTCTACATGTCCCTCTCGCGGATTAAGCTTGTTTTAAAGCAATAGTTTGACTATTTGGGAAATACACTACTTATTTTACCAAGAGTAGATTAATACCACTCTCATGTCTGTTTGTTTAATACAAACTAACAGCCAGGATACTGTTAGCTTAATTTATCGTTAATACTGCGCTAACAGCTGGCTTTGTCGAAAGGTTAAGAAACAAAATCCATCTGCCACTTCTTCTAAAGCTCATTAATAAACACATTATTGTCTGTGTTTGTAGGGGCGAGCCAGAATAGCTGTTTTAAGTAATTACGCTAAGCTAACGGCTATCATATTTAACAGGTCTTTTCATCTAACTCTTAGCAAGAATGCCAATCAGAGCGTTTCCCCAAAATGTTAAACTATGACTTTTAAATCTGAATTAAAGGGGAAGTGAGGAGTTTCAAGGTGCTCTGTTCTAAACCCACATGATGCAGGTAATCAGGATTCAGTGCCCAGCTCGTTTGTTGGTCTCACTCCCAGCGAGCACAATAAACACGCAGCAGATCACTGCTTCATAGCCCCGGCATCCCAAATATAGATTTCACTGTCGTCTTAAGTATGCAAACGATCCGACTGTCTGCCGGTAGATGGACGGCTCACGGCTGCATTCCAGGCGTTCTCATTTTAATACCCAACTTGATGCCGCGCTCCGACGTCCTTTTGTTTCCGCGCTGAGCCTCTTGCCAGCCAACAAAACCCCCCAAAAAGTCAGTTATACGGCGGCAATTGATGTGACAGGCATTTTGTAAGGTGATTTCTATGGGAACAATCCTGAGGAACATTTTCATTTTCAGTATCAAATGGGTAAAAAAATAAAACACAGGGGTGATAATTAGCACTGTGTGTAGCTTAATATGTGTGTGTGTGCAACCTGATTTAAAAGACTTCAAAAAAAGCCTGGAGTAAAAACACAGTTTGGTGTTTTACCACATCTCGCTTCTCTCTCTCTGCTGTCAGTCAGCATTACGAGCTGTTTTTGCCTGTTGTATTTTCTTTTGTAATCTAAAGCACCGTCCTTTTAAAACGACTCTGCTAATTACTTTATTTAATCGGGTGCCGGCCGAGGAATTATTTTCCTAGCCCGGAGCTAATTTTTAACCTGTAACAATAGCTTTTGGAATATCAGTTTAAGATAAAAAAGCTTTTATAGTTAATCCTGGAGGCTGTTATATCTACACATTGAGTCACACTTTCATGTGGACCCTTCAAGATCACGAGGACTCTGATACACTTTGTATTGCACCTGAAGATAATCTGGAAACCAATGCAATTAGTGTGACTGCGTACAAAACAAGAGAAAGTAGAATATTTAAGAAAACAAGTCACATCGGTCACGATGTTCGATTCTTTTTGACGAAATATCCCCAAAAACATACTCTCCATTTTCTGACCCACACCTGTTCCTTTCCTCTTCCCCCCTTTTCTTTTTTTTCTCATTTTGAATCAGAGAAACCAAGCATAAGGCAGTAAATTGTGTTTGAAAGACCCCACTCCCTCGTCAAAAAAAAAGACAGGGTTGGGGGTTCAGTGTCGGTGGAGGGGGGTAAAAAAATCAAAGTGAAATCGGCAGAATACGTACTTTCAGAGGCTGCGGCACAGTTGAACTGAGCAGGGCCCAAGTCCTGTGAAAAGAAATGGAGACAGCCTGAATGCAAATTAAATCCCCCTCATTCTTGCAAATATTGTCTTAGCCATTAGTGCGGGCTTGACTAGAAAGGAGTGGTCCCACTCATTGTCGCTCGGCCAGGGAGAAGTCAGGGGAAGAATTCTATTCAGTGGCCGTCTTGGGGGCTCGGTGCACTTGGGCGCTTGTTTGGTACCATTCAAACGCCACAGACCGTGGCAACAAAGAGAGCTTTCAGCGTACCTCACTGTAAAAGCATGTGAAAAAGAAGAAAGGAGGTTGGAGAGGAGGGGAAAGAAAAGAGGGTGGTGGGGGGTGAAGTGGAGTTGGGGGGGGGGGGGGATACTGGAAAAGTTTAGGTGTAGGTCTTGAGTGGAACTGGGCCTGTGAGTTGTTTTTTAATCGTCCGGTTTATTTTGCAAGGTGGGATTCCGAAAGTGCGCACGCGCGCACACACACACACACTCACGCACGCACGCACGCACGCACGCACGCACGCACGCACGCACGCACGCACGCACACACACACACACACTCAGCTTTCGAGCAGCCCGCTTGGCCTGTCTTCAAGCAGCACCCATGAGAGAAAAAAAAGAGCCATTTCAGCACAAACATACCTGTCTTGTCTCCTCTAAAGCTGTTTGTGTGTATTTAGATGCGTCTTACAGCCGGGCTCTGCTTTGTGCATCATCTCTTACTTCCTGTTTTGCTCTGAAACGTCCTCATCAGGCACCACTGACCCGACGTGGCTTTCATTTCATTTTTTTAAGGCAGAGCACATATATATGGACGGAGCCCGCACCCACCCCTTTTATTTTTCAAATTCCAGAACCTTCTGCTGTAGCCATCGGCTCTCAAACCAAACACGACTGTTCACGAAGGGATTATTTGTGTTTGGATCCCACATGAGAAAGTTCAATCTACGGTGCAACGCTCACTGAGCCAGCGAGGTTGCACTCTGCCACAGGCCGAGAGATCTCATGAAGCTCACACGCAGGAGCGAAGAAGTTGGTAAAGAAATACCGCACAGGTTTGTGTTTGTGTGCATAGGTGGAGCCGGGCGTGTGCACAAAAGCAGAATAGCCCTTGGCATCCCAGGTTTGTTTTGACTGCTGCGTTTACAGCTGCTGCACGCGGGCGAGGAAGGGCCCGGCCGAAGTAAAACAACCAAATTCTACCTTTTCTTCCCCGTCTTCTCTTTCACTCTTTCTCCTCTCCTGTCTTCGGAGAGATGGCTCCCGGCCAGCCAGCTGTATAATCAAGCCCTTCATTTCTACTTTATTGACAGATGCTACTTCCAGTCTTGGTTGGGGCAACACGGTTTGTTTTTTCGAACCTCTGGGAAAGATTGAATTCCATGGCAGCGTGATATACGCTTCGGAAGGCTTTGTTAATGTTGGACTACAGCTGCACGGTAGAAGTGCTGGAGTGCTTTGCTCCGTTTTGTCAAGAAGGAGAAAACTTGGAGTGAGTGAGAGAACCAGTATAGAAACTAACGCAAACAGAATCGCTCGTACTGTTTTATTTAAGATTTGAAGGTTTTATTCATTTCTAGCAAAGGTCCTGACAGGATCTTTTGCCAATGCTCAAGTACAATATAGGATTGTTAAAGTCTGACCCCCCTCTCTCTATTATGTTAATATCCATAATAATGGTTTTCTTTTGTCACTCTAATGATGTTCTATAGGAGGATGATTATGCTCTGTTTGCAACTACAGTTCCTATGATTTGGGGGCTCACAACAGGATTCATGACATTGCAAAGCCTATTTATTTACATTTTGGTAGAATAACCACCATTTAGTGTGTCATTTAGTAGCTATTAGTAGTTCCTGTTCGGAGTGCACCCATGGATGTACTGATAGCTATCACTGCAATACTTTGATGGAGTTCTGAACAATTTCTAAACGGGTTTATGGACATTTATTCGCAATGAACATTGGTGATAATTATATACATGAGAAGTATTGTAACCGTAGAATGCACTTATTGTAAGTCGCTTTGGATAAAAGCGTCAGCTAAATGACATGTAATGTAATGTAAAAGTATTAGTCAGGAAGTAACTTCCCATAGCTTTCAGAACATGCACCTGTCCTCTTTGCCTCACATCCCTGCATAGACCTGCTTGTGTGCACCATCCTACATGTGCAAAATGTCGAGTGATGGAAAAAATCCCAGCATTTACCTCAGTCACCCATCACTTCTCATGTTCTATTTTTTTTGTCATCTCTGCTCTGTAAAGTCACCTTTTTTGTCAAACAGCACCCTGATAATGTCCCATGTGCATCCTGGTGATGCAAAAGCAACCAGGAAAGTTCAGATTTGGCTAATGCGCGTCAGCCGAGAAATCGCTCACACAAACGGAGGAAGGCAGAGGGTGCCGAGACAATCCGCAGGCGGAGGAGACGGCGGCAGGTTGGCGGCGGTGACGGATGGCATGGAGAGGCCAACTCTTTCACTTTGAGGACAGTATCTTCTATCTCTTCCTGCCAGCCTGCCGGTTCCCTCATCCAACGGGGGCCTCCGTGTCGATTCGTGGGCGGGACGCGCTTTCACATCATGCAGTTGCCGGGAAGATTGACGCACGTATGCAACACACACAGTGACAGGAGCAGTCGAACACAGACACAACTAATACGTTCATGTTGTTTTCCATATGCACGACTATCACAGGCACAGGTTTGTCACCTCACTTCCGTCCTCCACTTGAGGGAAGGGTTTATCCCCCATTACTCAATGACATGTTGTACGTAGTGTTAACTGTCCTGGGGAAAAGACAGATGTATTATCATTATAAGTAAATTATAAGTAAGTAAGTAAATTATATCTGGACTCTCGCTACATAAACATTTCTGAATCATATTATATAATATATGTGTCTAGACATGCCTATTTGTGGTTTCAAGTAAGTACTTTTTTTAAATAGATTTTTTTTATCCATATTGCTTTTGCAGCTGTTCATTAACCCCCAAATTAAACAATTTAAACCTTATACATAGAAGTTAAAATATGAACAGTTTGATGTTTTTAATTATCAGTGATGATTTTCAATATCAATTCTAGCGCGGAGAGGAAATGTCTTAAAGGGTCATTTCCCGTTAATTACAACGTGGGTCTCATTTTCATAGTTGTGGTTATCGTTTCTTTAGTTAATTAATGGCATCTGGGAATGCAATGAAATAAAAATAAATAAAAAGTCACTCAGACAAGTTTGAAAGAAACCGACAGGTCAGACAAACCTATTGACCTTTTTACAGTTGACGTCCTCAGAAATATGGGCGTGCATGTTGACAACGGAAGGAAAGTCAATTTGTTTGGCTAGCATTCCCGATTGTTGGTGGTTAATGTTCTTGAAAGCAGGGACTGACTGAGGAATGTAATTGAATATGTATAAATAAAGGCTGAGCTCAGATGGGGTATACAGATTTTTGGTTAGTTGTATCAACACACAGTTTTCCAGTGCAATGAGGGACGATCATCAACTCGACCTCCAGTGCTCGTGTCTGTTGTCTCGTTGGATTTGGTTGTGCGATGTCTCGTGTCATCAGATCTCATTCATTACTTAGTTTTGGTTGCAATAGAAACTCATCAATGTCCCAAACTACCCAAATAACCCCCACGGGTACGGTAAACCAGAAGCACGCACATGAACCCTGCACGCTCACGCTGACGGAGTCTGGTTTTCAAATTACAACCGACGTTGGTGAGAAAACTGAATGAGGTGCAAGATTCCAGAAAAAGGGCTTGTTGACATCTGTGTTTTTCCTCTTAGCAAGAAACTGCCAAAACACAGGCGCACCTCAAAGCCACATCCACTATTCACGGCTACTGTGGCTTTGTGTTTTTAAAAGTATACCCTGCTCCGTAAATGCCAGCAAACACTGGGTTTGTCTGCATATTTCTAAATATGCCTTTGGTACAGGTGTGTGGTGGAGACAGCCACACCTGGACATACAACCGGGACTATTTATCACCTCTCCTCTCTCTCTCTCTCTCTCTCTCTCTCTCTCCCCAACTCACTTGCCTGCCGGCCATGACTACTTCCCCTCCAGCAATGGCAGGATTATGTCTGACATGTTTAAGGAAGTGGTTTTGGCAGGCGGTGTGGAGGAGGATGGCAATCGCACACACACACACACACACACACACACACACACACACACACACACACACACACACACACACACACACACGCAGACACGCACACACACGCAGGTGTGCGCACATTCCTGATGCCAGCCTTGACTCAGTAACCTTGTATAGCGGGGCAGGTTTCGACGATGTGTCTGTCTGTCAAGCCGGAGCTGAAATTAATCTGCGTGTTAAGAGAGCGGGGAGATGAGGCGGGGAGGATTTAGCATTAACTCTGTTATCATCACAGATGTCAGGCGGGATGACAGGGGAGGGCCGGTTGCTGTTGGTAAACCGATCGCCGCCGCTTGATTCCGAGCGGGGGGGCTTAGCCTCGCCACGACTAATGGAAGTGTTGGGACAGGTGAGCTATTTATTTACACTGCCGCGGCTCCTAAGAGTGATGACGGCGCTTTTCTATTTTTCTTTTTTCCCGTGCGGAGGAGGCCTTCGCTTGTCTCCTCCGGAGCTGCATTTTGTCTGCCAAGAACATGACAAATGACACTTAGGAGGAAGAGGAGAGTAAATACACTCCAGCTCTGGCTTTGCGTGGCCCCGACCAGACCGGCTCCATCTTGCGTTTCTAGACGGCGGAGCCAAATTCCTGGAAAATGACTTAATTGCGGGGTAGATTTCCAAATGATGATTTGAAGGCAAAATGACAGACAGAACAGAAAAGAAGAAGAAGAAGCAGCAGCCAGGGCAGGGCGGGAGTCTCGTATGACTGCTTGCTTTTCTGTACAGGTGAAGTCACTGAGGCTGAGGTAAAGTAAAAAAACAACAGAGGGGATAGAGGAAATATAGGGGAAGCAGGGATACCATCACAGGTTTCCCATGCAAGAACTCAGACGATAATTGCAGACAAACGTGTCCAAGACGAGGCTAGCTGTCTGCAGCCGACATCCTGTGCTTTCAGCTGGGTTTTTGTCTCAGAGACGGAGAACAAATGGCAGGAACTGGAGCGCCAGGACACGCTGAGGGGCTCCTTGTACCTGCTTTTAAGTCGACGTGCCTGAACGCGTCGGCTCCTCCGTCACCCCCCGGAGGTTTGCTTTTCCCACTGTTCAGACACAGGACGCCCTCCATCTCCCTGTACCCACAGCCCCACCATTCATCACGTTTTATATGAAGTCACAGGCTGTAAATCAGTGGTCTAAAAGGAGAGAAGAGGGGAGACATTCAAAGAAGTTCAGAGCCTCTTTGAAAATCTTGCATCGTCACTAACAGGTGTTTTGATTCACAGTGTTTGTGTTTAATTGGGGGCATTTCTCTGGTTCACATGAAAGGGGAGGTGATTTGTTATTTTTCCGGCTGAGAGTGGCACAGTTAGGGCGAGGAGAAGACACAGGCCATGTTTTCCTCTGAAAGATGCGTTCCCACCCCACTTTGAGAACACACGCTAAACCCTAGTGGTCCATTCAGTACCACTCATTCAGGCGCTTTTCAGGTGTTTTGTCATTTTTAGCCACGATAGCAACAGACTTGACTCAATTTCCATGACATTCTCTGGGGTCCCCAGAGGATGGATCCTAATAACGTTGGTCGGTTTAGCCTTTGGATTCAGAGTGTAATAGCTTGACAGTGATTGTAGGATTGCTGTCATTCAAGGTCCCCCATTCATCCTCATTTATTGCACTGCGTCAACTGTTAAATGTGTATTGTTAAATGTTAAATGTATGTTAAATGTTAAATGTATGCACCTTCCCGCCAGGACAAATTCCTTGTATGTGTAAACATATATGGCAATAAATGGTTCTGATTCTGATTCTGATAAATTCAAATGAGTTTGGTAATAGACATTGTATAGACATTCATGGTTCCCAGAAGATGAATCCTAAAGACTTCGTCCTGACTTTGAGATCTCCTGACTTTTCCATTATACCCCCACCGTGAGGTTGATCTTGAGAACTATTGTGTTATGGTTTTCTACGATCTCAATAGCACGACAGAGCCTTAGTACCGTTAGCCGTGACTGGCGTTGTTTATTCTCGCACCACAGGCAAAAACATAGTCCCAAAAAAACAACTAACAAAAAACAACTGTCTTTAAACTGACAGCGACAGGTAAGTCACCCTTCTTCCGCACGTCTGTCTCTATGCCCGACAGCGTGGCTTCCTTGCTCTCTTGCGGAATCCCTCCACTGGAGCTTCCTTAGCGCTGTAGCCTGCAGCCTCCTCTCTGGCACGTTCCCACGTCTGCCTGTTACTCAGGTCTCTCCTTTTAACCCTGTCCGCCCCGCTGATGATCCTCAGCTGCGGGAAACGCCGATTACTATCAGGTGTGCGCCAGCCCGCGCCTCGCTCGTTCCCGTCGCCTGACGCGCAGCTCCCTGGCCGCACGCGCCGACGTCCCGGGTGTCTCCTCCTGCTCCTGCGCCTTCTGTTGATTCCCCAACATATTGAAAGGACTGCCATGACATTTGCAAACAATATTTAAGTTCCCCAGAGGATACATTGCAATGACTTGATGGGGATGCTTTGACTGTTCATTAGAGGTGGGACTAATTCAGTTTTTCTCAGTCACAAGTCTCAATTCTTTGTTCTCATGTTCCGAGTGGTCAACTTTGAGTTTCACGTCCTAAAGAAGTCATAATGCCATTTACTTCTATAATTCTTGACCCACGTTTGTCACACTGCCATTTGTTTTGTTGACAACCGCATAGCTTTTGTACATGAATAAAATGATGGTTGGTATAATTTCAGTACCTCAGTATCAGTAGAGTTAATTCTTCATGGTTCTCTCTGTTGGAAGCGGTCGGTTTGGTTTGGTTTAAGTGGATGTGTGTAATTTAGTGTTGACTTGGTGAGAATGAAAAACATTAATGTTGATTCAGGAAATGACTGATCGGGGAACACTTTTTAAATAACAAACTTTTTAGTCTTTGGGCTTGGGAGAAGGGAGAAGTACTTTCAAGTCAAAAGGCTCAAGTCCAAGTCAAGTCACGAGTCATTGGTGGTGAAGTCCGACTCGCATAGCAAGATCAAACAACTCTCTTCTAGAAAAATAATAACCAAACTCACCAGTCCTCTATGATTGTCCATTTGTCCTATTTTGCTTTAAAAAATGTTCCTTTCTTCAGTTACACTAACAGCACGCCATATAAAATAAAAAGAAAAAACTAATTGCATGCTCTCAAAGCATGCTATGTTGTAATGGGGTGATCTTGTTCTATTTTATGGTCGTTATTCTTGGCATTGTCTTCTATTTCTGATTTATCATCTAATGGTAATAGATTGTGGTTCTGGTAAATACCGCAGCTGTCCGCTCAGAAGCGCGTGTCCTGGACTGCTCACCAGCGAGGCTAAAATAAGTCTTGGTTTGTTATGCTTGTTTGAACAGAAGCTGTGGCCTCTTCATTTAGTGGTTTCCAGCAGAGCTCTGATTTTTTTTCCCCCTCTAAATATAATCGTGAACACCACTACCTCATCTTACTCTACTTGTGCCATTGTACTAACTGACCAACCCAAACACATGCATTTTTACATTTTAATTTACTAGGCGACAAAAAAATAAATAAAAAAGACCATGGAAACTTCTACGGGACATTAGTAATTGACAGATTTTATTTTCTCAAAGCCAGACGCCACTGAGCAAGAGGTCCCATTCATCATCGAAATCCACTTCTGCCAGCTTTTCCTCACAAATGTGGGAATTGTCCAGTGTGTCAGCAATGTGTCACTAGCTCCACTGCTGAAGTCATTAACACCGAGGAGACCTTTAGCAAGGCCTGAAACAACACATACGGGTTCATTCCAGCGAAGCACAACACGTGGTGAGATGGAGAGCGAGGAAATGTTGAAACCAACAAACAGCCGTGCATGAAAGTCCATTTCACGTGTTAAAATGCTGTGATAAAAAGGAAGCGAAGAGCCAACTAATACCTTCCGCTGTCAGCCTGATAATGTAGTGCTCCAAAGACGGTGCTACTTTAATGACCGGAGGCGTGGACAGATTATATGCACACACCTAAAAAAAGCTGTCAAAACTGTGCCAGAGCGAGCGCATCAGCGTCACCTCATCTGTTTTCCACTAACTCGCTGAGAGAGAAATCACAAGTTTGTGTGTCTATTGGAGCAGATTGAACTTGGCGGATGTGTGTTAAACGGGCCGGCCCCTGGAGTACTGAATAATGACTCCCAGTCGCCCCTCGCTCGCTCGGTGTTGGAGTGCGGAGCAAGGGGATGTCTGAATGGAGAAAAAAAAATCTTCTGTCCAAACAACGGTCTGCTGATGTCTCCGTGCGCCCTCAGTGTCTGTCATCAGTCGTCCACATTGTTTTTGGACAATTGGCACTAATTTGCCATCTGGTTGAGGGAGCCTTTGTTGCGCGGGAAGGGGAGCATTGTGTAGCTATCAATGGCGAGTCCACTTAGGGAGCCACCGGTGGACAGAGACAAATGAGGAGACAATGCTCATTATCTCGGCTCCGCTCTGGTTCACTCTACTGGCATAACTGTTTATCGAACATTTTCTTTTTTTACAAAAGTAGAACATGTAAATTTTATGTTAAACCACATTTACATGAAAGAATCAGCAGATTTTAGAAGACGTAATTTACAAAACATTGCATTAGCTTCAATCGGTTACGGCGGCCCAGGGAGCTGAATGGACTGTAGGTAGCCATACAGAAAACACATGAATACAGACAAAACACAATCAAATGAAAATGGAATCTTCACAATTTGGCCATACATATGCAGATTAACTAAAAATGCATTGCGGATGGAGAAAGCAACCTAATACAGAAATGTGCTGCAAAAACCAGACGATGCAAGCAAAGAAGTGTTACACAGAAGTTGCAAAATAAAGTTTCCAGAGGTTACTGATGCATTCACAGACATTCCTTATGTGTGGCTCACTCATTGACTTGCCGTGTGTGACCATATATATTTTCTATAACATGACATATGCAATGTGTACAGCAAGATCAGCATGTTGAAACTAAAAGAAACCAAAATCTCAGCCATGTGCCTTTCTGTATTTTGATGTGTGGCCTTTATTAGTTTTTTTGCATTTGGTTGTTTTGACTAAATTTGATATAATTTATATTATACATATTTACACGTGTTGTCTTAAGTTGCAAAGCACTGAGCTCTCAGGGCCACCATAGGTTCTTGAACATGTCAGAAAAGCAGAAACAGTTTCTCAAATAGCCCCACATCACAAACACCGTGGGTTAAAACTTCCTCCAATGCAGAATGCACCAAGAGGTGAAGAAGACCACGAAAGTAGCTTCATAGAGCAATAGCCACTTCTCTTCTTGCCTCAACTTTTCTATTTTTCTGCCCTCCTTCTCCTCCTCCTCCCCCCTCCTCCTCTGTCTCTCTGTTCCGTCCTCCGGGGAAAATGCACAGTGATGTCACCGCAGCTGAAAGGGTAACAAAGCACCTGTGCCTCTGTTGTTTTTCCAGTTTGTTTTCCCTGTGTCTCCTTTGCCCCCCCTCCCAACACCCTCAAACCCCTCTCTGCCCTCTCCATCTCCCCCCCTGGTTTTTGTTGTGTGTTATTACCACCACCAACACCACCACCCTCTTCACTACAAATCCATTTTGGAGCCCGGCCTGGAGAAGATGAGAAGTGGTGCTTTCTGTCCACAAATCAATAGGCCTTACCCACCTTTGAGTCAGGCTGCAGAGGCAGCATCATCACTGTATTCAGCTGTACAGTATGTGCAGTGGAGAGGGAAAGAGAGAGAAAGAGAGAGAGGGGGGAGGGAAGGACCCAGGGGTGCTAGCCAACCTGTCTAATGCATTATTGAGGAGTGCATCTCAGCCATCAGTTGCAGGTAGAAGGCTGAAATAGTCTTATTAGCTGCTGCAGACTGTGGAAAACGCAGCTGACCGCAGCTGAAATCCAGCGTCTGTGAGGCTTAGGCTGATGTTACTTTATGTTGGGATGCTCTGGGATTTGTCTGACTCTGGAAAAGTTGACCGGCATTGAAATATTGCTAAATAGTTATTTTTAAAGAGACAAATCATCGGATTATCTCATCAAGCTGTAATATCGTGAAAATCCGTGGAGTAGCAGATCTCTGTTTTTATTTGACTGAGAGGAGGTTTATGAGCTTGTTTTGAGTGAAGTTCTTAATAGAAAGCGAATTTCCTTTGTCAAAACAATAACTTCATTGTCTCGCTGTATATGGATCCACGTTTTATGAAACCCCTTCAGAGTGCAGCAGATTCAAATATGTATCTACTTAATTCGTAATGTGTTGAATGCTGTTTTGACTCCGTAAGCACGGGTCCTTTTCATTGAATTTTCAATAAACATCTCGCCCTGAGGTTGCGCTCTTGGAAAAATAACCTCTTCAGGCCCTGTCAGCGTGGAGATCCAACAGCATACTTAAATAATCTCAACCAAAAATCCAGAAACCAAGTTCAATTTGGAAAGTTAATTCACACCCAAGTGGGTGTGTAAACGGTATGAAAAACCAATGAGCATTGACATGCCATTAAAAATACATGTCCCCAACAGAAGCATGTGATCCAGTCATATATTAATGAAAATATGGGTGCAATAGGCTAAAGGTCTGACATGTAACTCATTCATGTAATATTTAATAAATGTGTTTAAATTGCAGGGATGATGATTGAAAATCAAACAATGCTACGCCGCCATTAAAAAATAAATGGCAGTTACATTCAGCATGCTGAGAATTAAAAGTCAGAAACATTACTGTGTTGGTCCTTTTCTCTACAAACCACAGCAAAGCTTTGACAAACTCAACCTTAGTTAATATTAATGGCTTACACTCCAAAAGCCAAAACACACACTTTGTGTATGATCCAAACAATGTCAGTATCGCTTGTAAAATAATCTCATGCAGAGTGTGTGTGGGGAGGGATGGGGAGCCTTGACAAATCAGACTGGTTTGAACAATCTTGTCAATTTGGTTTAATTGGTTTGTGGAGTGTGCCGTAGCGTGTGACAGTGTTCGGCAAATGGCATTTTCATAGATCTGAATCCTGACATTCCTCCATAGATAATGAACAGAGCAGCATCTGTTGGTATGGAAAGGTCCCTTTTGTCAAAGTGGGATATGGTCTCTCCTTGTTAAAATATGTATGTGCAACTTTGATCAGCAATAAAGGCGCAGGTGTTGCGCTGTCTTCCCCGTCTACGTTGAGTAGCGATACTGCGCGGGGAACGCCACGAACGTACAAGCGTCGCGTCTGTCCGATGAGCGCTTCGGTGAAACCTCGGTAATGTGAGGCTGATAAGACTTACAGGAGAGAGCTGTTTTCGTCTAATTAGCCAGAGCGAAAAGGGAACTTTAACTGGGGCAAAGAGAAACCAGGCCAAACCCTCGTACATTTAATACCTGATGCTGTGAGACAGCGCTGTAATTGCACCAGCTAGCTAGCCTCAGGACATGCTGCGCAGATCCACCTATCCTCCGATCGGCCAGCCGGGTTTTGGGAAGAGGAGCCACACAATGTTGCTTAATTACAACTCGCACGACTAACTTAATTAAAATCTCCTCCGCCTTGCATACTTGATGGTGAGGCCTAAAATGTGATGATACAGATCCATGAAAGTAGAACATGTAAAATATTGAGAATAGGCCTACATCTGTCCATTAAAGAGTCAACGGTAAAGAGCGTCCCATCCAGGGGGATGGACTGGAAAGCTCTCTCTATGTCTCTCATTCTCGCACACATGCAACAGGACCTGCTCTGGACATAGATGCCTCATTATATGGTAATTTATAATGTAATTTTCATGAAAACATACTTATGAGTATTATTTAGAGTTTCTGGCAAAAAAAGCCATCTAAATCCTACACGCTGTTCCTTTTCAATAAAATTCTGTTCAAAATCAATTCAAATGGACATATTTGGAACATGATGGGCCAACTTCTGCTCACCCTACATCTAGTTAGTAGCTGGGAACCGCCGATGTAAATCATACAACTGTAATTCAAGGAGAATATTCACGGGCTGCAGCATGACTGAACGTCAACAACCGACGCTGACAAGTCAGACTGCATTGCTGCTCGCATTTGTTTGGCCGTCGCCACCACAGACGTGTGACATCCAATTACCAAAAAAAAGTGAACTTAAGTGATATGCATCTGGAGCAACCGCCCTTTTACAACCGCACAAACATAATATCATGTGAATTGATTCATTGGCCCGTAAGACTATCTCTTATTCACATGCTCAGATGCAGACAGAGACGTGTCTCTCTCTCTCTCTCTCTCTCTCACACACACACCCACACACACACACACACACACACACACACACACACACATAGACCTGCTGCTGCTCCACTGAACTGTGCATCCCCTAACAGAGCCTCAGAGTGGTAGTGAGGACTCCTCCAAAGCGCTCCTGTATTTTAAACAGCAGCCCATAGTGACATAACTAGACACAAAGGAGCAATTGTTGGCAGCCAGTGATACTGAAACTGCCTATTTCATTCCTTCTATACATGCTGGACTCACCACAGTATTAAGGCCGATTACCATCAATGGCTTCAGTGTATTATATGTTCAGTCAGTGGCCCCACATGAAACGTTAGATTCTGTGTAACCTGCTAAAGCCGGTGTCCGAGACCAGCAGATGACACCGGTAAACTGTATCCTCACTGTCCACTTCAAATCAGCCAGTAGTTCACAGTATAGCTGGATCGTCTCACATTCCTTTGCACTTCTATAATACCGCAGGTAACGCGCATACAGGCAGCATGGCCACGCCCTGAGTCTGGACCCGGAGTGACCTGATAACTGCCTGCCAGGTCAGGGGAGTGAGTTGTCCAGGAAATGGGTAGTTGTCCTCTGAGCCGCGGCACAGTATGCAAACCCTGATTTAACTGCCTTAAATGTGGTGCAATTTAGAAGAAAACACAATAAATCCCTTGATATGAACGCAATGCAGGTGGATAAATGCTCTTTCTTTCTGATTCTTGATTGACCATTTGGAAGACACAATAGGACATGGTGATGCACACTCTCCCATTTTGCTTACAGTCTGATATTTCTGAAGCTAACTTCAGAAATTAAGTCATTACGGTCATGGGGAGAGTGCTCGTCCACTAACCACCAGGTAGCCGGTTCGATCCCCAGTCTCCCCATAGTTTGCACGGCGAAGTGTCCTAGAGCAAGACACTGAACCCCCAGTTGCTCCCCGGGCGCTTCACAGCAGCCCACTGCTCCTTAGGATGGGTTAAATGCAGAGAACAAATTTCATGTACGTAATATGATGACTGGATCCGAAAAAAAAATACAAACAAAAGCCTCTATAGAGCAGGGCAGGCACATGGAAGAGACACGATAAAGCACACAACCACTGCATCATAACTTCTTCCAGTCCAAATGATAACAACACTGATATATGGCAAAGCTTAAGGTCCAACATCCTCATTCTGCGCAGCAGCCAGAGTCAGAAGGCATTGTGATTTATTAAGGAACACAATTTGTGTGGACCTTTCCCTCTCTGCACGGTGGTCTCCGACTTGAACACTAAGCAGGCCTGTGGAGGTCCAATCCCAAAAAAGGGGCCCATTCAATCAATCTAAGACGGCCAAATATAAATAAACCTGTATGATGGCAGCGGTGGGTGGCTGGGTACCGCTCTCAGGGTGGGGAACCACGAGCCTCGGGGAAATAGAGCAAGAAAAAGCAAGCAAACTGTGACCCGAAGTGATTTGTACCTCTGGAGTAACTTCATTGGGACCCTCGGGGTGCCATACAATGCAGCGTATATTGGATTTGTTTACACCTCACTTGGCCTCAAAGGCCACCACAACGGGTGGTGGTAGAGGGAGGGTCAAAGACAGGGATCATGGCTCCATTTGCAGATTGAGGGCGCGGAGGGAGAGCTCTGCCTCTTTTTTTTCTTCTTTTTTTGGAGCGCAGACGCGAGGTCAGCGGACTCGGGTCTTGATTCTCTATGCTCCAGATAAGAGGAGGAGGGAGGGGCTGGGCTAATAACTGTTTAGGGATTAGATGGAGACGAGCGCCCGTCTCACGGAAGACAGGACACACGCAGAGGCTGCAGACACGACTTGACTTGTGGATCACATTAATCCCATCGGTGCAGCTTAACTCTTAAATTGATGTCAATCTCCCTAACCGCAGTCTTTGTCAAACATGAAGTAGACATGGGGAGGTGGCGGTGAGGAAAATAACAGAACGTGTGGTGATACGCTGTAATGTGATGAGTTGCGACAAAACTGGAAACCCTTAAATTCAAAGTTTTTAGCCCCGGCTCACCAGATGACCAGCAGTCTGCAGAGTAATGACTGGACCGTCTGACAATGTTGGTAGTGCACAGCCGTGGACCCGCTTTAGATCTCTGTGTGAAGCGTACATAGTCAGGGAAGCAGGGAGCTGCTTGCCAGCAGAAATGCAGCTGCAGGGCTTAAGGAGCCAGAGGCCCGGCTGTATGAATGCATCAAGTAGATGTTAATTGGCGGCCCCGCTTTCTGCCACTAGTTGAACTCCTCCCCCTTTTCCCTCCCTCCCTATCTTCCTCCCGCTCTCCCTCTTTTTAAGAACAAATGCCACATTCCTGCCATCAGTTATCTGCTCTGCTGACAGCCCCAGTGGCCCGTGGAGGACTCCCCCCCTGCAACCTGTCCACTCCTGGACAGGAGGCCTGTTTACACAGCGCTGATTGGGAGCGCCCTGCACTGCCCTTGTGACCTCAACCCCCACACCCACCCCGCTCTTTCTCTCTTCCATGTCTTTCTTTTCTGCATTCCTATTCTCTCTTGGCCTCTCTCTCGCTCTCTCCGCTCCCCCCTCAGTGGTTCTTGCGCCCTCGCAACCCACCCCTTCCGTGGTCCTCTGAAGCACCCGCAGTGGGACGGGGGGAGGCGCTGCTCTGCGGAAGCCCAGGCAGCAGCGGAGATGTAAATCAGTCATGGTTTTTACAGGCCTTCCCTTAAGTGAGCCCAAGGGCCATGGTGGGTCTCAGCGGTTGCTGGCCCAGATTTGCAGCTTATTCACAGGGAAGAAGTGACTTTTGTTCTGCTTATAGATACCCTGTTTCAACACTTCAAGTTACCCGTAATAAAAGGGATTCAGGACCGGACTAATGTTTCAATGTTTCGGAATTTGAATATCTTCATAAAATGTCATGGTAATCCATTGAATACTTGTGTTCCAGACTGGACCAAAGTGGTGGATCAGCAATCAAAACAAACTTAGACACGTTAAATCTGTGTTTCAGATATGTGATCACGTGCCGTTTGCTGATCAGATGATCGTGCATACTTTAATGTTCAACAAGCCACACAACATGCAACCAAATTTCTGATCTATTGACAATGCCATAATGCATCTGTGTTTGCCCTGCTGTGAAACCAGACTTCTAATGAACTGTTAAAGACTTTGAAAGCTAGGGCGTGTTGAAGTGGAACAGGGGGAAAAGAAAGAAAGAAGAGCGAGAAGGGAGGGGAGAAAAGGCAGATAAGGAGTGGAAGGGGGAGGGAATGGGAGGGAGAGGAGCAAAGAGACAAAACTGTACATCGGGGTGGTTTGTGTCGAGGGGCCGGGCGCACGCCTCTGAGGACTGGGGCCCCCGAAGCCTCCAGCTGTGTGAAGGGTTTCTCTAGAGCTTGTCATCACTTTGGGAGGAGGCTGCACGCAGACGGCTAATATCCTCCAACAGCAACCGCCCCGTAACCAGCAGACGACACTACAACCTACTGAAGAGAAAACAAGGGAGGTGTCAAATGAGACCAAAACTAGGCAGAAGATTGATTGACACTACATTTATCGAATGGCAACTGATAACATTTAACTAGAAATTATATATATGATAGATGTCTTTTTATTGGGTCCTGTTCCTGAAGATTAGCAGTTTTAATGTATTCATTTATTTTAAGCAAGTGGGATTTTGTTGTTTTGTTACTCAATTAATATTTCACAAAACAAAACAAAAATAGTAATAACTGTATGTTTATGTGAATAGGATTTAGTTTCTAGCTACCCTCGTTTCTGGCCATGTGCTCGTTTAGAGAGATTAAATACAGGTGTGCCTTCTGCTTGTCTAGGTATATTGCCTTATTGCCTCCTGGGGGCAGTGAGTGGACACTACCAAGTGTTTGAAGAAAGGGTTAACATGTCGCTTAGTTGATGACATTCCATCAAAGTCGGCGCACTCGTGTGTACCTAACCCCCTGATGCTAACAATCCCAATTTTCTAGCCACCCCTGTGCTCACCTGAGCAGGTGGTACGTTCTTTTTTAAGTCAGACAGTTGTTTCTGCTTCAGTGACGCCAGGACGCCAGGTAATGACTCAACCCTGATAGGTGTCACGTGAAAAATTAAATGAGTTGAATTTCGCTTTTTTGCATCGCGCCACGAGCGCCATTTGCGCCATTCGCGCCACGTTTGGTGTGAACGCAGCTTGAGACAGCAAAAGCAGGAGTAACTCCTCTGCAGTGGGAGAGAGAGGCAGTTTGGTGTGAGATTTAAAAATTGTATTTGTTGATTTTATTTGGACCTTCCTAAGGTTTTCATGTAGCTGCTCAGTGATTGCTAGTTGACTACGTGTCGTAGGATGTAAATGCGAGTGGCCTATTGTCACTCAACTCTTTGAACAAAAGAGTTGACATGAAGCACTACAACCAATAACTAACATTCATTTGTTTTCACTACCCACTGTTAGGCTAGTGTTGTGGCAATTTACCATGTTGTTGGGGTGTTCCTTTTATAATCATCACTCCAGTTAATCTGGTCTTTACCATTTAAATTTGTTCCAAGGAATTAAATGTGTATCAGAGTGTGGGGAGGCCAAGCATCAGACACAAGACCAACATGTGGGGGATGGTGCTGAGGAAACCTTGTCCACTGTGTGATGGATTGCTTGATCACTGACAATGTGTCAGGTCTGTACGTAACGCATGACCGCCACAAAGAAATGCCAATTTGTCCGACAAATTATGATCCTTAAATAGTTCATGACACTATTTTAAGACCTTCCTTTCATTTCAAATAGTTTGACAGTTTGACTTGATCCCAATAACGTTTTATTGTGCAGAAAGCTTGAGACAAGGTCACCCCATTAAGAATCATGAAAATGACACATGATGTCATTATATGTTTCTCAAACCAAGATATACATTGGAAACACATTCAATTGTCATCCTCCTGGTTGAAATGTGTTCACTTTACAGATTTCACTGCTGAATACCAGATTAAATGACTTGTTTAATGGGGTGTATTCGTTGTTGTTGAGGAATATGGTCGCTCATATATCGTAGGTTGAGTTGGTACACAACAGGGTGGACGGGGGGGGGGTGACCGACCTCAGAAGCAGTGACCCAGAGTGAGTCCCATGTCCCCCAGTGGCCCTACCCCACTCAGCCCCAAATTCCTAAGCAACCTTCGGACAGCCTCCTCTGCAGACAAACAGCAGGGTCCACGTTCCATTTAGTGAGCTTCTTAGAAAACTCTTTTATCTTGTTTAGCGCACACTGCCCCATGTTGGCACAGGACCAACACATTCATGCAGTCACACGCGCACGCGGGAGAGCGCGCACGAATGCAAACACACAGATTGAGGTTTAGGTTACTGATTCACAAAGTGTTTTCTAAAGCTCTCATTTACCCTATTGGTCTGTCATTAAATGCACTTGAATGAGATCAGAGCAATTATAATTTACAGTGCTTGATGGTAGAAGGGAAAAGACGAGAAAAGAAAACAGTGAGTGGAATAAAGCAGACAGTGCCTTCATGTGGTTGTGCTTTTGAAAGCCCCTGTGAACCAGAGGGGTGTGTGTCTTGTTCTGTGCCGAGTTGAATCTGCATTACCTCCAGGGCTAGAATATCTAGCTTATATGCAGTTTTCCTAATGGTCATGGAATTTCTGGAATAGTCTGGAATTTAGGGAGGCGTGTGTGGACCGGAGATGTCAGAGAATTTGATTAAATTTGACAAATTGCGTGGGAGAGTGAAAGGAATCTTAAGTATTGTATAGTGGGACGAACCAAGAAGAATACAAATCATTGTAACTGCAGGAGGAAACCTCCTGTGTCATAAGACATACTTATAATGGCACTTAAAAAACAAACATTAAATATCAATCAGGCATGGTTAATATGGATGGTACATATTAGACCCTTGATATGGATAAAAAACACCGCCCCCAAAATACTAATTTTATTTAAGTTTTGAAATATCTAGCCTCTCAGATTCCAGGCAGTCCTTTTTTATCTTTTAGATAGTTCTTTGTTGACATCAAATATGACAACAACACAAGCCGTGCCAAAAGTAACATGAATAGAAAATAAAATGGGACTAAGAACGGACCCTTGGGCCACACCATAGCTCAAAACGGCATCAGGCATGTCATTGCAACACTTTCTCACTCCCAACTCAGATTCAGACGCTTGGTCAGACTTACAGATGAGTAACTTCAGAAGTTACGTAACAAAACTACAGTAAAATAAGTCAAAGTGTTACTCACACGAGACACAAACGTGGAAAGTCTTGGAATTTGGTATCAAAACTACAGAGATAACCCTGATCTACAGTACATATGTGTGTGTGTGTGTGTGTGTGTGTGTGTGTGTTTTACTGCTGAGTATTTCAGACACAATCAAACAGTCCTGCTTTACACGATAACACCATAAGTTGTACCATAGTTGAATGGATGCAATTCGTCCTGGAGCAGAGAGCAAACACTGATGTCATGGTGTGAAATGCTAGAGGGGGAAGAAATAGGCGTGTGATTGGGGATGAGGGCTCTGACTTTGCCCCGTTGTTGTCTGGCTAATGTTTAGAGGTCAGAGGGAGATAAAGGCCTGACTGACAGTAAGGACAGGCCTGGTGTTGGAAGGGTCAAGGGTCGGGCCTCCACTGAAACACCCCGATTTATGGCTCCTCGCACTGCTGGGTCAGGAACAGGGCATTGTTTCGGGATGTGATCATTTCCATAACAGTGTGTGCATTTGTGTGGGTGTGTGTCCATGTGAGGGAGAAAGAAGCTCTCAGAGCAGCTACAGAGTTTGTGTAATCCTTAGGAGATCTGGATGGCTCTGTGTGTGAGAGAGAGAAAGAGTTGTGTGTGTGTGTGTGTGTGTGTGCTTGAGACAGAGACGTGGTGTCTGGAAATAGCAGCGCGGAGGCTTGCTCTGCTGTTTGCCTTCCCAAGTTTGATTTGACATCCTAATTGCCACATGGAGGAACAAAATACTCTGAGGTTCCCCAAATTGAAGTCGATGTTGAACCAAGCGGGCTATGTTTAGCGGCCTGGGCTATCTGTGGAGGGCCTACATTTACTGTCGCTCACTCTTCCTCTCTATGCTTCTGTTTCTGTATTTTTTCTTCTTCTTCCTCTTGTGTCTCCTCCCGAAGGAGGAAATATGGAGACAGAAAAAGAGAGAGAAGATTGACTGGAGGGTGCCGGCACCAGAGGAAAGTAGGTAGAAAGAGAGTTGAAGATAGAGGGAGAGAGAAAGGACGAGCAGCAAGAGACAAATTGGAAGATCACTGCTTTTTATGCACCCCTCCAGTGAAACTCCCCAGCCAGGCCGAGCACGCGCACACACACAGAAGCACACTTCTTTTTGTTTTTTTCCTTCCTCCCTTCCTCTCTATCCATCCCCTTCCTACCCCTCCCTCGCTTTCTGTCTCTATACACCCTCTAGCAGCAGCAGGCAGCCCAGGCAGGTAGCTGACAGGCAAACTGAAGCCTGGCAGACTGGAATAATTACATGCGGCTGTCTGCGTGGAGCATGACAGCTCTACCTTCAATTAAGCCCCAGAATGCATTTTCATCACCCGCTGAGAGCTCCCGGCCTCGCCCACCAGCCTGCCGTCCACCACGCCGGGGCACGGAGCTGCAGGGCGGGAGAGGGGGATGAGAGGGGGATGAGGAGTGAGAGGAGGGCAGCAGTGAGCGACACACACACCCAGTTGTCGATGCAGCATCAGCCTGCAGATTACAACTATTAATGAGCGCCAAATGTGCTCAGTGCAAAGCTCTTTCCGTGCCAGTCTCTGTGTGTGTGTGTGTGTGTGTGTGTGTGTGTGGGATCAAGCTACACGTGGAGTAACAAACCAAAATACTGACAATTAACCTCTGATCCCAGCTTGACGCTGCCCGTACCCGACTCCTGCAGCCCCCCCCCCCATTCACCAAAACTGAGCCATCAAAGGGTGACAAGGCTCTGATGCTGATGAGCCGTAACAACAGAGGCAAAACGTTGGGACAGGAGTCGGCGCTCGCTGACAGTGGAAACACACTAGACATGCGCCGTGGCTGTATCACGGCGAAAGAAGGAAATGCACTTAAAGAGATTAGGATGAGAAAAGTGGTCGTGTGGAATTTGGACACCGCTGCAAGTAAGAAATAAAGTAATGAGAAAAATAGCATGCCTGCAATGAAGTGCATTCATAGTTGATGTCCCCTCTCTGTCACTTAGATTTACAGTTTTTTTTTAAGTGTAAGGGGTTAATTATGAATCTGACCCCTACGTTCCAGCCGTAGCTGCGGACAGAACCGCGGATCCCGCAGAGTTTTTACCTCACAAAAGGAACACGGAAACGGAACATCGCTTACATTTAGCAAATCTTAATTTACATTTAGAGTGATTACCACACCTCAAAGCAGTTGTAAGGACTCTCCTTCACTTGCCCCCGCAAGAAACGCTAGTTAAAAACTTAAACGGCGGAGGTAATCCAAACCACGGGAAAACCACCACTTTAGGTACACTGCAAGTCATCAAGGTCACCAGATGCTTTTGAAAAGCAAAAAAAGTAGAAAATGCATTTTTCTGATCCCTGAAGTCGATCAGGCCAGTGGGTGGAAACATGAGAAAAAAAACAATCTGGAGCGTCGGTTCCTCTGGCTTGTGTCAGCCCTGGATTAGGATGAATGAGCCTGGCCTCCTCCACCGCGCCACTTGAGACTAGCACTGGCGTATGGATTGAGCAGCAAGGTCAAAAAGGTGTGAATTAATGGTACATATAATCAGTGGGTTTACTGAGGCAGCCCCTTCACAGGCTCCCTCCCCTGCTGTGCAACCCCAGCAGCCCCTGGCGTACTCCAGGCTCCCATGGCAGCAGGGGTAAACATGTGTGTAAATACTACTTTTTTTTTCGCTTTGCGCTTGTACGCGCACAAACACACGCACAAAGGACAGACACAAACTGTGGGCATGTGCACGCAGCTCACACATACACACGCACAGCAAAGCACACACACATAATGGAAGAATTTGAGAGGACTGACAAAAATGCCCCGGGTAAAATGAATTGAATCCAATGAGATGTATTGGGAGGATGGATATGTAAAGGGCTGCGGCTGACAGCTGCTATTGCTCCCTCGGTGGCTGGTGCCAAATGACAGGCCTGCAGAGAAAGGTGCGTTTGATAGTACAACCACGACAATCCGCCAGATCTTCATTCCCTTCAGTCTATTTATATTCCGTTTTTGCTAACCTCGAGTCAAAAGCATCTTGGGCTGTTTTACAAGCTTGCATGTGAAATGCACTTTGTTTCCTTTTGGCGGGCTGTGAGTTATTGTCTTAAAAATAGCGTCGACTTTTGGCACTTTTCAAACAGGCAGACAAATCTCGCTTCCTTTCGCCTCCCTTTTCGCTGCCACCCCCCTCTCCCACATGTCTCAGATAAATATTCAGGCAGGAGTGGGGCTAACATGTTGCATTGGGCTCCTTGAGTAGAAAGGACAATGACTAGGTCCACAGTGCCCCTATTAAAGCAGCAGCCTCCAGGCCAGCGGATTAGCCTGAATAGGCTGTGCTCCCCAGGTACTGGATTTGGTTTACATTAGCCAGCTTTGCCCTTGGCTACCACTGCTAACTCCTGTTCAGGTCACTTAGCTCTGACTCACCACGCACTTTTTTTCTTTCCTTTTTGCCAGCATAATTAGAAAAAAAGAGCTTAATTAACATTACTTTGTGCCACAAATATGTTTGCTGCTGTTTTCGAGGAGGCACTTGCTGTGCAATTGTCTGGGCGGCTGCTCGGAAGGGGAGAAAGTGCGAGAGAAAGAAGAAAATGTCTCACTTTCCTACGATCTTGTGTGCGTGACAGTGAGGGGGGCATGTTGCTCGGGGCAATGGGACCACTTTAAATTTTAAACACAATTTCTGCTTTGCCTCATTTCAATGCAGTGCGGCTGGAGGTGGAAACTGAATGCATAAAATTCACTGCATGAAAAGATAATGTATAATAAATGTATTCCTGGTTGTGCGCCGGTGGATCGAATCATTGATTAGTACTGGCCCCGCCGCTGCTAAACATCCTTGTTTCATACATATTTCATTACAGCTCTGACAGTGGCTGGGTCTGCTGTGGCGGGACGGTGACAGATGTCCATTAGTTGGACCGGTGGAAGGGAGGTCCTGGTAACCCGTACAACCCCAGATCTGCTGTCCCCATCTGTCTGACTGCGTGGTGACCTCTTTTTCCAGATTAGGCTTCCTGTCCAGGATGTCAAGCCTGACTGAGAAACGGCAATTCTTTTTGTTACAGCTACCTGCATGGCCTCAATAAGTCTCTATTTACTTTCTCTCTATGTTTACCCTTCCTCCTTTTCTGGTACCTCTCGAGCAGAGTGGTCGGCTACAGCCCCGACTGTTCTGCAGGGTGAGGGGATCTCAATAAATTTCAATGAAGGGACTTGTTTCAAACAATAGACTAAGAAGACGATGTTTGGTAAAACCAAGAAAGACACAAACCTAAAGCAATTCTAAAAATAAATGCAAAGAAACCACAAAGGTTTAAGTTCACTTGGTCCTGTTTGACCTGAAGACATGGAATCACAAAATGAGCTTTGCAGTAGAGGCCCTTATCGGCGGTATTCCCCATGGGGAAGGACTTCCCATGGTGGTCCTGACACTGAGGGCAACAAGCAGATAACAACATGGCCTGCAAACACAAATATCCTGAAATTATAGACCCCCGAGGGACCTCATAATGTCTGCATGAGGACTCCACTGCTACGCTACCACGCCGTGTTTACCATCTGCCAAACACAAGAACTGTCAAATGTGCAGCATTTTAAACATTCATTTTTTTCTCACCCTCATACAATATGGTCTGTGTGACTGTATGGATCCCTCTGAGATGTACATGTTTTTCCTGTTTCGAACCCTGCAACTTCAGATGGGAAATTGGATCAACCAATCAGCCTGTTTGTTGGGATTTGGGAGGTGTACGCTAAGACTTCCCCCATGAGCCTCTGCAACTTGTGATTACCCGTTCCATCCTTCTGTTCGTGGATCCACAAAGACGCTAATGTGTGCCTTTGCAGAACTATTAATTCAGCATCAGTTGAAACGCTTCCATTCAAATGCAGAGATTGAAGGGTTCACTCACTGCCATTTTGGCTGTCAACTGATATGTCTATTTCAAAGGAATATGCAAAGATAAGTTATTCAGGAAATAATGTGTGTGTAAGAAGTGTGGAAATAACGGCCACTGCACGCCAGAAAACAACCAAAACATCAATCTGCATTGCAATTCACCCAGACTGACAACTCCTGAAACTTTTGTAAACTTTACATCGGCTTATATCACCACCATCATCCTCAACATATGAGGTAATTTGCAACTCTTTCCGTGGAACATGTTTCACGTTGGGAAAACAATGTTGTATGTCTAATGATCTTCATAGCATTCCCAGTTCAAAGAGATGCTTTAGACACATGTATTTTCTCTTCAAGCGTCTGGGCGAGAGAGAGAGAGAGAGAGAGAGAGAGAGAGAGAGAGAGAGAGAGAGAGAGAGAGAGAGAGAGTTTTTCCCCTCTCTCTTTATTTTGGGGAACTAGAGCGTCGTCTCAGCGCTTCGCTATTCCCCACTAATCAGGTGCTGCCAACCTGCCAGCCAAGGCGGGACGCGAGGCCTTTCAAAACACTCTGCTAATTAACAAGCCCCCAATGCATCCCTTCCGCTTTTACAGCGCTAGCACATCTGCCATAGCAACTCCGGAGAAGAAAAACTACATTATCGTCAGCCTGAGTGGATCCCTTCACTTTGCACACAGCCTGAATAGATGTGTGTGTGTGTTTGTGTGTGTGTTGTTATGTGTATGCGCGTCAAACGCAAAGGTGCGCACAAAGTTCTTCACACAAGCTCCCGATCTTTTTTTTCTTCTTGAAAGTGTTGGCTTTGCATTGGTGCGCTAGCTTGTGTAGACATTGGCAAGGCGTCCTGCATCTATCAGGCAGCTGAAAAGCATGAATAGCGTTCCCACCGTCTTAATGACTGTTTACATGTCCCCAGTGCAGATTAAAAGATGCTTCTGGTGTCGCCTGGGGTCTGGCTGCAACACATCTTTGAAAACCCTCTTGCCTGATTAACTTCAAAAGTGTTTTTATTTTCTTCGCTTTCTTTAAGCATTAATATTGAGGAGCTAAGAATCAGAAACTAAGAAAGTACTAATTTTATAGAATCAGTTGGATTGGACTTTACACACCTCATTTTCCCTCGTGCAAAGTCAGTGTAATGTCAAATTGAGTCCATGAGTAAATAGAACCGGTCATTGTCCGGAGAATTTACGGCAAGCGAGTGGGCGTGCTGATGCCGTTTATTCATGCAGCTGGCTTAAAACTGGAAAAATACAAACATCCGAGGAGGAGGAAGAAGGGTCATTCACGTGAAGACACCAAAGGAATTGTCTGACCTGAAGGTCTGAACTTCCATTGTTGAAGGCCAACGACAAAAATGTTGTTGGATTACAAATTACAAACTAGGAGACAGCGGTATAATCCGCATCATGACCTGCCTCCTGCACGCTCCGCCCAGGTGCCGCCCCAAGCCTGAACCAGAAATGTGTGAAAGGGCAGTTCTGGACAATGTCCAGAGTTCAATTAAGAAAAAGGCTTTTGTGACGAAATGGTCTGCATGTAATCCCATGCCCCTTTCCTAATACAAATATTGACTTTGGTTCAAACCTCGGTTAAACTCATGCTCACACGAGTTAAGAGGACTTTCTTGTAAAATCAACACTTCTCATGTGAAATGTGGGTAGAAAAAAATAGCCCCTTTTAACATGAAGCGTAATTTACACAGGACGCTGGTTTTTGAAAACCCCTGGAAAATTGGACAAAGCAGCCACAGTGACCATGTTTACTTTGGAAAGGTCTGCCAGGGCTCTACAGGATCCATACATTCAGTCCTTCTAGAGTTATGACTCTATCCAGGCCTGGAATTCCATCTCCCTTTACGTTTGCCAACCAAAAGCCCGCGGCCCAGGAGATCCTCTCAGCTCATTTCCTCTCTGTCAGAAAGCCATACCATGCTCTCTTTCTGCCTCTGACGGAGCCTCATGTTAATTTACTGCTATCGGCCCCACCCTCCACCTTCCACTCTCCACCCACACCTCATGAAATCGTCAATGAGCAGCTCCAAAGTCCTGAAAATGAGTAAGAGGTACACATTTTCTTTTTTGAGGAGGATCTGAAAGTGAAGTGGCTGAAGGCAAAGTGCAACTTTAAATAGACTGTTTGTGTAATTATGCAGGATAATGTTGAACTTATAGGACTTATAGTTTTATAGGAACTAATTACATAGTCCCTATTTACTTGGCCCTAGGAGTTCATTGAATGAAGTAATACAATATTCAAAGCATGTGTACTTGGTTCTTTCTTTGCTAAATACTAAAAAGTAACATTTCATAGAAATTGGATGATTTCTTAATTTGTATGTGTGATACATACTGTAGTTTAGTGAACACAGAACAAAATGCATGGGGTAAAATTGAGCTCTTGATATTTTTACTTTTTCTTTAATTTTAAGCTGTTCTTTTTACTTTTGCACTCCACAGCCAAGGTCAGGGTCAACCGCTGGCAGGATTTCGTGTCTTTGGATCACGGTAATGTCTCCTATTGGTTTTCTTGGGATTTGGGGTTTTTTGGCAACTTTCGCAATAAATTATTTCTAGTATCTTGACACTCCCCCTTTCACACTGCCCTTAATCCTGTGTTCTTTCCAAAGCGTTTACACAACCCTATTATTAGTTTGTTGCATTGCATACATTTTAATTCACTCTATACCTTTTTTTTACTAAGAAGCATCTGCTGCTTGTTTTCACAGCTTACCCACCTTTGTGTTTTCTTTCGTGTGGCCTCCAACTTACATCACCATCTCATTAGCCCCACAATAGTTGCATAACACTTAGCTAACTACAGCTCTGCAATATGTTGGTAAATGAAGCCAAGAAACACAGCTTGCTTGCTGATTTTAACTCAGTGAAAGTTGTGTGTGAATGCAGTGAAGAGATCCATACAGCAATCGCAACCACAGCAGGAACAGCGGCAGAGAGTGTGGCAAGTGTGTTTTTAGTTGAAACCTGGGCCTTAGGAGTGTAGACACAAATGTATTTTTTGGGGTGGGGGGGAGACTTGTTATTCTCCCAATCTACAACGAGGAGGCCCTGGCAGAAAAATGCCAATCAGGAGGTAAGTCTGAATCCCATCATCCCTTTCCTGCCTAGAACACCTTCACTTTCCATTTGCTTCAATATGCAAACCAAGCTGTTTAGGGATGAGGAGAGAGGCGGCTAATGAGCTGCCTGCATCAAGCCTACAGAAAAAGAAAGACCCCTCTCCGTAGCTCAGGAGAACACTTCCTCTGGGCATGCTCAGAAATGGAAGAAAAAAACCCACAACAACAACAACAACAACAACTATACAGCCACAGCAACACAAATTGATTTGATTAACCAGTGAGAATGACAGTTATTGAGGGGCTGGGTGCAGAGCAAGCAGATTTGGAGTGCGTGAGACTGTGCGCAGGCGGAGAGCGTGCAGCTGCAGAGGACTTGCGATGTGGAAAAGTTTACACGGTGAGACGTCAGCTGTTGATGAGATGTGCTTGACCTCTGAGTGACACAAAGTTTTTCTCTCTACTTCTCCTTTCCTTCTCCTCATCGGTTGGTTTCTAATTTTTTTTCCTGTGCAGTGCGACACAGCCGGTGCTTCATAAAGCTGGAGAAGAAATGACAGTATGGCTGGTTGGCTCTTGCACCCGGGAGATTGGCTGGCATCCTGTACTGTAAATCAATCTCTGTGAGAACAATGATCCATAACAGGGTCTAACGGTCTCTGTTGATTGTTCATCTGCCAGAAAATACTATATGGATTATACCGTGTCCTGAGGAAATTGTGAGATGGGGAAAAAACTGGCAACATTCTTTAATTCCATAGGTAAAAGTTGACTAAAACTCTATTTAACTTCACCTTTAAAAAGTTATCTCTGAGCTAAGATTGCTCTACAGTCAATGTCTTCCCTCAAGGAACTCACGTTTGTGACAAATGGAGGCAAGGGTCATTGCAAAGACAATTAAACAGTCGATTGAGTCCCTCTTGTGTAACACGAGCAATACCAAAATCTGAAAATGCTTTACAGTATGTGAATGTCAATGGGCCGCGGTCCAGCTAAATTGGCCAAACCAATACACTGAACTTTTGCACTTTTTCCAGGCTGGCCAGCGCTTCTTTTTTTTTGCCCCACCACAAACCATCACAAACAAAAACACGAGGGCAGTCTCGTTTCACATAATTGCTTAGCCAGAAAATGTCCATTACACTCTTGTTTTCCTTGGCGCATGGAGTAGAACTTTAAACCATGAAAGAAAAGCAGTGTGGGAAGTTCAAATGGTATTGTCATTAACGCCTCAACACAGTGATCATTCACAAGGGGCTTGCACGTACGGACAATGCAGGCCTTTCTTGCTGTGGCGCAGATGGCATCGTAAAAGAAGGGGAAAAAAAGAGGCCTTCTCTGCAAACAGCGAAAGCAAACACACAAACAGTGGTGACCCTCCGAGTCCCCAATCCATCTTTTCTCCTGTTGGGCGCTTGTTGTCCCAGTAAGATCAAGGCGTTCTCAGCTGAACTGATGATTTCATGCTGTTATGCACGCTCATTTCGGGGGCAACTCTTGAAATGTAAATGTAAACCTTTCAAAATGTTATATTTCATCCAGCTTTTGTTTTGACTTCATACTTGTGTAGATTTTTGGGGCTTTTACCAATGGGGTTTCCCAAAGCTTTAATGTAGAGGAATTTATTGCTGCTCATCAATCTTTGTCAATGCTACACAACCTGTAGAGTTTCAGGCTAATTTACATGCACTTTTTTTTAGCCTCCTTGTACCTATTCTTCTCTTTTCTATTTTAGTCAGTGGAATTTGTTTGCACTACCAATCACCACAGTGTTTGGTGAATACACAGTGCAGCATGAGCCTGTGGCTCCATTTGGTTAAAGGCAAATTGGCTAACCTTTTGAAATGGCTAGTGCTGGACGTCATCTCTCCTCCAAGACCAACGGGTATCCCGTGGATTGCCCTTCAGAAACCCAGATGTTCCATCTCCTGAGTAATGCAGTCGTCCTTGGGCCCAATTCCTGGATGCTGGCACCGCCGTGTCACAACTATTTCCAAACGGAGCTGCAGCACTTCTGTGTGCAGCTGTGCCTCAACATTTGTCAAATCTTGTCATCAAGTGACAGAAACAAGGCTGAAGAATTTGCTTGTGATTACATTGCACACCAGCAGGGATATCTGCACACACTCGTGCACGGCCGCGCACGAAGCGGCACCAGCAGACAGACGGATACAAACAGCATGACGGATTTGTGGAGTGAAAGCTTCCGAGAGCTCAAACTGGAATTGATTGTCCGTGTCACATATTTTAAGACATGTTCACGCAAAGAGCAGTTAGAGCAGAACTTCAGTTCATTAATCACTTTTCTTTCTATTGGCTTTGTTTCAGCAGGTGAGCTCAGTGCCATGAAGCCAAGTAAAACAGGATAAAACTACGGATATGGCTCACTCTAAATACCTGGCTGTTGCCAAAGGATTTTTAATGATTTTCTTGAGCAGATAATTACAGCCGAGATGAAGGACCTGAGGGACCTAACGTGCAGTGTGTCCATTTACAAGCGTCTACAGGAAGCAGCACTGACATGCAAGGCATGTGGGAGCTTGTATTGGGTATTTTTTTTAGCCACACTAGCAGGGTTGTTCTTGGGATTGCAATGTCATCCATAGGTCAGTCCACCATTTTGGTCCAGATTGAAATATCTCAGCCACTATTGATTGCTATATGTTGTACAGACATGCATTGTGCCCAGAGGATCTCAAATATTGTGGTTATTCCCTGACTTTTCAGCTGGTGTCATCATGAGGTCATCATGAGGCATTTATGTTGGATCAAAATAGTGTGCATGTTCCCCACTGGATACATTGCAACAACTGTGTGATCACCTGACTATTTATTGGGTACCATCATTAGGTCAAAATATATACATATTTCTAATACTTTGATTTATGACCAAAATACCTGCAAAACTACTTGCCATTAGTGTACTTGTATTTTGGCACTTGGAACCTAAATGAACCAACTATAAAAAAGCAACAAGCTAAGCTCCTCCAACACAAGTCGGACTAAGGAACTATGTAGGTACGACTCCTCTCAACACTGACATGAGCTGTCGGTAAAGGAGCTGATTTGTTAAGTGTTTGCTAGTGACTTAATAGAGGCTAATTGTGTGGGTTTATGGCTTTATGATCTTCACACTGTTCAAACTGACCCAGGAGGGCTTAGCTGACCCCACCATCTACACTCTCTCTTTCTCTCACCCACACAAATGTGCATAGCCTTCAACCCCCCCACCCCTCCACAAACCTCTCTTTGCCAAAAAAGGTTTTCCAGCAGTGACCTGTTTAGTCTTTCCCTCTTTCCGAAGAAAATTTCCAAACATGGCTCCAGACGCTTGCACTGAGGTCAAGCGCATTAGTTTATAAAACGACCACATTATTTCCTGTTAATCAAGTTATTATTTTCTCCCTTCCACTTTTAATATCTGGCTGCTTTGGGCCCCGTGGCAAACATGTCAACAATTTTAATTTGAACTTTTCAACTCCCTGATTTAAAACGGCGATGTTTGCCCAGTCGAGAGCACTGCCACTGACCTCTTACGAACATTTCAATTTATTTGGCCTTCCCCTGTAATTTATTTTTCACTTATTAATGAGAATGGAGTTTGGGAACTGTATTGCTGTTGGAGCGGGTGGCAGGAGATTGCAGAATGCCAGCTCTGCATGTAATGAGTTGTGTTATTTGATGGGTTATCTCGAGGGGAAAACACCAGGTCAAGCTGAATGGATAAATAATTGGAGGTTGAATTATCAGACACAGGAGATTACATGGGCTCCGCAATCATTAGCCACCCTCATTTGTTTTTAAGAGCAAAGTAATGAATCCAAGCAAACCGAGACACAATGACTCGGCTGGCTGTGGATCCACGGGTGTCGCTCATGGATTTTCTTCCTATTCCCCCCATCTATTTTCATTCAATAATCTCAGAGAAAATTGAATGTTTTTTCTACCCCTTCCATTGCTTGGGATAAGGATCCAGCATGATGTTGACTTCTTTTGTGGCCCTTCGAAGTTTCATGAATGATTAAAAATGCTGGGCCTAGACCTGCTCATAAATAAACAGCAGGCAACAGGACTGAACAGGCTTCTCATGGACAGGGAGAACTGACAGATTGGCTTCCAAATCATACCATTCAGTGCGAGCTAATCCACTGTACGGCATTTTTATGCAGGAGCAGCCTGGTCAGAAATCATGCATATGCACTATGGGGGTGGAGAGGATGTGTAAAAGCAGATGAAAAGCCCTCATGATGAGTGGAGCAAGCCCTTGTAATACACACAACCAACTTCCTGCTCTTATTTTTGCCTACACAGTGAACATGGAGGGAATATAAATGAGACTGTGTGGTAAAAATCATGCCATTCAACCTTTTCCCAAAAAATAAAATGTCATCCGCGTGTGCAGTTGACAGAAAACCAGAACCACAACAACAAATGTCTCGAGTTCTCTCATTACCTCGGGGCTATATTATGACTTTAAGTCAGTCCCTCAGCGGGTTTAGGGGTCAATGCATCCATATGTGGTTCTTTTTTTTCTCCAGCTGTTCTCCCTCTAAATGAGAGCCAAGGTGCCACAGCACGACCCTCCATCTCAATCTCGAAGCATAATGACTAGTCGGAGGCCAGCCACCCTACACATGCTGAACTTTTGGCTTCATAATCACATCTCGGCCAATTTACTTCCCCGCTGGTACTCTGTTCACCCCCCGAGGTCAAGAGCTTGGAAGCAGTTTGCCACTTCAAACCAAATCACTAATGGCTAGAAATAGCCGGGATGTTTTCCATAACAGTTGCAGGTTGGCCAATTGTATGCATTCCCGTCTGTTTGGACGGAACAGCTGAGAGTGACCATGAGCTGCATTTCATGTGGGCTCGTTAGCATCTGGATGCATAAGGAAATAAGCAGGGCTGATTATCTCTACATTTCTTTTCTGGATGAGTCAAAGCAATAATAAATTACATAGAGCAAGATGAAATGAAATGCATCCCGCTGTGAAGCAATCAAAATAGAAATAGTCTCTTGCTTATCACGCTTGAATGATATGCAATCAACTCTGCAAATTGAAATATATCATACCAAGGGAATAATGAGAGCAGCACTCGGATGAATATTTCTGAGCTATTTCATCAAAAAAGGAAATCATCATCTTTTGTGTCGTTATCACTGGTTGGAGATGAAAGAGAGGGGGTGTTCTGATTTGCTAATTGCTGCATTTATCTAACAGGTTGATGAAGCTGTCACTTTCTTACAAGCTTCATGTGAAAATTATGTCTCAGTCTGCCAGAGCTCAGGTGTGATGAGTCTTGAGGCCGGGATTTCAAACGTCCTCCCTTTTGTCACTGGGCGACGTCTCTCCCTTTCTTTTCCTGATTTACCGTATCACTCTGACCAGATTTGTGACACAAATTGGGATATTATGACAATGACCACAAGGGTTAAATGTTGTGTTCGCCAAACACTGACTGGTTCCCCCTACTTTTCCACCCCCCCTCCTCTCTTCTCACTCTTTTCTCTTTTCAGCCCATTATGTCGCGGCCCCAAACCTGCTAAACCCATTTCTAAATGACAGTTACTGCGATTCCCTTCAAAGAAACCTCGAGTTGTGGATTTTCCTTGCCTAATGTGGCATCTTTGGCCGTGCAATAGAGTGAGGTGGAGGGGTGGTGGGGGAGAAAGGTGGGGCCCCCGGAGGACAATGGCGGTTTGTCTGGGGGGTGGCAGGGAAGGGGGTCAAGAATCAGAATGTGGAGGACATTAGCAGTCAGCAGATTGATCCAGGACCATTGATTCCCGGCTTCTTTTTCCTTCCTCCTGGACATGATCTGCATTGCAAATGGCAGTTCTGTCGCATTGGCCTTTTCTTGAGTCAGAAAAGATTGGGGGGTTTGGGGGGGGGGGGGTTGGAGGATTTGGGGGTTCCCACAACACACAGCCCCTCTACACTCCATAACCTCACACCCCTCCCTGAAAAAACAAAAAAAACAACAACTCCTCCTCCCCGAATCCAAGCCCTTGTCCCGAGATCCTACCACAGCTGCCTCTCCAGTCTCCCAGGACTTCTTCTCACTACTGAGAAAAGCACAACAGGCTCATTGTTCTGCAGAGAGCAGGCTCGGACAACTCTGCTGGTCCTAGGTGTATTGTCTCCTCTAACAAGCCCCATAAGGTCTAAAAAGGGTGTGCTCCAACCGAGTGGGGAAAGTTAGTCCTCTGCTTTTAAAAGCCAAATAATGAGGCTACTCCTTTCGACCTCCGTATAGTGCAACAAGCTATCCGTGTTTAAAGCCGAGCTCCACAGTGAGTTATTAATTACGTACTTAAATTCTCAACTCGTGTTGACATGTGGTCCTAATACAGCGCTGGCGGAGAGATGTCGAACAGGAAAGATATTTATTCTTCTTCGGTGGCAGTGAACACTGCAAATATAACTTCCTAATAAGATATTTAGGGATGACAAACGTTAACTTTAATTGCTATAAACAGCATGTTCGGACATCCCATAACCTGCATGATGCAGGGCCATAGATAAGAAGTGGACGCTGCCAGCACGACGCTATTGTTTGCAGACTGATGTTTTGAACCCTCGAGTTCATCACCTGTTCAGCACATTCCATGCTGATATTCTTCTGTTCAATTGTACATACTCATTCATTCTTATTTATTGAACTGTGTTTATTGTTAAATGTGTATTGTTAAATGTTACATGTATGCACCTTCTGCCAGGACAAATTCTTTGAATGTGAAAACAAACATGGCAATAAATGGTTCTGATTCTGATGTGACACGAGAGGGTGGAGCTAAATACAACCAAAAATGCTCTAAAATGAAGATGACCCATTACAACCTGGTTTTAAATCCACTCCCTGTCTCCTGAGTGGGCGTGGCCATGATGTGCATGCCACCCCTTTTAGAATTAGGTGACCGAAATTTCGCAATTAGCTTTCATGAGCTTAAAAACAGACTCTGAAAAGGTTAAAGTTGTCAGACAAAAACATGGACAACTCCCAGAACGGCCAACGTTGTGGTGGCAACCTGTCAATCACAAGGTAGCCCCGCCCTAAAGCGTACCCTGCTTTATGTTCTATTTTACTCTCAATGGGACTATAATTTACTAAATGGACATCACACATGAGAAAGAAAAAGGGCTCCACCTGAATTGTAGGGTGTTGTTACTCGTTAACGGTCCCTTTATAGGTCCTTCTGCCAAAAGTTTCCTGCAAAGCATTAGAATCGTCTTCCGTCTTGTTTTCCCAGACTGCTTTTTGGAAGGAGACAATTAAGTGGCAGGTTAATCAATGCAGGTTTTGCAGGCCAAGTGTACAAAGAGGAGTTTCACAGAGTGATCTGGACAGGCAGACTGACAGAAAAAAGGCAAAAAAATAATAAATGCAGGGAGGGCCTACCGTGGACACCGCGAGTGTTCCAGCTAATAATGTCTCATCGCCTCACAGAGACAGCGGAAGTGATATGCTAATAGTTCTTCACACACACTGAGCGTGTCCTCCAATTATAGGCTCTCATGTTGCTACCGGCCACCTCTGCACAATTAGCCCCCTCCACGCGCGGCTGTTGAGCCATGTTAGCGTGGTCTGGAGGCAAGTTAGCATTGCAAATGAAACGAGAAGCAACGTTTCCAGGGGTGTCATTATAAATTAGTGTTGCATGATGGGCACAAATTGCCTTCCCTGCTCAAACTTGCATCTCCAATAAGTGCTGGCTTATTCCTCATTTATCCCAGTGTAAATGTGCAGTGAATCTGCTCTCAACAGGGGCCGACCTGTGCATGACAAGTAAGCCCCTCGGAGTTGCAGGGAGAAATCTGAGTGTGGAGTTTTGGTCCCAAAACGGTTGTGTACGCAGTTATGATTCATCACCTTTGGTTGTCTTTTTAAACTGATACATTTTTTTAAATCCTCCCTCTCAGCCAGGATACTGTCTAATATCTCCGTCTGGGGTCCCAGCTGTGAAATGTGAGCTCTCAGTGATGGGTTTCAGCCCTCAGATGACTCGCACAGCCGCAATGTGTTTCAAATAACTGGCTGAGTTCACGGTGTCGACGTCAGTCACTATCTTGCAGCAATACCCCGCTACGTCTGTGAGTGTGTGAAATTAACTCCGTTCCTGGGAGAACCCATTTTCCTGATACATTAACTTGGTAAAAGATGCCCATATCTTTGTAAACATGTGGATATTTTGAAATACTGACTCAGATCACTGCCAAAATCTAAAATGTTTCAAATCTACTGTGACCTTTTCATACAAGTAGTGGAAATGTTTTGGTCTGTGTTCCACCCAAATGGCTTTGCATAATCTAATAATCAATACCCTGACGTGTAGTAAAGAATTCAAACTGATTGTCTTGTTTTGAATGTTGGCTCCAGGGATTAAATATATGAAAATCATATCCAAATATTACAAACAAAGATCAGTATCTGCACTGTGACTGTGAATCTACATGAAGATTGTTTCCATGAATATGTCTCAATTGTCTGCTATGGATAAATTGGTGTTATTTGTTGAACTTTTCCATAACCAAGTGATAGATACAGGGGAGCGTTTCTATGTCAAGGGCTCTATGTTCCCCAGCAAAATCCTCATAACGTGACACATTAAAGTGATCTTATGTTCATAGCAAAGTTTTTTTGTCGCGGTCAAATGTTCAACGTATGTTTCCCCGCGTCAGCGATGTTGAAATCACCCCCCTACTGATTATACTCGGTTTTCTTGACTTTCGACATTGATATAGTCAAAGTGGCTGATTGGATTATAAAACTATTCAAACTGTATTTGAAACATCCATCTCCCTTTTGTTATTTCTCAATTTGAATAGATCACCCTAAACCCTGGAAGGAAAGGGTTGACCAAAAATTAAGTTAAACTTCTCTGGAGCACTCCCTTTCTGTTAAGACACATTTTTTGAATCTTGAAAGTTTTTGAATTGTCCCCTGCTCTGCATTAGTATAATGCGTTAATGTAGAGTCTATCCTAATTCAAAAGCTAAATATACCATATGGGTTCGACTACGCCTTCAAGTCTTTATCTGCTTCACCAATGCAGCATGGCTTTGTGATTGAGGACCGTGGCTTAGCATTTAGCCAGTCTCTGGCTGCGAGACACTGTTCCACAGTCTTCGCTGTTTGCCGTCCTAATCAGCTGCATTGTCTCGAAGACGACCCGGCTCTGACCTCAAGCCCGTCGACTTCAAGGCCGCTCCAACGGATGGCGAGGCTGTGTTTGCGGCAAACACTGATCTAAATTCATTAACCCTCCCACAAACACTTTCCCAAGGTTTGTTCCTTGGCCCGGCGCAGCATCTGAAGGAGCGCTAGACAAGTGGTCTCGCATCCTTGTGGTTATACGTAATTGGAGAAGGAGAGCGGGGAAATCAATAGCTTTAAGAAGCACTGAGTGGTGAAAACTGCCCAACGCATCACAGGAACTCCACTTCCGGCCATTGAGGAAATCCAGAGGAAACGCTGTCTGCGTCGAGCTCGCAGCATTCTCAAGGACGCCTCCCACCCTGCACACAGACTGTTTTCCCTCCTGCCCTCAGGCAGACGGTTCAGATGCTTCCGGACAAGGACCAGCAGACTGAGGAACAGTTTCTTCCCCAGAGCTGTTTCCTTATTGAACTCTGCCCCATGCTGACACCCCCCCTACTCCCCAACCACCTCCACCCACAAACCCATCTCCTCGTCATCTCCCCCCACTGACCAAAGACTTTACACCTGCACTCAAACACTTTTGAACTGTCTGCACTAAAAACTGAACATTGCACTAGTCTAGTAAGCTACTGTTTATTATTATTATGCACTATTTAACGTTCACTCAATCTGTATTACTTAACTTATCATATGCCCATTTGCCTTTTGTAAATTATGTTTATAGTTCCTGCTTATAGTCTACCTACATTTAATGCACAAATCAACCTGTATAACATGTACATATTACCGCAATCAATCTGTATATCCCGTACCTATATCACTAACTTATTATCTGTAAAATACTTATTATTATCTGTATATTGGTATTTACTGCTATTGCACTTCTGGTTGGATGCTAAACTGCATTTCGTTGCTCTGTACTTGTACATGTGTAATGACAATAAAGTTGAATCTAATCTAATCTAATCTAAGAAGCACAGCTGAGAGTTGCTTGAGGGCTCGCCTTGATTAAATAATAAAACTGTGAAAAAACTGTCATGAACCCGAACTGAGCCTTTGACCTTTACTGTGTTTCCACAGATCTACATTAGCAAACTGACAAGTGAAAAAGAACCGAGGTAATATAATGTTTAGCCTTGAAATCAGTACATATCCTTGTTTATTTTGATTGTTTTATCTACAGCGAGTATGTTTTTTTTATCCCCTATTCTAATATAAGTCCTTTCTGAAATGTATATTTACTTGAAAGTTGAATAACATTGCGAATACAGCTGTTGCTCCGCAAGGTCCTGATTTGAAAATAGTAGGTTTCTGAGCTCAAAATACAGCTCCTGAGACTGACATGAGGCGATCAGCTTGGAAAGACGTGTCACTCTGGTGAAGGTTAATTGGTGAAAGTGACACTTCACCAAATTGCTTGGACTCGGTGTGTCTGAAGTCTGTGTGCTCACGGGTCAAATCATTTTTGACACGTAGTTTCACCATCACATTCGGTGGAGCACCCAGCTGTTGTAAAGGTGAGCCGCTTTGCAACACCAGCAGGCTAAGCTGGACAAAACTCAGTGGAGTGCAGGAAAGAGAGGGCTTCATTTCAGCCCACACCGGTTCTTTAAAATATTCCCAGATCAAGTCATCTTGAACAAACGGTTGTAATCCTCTTTTGAAAAATGAAAAATTGTGAGGATATATATATAAACTATAATGATCCAGCATCTACTGTGCACACAGACGTTATATGTCATCAGCTTAGTTGGCTGTACATTCAAACAGCTTTGACATAATCCTCCTGTATGTCCTTAAAGTTTACCATGCACATCATATGGTTCAAACCTGTTCTCCCCACGAAGCAGCTGTATAAAGTCCCGAGTCAAAACATAGTGCCATGCATAAACAACCTGCATATCTGAGATGGATCCTGAAGTACAAGTGAAGGAACTTTGTGGCTCTGGGTGACTTTTGAGACTGAACCGAGGCAGAATGAGAATGCGAAAGGAGGAGCGGCGGAGTGAGATACAGACATCGTGGGGGACAGGAGACTGACGGCAGCAGACAAACCAAGCAGAATAAGCATGAGGGTGGCGACATGCGCGGATGCCACGGCTGGGGGAGAAAGAAAAGGCGAGATGCGGGAGACATAGTGAGTAGTGGCATGCGTGGCGTCTAAGCCCGGAGTCACATTATGCCAGCTCACTGGGGCACCACTTGCTCCAGCAACTGCCAATGAGAAGGCCTCGTCTCCCAGTCCTCTGGGACTGATATCCGGGGGGAGGCTGGAGAAGCGCTGCTCTCCCTTTAAGGCCTGTCAGAGGCTTTGACGGCAGCCGTAAATTTAATCCTCGGACCTGCTGGGATGTGGAGGAGCCGAGCGGTGGGAAAGCCTTTCCTACTTCAAGGACCCCGGCTGGCTCCGGGATAGCCTGCCAAAAAAGGCTTTAAACCTGATGACAAATTCATTTTGCGCTGCTGCACTCCCCCCCCCCCCACGCCCCCCCAGTCCACCGCGGAAACGGGGGTAAATGATACCTCTGCAAACAAATTTTAGAAATAATTATGCAGACGTTTCAAGGAGGGGAGTATCTGAGGTATGCTATTTACTTTGACTGGAGACAGAACTGCAGAAAACTTCTGTGTGCTTTGCCCTTTTTCTTCCTCATTAGATAAACAGTAAATATATTCCTCTTTTTTTTTATTCTGCCGTGTCACCGAGCCGCTCGAGTGTGTGGCCTGTGGCGCTGTGGGAGTCCGTCTAGCTGGGGAGGCAGTTTGAGATGAGTATGTGGAGAGACAGTCTCTACGATGGCAGAGGAAACCGATTTTTACAGCCATGCGAAGAGAGGATTGCAATAGCAGCAGCAGCAGGGTGGCCCGAGGCCTTCGGGGAGTGGGTTTTATTAATATGTTTGTATTTGAGTTTTCCCCTCCTCTTAATGTTGGGGCCATGCTAATCGCTTGGTGCTCTGACATCTGGAAGCCTCCCAGTGATGGGCAAAAAACGTGTGCGTTTTCCACGCCAAGATTTCCGGAATATTTGAAGTGGTCACGCCTAATCTATAGAGATGAAAACCATTAAAGCGGAGGAGGGTGGATTTCTCTCTCCAGCCGTGACACGGCGAGATTGTCAGGAGTGTGTCATGCAAGCTTTGGTCAAAGAGAAGACACCAGGCTTCGGCCAGATCAGTCCCTCCGATTACCATCCCGCCTGATGAATTCAAAACATGTTTTAATTCAGTGACATTACCTGTGAAATCCTTAAATAACTTATTTTTGGTTCATGTTTGTGTCGACAGACCAGCGGCATTAGAATGTAATCTGAATAATATATGTATTCTCTGTTGCATTCTTTATAAGACTTTGGCACTCGGTCCTTCCTTCTGAGCTTTCAATCACTGAGCCCCTGGGGGTTGTGGATACCTGCTCTTTGAAGCACTCAGGGAGAGAGCAGAGAAGAGACAGTCACAATGTTGGGAAAAATCGGCCTCCGAACACAATGTATTCCCCCGGAAAACAGGTGACCATGGAGTGAAAGAAGGCAGAACGTATTTAAGGTGCATTATGTAAAAGATCCCGCTCCTCCAGTCAGCATATAAATCCTACATTTGAACAAGATGTCTCCGATGGATGGAAACAGTGCAATATCTTGCATCAGGAGAATGAATGTGCTCAGAGGTGATATTCTTGAGTCCCGGAGCCTGCCTTCCTCTCGGTGGGATCAGCAGCTTCAGGACAGGAGATAAGCAGCTGCCTCCAGTCTGCCGGGGCCAGCAGTCCCTTCTCCATCCAGATCAGATTCCACCACCGGGAAGCTCACGCTACCCTACAGAAATGGATAACGCGTCATATGGACAATTCTGTATGGGCTTGTCAAACTAGTTCCTTGAATTGAGACCAAATGAACACGTTCAATCTCAACACGTGTTGACACTGCATTAATCAAGGATTTAGAATGATGGTTTAATTTTTTACAGGACTTGTACATCAAAGAGCCCAAAGTGCCTTCTATTCCCTTGAGACGGCATCGAATTATGAATTGATATTGTATATATAACAAGTGACACTCCTCCATCAGATTAGGAAAACGCTTCTAACTTTAGATAACTGTCTAAATGACCAGCGTAAACATGAGGAATTCCAACTGAGTATTAGACCTGCTTAAGACAAGGAATGGGAAAATGTAATGCTGTTCATGATGTGTGTGTATGAGTCGTATTGTCACTGAAATTAAGAAATGTGTCCATATGAAAGACATTTTGCAACAGCAGGGCAATCGATGACTGCAACAGGAGTGGGTCAAATCCTTTATGATGTTCATGTTGATATTGTAGGGTTATACAATCAATAATTTAAATTAGTGTTGATATCATTATGCCATAATGAATGATAGTTAGATGGTAATTGGAATTCTTAAATAAACAATCCATTTATGACAAATGAAATGGATAACCTAATAGAAAATCGAAATGACAACATTTCAAAGATTTGAAAAGTCTGATAAAATCACTCATATTAACCAATTAGGAACCAATCTGTTAAGACAAGTGGAATTTGCGTTAAGGTCCATTAAGGTTTGTGCCTGCACACATGCTCAGATGTTGCTTTCTGCATGCCCCTTCACAAGAGGAAACATTGCCTCTTCATCTGTTGCACTACTTACAAATGTACAGCGTTTCAACTGAAGGAATGTTACAAAGTAAACAGCGGTCAAAGAAAGAAGCTTCCACACTGACGACGGATGCAGCCGGCTAAATTTTCCTCATGTCATTTTTATTTTATTTTAATCTTTTTACTTCCTGCAACTATGCTTGATGATGTTTCAGTCGTCAATCAAATATAACAAAACAAATGCAAGTGATTTACAAAATAGAAACATGTTAAAAGTTATACTTAGTTCAGGGAGTCAGTTGTTTGAGATGGATTTGGTTCTCTTTCCTGTCCCTCTTCAGTAGACCACAGAAAGCACATCCTGTGGGAAGCAGAGCAAGGTAATGTCAGAGTTAACATATCTAACAGTCCCTACATGCTGAGACCAGACCTGCATGCAGGGACCTCACATGCATGACATATGTTCACCTCACATGCAACAGAAAGAGAAAAGTGGTTAAATTCACTTAGGGTTTAGCACTTTTGGTATACATATTTCTCTGTGCTCTCTGTCGACGTTAAACCAGGAACTCTTCAGTAGATTTCATCTTTCTGTGTTCTGCTCTAGTGGGACAGGGCAAAAGAGAGCAAAAGGTTAAGTGTCTGTAACTCCTAGTGGGACTTAAATATCTCCTCTAGTTACTTTGGTTAAAAGGGTGCACACTTTTTGCACCTTGGAGGATCTTTTCCCATGAAAGGAATGGAATAAACTGAAGACTCAATCATTAGCATGTTTGACGAGGCTCTCCATCTACACTAGTGTTACTTCCAAAGCCAAGCAGCATATCAACCACATAGTTTGTGTAAAAATGAGTTAATGAGTTAGCACTATCACGTTTACGGTGTAGTATCTTCCCCACTGCGTGATAGCGGCCCCCGATACTATCAGAGTTTAGGGTGATGTAAGCAGCTTGGTCTTTATGGCTGAGGATATTGACTTTTTACCAAGGATGAATAGCTTTAGCCTCATACGTCAAGTGATATCATGTATTTAGACATTAAGTGCAATTTTAACACACAAAAAAGTGAGTTGGTACTCATGGAGCTAATGCTAGCTTAACTACAATTAGCTAGCTAGCTAAAGCTGATAAAATATGCTCGTGAGAACATGAAACATTAAGCCTGCTTCAGCCTACCCTCGTCTGAAACAAAATTAATTTGATTTCAAACATTTCAAAGTCTTAAATCTGCCACCATGTGTGTTTCATGCAAGAATTGGAAACATGAAGGCAATGATAACTAATGATGAAATACACCATCAAAAACGTTGGTTTTCTATAACCAGAGAAAACAATAACAGATTGTTAGCCTGTAGCACATTCAAAATTAATATTCATGATTTTTAAATGTCGGTCACAATTTTTACAAAACAATGCAGGTGCTAACTACTGTCAAATAATACAAGTTCATCATGCACAAGTTTTATCTTAATACTGTGTTAATTGTATGCCCACAATCATTTTTGCCAGTCAAGTAGGCTTCCAGACTGGATTTCCAGGTAAACTCAATAGCAATTGATCAGAACATACCTGGGCTTCCCCACATTGCCCTGACACTTCAAACAGCAGCACCCCAGTTTGAAAAGGTGTTACTTTTTATTCCTCCTGCATCAAACACATCCTCGATCAAACGTCAAACTCTTCAAACAAGGTGTCATCTGCAGCTGTCCAGTCCAGTTTGATGTGAGGTGGTGTAATGATACACAAAGGATGTGCTGAAGCTATACAAGCTTGAACCCGCTTGCTCGCCACCTTCTCTGATATCTCAGTATACATCTAGTGGAAGACCAAATGAAAACTGACAGTGTACCCCACCCTGCTCTTGTCTTTTGTGACTACCTTGTGTTTTAATTCCAATCCAAAGCTGCAGTTAATTGCCTGCCAGTGCTATAGTTAGTAATCAATACTTTAGATTGTTATTTTAGCATTCACAGATGTAGGCACACTTGCTATGTGGCTGCCGTTCCTGTGGGCCGGGGTGAAGGAAACCACTAATACAGCTCTCGCATGGTCGCAAATCAAAACCAACTCTCTAATGGCCTACCTGTTTACACAGGAAATCAATCCATTTGAACTATGTACAATTTGCTACACCACTCTACTTTGTGGGCTGCTGTTATTTTTTCAAACAAAAATGGACACAAGCCTCTTTGGTTACACAGCGGGGCCCAGGCGGTGGAAGCCTCACGCATGTCCGTGAGGCACAAACCCAGCTCGAGTCCAATTTGCTGCAGGTCCCCCCGAGGAGAGAAGCGGTGTTGATTTTGGCACTCGCTGCCAGTCCCTACCAACAAATCCTGTCTTTTCTTTTTTTCACAGACATGTTGGCTCAGGAACTCACTGGAGAACTGGGACGGAAGAAGAAGAAGAAGAAGAAGAAGAAGAAGAAGAAGAAGGGGGGGGGTGGAAAACAGAAACAGCCCCGGGGCTGGAGGACGATATTGTATGCATGTGCACTCAAGCAGGTTTGTGGCCAGCTGCTTAAGGATTTTTCTGGGGAGTCAAGATTATCCACAGAGTCAATAGAGTGAGGGAGGGAGAGTCTTGTCTGCATATGCCAGAGCAACTCAATTCTACTGGGGGAACAGAGAGACACTGTCAGCTCTGTAGTTATTTTATTATTTCAGACCTGGTACTTAAGAGAGCAGCTCCATGTTTCTCAACAATCATACAACCATTCATACCATAGATCTGTAATTAAAGTGGTTCACACGGGCTCCAATGCCGTTGAGCGCATTTCAAATCCACCTGGGATTCGCCAGTCCTGGACTGTGGAAACGCACGACAAGCTTCCCATTTTAGGTAAGAATCCTGTTAAAACTCGCTGCTCAGGCCTCATTTTCCAAACAATGTCTTATGGGATGTTGTTATCTTTAGACCTTTTAGAATGGTATTAAAGTGCGAGTTAGGCGCGAACACACAGTAAGCAAGCGCGTAGATCAGGAAGAACACCCCTTCCTCCTGTGGGTTTGAAATGGAGCGGGATAAGAGCCGTTGCCAAGGTCACAGCTCCACATTTGCACAGCCATGGTTGTCAAAGGCTGAAAGGGCTCAAGCCCTTGAAACACCTTCTGGCTAGCTCCCCCATTCTGCATGTGGTGAAACTGCTGAAGGCAAAAGAGACAGAGAGGGAGAGAGCGGCTGGATGGATGTGTGAGGGACAAGGGCAACAAGAAGGGAGTCTGCATTTCACTGATACCAAACCCTACCACACAGTCACACTCTGAATAATTGTGAGGGACAGGCCGTGGGCACCTCTGAGCCAGAATGTAGGCCAGAATAATACCCCTCCTCGGGGCTTTCTCTGGCAGCCGGTGCTGAGGCCTTGGCGGTAGTGCCATGCAAAGCCAGTTAGCAAAGCCAGTTAGCTACCTACAGTAGTTATGAACCGCAGTTAATTTAGAAACTTTAACCCAGAGCTCCACCTTTTTTCTTTCTTTTTTTCCCCCGAAAGGAACGACACATTCCAAATGTCTCAATTGAAGCCTTGCTGGCTGAATAGCCTTTTTGGAGGTGCTGCATTGTGGATGGACAGCCTTTTCAGGCAGCTTTTTAAGGGTTTTGTCAGACAGGAATTTAGATTGGAGTCTTACATGACCTTTCTCAGGGGTCAGCGGTTGGATCGGCTGGAGCTTTTGTTGGCACACCTGGGTGATGACGCCTTGACAGAGCTACAAGCTCTCATTTCAGGTTTTGTGAGGGGTTCGATAGAGGCTCACCCCTCCCCTCAACCCGCCCAATACAGGGCTGAGAATGGGAAGAATAGCATAGTATTGGAGCTTCGCCAGGCGATTGTATTAGACCTCTCAAGAATAATACGGTAATTTAATCAAAAACACAAAATTGATATCAAGGAAACAAAACCTGGTTTAATTAAAGCGTGATGACTAGCGTTTGATTCATCTAAGTACAAGATGAAAGCTTGTGCGTGAAATCAGCTTTTGCTCACATAATCTGTTTTTGTGAGTATCGTATAGGCTACATGGCTTTTACATGAAAATGTACTGTTGAAAATGTAATTTACAGTTATAAATTATGTAACTTAATTACCATTACCACTTTTACTGACCAAAGTTGTGCTTTTGTCCTCTTACTTCATGCCAGCATTGCATGCACTGCAAAGTGCTTTTGATGGAGATTGGTAAGAGATCAGTGACATTAGCTGGCTGACGGCAGTTAGAAAAAGATTGGTATGACGTTTTAGCACGATTAATTTATTGATGACACCCTGGGTGTTTTTGTGGAAAACTGAACTTACACTGGTCTAGTTTTTTGGGGGAGTTTTGTTTTAAATGAATGAATAAAACCTTCACACTGAATAATGAAATGTGCTAAAATAACTCACCCTGTGCTCACCCTGTGGACCCACCACCCGCAGGGACAGACATCGGGGTCGGGTGCTATGTAGACCGGGCGGCGGGCCGGGCAGGGGGCCTGGGCGAGCCGATCGCCGGCGACATAGACTAGCTCTAGGGACGTGGAACGTCACCTCGCTAGCGTGGAAGGAGCCGGAGCTGGTGAGGGAGGTGGAGCGATACCAGCTAGATATAGTTGGGCTCACCTCCATGCACAGCGCTGGCTCTGGAACCAAACTCCTGGAGAAGGGTTGGACTTTGTTCTTTTCTGGAGTCGCCCAGGGTGAGAGGCGCCGGGCGGGAGTGGGGATACTCACGAGTCCCCGGCTGAGCGCCACCGTGTTGGAGTTTTCCCCGGAGAACGAGAGGGTCGCCTCCCTGCGCCTACAAGTTGGGAGAGTAAGGCTCTGACTGTTGTCTGTGCTTATGCACCAAACAGCATTTCGGAGTATCCGGCCTTCTTGGAGTCGGTGGGAGGGGTCCTGGAAAGGGTGCCGCCTGCCGACTCCATAGTTCTCCTGGGAGACTTCAATGCCCACGTGGGCGACGACAGAGAAACCTGTCTGGGAGTGATTGGGAAGAACGGCTTGCCTGATCTGAACCCGAGCGGTGTTTCGTTGTTGGACTTCTGTGCTAGCCACAGTTTGTCCATAACAAACACCATGTTTGAACATAAGGTGGTTCATAAGTGTACCTGGTACCAGAACACCTTAGGACGGAGATCAATGATCGACTTCGTAATCGTATCATCTGATCTGCGGCCGTATGTTTTGGACACTCGGGTGAAGAGAGGAGCAGAGCTGTCAACTGATCACCACCTGGTGGTGAGTTGGATCAGATGGCGGGGGAGTCGGCCAGAGAGACCTGGCAAGCCCAAACGTGTAGTGAGGGTGAACTGGGAACGTCTGGCGGAGGATCCTGTCCGGGAGGTCTTCAACTCCCACCTCCGGAAGGACTTCTCACACATCCCGAGGGAGGTTGGGGACATGGAATCCGAGTGGATCATGTTCAAAGCCTCTATTGTGGACGCGGCCGCTAGGAGCTGTGGTCAGAAGGTCATCGGTGCCTGTCGTGGCGGCAACCCGAGAACCCGGTGGTGGACACCAGGGGTGAGGGAAGCTGTCAAGCTGAAGAAGGAGGCCTTTCGGGCTTGGTTGGCCCAGGGGACTCCTGAAGCAGCTGACAGGTACAGGCAGGCCAGAAGGGCTGCAGCTGCGGTGGTCGCGGATGCTAAAACTCGGGCATGGGAGGAGTTCGGGGAGGCCATGGAGAAGGACTTTCGGTTGGCCTCAAGGAGGTTCTGGCAAACCATCCGACGACTCAGGAAGGGAAAGCAGGGCCTTCCCCAGGCTGTTATCAGCGGGGAAGGGGGGCTGCTGACCCAGACAGAGGATATCGTCGGGCGGTGGAAAGAGCAGTTTGAGGAACTCCTAAACCCGGTCAACATGTCCCCTGAACAGGGGGCAGCGCCTGAAGACTTGGGGGTGGATGAACCCATCTCCCTGGCAGAGGCCACTAAGGTAGTCAAAAAGCTCCTTGGTGGCAAGGCGCCGGGGGTGGATGAAATCCGCCCTGAGATGCTGAAGGCACTGGACTTTGTTGGGCTGTCTTGGCTGACACGCCTCTTCAATTTCGCATGGGGGTCGGGCACATTGCCCATGGACTGGCAGACCGGGGTGGTGGTTCCCATCTTCAAGAAGGGGGACCGGAGAGTGTGCTCGAACTATCGGGGTATCACACTACTCAGCCTCCCGGGAAAAGCTTATGCCAGGGTGCTGGAACGGAGGCTCGGACCGTTTGTCGAACCTCGGATTCAAGAAGAACAGTGCGGGTTTCGTCCTGGTCGTGGAACAGTGGACCAGCTCTTTACCCTTGCAAGGATACTCGAGGGGTCCTGGGAGTTTGCCCAACCAGTCTACATGTGCTTTGTGGACTTGGAGAAGGCCTTCGACCGGGTCCCTCGGGGCTTTTTGTGGGGGGTGCTGCGGGAGTATGGTGTGCCGGACCCGTTGCAACGGGCCATCCGGTCTCTGTACGCCTGCAGTAGGAGCTGTGTTCGTATCCTCGGCAGTAAGTCAGATACGTTCCCGGTGGGTGTTGGCCTCCGCCAGGGCTGCCCTTTATCACCGGTCCTGTTCGTGACTTTCATGGACAGGATATCAAGGCGCAGCCGTGGGGCGGAGAATGTCAGGTTCGGGGATCTCAGGATAGCCTCTCTGCTGTTTGCAGATGATGTGGTCCTGTTTGCCTCCTCGGACCATGACCTCCAGCATTCACTGGGGCGTTTTGCAGCCGAGTGTGAAGCGGCGGGGATGAGAGTCAGCACCACGAAATCTGAGGCCATGGTGCTCTGCCGAAAACCGGTGGATTGCTCCCTCCGGGTGGGGACAGAGTGCCTACCACAAGCGAAGGAGTTCAAGTATCTCGGGGTCTTGTTCACGAGTGAGGGTAAAATGGAGCGGGAGATCGACAGGCGTATCGGGGCGGCTGCAGCAGTAAAGCAGGCGTTGCACCGGGCCGTCTTGGTGAAGAAGGAGCTGAGCCGAAAGGCAAAGCTCTCAATTTACTGGTCGGTCTACGTCCAAACCCTCACCTATGGTCACGAGCTTTGGATCGTGTCCGAAAGAACGAGGTCGCGGATACAAGCGGCCGAAATGAGTTTCCTCCGTAGAGTGGCCGGGCTCAGCCTTAGAGATAGGGTAAGGAGCTCGGACATCAGGAGGGAGCTTGAAGTCGAGCCGCTACTCCTTCGTGTCGAAAGGAGTCAGCTGAGGTGGTTCAGCATCTAATTAGGATGCCTCCAGGACGCCTCCCTTTAGAGGTTTTCCAGGCACGTCCAACTGGTAGGAGGCCCCGGGGAAGACCCAGGACACGCTGGAGGGATTATATCTCCCAGCTGGCCTGGGAACGTCTCGGGATCCCCCAGAATGAGCTGGTAGATGTTGCGGGTGAGAGAGAAGTCAGGGTCAGCCTGCTGGACCTGCTGCCTCCGCGACCCGACCCCGGATAAGCGGTGGAAAATGGATGGATGGATGGATGAACTTACACTGGTCTAGTTTTTTGGGGGAGTTTTGTTTTAAATGAATGAATAAAACCTTCACACTGAATAATGAAATGTGCTAAAATAACCAGCTCCCCAGATAGAATAGTGCAAGGTCGGGACTGTAAACTGAGTTATTTAGTTAGGTAGGAAAACTTTGAGTTTACACATTAATATTTGTTTCATGAGGACAGTAGAATTTAGAGGACAAGTAAAAAAACAACTTGGCTGGTGTTATGAGTTTGAGATTAATGGTATAGGGATAGTTCGACATTAAGGCAAATATGTTGACTTTGTTCTGCAGTGAGTTCAATTAGAAGACCGATATGCAACCGGAAAAAATAAGGAAAGCGGCATGAGCAGTAAGGATGGGAAAGCTGTGGGATCCTAATTCTCAGTGTGCCAAATGAGTTTGTGAACAGCAATAATTTTCTCCAAAAGTCAGTTTTTGGCTAGTTTTTTTAATTCTGCTCCATCATTTTGACATGTAGCAACAATTGTGTTAGGGTGGAATGTGGATAAATCGGAAAGCTGTGCAGTATTATGTTTGTAAGTGCATTAGATAACTATAGTAGCTAACACATAGCTAGCATTAGCTTGCTAACAATTTTCTTACTTTTCCTTTCATTATTTTACTTATCATCTGCACCCCTAGTACACAGAGTGCTAGAATAATTATTGAATATACAAAACATTTGATGTTTTTTGCTAACTACAAACATTTTGTTAGCATTTCAGCCCTTGGTTTCATATTTATCCTCCAGTGGGCGTTCATCTCCTATTAACAAATAATGTATAAAGTACTTACATTTTTATGTGCAAATCTCAATCTACAGTGGTAGACATAAAAAGTAATATCCCCTTGCTCACAGCAGTCACTCATCGCCTGCCTCTTGCACGGTTTGGTCCCATTTGTTTCTTTTGTCAATAAACAGAAATCTGCAGCGGGTGAAAACTACATATTTACTGTATGTTCCATATCTAATCTTAGGCGATCAGACACCAAACTCAGTGCAGATGTTACCTGCACAAACAAACACAGCTGAGTGAGAGAGACCGCTCTCAACCACTAATTGTTGTATCCCTGCAAGGAAATCTGGGAAATCTGAAAATAGCCCAGAGGCTCCCAGTGTTATTGTAGGGCTCGAGGTGGATGATGCAGAAACCATAGGGAAGCCACAGTGGGATGGTATTGGACCAGGCTTTGTTTGGATAAATACATTCTGAGATTATTTGGTTTGCCAAAGTACAGCCGCTTGTTTTTCGCTTGTTCAAACACTGGAGCTGCTTTTCTTTGAAACTGCACAGGAACGGGAAAAAAACAAACTCGACTTCCACGTGTTAAAAAAAAACTCCACCTTGGAGAGTGATATGTTGCCTTCAGTCGTGGCATTTTGCGTGTGAGAGTTAAAAAGGAACAAAGGCCAGCAGAGAAATAGAATAAACTTGAAGCCGCCGAGCCCTGACACTTTCCTTTCATGATGTACAACTGTGTGCACAATGAAAGAGTCAACACAAGTTTAGTGCATACCTCAGCTAAACGATTTGTGGCGACAACCCTTCAATATGGTCTGCTTTTTGAATTTGGGAGTTATTATGAAAACGTACCTGCGAGCTTCCGCCGGCAGCAGACTGAAGGGGCCTTCAAAGGACTCACCCCCATCGCCTCTCTCTGAGCGCTGTGATCATAAAGGAGACTTTCTGGGGCTTTTCATGAAGACAGAGTTCAGCGGGGTCAGCTCCAGAGCGTCACGTCCATATCGCTCTGGCTCGCTGAACACCTGGCACCTGCTTTTCTCCTCTCCGAGCGGAAGCTAGGTCTGAAAGGGAGATAAAGTGCTGATTGTCCCATTCCTGCCTCCTTTTTTTCGACGGAAGTCGGGGGCATTGAAGTGAAACCACTTGCCTTTCAAGATGCCTCCCTGGATACTCTTTCCTGCCGGGGAGTCTCCCCACTAGTCTCCGCTGATTAATCAAAGTGCTCCATCATCAAACATTGATGCTCACACGATTCGCCGGCACCTCAGCGGAGCGTATAATGTGCAGATATCATCGTGCCCTCATGATGGTAATTGAAGGGCAATTGCGCATGCCATGTAAAAAATATGGGCTCTATGGCAACCAATGTGCAAAACATAAACCAACTTGCCGCTTATGTTCCAAATCTCTATGTATGGCAGCCAGCCTCGTGGAGAAAAAAAAAATCCTCCCAGACCCACATCCAACGGAAGGATGTGATGAAATGCATATTGAACATGCTTGTATGCACCTGCATGAGACCCTCCTGCTTGTTCAGTGCAGGACTTCCTTTGATTAGCGAGAATATTGGATAGTGCTGCAAGTGCCCCAGTTAAGATGTTCACCTTCCTGTGTCATGTATTCTCATTCCCAATGCGTCAAATACTGCAGCTTGGTGGGTGCTCCTCAGTATCTTGACACGGACGCACTCTTTGCGCCTGTATGCAACGCATCTGGCTTTCATTTAACTCCAATGTAAACCCACATTACACACTCAGAGCAACTGATGTAGAATAAAGGATGAGTTGGTCAGGAGAACATGGGAGGGCTGAACAGGTCTTTCACCAAGGAGGCTGCTGTTCATGTCCTGTGTAAAACTAAAAGTAAATGTGGACATGTTGTCCCTCGCTACTCACGTGAGTCTTTAGTCATTGAAGTTAACATTTTACTTAACTAAGTGGTTTTGTTGCCTAAACCTAACTTCCTGTGAAGATGGAATTTTACTTTTTTATCTTGTGAATGCAGTGAAACTTCAACATGATCGCCATTGTTATGCATTTAAAAATGAAATACTGGTTATCCCAATCACTTATGGACTGTCAGCACCAGATGCTCCAACTAGGTGGAGCACAGATATCCAGTTCAATAATTATTCAGCCCAGATAGAGCAGAAAAGTCAGCACACTCATTTATCTGCTCCTTGTTTGTCTCCTGACGTCTTGCCAGATATCTGCAGACTGCTGTCTAGCTAGCATTAGCGCTAGCTACCTGACCACATGACTGCACATCATCGTCCACATCACTTCATTAACTGAAAGTAACTTTTTTTCTTCCCACTCATTTGATGATGTAGATATTTTCCACATGCCCTGCAGTGTGTCCGCCTCTTCAGCATAAGTCACCTCCCTGAAGGCGGAGAGAGCCCTCGCTGGTGGCTGTTTTGTTGTCATGCTTGAGTACAATGACACTAGAACATTGGTTTCGGGCCTTAAAAATAACTTAGTCTGTGGTAGGTTGTTGGGGACATGTGCCTGTAATTTAGCTGGGAGCGCTGCAGTGCTGTTTAGGAAGCAAAGTGTGTGGCCGCGGTGTTGTCTCACTTAGCCAGCACTACCCTGATGAAACCCAAGTAGGAAAAAAACTCTTCATACTCTCTATTTAGGAGGGGGAAAAAAGAGCAGCTAGGGGAAAAAAACTGATGAGAGAAAAGTCGGCCTCCAGTTAATACTCCCCAATTTCAATTGATACTTATCCAAATGCTGACACCTATAAACCGCTGACATAATGTTCTACTTCATTTCCTGTTTTGCAGAACACCCTAAAAAGAAATGCTGACGCTCTACACTTTCACCTGAGTGTCTGCTTTTGCACTTGAGAGAATCACCACATTGTCTCCTGCTGATCCTCCTTTTTACATTTGACTTTGTTAACACAGCGTGCGTCACTCTTTTAAGTTGAAATGTCTTTTAGCACGTCCAACACACAGGGCACCGCCGTGAACACATGATGCTTTATCACGGGAGTTCTGCGACAGCTTCAAATAGGGAAATCTATTGAAGGATGGAAGGATCTTTTTTTTTTTTGGAGCGCTTGGAAACGAGTGGAAACCGAGGGAGAATGGGACAAATTGAGGACAGCTGAATGAACACTTCCTCCATCTGTCCTTTGTTTATTTTCCTTCTCCCTCGGTAAATCTGTGAGAGAATTGGATTGCAGCATGTGTGTGCTGCAACCTGCGCTGCTCTACTATCTAAGGGAGGGTACAGCTGGGTGGTCAAGATGTCAGGTGTGAGCTTTGGCTTTGGAATTACAGAGTAAATGCAACAGGCCAAGCTCCCGAAAAAGAAGGGTGGGGGGCGGGGAAGAAAAGAAAACACCGGCCCCTATGAATTGTATGAGCTCCCCTGTAGTTGAATTATAGATCTGCCTCGGTGTGTTTGCCTGGATGATTGACAGTAGGGGGAGGCACATCTTCAGACCCCATGCCCCCGCCATGAAAGTGAAATGAAATCTCAAAATGTACCGCAAGAGCTCTGCAACTCTCAGCATCTCTGTTTCTGACTCAATGCCAGCGATTGGCAATGAAATCTCCTTATTTGACCAGAGTGGTTTCGTGCAGTAAGAATCGTATTCCCTTATGAATCGCAGCACTCGTGGGAAAAGATCCTGACTGTACTCCTTGCCTTTCCACGTCTGTCATTCACTTTTTTGTGTGTGCATGTTTTCCTGTGCCATACTGCTTCTTTATTTTTCACACGCTCTTCAATCTACCCGAGGCCAAGTAAATACATTCACAGACTCTTCATGATGCATCAGACTCAGAGGTGTTTTTTTTTGGTGCGGTGCATATTCTTATCAATCCCCTTGTCGGACATAATGGTAAACAAGCAGAGGATCTCATTGAAAATGAGGAAAAGACTTTTCTGCAAAGGTTAGTATTTTGGTCTAAACCAAATAAATGTAAGTGTTTCATGCAATGGTACCATGACCAACCTTAATGGCAGACATCTTGGTCATGTTAGATGAATCTGTACAAAAATTGGATTTCCATTAGTGACATTTTTACAATTTGTTTTAAAGACACTTTAAAAACATGAACCCTTCACAATAAAAGCCAGCTTTGGTATTTTCACAAACTTAAAACGTAAACAATGAGGCCAATGTTAATTTAGAGATCAAATAAAAAACAGTAACACTGGATTACACGCATGAATTTCTCCTCGTGGCATGTTGAATCCAGCGTGGGTATGGCAGACTCCGCTGCTTAAAAACTGCAACATTTCAATCAGGAGAGACTAGTTCCGAATTAAACAATAGATTTATTACAATGGTAATAGTGCAACAATAGAATAGTGCAAAGTCTTTGGCGATCGGACTCTATCCTGAACCAGGATAAACAAGGGGCAGCGAAGCAGAGTTCTGACCCGGCAGAATCCCCCCTGGAGTCCAGACACTGGTGGTGGTGAAGAAGAGAGTTGCTGCAACCTGATGATGAATGAGGAGAATGACTGCCTGCTGACTGGAGGTAACTGGGGTGGAGGAGGGTCGCATCGGTTTGAGCTGAAATGGCAACTGAGGACAGCAGAGCAGAGAACCCCTTTAAAGTTTGACAGCGATATGATTGGCTTAGAGACACAGCACCGTTGATTGCTTAAAAGTTGACGCCCCCCAGATCAGGTGATAGTGTGATCGCTGGGAGAAAAGATAGACATTTATGAATGACCCGTGGTGTCAAGAAAGTCTTACTTCCTGAACTACCGCTTAAGCTCCATAAGTTTCTTTTGGACAAGCAAAATAAATGTATGTTTGGGTGTCTGTAATTCCTCCAACTTAGTTCCAATATAATCAATAGAACTATTGCAATAACATGTAGTGCTTTTAAAGTGTTTTCTTGTTTGACTTGACCTACGCAATGCAAACCATGAAGTAGAAAATAATACATTTTCAGTGTATTGCTTGGTCAATATGTCATCAAACACAGAAACAATTATCTTTGTATCTTATTGGTAGGATGAATCCTCTGTCTTGGCTTCGACGCTCTTGAGTTTTTTATGCTTAGTATTCAGACTTCAACAGCTGTGTGGAACCTCATAAGGAGTATTCATCATTAAAGTTCAGTCAATCCAAGTGCCTAACTCCCTCCCTCACTCAGCGCATCACACTTCCTGCAGGGCGTACAGTATTTAATTTAGTACAATCTTTATAAATCAGCAAAACCATTCTTCTTCTTAATGGAGAGGAAATGTGCATGGCATGTCAACTAGTGGTTAACCTCTCCGAAAGTTTCCACACTGCTAATCTTAGAGGAGCATCTGAGCTTTTTAATAGGAAAAAGACAATTAAAAATCAGTTAACATCTCACAATCCCACCATATACCTTTTCCTTTAAAAAAGAAAAGAGACACCTGAATACCCACACTGTTCCCAGCAGTAAGCGACAGACCCATGACTGCACCTAATCCGCAAATTATATAACACATAGGCCATTTCCCTATGTAATTTGGCAGGAAACAAAAGGACAGTTATTTAAAGGGGAGCAGTTATTCTGCACAGCGCTGGCAGGGGCAGCTTCTCTCTCTCTCTCTCTCTCTCTCAGCACCATGAAATGAAAATTTACATTTGCTCAGTGGTGCCGCGGTGCTCGGTGGTAGACAGCTGTATTTTTAATGAGAGCGGGGAGATTTAATTACCTCTGTTTTAGCGGGCAAGACTTTCGCGGTGCAATGACGAGGGATCTACGGTGCAGGGAAGAGGTGGCAGATGATTTCTCCGCTCACATCCCAGCAGTCGCCGAGCCGAGCCTATAGCAGCTCGCTAGCACCGGGGCTGCAATTAATCCAAATTTATTCCACTACTGTATAAGGCTGATCTGAAGGAGACAGTGGAAAGAGTCAAGGTGGTGAGTCTCCCAAAGAGAAAGAGAGGGAAACAAATAAATACACCTTTTAAAAAAGAAAACAGCGATCTCCAGAGACTTTTCTGACATGTACCACTCACATTCTAATGTGATTATTAATGTTGTGAATTTACCCCCAAGGCCTTGTTTTTTCATCACGTCAGCAAACTTCTTCAAGGCCACGTGTGACATCTTCGCCCTTATTTTCAGCTTCAGAATCCGAGGCTCCACAGAGGTGGGATGACAACAGAGTATCTGACAGTCATCAGCCCAACAAACACTTCAACACGAGCCAGATAAACCCCTTCTTTTGCACAATCATCGCTCTTTTGAGCTCCTATGCATGTGCACTCTCGCATTCCAATCAATGAGCAGTCACACACCATCAAAAAAGAAAAGCTCAATTGGAGATTATCGCCATCTTCATTTCAGCATGAGATGAATCAATTGGCAGAAGAATCAATTTGAGCGGTATCTGGTATCTCCATCCACCCACACACACACACACACACACACACACACACATTGTGGCATAAAGTTTTAGTTTATCATCATGGGGAATAATCAGCAACAGTGGAGTTTCTGAGCTGGTTTGGAGACTTAATTCTATCTGAGGCGAGATAACGGGGGGTGTTTTGACCATCATGCCAATTTGAATATTTACAAAGATATAATTGAAATGCTGATAGCCATCAGAGGAAATGATAATGAGACAAGGTCAAGGCAGACGCATACATTTTCTCTTGCTTTAGACACCAATAGAAGGTTGTATTCAAGATGCTTAAAAATTTTCACTGTAGTTTTGCATATCCGGATTTGCAGTTTGAGAAGTAAACCCAGTACGTAGTGAATGAAGGAATGGTCTATGGCTGTTGGAATTTCAATATTGGTGGTGTTTTTTTAATATTTTACTCAACATTTACAGACCTTTTATTATGTATGAAGTAAAAATATGCTTATTTAACTCCAGCAGTTAAGGAGCAACATTAGCACTATAGTCCATTCAACATTGGCAGATTGGACCAATATATAACTGTCTGAGTACATTCCCGGTTGTTGTTGTTTTTTTAAAGGCATTTTTGTCACACACCCCTGCAGAAAGATATTGCAAATGCTGGTTGAAACTGTCAACGTATTGCCTAACGATTGTCCCCACTTTACCATCACATGATACCATCCCTGGGGCTGAAAACATAAGGATGAGTGCCATGAGACTTGTTGCCATACTATTTCTTCAAAAGTAAAATTGTATTAAAAAAAAAGCTCAACATTAATCTGTCCATACAGGTATAATTGTCCTTGCTGTCTCAGAGCAGCTTCACACTGCGAGAGAAGCCTCTCTCTCCTCTGTCCTTATCCTTCTGGACCTTTCTGCTGCCTTTGACACAGTGAACCACCAGATCCTCATCTCCTCCCTCCAGGACCTGGGTATCTCAGGCACTGCGCTCTTCCTCCTCTCATCCTACCTCAGCGATCGCACCTACCGGGTAACCTGGAGAGGATCTGTGTCTGAGCCTTGTCCTCTCACTACTTGGGTCCCTCAAGGCTCGGTCCTCGGTCCTCTCCTCTTCTCCCTGTACACCAACTCTCTTGGCTCCGTCATTCGCTCGCATGGCTTTTCCTACCATAGCTATGCTGACGACACCCAACTGATCCTCTCGTTTCCCAAATCGGAAACACAGGTAGCAGCACGAATCTCGGCCTGTCTGACTGACATCTCACAATGGATGTCCGCACATCACTTGAAGATTAACCCCGACAAGACGGAATTACTTCTCCTTCCAGGAAAAGTCTCCCCCACTCACGACCTGAAGATTACTTTCAACAACTCAGTCTTGGCCCCGACCCCGACTGCCAGGAACCTCGGTGTGACCCTTGACAGTCAACTCTCCCTGACTGCCAACATTACCACAACAACTCGTTCCTGTAGATTCATGCTGCACAACATCAGGAGAATACGTCCACTTCTCACCCAGAAGGCGGCACAGGTTCTTGTCCAGGCTCTGGTCATCTCGCGTCTAGACTACTGTAACTCCCTCCTGGCGGGTCTACCTGCTGGTGCCATCCGACCTTTGCAGCTCATCCAGAATGCAGCAGCTCGACTGGTCTTTAACCTCCCGAAATTCACCCACACTACTCCCCTCCTCCGCGACCTTCACTGGTTACCGGTGGCCGCCCGCATCCGCTTCAAAACACTGGTACTGGCGTACCGTGCTACGAACAGATCTGGTCCAGTCTACATCCAGGACATGGTAAAACCTTACACCCCAACTTGTGCGCTCCGCTCGGCTTCTGCCAATCGCCTTGTTGCTCCGTCACTGAGAGCTAAACACTCCACAAAGTCTCGACTGTTCTCTGTCCTGGCTCCTCGATGGTGGAATGAGCTCCCCATTGACATCAGAACAGCAGAAAGTCTCTACATCCTCCGTCGCAAACTAAAAACATATCTTTTCCGACTATACCTTGAATAAGGATGTAGCACTTTAGTAGCACTGAAATGGCTCTTACTGATAGCACTTTGTAGTTGAACCTTTGACGAAATTGTACCTTCTTGATTCTTGATGTTCTGATTCTTGTTTGTAACCGTAGAATGCACTTATTGTAAGTCGCTTTGGATAAAAGCGTCAGCTAAATGAAATGTAATGTAATATAATAATTAATATACGGAAGCAACAAAAAAAATGTGCCATGAGGGGAGCAACAACAAGCAACACGCAACACTATATTGATCACTTGTTTAAATAATACTGTAAAGTTACTAACACAAATTGTTGTCTATTTACACATTCAGTAAAGAGTAACCATAGCGTTTATTTTGAGTCATGGTTCTAACAGAAGACGGGTAAATCAAAGATTCATTCTCCTTTTAGCTCTGTTTTGGTCTCCTCCAGCCCTCTACCCATGTTCACGTAGATGTAGGACAGGTGACATACACTGGGCTCATAAGTGCATTTATATTCCTGAACCTTTGTAGATAATATGTCTTGGTACTGATGGAAGTGTTTTCATAACACATCAACATGTGGGAGAAGGAACATACACCTGACTCTTTGACTTAATGTCCTTTCTATAATTTCTGTGCAAAAATAATTTCCTCCCAAAAAAATTTGGCAAAGCAAAACTATTTTGTCGGAGACAAGTATGGTAATACAATATGCAGCGGCGTCGATACCTGACCGTGAAAAACTCCAAACTTCCTGTGAAACTCATGTGTGATCATGCATAATAACACTCAGTAGGATACATTTTTTTTACCCAGCAAATTGATGGAAGTTAACAACAATACCACGGCTGCCAGGGGATACTGCTGGTATAGAATTCTTGATACTCAATTATTTTAATCCAGAGGTTCATTATTTATTAATTTGCTGGATCTGGTAGTTCATAATTTAGGTCCCAGCAAGTAAAAATACGGCTACGGAGCAATTAAAGGGATGTTGCGCAACGGAGCCCAAAATGTACCTCCAGCTAATGTTTATAATATTCAAATAACACCACGGATTCCGTTCCTCTGTATCATTACGAGTCTTCGCTGCACTACTTGAGTCAAACATAAGAATAGTTGGAGGCAATGTGCTCCTTGGGGTTTAGTGGAAATTAAAGTTTTAGAAATTGGTTCATGCCAATCAATGTGGTGAGTGGGGGGAGAGGGAGAGATGCAGGAAGAGAAAATAATGAGGCCAATAGTGCAGGAGGGATAAACCGCCGCAATGATCGGAGTGACATTGACTGAGTGGAGGAGGGCGAGACAGCCGGGGGAAACCCAAACCATGTTGAGTTCATCTTGAAGCTGAACGTACCCAAACTCCTCTGCAGCACTTGTCTCCTTACAAACCGTCCAATCCGCCACAAAGTGTCTCCTCGCTCCATCATCCTTCACCCCTCTATCCCGCCCCTCCCTCACATGCTAACCGCCACAATATTTTCCTCTTTTCCCCCCGACCTTCCTCTTCTCCGTAACCCCCTCCCCTTCCCTCCTTCACTGTTCGGATTTGGGCAGACTTGAACTTCCCCCCTCTGTCCCCCAACCAGCTATGAATCACATGGAGGCCAGGGACCCAGTGGCTGCCAGGGCCTCCTGATGACTCCCAGCCCGTCCATAATAAGTGGCTGACAGCTCTATTTACATAAGACCAGCAGGCAGCGCAGAGGAACCAGCCCAGTCTAAGTTACACACACACACACACACACACACACACACACACACACACACACACACACACACGCACACACACGCACACACTGTGCAAAAGGCAGATATGTCATAATAACACTTGTGGCGGGGGCACAAACGAACGCCTCGCTCCGAATAAATACATTGGATGCACAGTCAATAGGTCTTATGGCCTCGGGGCGAAGATCCAAGCGTTTGTTTTTTGGAGTTTTTCCACATGAGTGCAGAGTGTGGTGGGACCCAGGGGATGGGGGCGGGGGGACTTTGAGACCTCTACATCCGCCCCAGTCATACATCTCTCATCACTGGATACCAAGGAGAGCGGAGTGAAGTATAGCCCTGCTGATTGATGTTTAGCTGTTATATGTGGGCTAATGCGGCTCTTTGACCTCTCATCTGGACACGGGCGCTCACCTCTTTGCCTCTAATAATACATCTTTGACTGCATTTCAAATATGGAAAATTATGATTTCATTGTTTAAAAAAAGCACTATAAATTGAGAGAAGGAAAATCTTTATCTGAAACCAAATTCTAACCCCTGCTTCAGCTCAAAGCGGCTTTTTATTATTAGGCAGGCTTTCCCATCTTATGCGAGGACACCAGTTTTGCAGGTGTGCTGCTGCTTATTTACCCCGATGGGTAGCCGGGGGGGTGGGGGTGGATGGTGGGGGGGGGATGGAGAGCGCATGCAATGACTCCCAGACTGACAGCTGGGGAGAATGTTTATGAAATAAACATGGGCCTGATGCAATGCTCAGAACCCTGCTCTGCAGTGGTCTTGGAAGCCTCCCATATCAGCACCTCCATCCCCCGCTCTTTCTTTCATTCTTTCCATCTTTCTGCAATACATAAACACACATATACACCCTGACACACACACACCTTCCCCAGAGCTGTGAATACAAAGGTGCCCATGGGCCTAATGGGGTCAAACAGACTGTAAATCAATGGTAAAGCCTTCTCTCCAGAGCTTACTGCCGAAGGACAGGCTCCGCCACTTCCCTCTGCTTCACACCAGCAGCTTCAGCATACAACATGTATCAAGTTACGCTGTGACTGAAATTGCTGTGGAGGAATTTTAAAGTACAAATGTTACAGACTCAATGATGATGAATGTCGCTGAGGCTGCGCCGTTGCACTGCTTATCAGTGCTGAAGACGAGTGTGATGGATTGAGTTCATGGCCTCTTTCACGGTACTTTCCTCAACCTTTATGACACATACACGTTTCCACTGGTCCAAATCCTGTTGGAGATGAACCGTTTGTATTTTGATGCTTTAGCAACATTTTTTTATTCATTGTATTGGCAATAAAGCCACATAACCAGGACAAATTTAATCTCAAGAAGATGGTAGAGACCGGCAGATGTACAAATTGTGATTCATTACTTGGAGGTTAACATGGCAGATGTACGTCTTTGTTACATTTATAAAAAAGTGCTGATTCTTATTGTCAGTAGCACTTGCTCCCAGAGACAGCATGCATTAATAAGTTATAACGTTAGACGTTTGGCATTGTGCTAGTCGGCTGACTTGAACCACTGTTGAAAGGCTAATGACGGCTCCACATGATTTAACAGCAGCCTGCAAATTATTGCGTTTCTGGAAAGTCAATATTCCGTCAAAATAGAAGGTGTGCTGAGAGAAATATCAGTTTTTTGGGGTGTAATGAAAGTGCTATGTCTGATAATACCTGATCGCTCCGTGTGTACATTATACATAAGAACGTATTGACGGCAGTAAAAAAGCTTTTGCAACTGAGTCGGTAACGGACGTTTGAAAGGCCAATCAATAGGGCTTGGTTTGTTTTAATCATGGCCTTGAAATGTTGCTCATTACAAATCAAGTGGTATTGAGGGAATAAATCACCTTAATATGCATTGAATGCCTCGAAGCAAAGGCTGAGTTATCCCACTCAGGGCTTCACAAGCGTCCAAATCTCTGACTAATGCCTTGAGCAGCTCAGGCGGTTGCTAGGAATAACAGGCCCCCGGCCACTGCCGAGTGTTGGCCTCTGTGCGCCGTTATTCCCGCAAACGACCGGAAAGAAAAGTCACTTGCTGGAGTAACTGCTCCTGGGAAGGGAGGCCGCTGTGAAAGAGACACAGGTCGGTTGTTTGCTCTTGCTGCGAGGAACAAAGAGCACCAACATCCTGCCTGAGCGCTCACTGGTGTGCGTGTGCGATAGCGAGAGGTTTCTTTACAACGGTGGATCCATGATGGACGGGCCCTCGCCCTGGCTATCCCGTTTCTCCATGAGAAAAAAGTTCAGCCGCGGGAAAAAAGAAGCTCTGATATCTATTCATCCATTCACATTCAGTCCGGTGGTTTGAATGCTGTACAGAGGCAGTTAACAATACTAATGGTGCTTTATTTAGCGTTCTGTCCCCTCGGGAGGAATTTCAAAGTTATTTTATATGCATACAGTGAGAGTGAGCTGGCAATATGAAACATGTGCACGTTAAACAGATGTGACCTCAATTTGTATTGTATTCACTTGTTTTAAGACTAAAAGTAACAGTCAGAATAAGTGACCTCACTACTTGAGTCATATCCTGAAACTGCTTTTTCCTCAGTAACATCCGTAATGTTTGCTTCAGTAATTGTTTGTGCCAAACTCCTGTAATTAAATATTTGTAGCTTCAGTTATACAAACGCTTCTCTGGAGATGGAAATATCCCAATTGGACTGGGTGGAGACAAAGTAATGTTTTGGGATTGCTCGCTGAGTAAGAGGGAACGGCAAATAGCAGATTGCCTTTACAGGCTGGCACCAACCTGGGCTGAGAAATCAGTCATACCCAACAACACTATCTGCATTATAAAACTTGTTCTGTAACATGTATGTTTGGGCACTCAGAACGCCTTTTAAAATACATGTATATCATTCAAAATGTCTATTATATCCCTGACCAGTATCCACGAGTCAATACTCTGTCTAGGCGGCTTCTTCTATTGCTGCAGTCCACCTCACCCGGCTGAAAAGAACCAGCAGAGCGAAGGTCAATGACAATATGAACACAACTTTGAGACAAAGGTTCAGGTCGTGATAGAGTGAAAGAAACCAAGTATGCTTAAAAGAGATGTTCCAGTCTTTCTTACTATTAGACCTGCTTGGCAGTCATAATTCAAATCCTCGCTCAAGATTCGCCAGATTCATTAATTACCAACAGCACCTTCAAGGTTAGGGGAAGGTTGTGGTCTTGGTTTAATATTGCAGTACCTGAAGCAACAGGTAGGGGGTTTATTCTTTTATTTTTAACTCAAACTCTTTACTTAACCAAAATGCTTTTGTGACCTAAACCCAACCACATGGGACTCGGAATATAAAACCCAGACTTTCTAGGAGATATATATATATATATATATATATATATATATATATATATATATATATATATATATATATATTATGTATATAATATATTATTGGTACTAAGTATATTGACAAGTTCTGCAGTTAAATTCCTTGTGTGTTTAAACTTGGCCAATAAAGTGTTTTCTGTGGCCATATCATAACCAATAAGACCGAATGCACGTTTTCAGGAGAACTGATGTGTCTATCAGGCTTTTATCACTTTTTATGGACAGTTTAACCCAATTTAAGTTGATATATGGACATTGTCACCATCATCATCATCATCATCATCATCTGTACTTCCGGTCCTCGGTGCTGATGTGTGCCTACACCAAGCTCTGTCCTGTAACACTGCCCAGAGACACCGTCACCACCTCACTAGACTCACCTGAGAAACAGTCCCTGATTGACATGCTGCCATGACACAGCGCCACTGTCAGTCAGCGCACCGTCCTGAAGCGCACGGCTCACCCCTCCGACAATAATCGACCTTCATTTCACCTTTGCTGTGGCTTATTGGCTTGGCAGGCTAATTCTTTGAGTGAGTTGAGTGAAGCTGTAGAGTAGAGTAAGTGCTTTTCAATGTCAAACTGCAGCTCACGTCAGGAGATGTCACAGCGATCAGTGGGAAATGAAGCAGCTATCATCTGCTGTAGATCCAAACTCACATGGACAGAATCCTGCAGGTCATGAGAATGCACTCCACTGTACTCTACCGCTGTAATGATTTGCTGCAGGAGTTCACTTTGCAGGGTGTTGCATCATGATCAGCGATAGCATGGATCTTGACAGACAGCCAGAGGGCCACTTAGCTCCTGCATTCTCAGCTTCATGTCATTTAGCTCTATCGCGGAAAGGCTCCAGCCACGAATGTAAAAAGGCAAACACACAGCTGTCATGACCTCAAAACTCATTTCACATCAGTGAAACATTTATCTACTATTTCAGTTAATTCCTAAACAAGCAATGAAAAATAAGTTAAACTCTATGATGATGATGTGATTCAAATATGAGGAGCTTGGTTATAGGCTGTGATTGGGTTAAACAAAGGTTCCTAATAGGTTTTAACTGCAGCACAATATTTCAAAACTTATATGAGTACAATTATAGTTATAATATATATGTGATACATTTGATACGATCAAAAGCTCCAGAAAAGCTACTTCAAGGACCTTGAACTGAGATCATTTTACTATTACGACTGTTTCAGGTGAAAACGACCACTTAAATATGAAGCTATAGACAGAACCCGGTCAGCTTAGCATAAAGAACGGGAGCAGGTGGAAACGGCTCAGTTAAGCTCAGCTGTGAGAGCCGCCTCGAGACAACAGAAATGCTCCCAATCTCGTATTTAGCACCACAAGAATGAGCGATTGGGGGGGCGCGGTTAAAGGAAATGCTGGTGCACTAGGTAGTCGAACCATTTTGGCTTCATGCGCCACTGAGCAGCTTTCATGGGAGTGAACAGGACACGCCTTCAACTCTGTTTCCAGTTCTATTTATACATCCACGGCTAAGGTAGTTAGCTTGCAAACGTGCTGCTGGTTGTGACTTCCAATTGAATGCACAGATATTAACAGCGAAACAGTCCAAATTTATTTCCAAGACCTTTGAGAATTATTGAACGCGTCAGAACACCTCCTAAATAGATCTTGTTCACCACCACTGAAAGTGTTAACTGTAGAATAAATTAAATTTAGAAATGTACAATTTACTATGACACCTCTGGGACGTGCCTGAACTGCACAATAGCACATGCATTTGCACTCTTATGGAGTTTTTTTTAAATGTTTTTTTGACTAAAGCCTGGTCCAATTAAGAGAGCTTGCATGTACAGCACGCAGATCTGAAAGTGGCTCGGGGGCCTCTAATGCTGCAGGACACGGGGGAGGCGGGGGCGTCTCACCCCGGCCCAACTCCAATTACACTGCTTCTAAACTTCTTACTGTAAAATTTCCATAATTCTCCCACAGGCCCAATGAAGAGTGCAAGTCAATATTTCTGGCAGGAGTAAAAGAACCAACACAAGGGAATCTCCTTTTAAGAAAACCTGAGGGGGCAAAGCAGTAAATTTCAGTTACTTTTACGGTGGTGTTTTCAAGATCTGAGGAAATTGAACACAGCGCTGATATAGCCCGGACGCTTATTAAGACCAGCCTTTTGTAATAGGAGAGAGGCTTGTTCTACAGCAGGTAGACTCGCCAAGAAAGGGTGATTTCACTAAAGTGGCTGCACCAGACCGAGTGGTGAGACAGAAGGATTACTCACTACCTGCAACACGATGAGGACAGAGGAATGGCCGCACTCCTTTCCAAGTCTTTCCAGTCAGGCTTTCTGCCCTGGCTGGAAATGTCTATGAATCCTCTAATTTGACAGTTCTATGTGTAATTCATGCCTGATTTCAGCTCAAAGCTAACAATGACGTTACTGCTGTCGCAAACTGGAAATATTTACTTAGAAAACACTAACTGGGAGCTCTGAAGTTAATCTAACCGAGCTTTCTTGTCTTAGAAGTTCTACTGTTCTATAAAGAATAATTGGGGTATGACAAAGCCAGGTAGTATTTACCTGACAAAGTGACATGGCTAATGAAAAAAACCCATGTTTCTGTGTATTTTTCCAGCATGCCTAAGTTGTGCAAACTATCGGTTGCACAAGTACAACGCTTTCTAAATGGTTTGCTGGGAAACCTTTGTAGTGCTGTACAAGTAGTCCAGGTCCTCGGAGAGTGTGGATCCCAGAAGCCTGAAAGTCTCCAAAGCAGTAACGTAAGTTTGAACTCAATAACAGCTGGCGCAGACGGTTCCTGATCATGAATATTCTGCTGAATGGAGTTTGATTTCCAACTAACCCTTTCCTGTTCCTGTATTAGCGACAGCCAATCATGCTGGGTGCTGTGGAACTGCACCCAAGAAACTCTTCCATGTAGGTTTCAGGTTGTTTAGCGTAGGAGATGACGTGATGTCAATGGGCACAGCAGACGGGGTTGACGACGTGGAAGATTATGGTTGGCACTGCTCGCCTCTGGCCTGGAGGCTCTGTGGGACGCAGCTGGGAGCTCGGCTCAGGTGGAATGAGGTCATAGCAGTCATGTGAGACGTGGGTAGGTGGGGACGGAGACACAGAGCAGCTCCACAGGTTATTGTCCCCTGGCTGCTTCTCTTTGTGGACTTGTGTGTGTGTGTGTGTGTGTGTGTGTGCACATGCCGTAATGTCTGTTAAAGACATTAAAGACCTGGCCTGTTTTTATCAATCTGTTAGAAGCTTTGTACTTAAGTGCTGCGCTTTTAATCCTATTCACAAACCTACCACAAAAGGTCACTTTAAATTGGTTGAGAGTAGATGCTGGATGAGAAAGCGACCGACGTACGCAGTTTGCAGTGATTGAACACGATGAGACATTGTCATGATTTCTGGGGAGAATTAGTGTTTATGGCAGATTTTAACCTTTACCATCTAGTTTAGCATCGTCAGACAGCCTGTAGCCTGTGTAATATTCATGTATTACCAGAAATATCCCAAATCATTTCTGGCCTAATCTCTTCAAAAGGTTACATATCCCATTATCACATATTTTTCCATGTTGCCAATGTGTAATGGCTGAATGTAAAATAGTGGCTTGTGTACTGACTCATAATATTTGCTTATTCCCAGAACACTTCCTTCCTTAGAATAATCCCCTCACAGACTTGAGTATAACCTTGTGTTATTTACATAATCCTTTTGAGTGTGGATCTGTATGGGCACATGATGCTATTTGACCCCCTCCATCATTGAACAAGGCAAGGATGAGCACGGCTACAGAAAAACGCACATATTTCCCCTTTTTTATTTTGTGTTCCAGAATGAATGTTGAATTAATGAATGACATTCATTTGTGTCCACAATTACTTTCCATGCATCTTTATTGTCAGCATTTGCCAATGGGGTGTTTTCGAGTTTCTTGTCTAAATATGTATTTGCAGATAAACAATGGTAAATGATTGTGCTGTAAAGATTCCCTTGCCAAAATCCGAACTTGTGCACAACATGCATGACAGTACTTTTAGTTCCCCTACCTATTTCGATAAATACATGGCTAAACAAAATCTAAACTAATATGCTCTGAAAAAATAGTTGCATGCAAGTTTTGCACACATTATTATTATGTTATTATTCTGCAGTGTCTAGTGCTAACAAATGTATTTTCCAGAGCGCATTGTTTGAAATCCGATTCTCTGGAAAAAGACACAACGTACTAAAAGCTGTGAAAGAGGTTAAATCGCACGGGAAATAAATCAAATGAGTGTTTTCATTTTAAAAGAATAATTGGCAAGTCTTTTCACACTCCAAAAGACTGCACTTCTGAGCCACTATTTTACAATCAGGTTAAAGTAACAGTCTGGTTGTACTTTATCGCCAGAGCCGTTTGGGGAGTCTGTCGAGGGAAGTGAGCTGTGCACGTCCTCCTGAAGCCTCCATAATGCATCCTGCAGGCCCCAACACAAACCACCCAGCGCACGTTGCACAACCCCAAAGGAAATGTACAGCTCGAGATAAGAGTCTGAACAAACATTCCACTTTTTCTATGCTTGTGTGTCGGTTTATTCTGAGCACTTGGTGTGCCGGGTCAGGCAGAGCCACCCCATGGCAGAGGATGTTGTGTCTCTGGCTCCTTCCCAGGCTTGTTTCTGCTTACATAAAGTGTCACAACAGGCAGGAAACGATGACAAAGTGATGTGGATGTAACCAGCGATCCCACTTAAACCGCAACATGCTGCCTTCCTAGCAGGAGCACTTATTACCTTCCTGCACTTGGATCCACCATGTAACAAATTCATGTGTTTAGAGACCCTTTCTTTACGTACTATAATCCTTTAGGCCTGAAAACAGACCCTCATCTTGCTTGACAAAACACTTGAAATGGTTCTTTCCTCGCCTGATATCCCTTTACAGGAAGAGATTGGGTATTTCCCCTTAAAAGCCCAAGGGGGCAAACATGAGAACGCTTTTTGCTGATCAACCTCTTCATATATTGTTACATTCTCAACGGAAACGGTTAAGTGAGGAAAGCACAGCTGAGTGATTGATGTTACTTTTCAGGTGATGTTCCCGTAACTATTTCTTCATGAAAGACGATGAGGTTCTTTATAAAAGAAGAAGAAAAAAATTAAAAATTCAGCCAAACTCTTGATTAGCCTTTATTTAAATCCTGATAAGCACTTGGATCAAGCTCAGTATCGTCAGCTGGGAAGTGTACTGGAAAGAGAGAAAAAAAAGAAGTGAAACTGTATCTGAGACACACCTGCTCTTAGCAGGTCAGCTGGCCTGTGAAAATCAAGCCTCTTTTCACTGGCAGTGTTAAGGAAATCACACCGTGCCTTGTGCAAACCTCACAATGAAGGCAGCGAGAACAGAAGGCCGGATTTGCTCTTTTGACCCTGTTGTGTTTTCACTCCTTTAGGTTCGAACACTCCGAGCTCCGTGACTGTTTTCATCAAAGAGGAACACTTCCCTCCTTTGGAGACTCGCCCTTCCGTGGGAAGATTCACGGCGAGACACAACCGCAACCCGATCTGCTGCGCATCCATTGATTACAATGTACACAAAGAGCATAGAGTTTGCGTGTGCAAGGTATTTGTCTTGTTAGCCCAATAAATCTGATAAGGAAAATTAACTTATAAACAAAATACTTTAAAATGTATTTATGTTAGACTTTAAAGATAAATTTGGACAAGGTATTTTTTATTATTATCCGCGCTAGCTACAAGATGGATTGCCATGGAATTTCTTTCACTGGTATTGATAATCCCGTCTTTCCCTACAGTGCCACCATGAGCTGGCATTTTTTTTAAATTAGGTTTCAAATTTTAGTGATTCACTTTTCATCTTGTGTTATCATCGGGTCAAAAATGTTTACTCTTTAATGTACGTCACAAACTAAAAACGCATCTTTACCTTGAATAAGTAAAGTAGCATCGTAGTAGCACTTTAGCAGCACTGAAATGGCTCTTGCTGATAGCACTTTGTAGTAACTTTATTGAAGTAATTGTACCTTCTTGATTCTTGTTGTTCTGATTCTTGTTTGTACTCATGGTGAAATGCACTTATTGTAAGTTGCTTTGGATAAAAGCGTCAGTTAAATGAAATGTAATGTGTTTAGTGCCAATGAGCGAATGTTAACATGCTAACCTAAAATGGTGAACATGCTACCTCTAAACGTCAGCACGTTAGCATTTGACTCATAAGTACAGCCTCACAGGCCACTAGCATGGCTGTAAACTGCTCCACACCCTGAGGAGTGCAGTAAATGACTTGTCCAGATAGATGATTTAATCAACAATCTATTCACGCACACCTTTTGGGAGGCTTTAGAGCAATCTTGCTCAAGCGAGTAAGCCACTGTGCAGTAACACAATACATCATTACGTCCAGTGTAAAACCTGCAGAAGGTGATGAACACTCCGATAAAGTAATCAAGCCCAAATTGCACTGTGGTATGGGAACACGCTGTCGAACACAGGCCCAGACCAGCACACATCTCATCATCCAGCCCAGCCGCAAGCCACACACAGATCATAATGAGTCTCTGTCAGTGGCATCCAGCAGTATTGAACAAGATCCTGTGTGTCGGGGGAACAGCCGAGGCAGAGGCACATCCCCTGTACCTCTAAGCCCTGTCACCAGCTTGTATTCAGCTTTGGCTGATTAAAACTGATGGGGTGACATGATTGTGACCTGTATGGATTTCTGATGCTCCCAGGCACACTGCCCGACTACATGTGTCTTCTGCCTTTGACAAACCCACCTGGGAGCCCTCCAAACCGAGCCGCGGAATGCATAATTCAAGAAGCAGCAGGCAATCAATACCAAAAACAGTAACGAAATGGGGGGGAGAGACGGAGATGGGGAGAGGAAGAGAGAGGGGAAGGCATCTAAACTTCCCCGGCTGTGTCCGTCAGCAGCAGTCAATCAAGTATTTGCTTCTAATCCTGGTGTGAGTTTCCCGTCTCGACATGAAACTTTGGCAAAGCTCAATAATCCCCTTCAGGAGTTAAATCCATGCAGAGCATCATCGATCGTTAGGGGTTAATATGTTGTCATCCTGCCACCGCTATGTTCGACACCTGATTCCCGGGCATGAATAATATGGTAATAAAAAGTTAGTTTTCAACGCAACACATTCCAAAAGTTAACATTCTGGAAGCCTGCGTTGTACTTCCTGGCTGCATTGAATCAAATAAAATCAGAACAGACATTATGCAGCTTAATTACCATTTTAGTGATTACAATTATGTTTTAAACATGATGTTTTGATTCCAAACTGGCCTGCAAATAGAGCACGTTACAAATCCTCTTGAAACGCTTTTTTTTTTTCGTGCAGCGTGAGATTGTTGTGTTTAACTTTTGTGATTGACGTCTCCTTCTCCTTAACAAATTCCTTTCCATTCTGGCACTTCCTCACTGTCACTCTCACTCGACGCTACAGACAGAGTGTGGTTTTCTAAAGATTGAGGGGGTATTTCTAGCATATCCCCCCAAAACAAACGTAGTAATTGGGTGCCAAACCACTCAAGGACAATGGGAAGAAAGTAGACAAGGGTCTGTGGTTGTCGTAATGAGACATAATCACTTGTGTTATTACTTCTGGCAGACAGACTGCAGTCCACACGGAACGAATCACTCTGCACGTACTCCTTAACCCCACATGGAGCAGCCCAAGCCCCTTGAAACAATGGAGGTTTTATGAGTCAGATTTGAACTCATTATTGCTTCTACGCAAACGCCGAACTGTGCTGATTGTGTGATAGCTGGAACTGCTGCCTAAGGTGGATTTAAGATAGTTAGGGCTCTCATGAATGACCATTACATGTTTCCAATCCATAATTACTTAAACATATGCCACTGGTGACCTGCTTTTGCAGGGCAAACAAGTTCCCTGAAGCCTTTTGCATGATATGATTGAGATAAAGACTGTTGGAGTTTAAGCAGATTGTTGTGTTTTTATTGTCATTAAAGCTGCACGGTACAGTACAACCATGTCCAAATACATCCGTTGGAGAAAACATTTACTGGAGTTCTCTGTGCCTTTGTCATGGTCGGTCTGAGATCGCCCAAACTGTACTGAAAGGCTCAAAGGCCAGGAGTGAGCCTGCGAGAGATGAGCCCTGACAGCCTGCACCTGGCTACAGTAACTCACACCACAGGACTAAGCTATGGTACAGTATGGTTGTATGCTTTCATAATAAACGTGAGTGTAACATTAAGGTTACTGTTTTGTCTGTGGAAGGACTGGTTTAGGAAGCTAAAGGTTTGAGGAGGCAGTTACAAAATATACCAAATACACATTGAATACACAATAAACTCAATTTTCCTATTTGCATGGTGTTTGCTCTTAGCTGTAATTAGGCTATAATTGATATTTTCATAATAATGTGAAGGCAAAATGAAATGGTCACTCGTAGTTATGAATTGGCAGAAAACAGTTCCCCCAGAGCTTCATAGTGAGTTTCAGCTCAATGTTCAGCTGTCTGGCCACAAGCTTTCTGTTTTGGTTCACTCTCAGAGCTCTAATAGCATAATTTTATACTGCGGCAGGTAGCTGATTTGGGCGGAAAAGCTCTAAAAACCTCAGACATGCACTGTTAACGGTGGAGCATTTAGCGGCTAAAGAGCCAGATATTTCCTTCAGGAGTTTGTTAGAGACAAAACACAAAGCTAAAACTCAGGACAGTCAGTAGAGTTAGTTGCAAAAGTAATGTTCCAAGTTATCAACTAATTATGCTAAGTAGGCTAATAAGTACTGTAAGTAACTTGAACTGTCAGCTCTGGAACAACAGCAATATTGTTTAGAGCACTGTGCACAGTGTGACTTTGTTGCAGTTTTAGCAGCTGTTGTGATAAGTAATGCTCATTTCAGTGCAAAACCCCCCAAAACAATTTAAAAGCTGCTAAAAACAGTCAAACAGACTGGTTAATCCATCTCTGTTAATCTTTTCTTTACTGAGGTCCAATTAATTTCCCTTTCATTTCTCGACTCATTATTGTACTCTCTGTGTTCATCAGTTTGGATCTCACCTCTAATGACCTGAGCGGGAAGGCAGAAATGGCCTCAGCGTTGCTGGACTTTGGCCAAAGCAAAGCCCACTAAATGGACCTTCATTAAAGGACAGTGTAAGCACACAGACTGCTAGATTCTTGATGTTTTAGGAAGTTGGAATTTTTTGAGCAGGGTAAATGGAGTATGAACATGTGTGTATATGTGGAAACAAAACTTGGGAGTGGGAAAAACGGGCCTCTTCATTGAACGCAAATGCATGGAATGTTGGGGTAGTTGGAACAATACAGAGACAGTCTAGATAAAGGGCTTTTCGGAGTGAATAGGTTGAATCAAAAAGGCTGCCTGAATGACTTGCTTCTGACTCCGCCTGTGATTGACACTCTAAATACAGTCATCGCGGGGGAGCTGGAGCTCCAGCTTAGGGGAAGCTTCTGCCTGGGGTTTTCCTTCTCCCTTGTTTTTAATTAGTCACACTGAAACTGTAACTGGAGCCGAGGCTTAAACAAATTAAATTCCCACGTAATAGCTAGTTTTAATACAATTGTGGAGCAATTAGGATGGATATTTGTTGCCGGCTGGCATAATAATGCACGCTGTGTCTTACTTCCTCTCCCTTCCCTCTTTGCAGTATCGAAGTGTTTTCTGCCAGGGGATTTCTCTGTGGGCACCAGGCACAGATGTGCTCCCGAGTACAGCATATGGGGCTCTGGCACCATTGAAAGCTCCAGAGTAGAATTTACTCAAGCATTCCCCAGTTCTGTAGATATCTCCCAATTAGAATAAATTACTATCTCTCTCTATCCAGGATTTGGCTTGATTTCCATGTACGTCCACGATAAGGTAAATGGGCCATATGCAATTTGTTATGGACAGTTCTGGAAAAAAAAATCACTTTCCGGGCAAGATTTTGATTGCGTAGCGTACACTACCAAACTATAGAGGCAGCACCATCAGCTTTATGACTGTCATAGCTGTCAAATGTCTCGTTACCCCATGTCAAGTCAAAGGGGTATTCATATTTATGTCATGAGGCTGCACCGTATGGGAAACTGTGGTACAACCCATTATTTATTGAAGGATCAGTGACAGACATTGTACCTGAGGAAGTCTGAAAAGTGAAAAATATCATTCCTCTTCCTTAATAAGGCTGTCGTGTCAAACATTTATGGGACAGACAGCAAACAAGGGCAGGGGTGTACGTTTATTGACATCATGATTGGGGAAGGCTGTCACAGGATACAGGTTAGGGAGAGTACCAAAAAATACAAAAAATCAGTGAATTGCCCGGAGGCCTTTTCAAAAGAGCAACAGGCAATGTTTCACGGGGCCATGTGTGTGGATTTGTGCTTGTATGAAAGCTATAACCCATATCTATTACCGGAAAATCTGAAACACAGCAGCTTCACGGCGATTCAAGATTTCCATAATTTCAGAAAAAGGAAAATAGACGCCTTGTCATGCATTGCCTGCAGGCAAATTTAAAATGCTGGAGTATCCCACCCTATCTTTATTTAAGCATTTTATTCTTCTACTCACTAATATTTTACGTTCAACTCTATTGATCTCACAGCTACAATTACCTTTCAGATTTGGCTTGTAGATGTGTAACAAATAACCATTTTATGAAATATTAAGAATTGTTAATTAAACTACCCAACCCTATATGAAGCAGTTAAAATGACATCAACCAGCAACACCTTTAAGCACCACTAAAATGACAATGCATCAATAACATTAATCCAATAATGTAATAATATGAACTGATGTGAGCCATTTTGCAAAATTCTCCTACTTTTGATGCTTTCAAGCTGCACTAACACTGACATGTTATCATCTTTTAAGTTGACATGGCAATTGTGTTAGCGAGCAGTTGCTGCTTTACACATCCAGTAGATATGGAGCAACCATAGACTGTACAGTGTACACAAGAAGTGAACACGGTCACCGTGACATGACCAGCTCGTTTGTTGACGGCCGTTTTGAAGATTGAGTTTGGCTTTTTGGTCGTCGCCGTCTTGGTTTTTACAACTAAAAGTAAAATGGAAGGTTTGACCTAAGTACAACCAAACACTGACTAAGATATGTTTAGGCGACCAAAATATTACAATTAACTGTCATGAACTGAAATGAAAACACAAAAGGGTTGTAAAACGAAAACAGGGACACCTCCCAGACCAGACAATGCTGCAATAGTGACCTGTCAATTACAAGGTAGCATACCCTGCTTTATGATCTATTTTATTGTAATTGGGACCATAATTCACTAAATGAAAAATGTAATTATTTTGCTCTGCTTTGTTCTCAACCAAACTCCTGAGGGAAATAGTCATCTCTTTAGCTGAAAAAGTTTCCTTTTGTTAAGAATACTTTTTCTACCACTGGTGCAACTAAAGCAACAGTTTCAACTGTAATTGTTATTCTAATAAATAATGCAGATAGGTGCACACATCAGCCCATCATTAGTAACAATGTTGCTGCAATTTAGCAAATGAGGCAAACAGGAGAATAATAGCCTACATGTCCCTGTTGGTGCTTCAATTATTGATTCAAACTCTAATTACACAATTATGAGGCAAATGGAGCTGGGTATTTGAGGGGCACACAGTGGAGCGCTCTCAAAGCCATAATTGGGATCCGATGGTCAGGGGCCGCTCATTAATTGACCCCTGCTGATCTGCGCTGAACAGAACAGTCAATAGAGGGCTGTTAACTATGCAACATTCACATGCGCAAAAGCAAAATGTAAATGAAGATGGCAGCAGCCTCTCTGCTGGAGCTGTTGTCAGCTGCAATCGTGGCGGGATGATGGGGACTGCTGGTAACACACTTCTGCAAACCTCCTACCCCGCCAAACAATGAGAGGAGACGGCTTACACCCGGCAAAGCTCTTTGAAACTGAAGAATCAAGCGGGGAATGGTGTGTCTGTGCCAGCGGTTAGACGCAGTAACCCACTGAGCCCTGGGGGCTTTGGCCAGACAAACACATTGCCCAGAGGTGGCTTCCATTTACTGGTTAGCAGACAGCGGAGGAAGGGGTCCATCTTTTTACCGAGGCAAAGAAGTTGTGGCACCTACTAGGGCAACGGTAGACGACGGAGACGAATAGACTCAATATACTGGACACTTGTAACGTCCAAATCTCTGATTTGTCACACTGCATGTGGGCTTAGAGGGACAGAGTAACTGGCTGGGGGTGTAGTTCATGTTAGTTTGATGTTCCACTCAGGAGCTGGCCCAGTGACCAGGCAGCCGTCCAGTAAGCTGTCCAGACACACCATCAACCAGACAAATGAACAAAGTGTTAGTGAAAAGGCATCAGCAGGGGTACACCCTGCACCTGGGGCTGGGTAAACTTTTTTCATCCTTTTCAACAACTCGCCCTCTTTCTTTCTGGTCCCCTTTTTATATTACCAGGGGGTATAACACACTTTGAAAAATAAATAATTTCCTACCAGCTCGCCTTAAGACAAGCCTTTGTTTGTTTCGCACCACCTCCTGTTGGTAGAACACTGTTTAATAGTCCACTGATAACGTTCCTTTTCCGTTGCCAGGTCCACAACAATTCCTGCATGAGGCTTAAACCAAAGACAATAGGAAACATAAATCATAAATATGCGACTTGGGTTTCCAGATGGTAGCCATAATGGAGGCTGAAACGTATATTCAGTCATACTGTGATTGACCAGCAGACATGTGAGAGCAGAGGTCAGAATGTTTATGTCCCTCATGATTATTAGTCACTGCAGTTCAAGACAGTTTAAAACATTTAGATTATGCACAGGGGTACAGCTACATCCTGTAACAACACTGAGCCCTCAGGGATATGTAGATTAACTGTTTGACCCCCTCAACCTCACTGACTGAACACACGAGAAGCTTTCCTTATGTGTGAGCCTGGACTATTTTTCTGTTGCATCATGCTTACACCATCACTTAGCCAGTTTTGCACATCCACACTCACCTTGAAGTACCTCAAAAGTAACTTTAAATTGGAATATGTATTTATATATATTTAAAAAATGTTTCTCTGAACATTCCTGTCCAAAGATGTCCTGAGATTCATTGTGCAAGCCCAGGGCTGCATGCTCTACATTTCTATTGAAAGCAAACTCTAGAATGTATCTTTGTATGTCATTTTAAAAAGGTCAGGGATAGTTAGGTTAGTCCAGATGCAATTTAGCTTTCGAGCCCAATTGAGAGTTGGATGAAAAGACACTCATATCTGTCCAGTAAATACAAGGCTACAGCCAGCAGATGGTTTGCTTAGCACAGCATGTGGACTAGAAAATGTGTCTGGCTTTCAAGGGTAACAACCCTGTGATTCAAAAAGTTAATTTGTAAGCTCTAGTGATTTGTTTATTTTTTACCTTCAGACAGAGTCTGGCTAGCTGTTTATGGAATCTAGTCTTTATGCTAAGCTATCAGGCTGTAGCCTTAAGCGGTAGTCACACCCCAAAGTGACTACCGGGATCTTGGTGGTGTAGTGACTACGCCTTGGTTAGCAAGCTAACCAAGTGACTTGCTAGCCAGCCCAACTGGGTTAGTGCTTGTCCAAACACAATAGCTCCCTCTGAATCTTTTATTTACTTCCCCTATGGCATTTTGTTCACAGTTGCACACAATTTCATTAAATAAAATAATATTTACAAAGAAAAATAAAGCTCTCTAAGCTAACGAGCCAGTGGTCTGTTATCAGACTCACTAGATTATCTTGGTCGCTGATGGGACGGTAGGTTTACACAGTCCATTCAAAAGACATAGTTGTATCATCCTGTCTCAAATGTCTGTAAACAATTACATTTTTAATAGAACAATATTTTACTCCGACATAAGAGCGTATAGCTCAACAATGCATATTTTAGGGTCAAATTTTAACTCAAATTTCAACACTTTAAATTTAAAACAATTTCATTCACATTTATTGCCATCTTTTTCAATGAAAAATGACATGAACCCTCCAGTCTGAATTCGACGAGTGAACTTGCAGCGAGAGCTTTGGGTGTGAATCTTATGACACACCTTCCTGCAACCAGAGACCAGGCTCTTTAAATATGTATGCTAATTCTGGGCTGTTTTCTGGGGTCAGCGTGTGGATCCTTTTCACGGTCGTTAACGGAGGTGTAACTGGACTCAAGTGTGTAACGATCTGCTTACCCTGACATTTCTAGAGAGCCCCGGTGCAGCGGCCACGTGGAGAATTCAAATATAGATCTCAACCTCTCAGTGGAAGCTCGTCTTTAACAGCAGCAACCCCCCCCCTCCCCCCCCCACACACACACACATACACACACACACACAGTCACTTTATCTCTAACTTTATTGCTGTTTCCATGAATGAGTTAACAAGCTGTGTGACCCTTCCTAGTCAGAATTCATCCGCTATCATCACAGTAGAAGTGTGAATAAGAGACTCATTCTTCATTGTCCCAGACTAGTTTTAGTGGGAGTTCACACACCGTGTCTGGAGTCTGGAAAATTGCGCTGCAATTCAGCCTCCAGACAAGGGAATAGCTGTCAACTCCTGGAATGTTTCTGTGAAAATAAACAATGCTCTGGCTGCTCCCCGTGTCTCCCCGTCTTTCCCCTCTTAACTCTCTGTTTTAACCCTCTCCGCTGGAGCCTTGAGGCATAAAACAGTTATGGCAGAATTGAGAGGGGAAGTAAACCAGAGTAATGCATCCTCAAGGTTGGAGGCAGTCCGTTCTGGCCCTGAGAGTGCCATCTTTCAACTCCTCAGCAAAAACATGTGTTCAAGGTACAGTTACAGGATCCCATCCAAGTCAGCCGCATATCATATTAATCACGTGTCTTTTCGTCACGGCACAAAAAAAAGAGGGATGTTCAGCGCTCAATGGTTTTCGCAGTGCACAGCTTTGCAGCACACAGCTTTGCAGCACACAATTTGTTTGTCAACTCAGTTCTGTGTGCACATTTAGAGCCGAATAGCATTTTATGAGACATTATTGAAACTATGTTGAACATAATCATGTGTTCCTCTTGCCAAAGTCCTTTGTTGATCTGATTTGTTAGGTCAGTTTAATCAGAATGCAAACATGTTATTGTTGTGCAAGAAGTTGCAATTCAGTATTTCTTTCCCATCGCTTTTATTTTTGAACTACAAGAATATGTGTAGTTCTAAAATAAAAGCGATGGGAAAGAAATACTCTAAGGCACAATAAAGAATATGTAATGTATGTTAAGTAAACGGAATACTTTTCATTATCAGCGTCTACCAAACAGTAGAGCTGTCCATTTACAGTAAAAGTAGAATTTTGACAGTCTGCATAGTCTTTTCCCTATTAAAACACATTTCTTTTCACAGCCAAGAGAAATATGTATATACATTTTACATTTAACAGATCGGTATAAGTATTTAAAAAGAGTGAATGGCAGTAAAAACAATGTTAGTCAATGTTAGTATAGTATATTCATTTATTTTATCTGAAAATGTATATTTATGTAATACATTCAAAACAAAGATATACAATCTATCATCATTAAACTTTGTATTGCATGGAAACATTGTGCTTTATCAGCTTAGTAGAAATGTTACAAAGTCATCAGACTGCTATGAGACACAAGCAGGGAAAACACACACACAATGTATCCTAGGGCAGAATGACTTACAATAGTGTGTATTGTACTACACAACTGATACATATCATCTTCTCATGGCTACCTTCTGATGTATCATCACCGGACAAAGCCACCACATGTGACTCATTCATTACTCCTCGGTGACTTAACATTCTCTGGTGCAATAGTTCTAAAGGATTCTGCATCATGCCAAATCTGGGTAATTTTTTTCGAGGTGTATGCCGAGAGAGAGACGGTAAGAGGGCAATGACCTGAGCTGGCATCGGCAGAGATCGAGCGTTCTCTGGTTTCGTTGCCTTGGCCCACATACAGAAGCACTGCGGCCATCAACTTATTAGGAGCCAGCTGTCATCGGGGGAATTTGCAGAGTGAGTTTGTTATTGGATCCTGTGTGAGGGTGGAAAAGTAGTCGGGTTGTCTTTCTAGACTTGTAGTTTTACTGATTCAACTGCCCACCAAGACCGGGGTATTACTACATATTACTTTAGCTGCTTCAACTTACATGGTCCTGGTATTGTACATGTTGACTCACTGTTGTGACTTACTGGGGCACTTGAACATAGCAGAGCCTTAATGTTAATAGTATTGGTACCATATGAACTAATTTGCACTAGTTATGGAAAAGAAGACAGAAGCCCTGTCATATCAACATGCTCATAATAACTATGTGATACAATGTTTGCAGGTAATATTTTTACCTTGTTAGCATCTTAGTTGTGCGTGTTTGCAGGCTAACAATGGCTCATTTGCACTACAAAGCAACACAAAATACATCTGAGGCTGACAGCGGAATGTCAGTTTTGCATGTCTTTGGTCGCTGAAGAATAAGTTATATAATTGAAATTTGGTGAACATCAATATGTTCACCAAATTTCATGGAAATTGAGCCAATAGTTGCTGACACATTACACCCCAACCACGAATGCCAACCTCATTACAGTCAACAGGATTAATCGTCTGGGAACCAGGAATGTCTTTACTAAATGTTCCATTGGCTAAATGTGTGTCAACCCAAATAGTGGCATTGCAGGAAAAGTCAAGAGTTCATCGAAGTCAGTAAAAACATCACTGTACAGTAAATGGGGTTATGTCTTAATGTTCAATTTGAATGGGATACCATACTTCATGTAATATGACTCAACCCGTATTGTGCCTTTGCATACCTAATACACTATATGAATATGCTAATACCAACAAAAGCCATTGTTTAACTTAAGGCTGCTCTGAGATGTTGTTTGGTGGGGGAGTAAAGGGGCAGTGAGAGCTCTATCTGCGGCACGTATGCTCTTCTGCAGCTGATACTGAGCTTCGCAGTTCAAATACACAAGGCCCAAACCAAATATTGCTCTTTGAGATCCACCAGCCACTTGATTATTTTCCTTTCAAACAAAGTTAAATTATTTTTGATGGAGTCCGTCCACTTGGTCCCACATTTTTGTTCCCCCTGATAGTGTATGAATATCACCCAAAAATCACATTGAACGCATAACAGTGAAGCCAGTAAGGTTCTCAAAAGGCTTTTAAGTTCATTTGTTTTTTATAATGTAAACCTACAGTACAGCTTGACCACAGCACCAATTTCATGTTAAAACTTCCTCATTAAGAAAACAAAAACTTCGAGACTTCTTTTATTTTGGTACACAAAGCAAAATGCTGATTGTTAAACGTGCAGATGGGAATGTTTTCACTGGCCACTGCAAGTAGATGCAAGTCTGTTAGATGTTACCTTTTAATCAAATAAAGAAATACAGTTCAGCTTGTGTTTTGGTACGATTTCAAGCTAGACAAGACAGAAACATGAACCACACATATTATTTCACCATCAATAAAGGTTTGTGTCATTTTTTTTGTGACATCTAAATAGTTTTTTGATTAAGACATATGAGAAGGAATTACAGCCACTGGAGCATCCAAGGTCAAGTTGACTTTCCCTGTCATGCCCTTAACGTGGGGTGAAACCAGTAATACATTCTGTTTAATGGAGTGACACAAGGCATCGCTGTGGGCCAGGCCAGACGGGTTTGATCCTGACCATCGAGCCAGAAAGTTGGTGCTGAGCGGCATAAGGCTCACCGGAAGCCCTCCTCTATTTCAATGCGCGGCCTGACAGCCAGCATTTTGCTGATGGTGACCTAATAAGGCCTGGCGTGGAGTGACCCCGGTCCAGGCCTGCTGACAGCCTCCAACGCCACCTCTCCCCGCACCCCCACCACCCCACTCGAGCCATCAGGCGGCCCCTTCATCAAGGAGGCACATGCGTCTCTCCACATTGGGCCAAACTTTGACTCTTATCATGGAAGGCTATTGCTCGTGTCAGATGGCCTCAATGACTCAATCCATCCGATCAAATACAGGAGACGCTGGTATGCTAGGAATGGGACTGGGCGTGTGTGTTTGTGGTGGTGGGGTTGAGGGTGTTTGTGGAGGAGGTTGGTATTATGTGTTTCTTTTACTGCTCCAAAGGAACAATTTAATTATTTCCTCCCACTTTGGAATACAAATACACCCAGACTCAACCCAATAACCTTGGCAACACAAAATACAACAAAGCAACAGTTAGCAATCAGTCAGGACACAACATGTCAGTGGAGTGAAAAAGACAATCCAATTACCTTGCAGAGAGCCAGCAGCAGGTTAGCTTAGCTTAGCTTAAAGAGTGGAAACAACTAGCATGGCTCTGACCAACAGTAAAAAACAAACACATGTGAAGCTCCCTAATTAACATTTTTGTGACTTGTTTGTTTCATTTGTACTTTAATTGAAAAGTAAAACAAAGTTAAGGTTTTAACTGGTGAGCACTGACGTTGCACAATGTGGTTGCCAGACACTCTCACCATGAGCTACACTAGGCTAGTTGCTCCCCCTGCCTCCAGTCTGTATACTGAGCTAACCAGCTCCTACCAGTAAAACTATATCCATCTTATTTTTGTCCACGTACATTTAAAAAAATGTCAAAAATAATGCTTTAAACAAGTTTATACACTCACTTCTTGCCAAGGAACAGTAGATACTCGTTTTTCTTCTTAACGAGTGATTGTAATTAATTCACCCAAATTACCAACATATATTGTATTACTCAACTGTCAGTTTTATGTGCTGGAGTTTTGAGAGACCTCTTCAACTTCAGCCACCTGTGGAGATGAATGAGATGTTGCCTGTGGTCCTTTTATCATTACGGATGCATTTACAGCACAGTGGTACTCTTACAGATTTCACTAAAATGTCTAGAGTGTACAAAAAGCACCAGAGATAAAGCAGAACAATATGTCACTAATGTGGATGAACAGACTCTTTCAGGGTGGAGAGACTAATGCACATGCCAGTGCTTGGTGCTCTTAGAGCAACAAAACCTCCTGTGCATTCTGACAAGCCATGTCATGACCGGGCCCTGGGCTCTGCTAATGGAAGGCAGACAAAACATTTTCTCTGCTCGATAGCATCTGTTTGCATGTACAGAGTCGAGCGGACATCAAGAGTGGTCGGTGCGTGAAAGCGAAGGGGGGTTGTGACACATTTCAGACAAGTGCTAATGAATGTAAACATGGCTGTGATGAAGACAACACAGCATGAGAAAACCTCTGCGGAGAGAGGGTAATTTAATCCATTTCTCTGTTTTCATTTTTTTTTTTTCAAACACCTCTCGCCCGCCACGGCGCTCTTATCGGCCTCATCATGGGACACGTAGAAAACAAGCACTGGATGAGCTGTGTCAAAGAGATGGCAGCAGAGCGGGAGGGGGGACCTCCTGTTGAGAACATGAAGGAGGACATTTTCGCTGCAAGGAAGGTGAAGGACACCTTGGGGTGCTATCCACTTAATGAAAAAAGTGATGGAAACTTTAGATTTTTTTTTCTTTTCGTTTTCCTGATTAGGAAGGAGTGTTTTTGGGCTGCGTGAGTCAGCGGGGAGCTGATTGAATTTGTCTTGGTTCAAAAACACAATTACTTGAGGGAGAAAGATAAAGATGCCTTCAATTAGCTCTCAGCTTCCCGCATATAAATATTACATGGTGAATTTTGTTTCTCATTAATAAATGAATTTTCCGATTTATTTGTTTATTTCTTGTTGCTACTCTTTGTAGTAAGTATCAGGGGGATGTAGCACCTCTCTTTGTTGTGCTTATTATCTAGAATGCTACATATTTCCATAATCAGTGTGACATCAGCCTGTATAGATGGTAGGCAGACAGGGTCCGTCCGCTGACCTGTGACCTGTGTTGACCCTCATTAGTCAGGCCCACACACGGCATCTGTGCACGAGGCAGTCGGTTAACCTTGAGGGCACGTCAGCCCCGTCCATCACTGACAGCAGCCGGGCTCCAGCACATCCAAGCACCCATCCACCAGTGCAGTTTTATCAACCACCATCTTGAAATATGGCGGCAATATCACGTACGTTAACTTTGTTTAAAGATAGTGGAATTAGTTTTAAGAAAATAAGTGGTTTGAATTACAAATCCAAACAGTTTATGTGAAACGTTAGAAATTGTTGCAAGGTCAGCAGATTTTAAATGATCGGGTGAGCCTTGGAAACAACCATGAGGAAGTCTATCAAAACGGTGGAATATATTCAATGCAGCTGACATTTGAATTTGTTCCCTTGAGGTACTTTGTCAATCAATCCAATTTAAGAATAAAATAAAAAAAATGAATCCTCCGATTTAGATTGTAAGTGAATTCACCATCATCCTCATGCATCACCAAGGGGACGAGGACGGATAGAACGAATGCAATGCAACAGTGTGAATTTGAAAGACAATATATGTATTTTTCCTCCTTTGGCTCTCCACCCGACGTGTTAACAGAGTCAGTCATCACAGGCCAGACATGTGCGCTCTCAGGGGCATCCGCCGGGATGTCATTTCTCACGGCCCCTTGGAAAGCACAATATACAAACTTCTTCGTAAAGGTCGGACCACCTAGTGGGAGATAGAGACGGCAGTCACGGCTCACAAAGTGCTCCATTCAGAGAAAAGGCTGATGCAAAATAAACACCTACAACATGATAAGGGGGCGTCATATAGGCAGCAGCCAACTGGACTAGTGTTTACTCAGGACAGGAAACAGACATGCTTGTACTTGAACGGTAGTTTTTGTCTTCACAATCTGCTGAAAATCTGAGAGCCAGTCAAATTAACACTGCTATTTTAAGTTAAAATCATCATTTAGCTGACGTCATAGCATGCCCACCTCAGTTTGAGAATAATAAAAAAAGATGCTGGCCATAGCTTACACATTGGACCATAAAAGCATTTAAAGTTATCCTGAGGGGAGCATGAGTCCCTGCACTAATTGTCACAATGTTTATCTGATAAATTGTTATTCTTAAAATTGCTTTATTCCTTTATTGATTTCAAAGATGTTGCTCCGAGTTTAATCGCTATGTAATATCATTGTCCCCAGAGGCTGTGAATGGGGGAGGAAGAGCAATAATAACTCTGGCCCCTCCTTGACCATTGTTATGAAAGTAACCTCCGATAACGTTCTCACCATATTCCATCTCACCTGCAGGCTGTGACAGGATGGTAATGTTCAGGCTGTGGCGTTGTGATGCATCGCCACGCCTCAGTCGGCTCAACTTGATCTGTGAGATTACCGAGCCTGACAGAAAGTGCAGACTGCAGTAGGTAGAATGGATAAAAGGAACGGCCCCGGAGTTGTTGCATCCTTTCCGAAATCTTGGACGTGCACGGCGTTGGGCCGTCTCGTTTTGACATCTGGCCTCTCATCTTGATTCCTGCCTGCACAGACACAGCACGAGTGGAGAAAATTAGCCCGGACTGATCTGGATGCGATTACAAAACGGCACCGACTGTGAGCGTGATCCAGAAGAGGGAATAAATGGAGATAATCTTTCTTTCAGAAATAACATGCAAATCTTAATGGATTGCTTCTATCTGGCCCCCCTGTTTGAGTCCTGTGCCACGGCTTGTGTGTTTTCAACGTGGCCAATTATAATCACGATCGCGCAGCAACACCAAAAGCGTGTGTTTGACATTGCCAAACACTGACAAGGAAAATAATCATAACTGCGTGTTAATGCTTGCTCATGGGGCCCATGTTTTATTCATGGGACATCTGCGCCACTTGGAATCAGCCTGACTTTTCACAACCAAAATAAGTCATTCAATTAGGCTGATGGTGAAATATCTTCTGCCTTTATTTTACTTTTCTATTTTGCAGCAGACCGACACCTAAGCCCCATAACAATGCATCAATAATCTCTCAATGCTGCATATCACCTCAGCTGCCAATCAAAGGACGAACTGGGGCCTGTTTGCTTCCCTGATTTGAAATATTAATACAGGTTAGCCTTGTGAGATGCAAAAACGTGGACTGGGGCACATGCTGGCACCAGAAGCAAGGCCGCAGCTTGACAAGGCAAACAAGAAGCCGTTTAAATAAATGATGAGTTTAAAGGTTCGGAGAGGCTCTCTGACATGAAATAACCAGTGTACAACCAGCGCAGCCCTGACCCAAGGATTTCAACGCAGCCTCGTCAGCATCAGTGGGGAAAGAAATCCTACACTGACGTGCCCTTTCACAGTCAAGAACACTAAGGGGACATGCACATTGTACTGCACATGAATCTGGCACCGTCTGGACTGGGAGACAAAAACGATAACAAGCCGGAGCCCTCTTCTTCACTCTCATTCCTCTCCTCTCCCCCGGAGGAAAGGTTGTGGTGTGCGCTGCCGCCTGTAAAACTCAAAAAACGTTTACGCTGACAGGCTGGGTGCTCGTTCCCCAAAAGGCGCTGCGGCTGCACCGAGGAGAGGGAGAGTTATTATAGAGGGCAAATAGTGTGTTTGGTGTGGCTTAGAGACACATTCCACCCTGCTGTATATATGAAGCTTAAGCGGCGAGCAATCGTTGGCATGTGGAGACCGGATGAAAAGTGAAATACATATAATTTTTTACCGTATTGCAAGCCGATGGATTCGTGGTCCCTCAAATAAGATGGCGGTGGTGGAATGAGAGAAGGCAGCATAAATGTCGGGAGCTGGCACAGCGAAGGCCGTCACTGAGCCCAGACCTTGGCTTCTGGGGATTTGTCCAGATGAGAGCTGAACAGGCCTGAGGATGTACTGGAGCCCTCCAAGTCTCAGCTCCCGTGTGTATGTGTTTGTGTTTGAGTGCATGCTGGTGGACTGGGGAACGTAGACTTAGTACTTTTTCCAGTTCTGAACAAAATGTTGAGGGCTGTAGAGTCAGGGGGCTTCTGCTTCAGTTTGACCAACATTGGCAGGTGAAAGCTGATCCAGTATTACATTTAAAAAGACCTCCGAAGAAACAATTGTGCAGATCCAAACACATCAACAATAACATACCAATATCTAATGAACCCCCTTTGCCATAAAGACTCACCAAGTCATGTTACAATAACAAGTAGTAGATTTATCGCTTGAAATTCTGGCAACATTTTTTAAACAATGTGTATTTCTAACAAAGGTGCTCATATGACAACTGACAACTTTTGCCATCTGATTTCATCAGCTGTACTTAGCTTGATAATTAAGCTAACGTTAGCGTTGTATCACTCCACAAATCAGAAAATCACTGTCAACAGCCATAAAAAAAGGAAATGTATGTATGTATTTATGTTCAATAAATCAGGTTATGAATGACATATGAACAAACCCCTCAGTAAAAACCTTCAGAATATAGATAGGAATGAAACTGGAAAGGTTGGTGTATGTAAGTGCAACTGAAGTGGTGATTTCTGCCTCAGAAACTAGATATCACCATGAAACTTTGATTACTAACCTCAAGACAATATTTTTTTGGTATTTAAAGTTTTTTGAAATGTAATCTTTATATTTTCTAATGCAAACTTTTGGTGAATTAAGGAGAAATCTACAGCTGTAAATAAATAAATTAGCCCGAAATCTATTGCCCTTCTATGTCTCCCCGTAATGTATTTTATTTTTATTACATTTTAAACAGATTAAATGCTTTTGGACTACAGAACAGTGATGACTAATTTTGATTTCAGCTTTACAATGTGCACGTAATGCAAAGTTCTAGCTGACACTGTTTGAGGACAAGAATGAGGATGTGAAAGTGACATTTCTCCAGTGGTGTGCCGTCAGGGCCAGCTAACCCTTCTCTGCTGGCCTAATCAGAATCACAAAGTTATAGCTATTTTGTAATTTAATTGTTTTTCACAAATACACAACATGTATTATAAGTATTGTTCCCTATTAGCTTATTTTCTCATTGCACAGCTCCTGTCTTCGTCTGTTGCTCTGCTTGCAGTCGCGCTGCCTCCAGTTTCTGTTGAAGAGAGCTATCATCCAATCAGATTTCACCTCTATGTCTCTATGGAAGAAGACGGTATCGTTGTCATAGACTTCAACAAACTGTGTAATTAATCCGTGGGTCACGTGTATGCTGAACAATGAGGGGGGAGCTGTACGGACCATATATGTATATATATAAATGTTTTTGATTTTTTTTGCACTTAATGCAAAGTTAATTTGGGTTGTTATTCACCTGTACGTGTTACTCACTGATATTTAAAGATCTCCCTGCTAGTTTGCGGCTCGCTAAATAATGACCAACAGCAACCATGGCTGGGCAAACAGAAACGTTATAAACCTGAGATATTCTGGCATTGAAACACCAACATATACCACAAGTTTCTATGGTGACAAGACCATTTTCCATTTATACAGCTGCACAGGGTCAATTACATTTCTGTTTGAGTTATTTTGGCTCCGTATGGACAAAGTGTCTCGGTCGACTGACACTGAAAGCACTTTCTTTTTACTTTTTTAACAATGCAGAGCCAAATTGGGGAAACACACACAAAAAATCAATGCAAAACGGGAGCCTTGTTAATATTCTCAACCCATTTGTTAAGGATTAATCTCCCTTCATTAGACCTCGGCTGTATCATAAACTAAACTTCCCCCTAAGCCACCAAAATTGGCTCTTTGTTGACTGTTTTTGTCATTAAATTCCCTTCACCCCGTACATCGCTTCCACCTAAAAAGCAGAGAATATCAGGGAGAGAGAGGGGAAAAAAATCAATTACACCTTGCACTTCTGAGGGCATGTCAGCATTTGGAACCTAATTAAATTAACCTCAAAGGGAGAGGGACTGGAAGCGCGGCCAGGGCACTCGGTGCACGGACGATGATTAGCGCATCGATTTATTAAAATGTGCCGGCAAGCCAGACAAGACGAGACCTCTTTCCCCGCCGGGGTCTTGTTTATTCCAGACCGAGACGGTTAGAACCGTTCTGCTCTGTGCTCCTCTGCTGCTGCACGGAGGAGTTAATTAGTGGTGATTGAGCAAGCGTCTCTGAAATACAGTTGGAGCTGGATATAACGGGCTCGGCTTTGTCCACAGTGGTGTGGCAGTAACTCATTTAGCTCCTTGGGTGTGTTCATGCAAGACTGAAAAACCTCAAACATTTTCTATGTAGTTGGTGTTGGATATGGAAGTATCATGACAGGATGAAAAACAATGTGATGTACACATGAAGAAAAAAAACCTTTACAAACATATGTATGCAACACACCAACATGAGCGGATCCAAATGGAACGTGGGATGTTGACACAACAATGCGGCAGTAAGTCACAGTGGCCGAACCCAGAAAGGCAGAGGTCACGGGTTCAGAGCCCAGTGCCTCCTAATCCTCAGAATGGGCCTCCCTCAGAATCTGCTGCCACAGTGGGTCTTCTGGACATCCGGGCACTGACTGCCTTTGTCAGCAAGCCTGTCGCCATCAGACAAAAAACATGCTCGTCATCACACGGAGGCTCTGAGCAGGAGAAGTCTGAACACGTACGCTTTTTACACACAGTGACAGCTAGACGTCAACAAGAGGCACAGAGAAAATATGTGGAGGTCATACAAAAGTATACATCGAGTACTGAAACTGCAGCCTTGATAGTCATTTATGTCATTTTTATTCAAAATCTCCCAAAAACTTCTGGACATGTTAGGGGTTTGGAGTGTTTAACGGATGAAGCAAGGACATTTGTTTGGGGGGTTTATTGTCAATTTTAATAGGCAATCTTCACTACTTCACTGACCAGATCAATTCACCAAGAAAATATTCATCAGTTTTATCGATGATGAAAATAACACAAGTTTACAGCTCCGTGTCACTTCTAGTAGCGTTTCAAAAAATAAATAATCTCCAGTTCTGATATAACTGATGCTATTGCAGCATTTATGGCGCTAACGTCTCACAGTGGCTCCTCACAGGACGCTGACTGGATGGATGTTCGCAAATTCCAGGTAGAAATACATAGAAGAGCCATGCATACGCAACCTTTCTGTGATCAGGTCTCAGTGGAGGCCTTGTTTTAGATAGTGATTTGCCCTTTTTTCTGTCATCCCACGCTTTGAAATGTCCCTTTTGCTCAGTGAAACAGTTTACTGCTTCCCTTCAGGCGAAAAGGTCTTAATATCAACTTTAACTCACCTTAACCTCACTTACTGCAATGAGCTGCATTTCACCTGCTATCTTCAGGTTAGGTGTGCCCCGCAGATGAAAGTACACAACAATCACTGACTCGCCCCAAAAAGGTGCATTACAGGCAAGAAAATAAATAGACAAAAAGAAAACTGGAAATTGTCCTTATTTACAAGCTGTGCTAAGTTTGTTTAGCTTGTCTCATGCTAAGTCGCTTATCTTCAAGCGTGAGGAATGTGGAGCCCGTGGGTCATTCCATTTGTGTTAGTAGAAGAAATACAATCCAAACATTGTACGAGTGCAACCAAAGTGCCAAAGAGTAGGGTGGGGGAGGGGGGCGGGATCCAGGCCTGAGTGTACATGTAATCTTAAAACAACATCGCCATTGATACTCCTGTTTAGATATATTCTTTAGCTCGCCATTATCGCTCGCAATTACGATATTGTTTGGATTCCCACGTCGCTGCTCATATTTCCAGCCGACTGGACTGGCAGCTCGCCTGATGGAGGGCCCTCTCTGGGGAGTCTGGAAACGCAGCCGTTTTCAATGTGTCTGATCCTGCTCCTCAATGCCGGGCTGACTGTAATTGGCAGCCTCTCCTCGTCATTGAGTTATTACATTTCCCCTTTCGGCTATCCCACGCACCCCTGGGAGCACTTCACACTGCGAGCGACTCCCGCGAGTCCCCCCACCCCTCTCAGTAGCACAGGACTGGCGATATAGTCGTCCTCATGGTAACAGAAATCGTTCTCTGCCTCTAACTCTCCATAACAGGCCATCAAAGTTTTTTCAGCGTATAATGAGGCGAGCTTGGCTCCAAGCATTATCATTTTGAGGATTCCTGAGTGTCCACAATTAATGCGTGAGGGTGGATACATTTTGAAAAAGAGAGGGAAACAATTATGTGCTAATGCGTTAGCAAAAGAGCCGAATGCATGCGTTCTTCAGAGACGCAGACTCAAAAAGAAAAGGTTTACTTTTCCACAGGATGCAGGTCCCTTTCAACTTGACATCTATTTTGAATGTTTTTTTTTCTTTTTGTGATGTGGCGTCACAAGTATGATTTATTCTCCTCTAAAGTCACCCCCCTTGAGTCGAAAATAAACACATGGTTCAGCGGCTGCCGGTGTCACTAAGTAAACACAGACCTGCCTGCAATTAAAGTCCCAGTTTTCCTCCAGCGGAGCTGACAACTTGGTTGTGCAGGAGAGCAGGAGTGGCGGGAGGCCGCAGTCCATTTCTTGCATACGGTGGCTCAGTGGTTAGCAAGTCAGTCTTTCAATCAGAAGGTCGGTGGTTCGATCCCCGGCTCAGCCAGTCCATGTCGTTGTGTCCTTGAGCAAGACACTTAACCCTCATTGCTCACGTTGCTGTGTCTACGGTCTACTGTATACTGAATATCATGTAAGTCGCTTTGGATAAAAGCGTCAGCTAAATGAAATGTAATGTAATGTAATGTAATGTAATGTAATGTAAATATTTTCCTCAGGAATAATTGCAGAAACCGTTCCGTATGATTCGGGGCTCCGTAATCGCACAATTTCCATATTGTTGACTCATACTTGGAGACGGAATCGTCTGCCAGTGGCACAAACTGGTAATTGAATCGCCAATGCAGATGCAATTATCTAGTGCGCAACAACGTGTGAGAAAGTTGCCTGTGATCAGTTTTTCCACTAGTTTTCAACTCCAGACTGAGACCTGACGCTCGCAATACGTCCTGCTCTCTGTGGGAATTTAAACCAGTGTTCTCGCTTCAACTATTGCAATCAGTAAAGCAAACAAAACCTCCGGGTTCCTCTGTCTTCATGCAGGCAATGTAGAAACCAGCACCGGTCTTAGAGCCGTGCTGTGTGCTGAAAGAAATGTAGGCATTATTAGTGCCAGCACACCACTATTCTTCCTTTGCATTGTATATAGGGAAAAATCCAATGATTTATTTATTTCCTTCCTCTGCAAACAAATGTGTGTATTTATTATGATCCTGCATCGGCCGCTCTGCTCCAAGTGCAGTCGGACCGATTTAATGCAACTTGAGAAAAGAACATACTCTTAAGACCGACAGTACAATGAGGCCACAGGTTCCAGGTGAGCCCCTGTCATTATCCATCACTAAACTGCAGTCTAGACAACATTGTATGAAAGGGAAAAGACAATTAAGGATGTTTGTCAGACAGACAGCTGGGGCATGGATTGGGGGAACAGAGGAGGCAACTTGATATCTCAAAAAGAAAAATCCCCCCCAAGGACCTCCTGTGGATAGCAGGTCAAACAGAGACACATTCACTGTAAAACATTTATGTTGTTTCTTCACAGTAAACTACCAGCTGCATCCCAGCCTATACGTCCCAAGTCCAGCAACACAAGTCAATTTCCACACATTACATGCATAGTCTTTTCAAAATAAACGTCTGTTTTCCCGGGAAATAACTTAGTAGAGGTTTATGTAACAAAAGTACTTAGTTAGGTTTATGAAAAGATTGTTATTAGGCTTAAGACAACTACTTACGTACAGAAGTTGCATAACGAACACATCATCGTTGACTTCTCGTTGCACAATCAGCAGCCTCCTGGGTGGAAGACTGTCGTTTGTTTGACCTATCCACCTCCCCTGTGTGGGCTTTTGCTACTTCCTGGTTCATGATTATGTGGATTACATACAAAGACGTTGTGGGGTATCCAGGAATTACAGCGCATTCATTTTCTTAGGTATGTATTTCTGTACGTTTGTGCCAATCCATCAAGTAGATGTGAAGATATCCCACAAATTGCAATGCTTCTAATGGCAGCTGAGATATTCAGTCGGGACAGGAAGTGGTGGACTGACCATCACAGTGACATGTGCCGTCCACAGAGTCACATTTGGTTCAAAGTCATTGAAAGAAAATCCTCTTCTATATGCTGTTAGACAACAACACTGTTTGAATCACTTCAGTCTACACGTTTTGAACATGATGGTAAAGTGTATCACATTAGCATTGCTATACCCAATGTTTCCCAAAATGTAATCAGTAATGCATATTCTCATAATTCATAGGATGCAGGGTGGCCTTGAAGGATCAGAATGCAATGCATTGTGGATTGTTCTGTCTGGTGGGGAAGCTTTCACCCACCATCTAACCCAACCATATTCATTTGCTGTCATAAGCTTGGCAGGAATTCATAAACTGAAGCAGACAAGGCAGAATAATATAACACAACAATGGCTCATGAGGCTTTAGCACAAAGTAATGTCGTAACTCATAAAGCCGACTCCCTAGTTTAATCCCTAAGTTTGTTTAGAGCAAACGGTCATAGTTTAAGAAGAATGATGTGCTTTTAATGATGGGTTTCATTCCATAGTGCCAAACAATGAAATCATGACATCTACTCTGAAAAGCATGGAGTCACCGTCCTCTCATACCCGGGTGCATGCCCACTTGTTGTCAACTGGGGGAAACACGCCAGTTTACATCACCTGCAATGAATGGCGCAGAGTAATAGAACAGAGCAAAATGAGCTAAATGGAGCGTAGCAGAGAAATGAATCTGCCAAATCTCTGCCATCTCGACTCACGTCTTGAGTCTGGATTGAAACACACACACACACACACAAGCCTGTCCTTGTTTCACTTTCTCCCTTTCTTCACCTCACTGACTTCCATGTCAGCACTGAATGAATGAATAACAAATTACCAAAAAGTCTACAACGATCTACGTGGACAGACATTTTCTTTTTTTTTCATCTCTGAACAAGTTAAAACTTAGATGAATTCCATTTGTATCACTACAGGTTACTACACAGTGTGTGTTCTCGTTTATGATCTTCCACAAACCATCATCCCTTAATACAAAAATGTGATCGCCAACGTTAGTGTGAAAGTGTGTTGCTGTGACCAGGCGGCAACCTCTGGGTCTAAAAAGTGAAGCGAATGTGCAAGTGCCTTAAACATTATTTCTACTGGCTATCAGGGGGACACCTCTGGATGCAAAAGGACATCTTAGTAATTCTGTGAGAAATGGCTAGTTTAAAGTCTTCTTTTAATATACCATGATGTTCATTTAGTTAAGTATGGTCCATTTAGAGTCAAACTAAAGTATATCCTTAAACAGTGTGTTTACAGTTCATCAAAGTGAATTTGTTACCTGCCTACGGAACCAAGATGGCGATGGCCAGAATGCCGTACTCGAGGCTTCAGAACTGCAGTCCACAAACCAATGGCTGACGTCATTCGCCATGGCTGAGTGAAAGGTCTCAAACTAAGTTCACTTTCGCCTGATTTGTGTGTTGTGAATGTGTGTGTTCCAAAAAGGCCGATATAGTGTCAGATGTGTAGAGATGTGAAGTGTAGAAGTGGCTTGTAAAAAAATGGGTCCAATATTTACGATGTAGCAAAGGAATCGAGCATAGCCTGTATTTCTGTTCACTTCTCCCATTGGAGTCAACAGACTCTGAACCTACAGCTGGTCTCCTAAAGAGGATGAGGGTGAAACCTGCAGCACAGATACAGGAATCTGACTCAGTGGGCCTTCTCCGTTCATGCAAGAGTAAGTTATGCAATGTGGGAGAAGAAGAAAGAAGAAGAATCCTCTCCCATCTGTTGCAACTTCCCACTACATGCCATGAGGACTCTCTCTCGCTAACATCTTCAACAGCAGACAATCCACAAATCACCGGGATCATATTTCATCATCAGCTGCCGGTCTGTTCCACGCCTGTCTTCTTGGCTCCGACGTGTGGAGAGAGAACAAATGGAGAGGGAGAGGTATTGGAGGAGTAGACACACTGTAGCTGGGTGGAGAGAGTGTTCTGTATATGGATGACAGGAGCGGTGTGAGCTTCTGCAGAGAAAGACAACTTTGCACTGGTTTTCACGGTGTGTGATTCCAGTGTTAAGATGTCATGAGTCATAAACACCCGGATCACCCTGAATCAAAGAACACTTCAGGGGGTCGAGCAGTGGAAGCCTCCTTATGCCGAAGCTTCGATTTATTCTTCACAAATACAGTGAAAATAAACTGGTTTAACTTGTTAAAGCAGACGGAATTAATGTATCACCTTAATGTGGAGCTTCCCTTTGAGCTCCAGCTCATTGTTTAGCCGTCCAGCTGCAACTTTACCATTTTGCTTCACTCTCACTGCTCTCATAGAGTCGTTAGGGCTGCAGCAGGCAGCTGTTTTTGAGAAAAAGCTTTAAAAAACGACGTGCACTACAATCTGCTCAGCACCGAGCTCGTGAACATAAAGAAGCCACATAGTTCCGTCTTTGGCAGTGACGACACAGACTACCTGGCCGCTAATCCAAAAATGGGCAAAGAGTTGAGTTGTTGGTGGAGCTGATAGAAATTCGGTTTAATATTTGGATATTTGAGTGCTTTGTAGTCAACTCAATGTAACAGGTGGCAACATTTTTTAAGTACCCATTTCAGTACTCTGGGCTTCATTTACTTTATTGTTTCCAATTTTTTGGAGTTTGGTAAATCAGTTTGGCCATTTTGTTAAACCAATCCACAATAAATCCCAGTGTCACATTTACGGAGAATCATAACGCACCAACTGTTACATACAGTGTCAGATTTCTGTGTTGGCAGACGTTTCACACTTAAAAGTCCGTGGGAGGTTTTGGTTGCAGTTGGGCAGCTGTGATTCATGTCAAAACCTCCATTCAGAAATCACAACAGTTACATGTGTAAACACGTGGTGTTTAGAGCACGACGTTAATGTTGAGTCAATGGGAAGTTTTTCTTTTCTTTTAGCCAAATGTGGCAAATGACAACCATCCCCAGCTACAGCACCAGGTGCACCTTGTTTCTCAAATAGTTTACATGGTCTGGTGGAAAGAAATATGGATTTTAATAAGTCCCTTTAGGAGCAGTGGAGGGCGGGGAGCCTGGGAAAGTGGACTCAGTGAGGTGTCCTAGATTATTTTTTTAAATGCTTCATAATGACAAACATGCAGGGTTTGAGCTGTACTGAGCTGCAGACTGACAACCCTCCTTGCATTGTTAACGTCAGGAAAAACTCAAACTGAGGTAGTTAATACATAAATAATAAATACAATACCTCAGTGAACATTTCAAGTCAAACAAAGTCCAAAGCTGTTGACTTGCACTGCAGCTCTTTGCCCTTCAAATTTGATGCCCAATTTTGGGATGTACCATTCAGTACCGTTTCCCTCACATGCTTGCTTAGCTTAAGCTTCTCAATTATTCAGGCTTGGATCAATACTCGACACACTCCTGTGAGGAAAAGCAGTGGGGGAGAGACGAAGTTAAACCCCAATCTGGATTATGGATTTGTATCAATTTATGTGTGGCCACTCAACCAAGAAACCTTGGTTGGCCAATTATCACACCGCCAGCCTTGGTCTGTCAAAGGCCTTTCTCATTAGCCTGTCCCCAGTTCTCTCCACAGGTTTAATGAACAGGGCCTCCATTACCCAAGTTTACCTCCAACTTTAACAACAAAGCTGTTGAGAGAGCGCACTGATGGACGAGGACGTGTCACACATCAGCGGCCCCCCTAACAAGAGAGAGAAGGACGAGAACTGTCCTTTTATGAGTGGCTTAAGTTCACTAGGGAGCAAAACTTCATTTCGGCATTTTTAAGGTGGACTTGTTGGGGATTTCCTGCTATGACTTGGCTCCCCCTAGTGTAGTTTGTGACAATGTCCGTCTTAAAGCTTGTTCACACCTCCGGGTGACACACTGGTTCTTGATTATCATCGTTGTTATGAAATGTGAAGCTTGCACATATAAATAAGGGTAGTAAACTGTTGACAGAGCGGAGCGTCTACATTTCACTGATATCTATTGCTGTGCAGACATTTACATCAGCAGTGCACTAATGTCATGTGAGACTCATTTCCTCCCTGGCAGGCCAAGACCGCACACTAGAAACCAAACACTACCTCACTTATAATACTGTCAGATGATGAATCAAATACATCTACCGAAGGCTGCAACAATACTTGACATCATGTCAGCCGTATAAATGTTTAAAAAAAACAACCACATTTCTGATGTGGCCTGGCTTCCTTTTGGACCTGGTCACATTGCATTAAATCCCTTATTGCTTCACATTTTTGCCATATCCAGTCGATGCGTGTGGTGTGCACTTTGCGTCCGTACGTGCGGTTCATATCTTTGGCCGGTTCCAGCGATGTTCCTCCCTCGCTGGCTGCACGCAGCAATGCGGCCTCGGACCGTGGTCCCGCTCTCGGCCAAAGCCAGAGCCAGAATTAGAGATGGCGGTGAGGCCTACCGCGGGCCCTTGTTGTATTTAGATTGGCAGATGAACAGCGGCCTCGCTCGAGCCCCGTTCACCATTTTGTGGGAATCGTGCCTGTAACGCTCGCGTAAACAAAGGCGCTGAAAGGCCCGTCGCTCTCTCTTTCTCTGCCTCTCTCTTGAACAGGCATCGGTCCAATGATGTGATGTTTTGGTTTAAAATTAGAGGAGGAACGTTGTGTCCACAATCCGATCGTTTGTAGTCGCAATGCAGCGAGTCAGGTTTTTAGTTTTCACTGGTTGGGTTCTAAACCATTTCTATAATTGAGGCGCATGAGTGCAGTAATCTCCTCAGACTGCTTATTATGCACAGTGTGACATGAATGTGTTCGTCGTGCTCTTTCAAATGCATCATGTTTGTATTTGTATAAGTCCCTTCAATCCAAATGCGGCCACAAACACAAGTCTGTTGCCCTACTACGATCCCGTCACTGTTTTGAGCAGGTTCGGGATGACTCGACGTGCTCCAATCTTGCCTCATTTTTTCAATATACTCAGCTCCAGACAAAATACCAAAAGCAAGATCATAGCACGATGATTAAAGGAAAAACCTAAAATGAAAAATAATAACAGAGAGAGGGTTTAAAATAGAGTACGTTAAAATACACGGCAGGGAAATCCTATCCCCGAGAGAGGGTCAGACATGTAATTTGAAAAAAAAGGCAAGGAGTTAAATGACATGTAGGGAGTAATTATAGAGTCCGAATAGACAGAATGAACTGAAATAATAAAATACCACCTAGGCCTGTCAAGAGTTGTTCTGTGGACCGAGGGAAAGTGGCCTTGGGTTTAGAAAAGAGCAGGCCACCACCCATCCCTTCTCTCTCGGGCCTTACGGGAACCATCCATCCATCCATTATCTGAACCGCTTATCCTCTTTAGGGTCGCGGGGCGCTGGAGCCGATCCCAGCTGTCACTGGGCGAAGGCAGGGTACACCCTGGATAAGTCGCCAGTCTATCCAGGCCTTACGGGAACCGTTAAGGAGAATTTAACTGTGTGCTTTGATCGCATGGAACAAACATCAAAACTATAAGGCTTTGCAAAAGAGTTGAATCAAGGTTACCGGTCCAGTAAAAGTGTTTTGTAGTCAGCCCAGTCGCCGGGAAAGAAATGTTGGCTCTGTAATGTGTCTGCAAATCACAGATACGTTGAATGTAGATAATTTTTGCACACCGTTACTTAAAGTTACGTGGTGTAATAGTCGGTATAACAAACAGTATTACAATCAACACAGGACTTTCACCCAGGAACCACAGTTTGTGTCCCGCGTGTTGTCATTGTTACATAACAGTTTGTAGGAAAGTTTAATAAGGACGGTTATACATTAATTATATAGTTATTATTTTAACACAAACCATCATCTTTTTTTCTAACCATGACCAAGATGTTTTGTCATGAGTTTTCCTAAAGCTAACCCATTGATTCATGTTAACCGCAGGGCATTGCACGTTTCTGCATGATATATGTTAGTAAATGTATTAATGAGACGATGTTTTGGGCTCAAATGCGTTGACATTCAACATATCCCCAGGTTTGTCCAAACAATATGCCAACAATGTATTTTATGGCAATTGGATGCCTTCTAGACATTTCACCAAAAAAGTATATAATCAAGCATTGTAAAAAAAACTAAAATTATTATTATTCGAGAAAGTTATTAAAACAAAATGATCTGCATCGCATCCTGGTAAAATAACCTAATTCTCTGGACAAGATTTAATGAAAGGCCATGACTAATCAATTTAAAGTTTAGGGCTGTGCACCAGAAGATTGAATGAAGCCCCATCTTCATCATCGTTAGCCTGTTGAAGGTGTTGCTTCAAAGGACAAAGCACTTTATTTGACTCAATCCGCTCAGCCTGTCCGCAAATGTTATGAGTGTCACATTACCTTCAAACTGATGGATGGCACCCTCCTCCATCCAGAGCCGCAGCTCCATTATGGAGCTGCGGCTCGGCCGTGATTGATAGCGCGTGGACTCGAAGTGGAAGTGATTGATGAGAGCGTGTAGTTTACCAGTCTCGTAGCTATTTATGTGATCATATTTCTAACCTTTTATATGAGCGCTGCAACGCGTCTGTCACTGAGGAGCCATACCAGGCGACACGTCTTACGCTGAAGGAACATTTCATCGCTAATTTATGTGGACGTCCAGTCTGTGCCTGGCGGTCTCGCACTTTGAAATCAGCATCCTGCTCTCCAGTTTCTTCATCCCACAGTGTTTACAAGCAGCCACCAGTATGCAGTGTGATGTTGATCCAAGTGTGTTTACCTGGCCGCATGACTCTTGAAACACCTGCCTGCCAAAAACGAATGTGAAAACACACTTTTTGTCAGCAGTATAGCAATACAACAAATGACCCAAACTGACGATAACACACACACACACACACACACACATATTTTACTACAGCCGATCACGCCTTTGGTTGACAAGGGTGATCCAGAACATACATTATTGGTCATTGGTCACCTGAGGTGTAGTCTGTGATTGGTTAACACCTGGTCTGTGCTTCCAATGGTTTCCACCGAAGGAAAATCTTAGTTATATAATTTAAAAAACAATAGTTTGTTTTGGGTTTGTTGACAGTCCAGCAACCACCTATTTGTTCACTCCTAGTTAGCAGATTCTCCCTCTTATATGGGAAGTAATTCCAAGTCTGATATGTGCTCCCATTAGTCAGTCATGTGCTGCAGATAAATGCGTTCAACATGGCGGCAAAAAATACATTCAAGCTCTACAATAAATCCTGTGGGGATGTGTGTGTACTGTGACAACTTAACGCATAGACCGTAGACCTAAATCACGTGCATGGAAAATTAAAAACAGCTGGGAAACTAATGGTCTAATACCAGAATAGCTTATTACCCCATGTAGAAACTGGAGTTTACATGCACAAGTGAGGCCCCGCCCTTAATGGTGCACACCCAGTGCTTATCCAGGATCAGCGCTACATCTCTTCTCTCATCTGCCAGTTAAAGGCACTGCGCATGCAACATGTGATGCACCATATCACTCCTTCAAATGACAAGTAACTCAATTTCCCTGCTGATGGTTAGAGAGAAAGAGAGAGAAAGAGAGAGAGAGAGAGAGAGGTGTAGTTTTTTGGCAGTGAGAGGCAGTGATTCACTTCTTGAGGAAATGGTGAGGGGTAATATTTCTCCCCATAGCGATGACCAACTGCATTTTCGTCCTCATTAGCTTCTCTTAGTCAGGGATGTAGTGCAGGGTAAAACCTAAACATTTTCTTTGTGGTTCACCCACTTGTTGCAGTTCGGAATATATCAATGTGAGAACTGTAATAATGTTTGTGATACAGCAGAAGAACGAGGAATTAAAAAACAAATGTTTTATTTGAAATAAAAAACACGCGCACACACCGTTCATCCATACCCTGAATACATGTTTTGCTGGCTTGTATCTCATTATTTTGTCGTCCTCTTAGTGTTATGTCTATTTATTGTCTTTTGTCTTACAATAAAAAAATAACTCAAAATTTGTATCTGAATATATAATAAGGGTCCTACGTCAGTCCGAAGGGACCCTATTGTTATTGTGTTGTGTTTCTGCTGGTGCTGAACCCACACATTGGAAACTGTTGCTCGTAACCCAGTTGTGGGACTTTGCTATCACCTAGTGGCCACATAGAAGCATGTTTTCTAGAAGAAGAAAAAAAAATATATATATACATATATATATATACAAATATATATATATATATATACATATATATATATATATGACAATGATATACTTGTTCCACTGTATTCTCATGGGAAATATTTACTTACTATCAAGGTTCATGTTCTGCAATTAAAACGCAAATAGCAGAGTAGGTGTATTACATTTTAATCCAGTAACCACTTGTCTGAGTTACATCTTACAAACAGCTTTCCCACGAGTGCCTGTCTGGGATTACTAATCACCGTTTAACCATGCCAAGCCTTTATTGACATTGGCAGCGAACATTACATTACATTTAATCGCAGAAGTCCAGTCAGCATGTTAACACATGTGTACACTTTAGCTCGCCCACGTGTCTGCAGGAAAAGGTGAGGAGGGGTGGCGGAATACGAGGAGACTTGTTGCACTCCAGCCTGAGCTCCAGCAGCAGATCCGCTCAGATTGATGGTCTTCTGGGATCAGCTGTGCTCCAGGTCTGGCAGCAGGAAAAAGGCTCTTCTGGGATACCAGCTTAATAGAGATAGCAGACTGTCTGGCTCTGTCGGAGCGCTATGTTGTAAGGGGGTGAGATGGATGTGTGTGTGTGTGTGTGTGTGTGTGTGCACTAATACACAACACACATACCTGGCGTATCGTTTCCATGGCTCTAGACTGACTACGATGTGTGTCAGTCATGGATGTTGTGAAGCATGCTGAGGATAGAGTGAGTCGTACTGGAAGCAGCCGGGGTCCTCTTGGGTTGAATTTGTTTTTTAGTTTTTTTCTGACTGATGTATGATTTGAGGTTAAGCTCAAACGGTATGTTTTTCACTAACTTAATGGCAAGTGACATGCATGCACCACAATTAAAGACAATTTTGAAACTACCCAGCTCTCCGGCGCAGTCACTGTCATGTTCTCAGTCAAACATAAAGCAGTTCTGCAGACCTCTAATTTAGATAGTAAAAGTGAATCCAGCTCTTTAAATGAGAAGCTTAAAGCTTCTTCATGCAATTAAAATATTTGCCTTTTGATTTAATGGGTAAACTATAATACTTACGCAGTGATATGTACTTTGTAAAACCATGAAAAACATCTGCACAGAATTAAAATATTGAAGGAATTGCCTAAAATGTCCTGTAACACCAAAAGACTTCATAGCTCAGTTGCAATGGAGAATTGATGTTTTTCTATAGGAATATTTCCCCACCAAAAAAGACAAACTCATTTGTCTTGTGTCTCTAAGAACTTCATCTTTGCTTGCTAACAGCAATGGTCCTTCTCACAAGAGGTGCAACGGCGCTACTTTAAATTTAATTTACACCACTCTTGAGGTCTAGGTTAGCCATTTCCCATGACTCATCCATCACGACTTGTTGCCAGAAGCCTGCTGTTAGCGAGGCCAGACCTCAAGTCCTGTGTCACCCCGAGTCCTGTCCTCAGGGAGAGTCACCGTCATGATAGAGCCGGGCTCCTGTCTGAGTGCTGTCTGGCAGATGTGAAGATTATAGCATGCTAATTACTGGGGAGAGTACCTGAAATTTGAAATGTCTACGTTATTTAATTTAACTTAAGCCTTTGCAAAGACAAAGAAGTACCGCTGGCTCTGAGACATTTCTGCTGTCCAGGCAGCAAAAAGTCAGACACTGGCAACATGTACTGGAGACACAATGTAACGTAACAAGATAAGCATCTACAGCCATGCTAACCTGGGCACAATGACGGTGTTAATATTTGAATGTTCAGCATGCTAACATTAGCTCATCAGCGCTAACGACAAAGTACAGCTGAGGAAAATCTAAAATTACCATGTGCTCCTAAATTAATCAAAATGTTTTGATGAAAATGAATCCTCCATTCCAAATAAAGACTTAATTGTTCCATTTTTTTGATCTTACAATATGTAGTAGAACCAAAACACAGAAATGGTTTAGCTTACTTATATTCAAGCCAGTGAGAGTTTTGCATCTGCCCTTCACATCAATCTCATGTCCTGTGTGATGTCATTCGGGCATGTGTTACCTGTAGGCCTTCTTCTTGTCAATGACAAGCACAGTGAACTTGTTTAGGGCCTTTTACCTAGATTCCCCAAGTTTACTTTGTTCAAGTACAACAAGGAGGAAAACATAGATATGGTGGTATTTTGCACATAGAAACACCATAGAAACAGATAGAAGTTGCACAGTACTGTGTGTGTGTCACATTTACTGACATAAAAACAACAGAACTGCTAATAAACTAAATTGTTTTGTGTCTTCACCAAAGTCAGAGGCTCAATCCCAATCTCCACACTCATGGACTCACTGACTCTGAGGCTCGCTCCTGTAAAGTCTGTCAGGGTTGGGTCTGTCCCGCTGTTGATTCATCCGGTGTTTGAGGGCTCTCTCGCAGACATTTTGAGCCCTATATGAACACTTTCTGTAAGTCTGCTATGTCCCAAGGAAATTACCCACAATTAGCAATGTGGCGTTAAACATGTTGTTACCAGTGGAAGCATGGCATACATTTACACAGAAACATTAAGAATTAAAGATGGTGCATACAAACACATGGACTCAGAGGAATGGAAGCAGAGATTATACATCACACATTTATTCATCACACATTTCATTTGTCATTGAAACTGTTTCGAGTAAATAGATTATTTGACAATTACATCTTCTCTTGTGAGGAAAGAGCCTTAAAGATGTTCAAAGCAGGGAGTCAAATTTAAGTCAAATTTTTAAAATGTCAAATTTAAAATGAATGAATACCACATGCACACATACTATTTGTTGCCGTTGTCATGGTAACGTGATATGTTGCAGCAACGTGCTGTCCCATTCAGATTTACATAATTTCAAGACCTGACTCTCACACGCAACAATTTACCAACCAGGTGACGTCAGTGAGTCCCTGAGGGTTCAGGCCTTAGGGGGACACTGGGATTGAGCCAGACACTTCTGGTTCCACACACTTCTGCCCACAGTGGTTGTAACATTAGTACATCACTACTCCATGGATTTTGAGACAGTAGAATAACTGCTACCGGTCTCTGCACTGCATTTAACGAAGTGTCAAATCTATAAATCTTGCAGAGCACAGGAAGGAATTGCTTCAGGGCACAATTGAGGAACCAGTGTCGCCTCACTCGTAAAAATAACTTCACATTCGTTTGTGCAAATCGAGCGAACTGCGTCATCTCAAACAGCCTCTCTATTACATTTGTTGAAAAAAAAAAAAAAAAACTCAGAGCAGCTTTAGTTTTTCAGCTTTACAGTTTTACAATTTTGCAAATTGTTACATGACGCTCCTTCGACGAACCTCCGCTCCACATAGCCTCGTCTCCACTGGCTTTGACATCCTGCGCTCTCTATCCTTCTCCCTCTCTCTCTCTCTCCGTCCTGCTCCACATCCCACTAATTACCCCTCAGCAGCGAGACAGTGTTGTGTTCAGTGACATGCCGAGGCAGGCCCAGTCTGCCTGACTGGTGGCTCTGACAGCTTGTCACAAGCACAACACACACACACACACACACACACACACACGTTCACAAAGCCGCTGTGATGGCAGATAGTGGCGGGAGTCCTGGCCTCCGACCTGCAACCCCACTCCCCTACTGCAACCAGCCCTCCACAGCCACTAACCTATACCCCCTTCGCCCCAGCCCCACACCATGCATGCATCTAAATGAGCTCCCTGGCAATTTGCTGCTGTGCTGCTGTCTCCTTGTGCTTCTGTCCTCCATCTCTCTCTCTCTCTCTCTCTCTCTCTCTATGTGCTACTAATGAGGTTCTTAGTGGCTGGTGCAGCCTGGAAAGTCAAAAAAGATACAACCAGAGGAGCAAAGCTCTCCAGGTCCAGGAGTCAGCAGGGTTGAGGTTAATTGTACGTATAAATATAGCACTCATAACAGTGGTGATTTGTCATCATTTGGTAAAGAGGCAATCTTTCTTCGTATGTTTACGTGGGCTCATGTGTGTCTTTGTGTGAGATGTGAAATGGATGTCAGGCAGCAGTGTGTAGCTGCTGGGTACTCCCTGATTGCTGCCTCACTAGCTGACATGTTTCCCTCTACCTGCTGAGACAGGCCCCCACTGACAGAGATGCTGAGAGATCATTAGTGTAAGCCCCCCTTGACATAGTCGTCTGAAAAAAAAAAGGCCCTCCTCCCCTCCACCTCCTCGCCTCTCCCGTTGCTCCACTGCCTCCAGTTTTGTTCAGTTGATCCCCTCCCCACCCCCACCTGTCTCATCATGTTCTCCCTGCTACTGTTGTTGCCCCCCTGACAACTGTCTGGTAATATCCTGCCAGCTCGCCACAGCAATTGTTGCTGGATTGCACCTGCCATTGCAAGAGTTGCTGGGATGGACTGTTGTACCATGTTTCATTAAATCACTGGAAGCTAAAGGTGAAACTGCGGTGAGTGGGGAGTTTACGAAGCTGAAGCTTGGTGGTTATTAAGGATGAGTGTAAAGCTAACACATAAATAAAGGGAGATGAAAAGCAAAAAAAATGGTTACTCAGTAGACCAGTGAAATGGCATTATATAGGTTAAAGGCAGGGTTGGTAATTTTCTTTACAAATATTTAAATATCAGCTTTTGGGTGAACCTACACTCTAAAAGAGGGGGAAAAAAAGAGGGAAATCAATTGTTTTCCTGCTTCCCCCTTTGCTAACATTTTTGGTCCCAGTCCCGAAAATATGTCTGTGAGTTTGACTGTTGTGATATCAGTGAAATCCAGTGCACACAATTAAAGGAATTTGCATTTAATACTATACAATGCAATGTGTGATGGCTAATGCACGTTCCATTACATTAAGGCCACCACATGGATGTCATTTATAGATATAACACTCTAAATATCCATCTGGATGAGAATCCATCCAATCCCCCCCATGGTGGTTATGGTGTTTTGCTAATTAAAGATAATAATGTCTCTGTCTGACTTCATAAATGCTGGGTTCATAAAAGCAAAAATAAAGTCGTTTGAGGATGTGAATAAAAATTAATTAGCATGAGGGAGATCAGTGGACTCGCCATCAAGAGGCAGATAAAGATTTTAAGTTAGCATGCTCGTGTTTGTGCCGTTAATAAAGCGAGGTTTAAGCACGTCAGGGCACGCTGCGCTCCACAAAACCCGGTCCAGACTCTTTTAAACAGCATGACCTCATAAAGCACAAAGACCAGTTTAACTGTCCAACAAAAGCAATGAAACTTTCCATAAACATTACATCAGGCTTAAGGCGAAGAAAAGAATCGTGGAAATAGCTCTCGTGTACGGCATGCCAGCACAAAGCAAGTTAGCAAACTCGCAGCTTGCCACAGTGAGCTGTAAACCGTCATGTGGTGCCACGAGATCGTGGCTTGATGACTGACTGGGCCCAGAAAATTGTGGCGCGTGGACCGGAGAGGGCTTTCAGGGTTTCTCCGGTTTCACGAGGGTTAAATGAGATCAGTCATCAGGCTCACAAATGAGGAGGTTACGCCTCTTTGAACACGGCCCAACATGAAACCGAGAAACAGCAGACAACACTCTCCTGAGCTCGGAAGAATATTACAAAGCGCTTTACGTCCCTGATTACGACGTTACACATCAACGGTTATGCGATTGCCATTTCACACATCTGTGCCGCCGCATCCATCTGAGATCGGAGGATAAACAAGGTTCCCTGCAAACATGAATCATGATTACATTAAGCTTAACATTTCAGCACATCATGAAAGCAGTTTTTACATAATAAGAATGTTCTGGTTACTTCATTGTACTTCCATCGCTTCAGTATTTCACTTCCATTTTCACTGACTTCAGAGACAGGTTAAAACAATGAGTTGTCAAAAATTGAGGCAGAAATATCCTATTTTTAGTAAGTTCAGCTGCAAAAATGCATGGTCCTACATTTCCCATAATGCAGCTCAGTAGGGTCTTCCATTAGGCCCTCCCTGCCTGGTTTAGTGAGAGTGCCCTCAGGCTCTGTAAAACATGTCTGTCCGTTTGAAATATAATATAAACACACTCTGAAGACTTTATACAACTATGTTCACTGGCCGTGTGAGTAAGCTAATGCTCATGTTTCTCATATTTCTATTGACAAATCTCACTATTTTTAAGCAAAACTAAATGAAATATGAAAAAGGGACAAATCAAATCAACCTTACCTATTCCTGGCTGTTTATAATCAAAAACAATACTTTGTATAAAATATATAAATATAGTTGAATGCAGGTTCCAATAACATATGCCGCAGTCTTGAGACTTTCAGTATTTTAATGTTTCTAGACAGCCAAAAATAATTAGGAAGAAAGGTATTTATTACTCTCCCCTATAATTACATATCTGGTTCCAAATCATAAAACATAAAAATTGTGAGATTCAGGGAAAACATAACTGAACAGATGTCAGTTTCAAAATACTCGTAGATTGGTGTGGGGGCAAGTCAGAGATGTATTGGGGGAATAGGGACACATAACCTTAGAGGTAAAAAAAAAAAAAAAGTCCTTGCTGTAATGTTTATAGCCTTTCTAAAAATGTAATTATACAGACACTCAATGGCACAGCTTGATATTGCGTCGGTTCTAATTTACCCCACTAGGTGGCACCATCAGTCCAAAAAAGCAGCAGCTGCACAGTGGAGTGAAGGGTCAGTGCACCAACGTCTCCTCCTGTCTCTCTAGGCCATTTCTGCATCTCGTGTCGGATGGCATGAGCAGATGCAGCAGTATGACTGTGATGGACAGCGACCAGGGCACGCGGACACTTTGTCGACATACTTGTCAACTCAGCTCCGGGACTGATCATCTCCCTGTTGATATGTTCTGCTGCAAGGGATCGCCGGTCTCTGAGTCCACGTTTTCCATGACTTGGAGAGGTTAGTAGCGCAGAGTGTCAGTTTGTCAGCTTGGAAAATTAATTAGCCCTCCAGGGCCATGTGTGTGCCAGTGCAATGCCATTCACAGTATGCAGCAGAGCTTCACAAGGTTCCGTGTGGATTTGGCTATTTGACGTTCACCGAGGCTCGGCGGTCTGGCCACCGTTCAATACACGGAACAGTGATCGCTGCCAGAATGGTGGTGCATTGCCGGACAATGGCTACAGCATCCCTCCACGGGGACCAGGAGAGCGGATCTTGTGTCTGCTCTCACTCTAGTCTAGCCCCTTCCACCCTGCCTCAGATCTCAGACCAGCCAAGCAGACGTGCACAAGCAGACAGGTTGCACAGGAGTAGAGTGGGCCACATGATGCTCGGAGCCTGGGCTTTGAACTGTTACAGAGGGGAGGGAGGACCTGTTACCAAAAGTGAGTTTTTTTTTATTGGTGCAGCAACGGGGAAAATGAAATACCAGCACGTCGATGTCTAACATGAACACATTCACCTCTGATCATAAGTGTGCATGGATTTTTTTGTTGTTGTACACAGTAAAAAACAAAAGCTATTTCTGTAAAAACTATTCCTCCCAGACACCAGTCCTCTGGGCTCATTTAACCATCACAGATTGCTTTCAGTGAGACCAGACAAGAAGTGGGAAACAAAAAAACAAGATGTCTGACCAGTTGTTGTCATGAATGACATTTGTTTGAATCAGATAACTGGAAGACATTTGCATAGCGAAGGAAATTGCCAGGAAATGTCACAAAGAATTAAAGGGTTTTGATAGGGTGCTGAGAAATGCTGCTTTTTTTTGGTACTATCTGGCATTCTGGCATTTTGAGGCTTGAAAGTCAAATGGATTTCATTGATTCGTCTTCATGCTGGATGTTCCCCAGCCGTTCCGCTCGCAGTAGTGACTCTCATTGTTACCTTAGCCAAATGGGCTTCTTGTGGCGGCGGAGAGGAGGCGAGGGCCGTCTGCTTCGGAGGGGCACAAACAGAGCGGCTTTCATTTGGAGAGGAGCCATGTAGTCGAGGCTGCCCATGAAAGTATCACTCCAAGACACTGACCATCGTCTTTCTGGTTTATGAGATTCACATGAGCCATCTCAGAGGCACCGAAGCTTCAGATCCTTTAGGGGGCACTAGATTATAATGAAACACTTGGGAGCCCAAGGTAGAACCAGAAAAATAATCCAACAGATTCCAGTTCATGTGTGCACCTTTTTGGTAAAATATTTTTATAAAAAACTGTAGCAATCATGCGGGAATTGAATATCAAAGCATTTCAGCATTGACCTTTATTTACTCTGTATTTGAGCTCAATCAGTTGGAGTCTGTTGTCCTGAAACTTTTTTTTAGATTTGGCACCACTCTGCTTGGAAATGTGCAGCCGAGATAAAACACAAATAAAAGACCCCTGCTGGTTAGAGATATTTGTAAAGGGTATAAATTTCCCTGAACAACAGAGTCCATTCAGTCGCTAAACAAAATGATATTCACGGGGGATTTGTAAAAGAGATTTTCTCCTTCACACTTCATTATGCCTCCTACTGAAAGCACAGTGTTGCTTGTACAATATATATCTTGGCTAATGCATGCTATGTGCTAATTTGTTCAGATTGATATTTGGCAGATTTTGAGAAAAATGAGTTGAATTCTCAAGAAGAATATACCCCCCACCCAAAAAAAAAAAAAAAACAGTTCGGACAGAATTTTATTCTGTTGCCTGGAAAGCAACTGTGAGAATAATGAGGTTTGTTCCACAGAAGAAGAAAAAATATGTCTCTAACAAGAGGAAGGCGATGTGATCCGGAGCACAATCCACAGGTAGGATTTGACCCAATTGCCCATGATGCATCTCCATTGAAATGCTATCTGATGTCTTTCTGCTTTACACCGCGGCCATTAAAGTGGGTTGAGGTCTGTGAGTGAATGTCTTCGCCGGACATCTCATCATTATTCCTACATTTATTAAATTAGGATGATTTATGGCGGGTTTGTATGGCGCACAGTATATTACCTAAATGACTATTTAACTGAACACAGGAATTTCATTAACTTCTGACCTCGCGAGTACAGATTGTATTGCATTGGTGTAGCCGCAGGAAGGCAACTGCTGGACTTGTTCATGGCCTCAGTACAACTTCATCTTATGAGAATCTATTTTTTGATGATGTGGTGCAATATATCATATTATTGAATGCCCTGCAGTGGCCAAGCCCATTGGTTCCCAGTGAAAATAGAAATCTTTAAAAACGATCATTGTTTAATTTGTTTTTTTTGTTAAGTTTCCAAAAAGTAGAAGGAGGATTTGTTGGGGACTATTTTCAGACCACTAGTGAGTATTTACGAAGCAGGACAGGGCCACCTACAGGTCTTTATGGTCCAAAAGGGACCTTTGAAACCCTCAGTGTATAAAATCCTTCTCAAACAGGAGAGACTCGACCGCGGTGGAAGGGGCTCAGTCAAACCTGATCTGGATAATTAAGACCAGATTCAAAATGTGTTTGACCTGAACAGACCCTGGAAAGAGACCACCAACAGCAGCATGATGAGTGATCAATTAACAAGCAGCCGCAGTCGATAAAGGTAATGGTAATGATGGTAGTATCCTGTGAAAGTTTGCAGAAACTAATTCCTAACCTAAATTGTTTGTTGAGTCAAAGACCAATCAACCCTTTGCAAAGACCCGCCTCTTGAATGCAGACTGGCCAGACATAGCGTAGCATCGGCTAGCTTCTACCAGGGTCCGACAACTAGCTAGACATGGAGAAACATTATGTAATAGTGATACTCGTTACCCGGAGAGGTTGGAAGCAGATACATACTTTTCTAAATGTAAAAACCTGTGGGGCTAACATTCTCTAGCATTAGCACTTCTATGCTATGCTAGCTGCTGAAGGCATACTGAATGTATACACATGCTGCTTTTGCTTTTTAAAGATGGTACCAGAGAATTAAGACTTACCCAGCTTTACAGGAACAGTTGTCCTCAATTTCATTGTCTTCTGTCTGGATCTCCATGTGATGCGGTGGTTCACTTTTACACTGATCTGTAGGCTTTAACATATGTCTTTATCTTTTCAACCTGTTTTGACAACCTGGATATATCCTTCAAATTGAACCCTTTTGTTTGCTTCTCTCTTCTATAGCTTTTTTATTTTTTTTAAATCACATGATTATATATTTCTCCAGGTAGTGCAGTGACAGTGTGGCTCCATGGTAGCTCTGAGAGCTTGATGGAGGAGCAGCGACTAACAACAAAAGGACGAGGCTTAGGCAGGGTCATTTAATAGATATATTTGAAAGTGGGGATTGTGACGCATCATGTGATCAGAGTATAGATGCTCAGCAGGCTCTGATCCATTGCGTGTCCACTTGGGTATTGACGTACCGACCAGAGATCTGCGAGCATCAAACGAGACCAGATTAGATTTGGAACTGGTCCAAGACAGCTCCCCTGCTGGGTCTCTTTTCCACAGAGCCGAGTAGTTCAGTGAAGACATGTGGTAGCCTACTGTGTCAAGATAACCTGCAGTGGTCATGGTAATCAAGGAACATGTCACCCGGTGCGACGGTGGAGCTGACTGATGTGTTTTCAACAGCTGCACACATGTGCCTATACAGGCAGCACCTGTTTATTAGATCAGTTCATGGCTGATTGCTGGTCTTCTCATGAGATTTGTTGACAATAAGAAAAAAGTAGAACTTCCCCAAAGAAGAAGTTTAAAAAGTACAATGGGTTTAATCCATCGCTTCATATATGATATGTTCATATTCATGTAAGTGTTTGTATTACGAGCAGTCTGTGGAAGTTCCATATACCTCCATATACAGTGGGTAGTAAAAGCTTAAAGGTGCTATTTAATAAATGTTTTACATTGCCAAAAAAACAAAATCATTTTAAGAATACTATTAATATACAGTTAGGTCCATAAATATTTGGACATTGACACATTTTTCATTATTTTGGCTCTGTACACCACAACAATGGAGTTGAAATGAAAAAATCAAGATGTGCTTTAAGTGCAGACTTTCAGCTTTAATTTGAGGGTATTTACATCCAAATCAGGTGAACGGTGTAGGAATTACAACAAATTCAAATGTGGCCACCCTCTTTTTAAGGGACCAAAAGTAATTGGACAAATTAATATAATCATAAATCTAATTGTCACTTTTAATACTTTGTTGAAAATCCGTTGCAGTCAATGACAGCCTGAAGTCTGGATTCCATAGACATCACCAGACGCTGGGTTTCGTCCCTGGTGATGCTCTGCCAGGCCTCTACTGCAACCGTCTTCAGTTCCTGCTGGTTCTTGGGGCATTTTCCCTTCAGTTTTGTCTTCAGCAAGTGAAATGCATGCTCAATTGGATTCAGGTCAGGTGATTGACTTGGCCATTGCAGAACATTCCACTTCTTTGCCTTAAAAAACTCCTTGGTTGCTTTCGCAGTATGCTTCGGGTCATTGTCCATCTGCACTGTGAAGCGCCGTCCAATGAGTTCTGAAGCATTTGGCTGAATATGAGCAGATAATATTGCCCGAAACACTTCTGAATTCATCCTGCTACTTTTGTCAGCAGTCACATCATCAATAAATACGAGGGAACCAGTTCCATTGGCAGCCATACATGCCCACGCCATAACACTACCTCCACCATGCTTCACTGATGAGGTGGTATGCTTTGGATCATGAGCAGTTCCTTTCCTTCTCCATACTCTTCTCTTCCCATCATTCTGGTACAAGTTTATCTTCGTCTCATCTGTCCATAGGATGTTCTTCCAGAACTGTACAGGCTCTTTTAGATGTTTTTTGGCAAACTCTAATCTGGTCTTCCTGTTTTTGAGGCTCACCAATGGTTTACATCTTGTGGTGAACCCTCTGTATTTACTCTGGTGAAGTCTTCTCTTGATTGTCGACTTTGACACAGATACACCTACCTCCTGGAGAGTGTTCTTGATCTGGCCAACTGTTGTGAAGGGGTTTTTCTTCACCAGGGAAATGATTCTTCTGTCATCCACCACAGTTGTCTTCTGTGGTCTTCCAAGTCTTTTGGTGTAGCTGAGCTCACCAGTGCGTTCTTTCTTCTTAAGAATGTACCAAACAGTTGATTTGGCCACACCTAATGTGTCTGCTATCTCTCTGATGGTTTTGTTTTGATTTTTCAGCCTAATGATGGCTTGCTTCACTGATAGTGACAGCTCTTTGGACTTAATATTGAAAGTTGACCGCAACAGATTCCAAACACAAATACCACACCTGAAATGAACCCAAGACCCTTTTATCTACTCCTTGTAAATGAAATATCGAGGGAATTACACACACCTGACCTTGAAACAGCTGATCAGCCAATTGTCCAATTACTTTTGGTCCCTTAAAAAGAAGGTGGCCACATTTTAATTTGTTGTAATTCCTACACCATTCACCTGATTTGGATGTAAATACCCTCAAATTAAAGCTGAAAGTCTGCACTTAAAGCACATCTTGATTCTTTCATTACAACTCCATTGTTGTGGTGTACAGAGCCAAAATAATGAAAAATGTGTATATGTCCAAATATTTATGGACCTAACTGTATATTAAAAAAGACATCTGTTAGACCTCTACATTGTACTTTACATTGCAACAAGATTAGATCTGTAGAAAATCTACTTGGATGGTTCCTGGCTCAAAGGGTTACTGATTTATGGCACAAGACAGGAAGAGGGCAGTTCCTCTAGCTTTAATCAATACCTAAGCAGGTAACAGCAAACAATCTTCTGCGACACGGTTATTATGAAAAACAAGAGTGAAATAGGGGTTACCAATACATTTGACCACTGTTTCGTTTTGTTGACAAAGATTCTTTTGATTTATGGATGTTTACAGACGCTACATGTAGCATCTGGACCCCTGCAATTATGCGCACATGGCTGCATACGAAGCCCATGAAAATGAAAATAAATTAAATACAGTGCAGCTGCACACGTAAGGCAATATGTTATGGATATATATTGGTGTTCTGTACCTCTGTGACTTTCCTCAGAAGTCTGTCTTGAAGGGAGCGGCGGATGAATATAAAGATGAATATAAAGAACTTCACATGCTGAGATGCATACATGAATGAGAATGTCCCCCACACCGACCATAGATAATCAGCCGGGCCATGTTCCTTGATTGTTCTCAGCAGAGAATTCAAAGCTTCCTTTTAAAATCCATGTAATTCACCTGGGTGGGTGGGAGAGTGGGGGGTAGGAAAGAAAATATTTCCACACCAAATTACCTGGAGAGTAATTTTTCAGCCATGCTGCGTGAGATTTGGTTAAGCCTGCCCGTGTCCCCCGCCGCGCCCCGAGGTCATGTCGGATGGACGGGTCGGCTAGATATGTAAAACTGCTCCACGGATCCCCCGGCCTGGGGTTAAAGGAGAAGAGGGTCAGGCATGAGCTCGCCTCCTCTCTCAGGGTGACACAAGTCTGTAAATGGCATTAGCTCGAAGCACAATACCACATCACTATTGCCCTTTTCTTTGCCCATGCCGAGGTTACGCTGCGGCTCAATGTGAGACCAATGTGAGGCGCATTAATTATGAATCCTGGAACCTGACTGTAATAGGATCAAAACTACGTCTTTGAATGAAACACGTCTCTGTGTGTACACATGACTTGGCGTCCGTTTCTTCTTTTTGTTATTCCTTCGGCCTTCAGCTCCCTCCGCCCCACTGTGCGAGTTGACAGGGCTGTTCATTCCACTCGGGATAATGATGTGGATGCCATGAATTGTATTGGCAGCTGCCAATGTCGATACAGCATTATGGAATGAACCAGTGTTTCACACAGTATCTTAATCTGATTTGCAAGGCCCCCCTCCCCTGCCACCCCTCTGCTTCCTGGGCAGCCAGGATGCTGCGGGGTCGGACAAAGTCGAGGAAACAAAGTGAATATAACGGACAGGATGCCCTTCTGCCGCTCACGAGGAGAGGTATCCAACGCGGACAGGACGGGATGGAGGTGGTGTGATTTTTGGAGTGGTGGAATATAACCGGCATTTCTGCCATTTGCTTTACAAAGAGTGCAGCTTCTCCCGTGATTCTAGTATTCAACAGCCAACCTATGAAACTGAGTGATCCACTGTGCATCCTTAGAAGCAGCAGCCTGCCATTGTACAACACATACAAAGTGCTGAGACATGGCTTTAACAACCATATTGTATTGCTCCTGCTGGCGCTGCGGTGTGCTGTGTATCAATCCCATGCAAATTGTCCTACTCTTTTTCCTATTTTTTAAAACACACCCAAACACTCCTCTTACCATACATACACACACATAAACACACATAGCAGCACTCACCCCAGCATCCCCTTACATGATATCATTAGCTATAAGCAATTGCTTATAGCTAATGATATCATGTAAGGGGATGCTGGCAGAGGCAGAGCGCCAGTATCTCTCTTTTTTTTTTTTTCCTGCTGCACATAAATCTAAAGACCACATATGCTGCCGCGCAATTATTCCCCCAAACACGTCTCATTCTTTCTCTCGCTGCATGGCTTGAATCAATTAGTACAGGAGCGTTTAAGCTGCGGCACGTCGCCCCTTCCGTCTGTTTTAAGATAACCGGGGAGCTTTTAATTTTGGACCACTTTGCAATTGTGAGATGTAAAGGAGCTGACAGGCAGGGAATGGCTGTTATTTACAAGTATGGCACGACGGAGATGGTTTAGTATGCAGGCCGCCGCGTCTGTAACAATACAATTTCCTTTCGACAACAAGGTGATTTCCTCTTTGGGGAGCCAGTGCTGGTACGAGAGAAAAATCCACACCGAGTCTTAAGGTTAGCTCTCGGAGGCGTTTGAATCGAGCAGTGTGTCCAATGTGTCGCCAGGCCTTGAATCAGATGAGACAATGCAGCGGGGTTGTTGGTTTATTGGAGTCCTCACATGCAAGGACACACCGTACAGCCACTCACACAGAATGAAGTGTCGGTCGGTTGTGTCTTTATTTAGCCAGTCACAGTTTAAATGGGGGATTGAGAGTGTGGGAGACAGCAAGAGAGAGGACTCTGCAGGGATTTGATCCTCTGCCACTGGGGTTACATGTGATTACAGAGGCGAGGGTCTTAATGAATACGCCATCTTTGGGCTGCTTCCATGGTGCAGGGGATTCTCAGAGTGCAGTGTACCTAATAATTGCTCCGTGTCGCTGGAGCATCTCAGGGCTTGGTTGCTTTGCTGAGGGGAAAATTAAGTGGAATTATTGTGGGAGGTAGACAAGTTATTAATACCCATTTCTCTGAATTTACCGGCTGGTCTTTGGGACTCAAACCAGCAACTTCACAATTACGAATTTGCATCTGTTAAACATTGCAGATTTGGCTTGGAGGATGAAATTAAAAACCAATCATATCTGTAATGCTCCATTAAGTAGAACATTTAAATAATATACCAGGAAATCGTCTTTTGAGATGGAAACATATTGTTCGAATCAATGTGGCGATGTTTGACCGGGGGTTTATAGTATGTTTGGCATGACACATACTCATGTAGCTCATCACTTAAATCCACTGGGTCCACAAGTGGTCACAATTGACTTTTCCTTCAGTCCCATCCCTCGAACGCAGCCACTCAAAGCGTGGCCTCGGCCAGGTCTAATCCAGGGTCAGACAACTATCCAGCTGGTTTCCATAGACTCTAATGCGACGGTTTCAGATGTTCTTAATTTGCAGGCCGTGGATTTCGAGCTTGTGATACTCGCTGGAAGGAGTGTTTCTGAAATGTTACATGTTCTGCCTAAAACATTTCGCAGGGTACGTTAGCACATCAGTAACTAGCACTTATATGCTACGCTAGCTAGAGAAAGTATCCTGAATGTATGCACATGCTACGTTTGCTTGTTATCGTTGCATTTTGGACGTTTTTGTGGCTGCGGGGGCGCTGTCCGGTACTGAAGTCGTTTTCCTCATTGCATTGTAGTTACCTATATTAGGGTTATTTCATGAATAGGAATGTACTACTTAATATTCTTATTTATTTAATATATAATTATATTTTACTTTTCAACCATCATTTCTTGATTTCAGACAGAAATAGACTATAAGCAGTCTTCTCATTTCCTACTGGACACTGGCGACGCTGCCAAATGGAATTTGGCTAGCTTGCTAATTAAGCCAACATCAGTTCTATGAGTAGGATATAAACTCTGTCCCTTGCTGACTTCAAAACGAGAACCCTCTTATAGATAACATGCACTTAATAGCTGCATACAAGATGTCATGCTAAAAAGACTGAGGCTAAAATCCCATGCCCCATGCAAGTCAATATGTCAATAAATTAATCCTTAGTTGTTTGAAGAGTTTTCAAACAGCATGTTTTACTCTTAACATTACAAGAGAAAAGGCTTTCAGGATAATGTATTTGGCTCGGGCTGATGTGTGATGTTAGTGTCAACTTCCCAAATCCAATAAATGCAGGGCAGAGCAGCCCATAGTTAAGGGATTATGGCTAATGCCAAAACATAATGTAGCACTACAGCAAAGTAGGGAGGAGTTTAAAAAGTCTGAAAACAGACTGTGGAATGTCAGTAACAGCCATATCTAGGCACGGTAAGTTAATTTACATTGTTTATTTACATAGCACATTTCAAGAGATAGGTAAGAGAAAAACAAGTTCATCTACAGGAAGTTTATAAAGACACAAGTAGAAGGAAAACATGATATAAAACAATAAAAATGTGCAATGTCAGTGCAAATTCAACAGCTTTCTTATTCTTTGTGAGAATTCTAGCTGCAGCCTTCTGAATATCACGCCATTCACAATTGTAGAGTTAGATCTTGAGGGGTGAGTTGGCAACAAAGAGATGGTTTCCATAAACATTGCAATAGAATTCTCACTGATATACCATTTTGGATCTAACACGGATGTAACATGTCAAAGAAGATGCAAAGATGATTAGACACGGCAACATCTAAAGCCACTAAAAAGGATGACTTAAAGCCCTGACTGACGAGTAGGTCTAATGTATTCCTCTGGTTGTGGGCCAGGAGACATGTTGAGACAGTCCAACGCTGTCAAATAAGTTATTTAACTCTGCCTGTGGGTGTCATTTGGATTGTCAATGTGAATGTTGAAACCCTCTGAGATACAAATCAAATAGATTCACGGTGGTTATAGAGAGCAGCTCAGCAAATTCATCAATGAAATTAACTGAGCATTTTTGGGGTTTGTATAAAACCAGCAGTAGAACAACGGGGGGACATCTCAGTACAACTGCAAGACATTCAAATGATGTGAAAACCCCACATGGTGCTCGTCTACAGTGCAGAATAAAACAGCTACTCCGCTGCCACTCTCGGGGCATCCCTGTAGTTAGAGATTGGGGTGGGTGGATTCAGTAAGAACCGCTGAACGAGCCATATTTCAGTGAGGAATATGTAATCTAGTTTGTGATTAATATTCAAGTAATTTATTAGTGAAGACTTATTTTAAAGTGATTTAACACTAAGCACTGCAGCTTTTATGATGGGTTTTTTGAACTGCGGGAGAACAGCTATAGGTTAGATGTACTAACAGTACGTGTTAAGTACTGACAGTTGCATCTGGCAGAGATCCAAACAGGATTGGGATCATTTGTGGGGTGAGAAGGTCCTGGCTCTACATGAGCAGCAGAAGTGATGCATGCAGAACCAATCCCACTGGTGTCAGGGCCCCGGGGACGTCAATAATAGTGGGGCTGGTTATAATGAGTAGATGTTGGGGAATTGTTTTGGCGAGATGGAGAAACAGCTGTGTGGGCAATCCAATATGAAATGTTTTCAGACAGTAGCTCTGCCCCTGTAGCCCGTTTGAATAGATGCTGTCACTCCTGAATAAATGCAGAAGCTCCAACCTCCGACCAGCGCAGTCCGATGGGGAGGTTAGTGGAGGCACTGGCGTAAAAGTGTAACAACAAAGGTTGGAGGTAGCTAGGCTGCTGACAACAAAAAATAAGATGGAAAAAGTCTGTAATGGTGGGTGTTAATCCAATAAGAGGTAATCATGTGCAATTTAAAAGGGAATGTACTGCAGTCATCACGGTTATGTTTTATTGCTTATGACTTCACCGTTTCATTTGCTATTGCAAGAATGTGTTATTTCTCCATTCCATAGTTTGTAGTCTGGTTTTAATTCAGCGGTTTTTGTTTATTTTTTTACATGAATCTTACCTACATAGGTCCAAAATATAAGAACGCAAACAGGATTTATAAATTAGACATCCTAAAATTAGGATAATGTTTAGGTTTAAAATCTTTAATTGCTGAGACAATTCTTTGTTTTGTTTTTGAAAACAAACTCGTAAAGACACTGTTAAAGACGGTATTTAGACTTATTTCTAAGGCTCCTGCAATCTATGCTTTTCTAATACAAATGTTTGAAATGACACTGCTCCTGGTGACAAATGAATGTCACCTGAGTCTCGTTTAGGTCCATGTAGCTTCTTTGGATGCAACTGCATTGCTGCCGGGTGACTCACCCACCACCATTTGACAGGAGTGGGAGCAGGTGGAAGAAGCCATCAGACTAAGAAAGGCTGAATTAGCTTAACCCCTGAGTGTACTCCATTGAACAAGGATTTGTTTTATTGTGAAAGATTTCAACTCTTCATTTGTGAGAGGAACAGTGAGTTATTTCTTCTTTCAAACGGTTTAAACTCGGCTGTTTAAATAAAAGAAAAAACGCATGATGTACCTATAGGTCCAAAATATAAGAATTCAAATGAGAATTTAAATTTAAAAAAAAAAAGATCAGTCAGGAACAGCATCTAAATAGCTGAAATGATTAGGGTATCAAGCTAATTACAACAGCATCCTTATTTTGGTTGTTGTCTTCTTTGAAGGGTCTTGAATTGTTGAGTCATCCCCCCAAACCTGATTTCAGTCTTGTTGCTTCCCTGTTGACACTTGAAATAGTTTTGACATGAGAAGTGGAGAACCCAGCAACGTCACAGTGTCCGGGATATATTTGGGTCAGTTCAGGTCTCTGGCACAGAGGTGTGACATACCCACGCTGTGCCAGAACTGGCACGCTGCTGTGAGTGCCTCACCTTCCACTCTGTTTCTCGGTCCAAGTCTGAAGTGTGACTCACCCGTGTGGAAAAATCACTTCCACTATAAACCCCCGCTGCCTCCCGTCCTCGCTGTCTACTCCCCAGTTAATGTGCTGACACGGCCCGCAGAGTCCCCTCAGGGGGGAAATACACAATCTCCTGAGTCATTGCTCCACTTCTTTGTCCAGAAGCATGACATTGGGCCGAGACATCAGGTTTTGGCATTCCCACCTCCCCCTTCCGTTCCTCGCTCAGCCCGTCCGACATGCTGGATCCTATAATGCCACGAGAAGGGTATGATCATCAAAGTGGTCATTGCCTAAACGCTGCCGTTTCCTCCATGTTGCTGTGGAGGTTTATTTATGAACGTGCTGAAATCTGCGTCTGGTCCGGCTCACCCTCTATCGACAAGGCATTGACATTAATCTAAAGTAGCTGTGTTCCTCCTGATTCCTGATACGGAGCATTATGCAGGAGCGTGATCCCATCTAATTGAAAATGGAAATGAACCGCATGGAGGAAAAAAAAGAAAAAGTGAAAATTAAATTAAAGCAAGGGAGGTAAGCGCTGGCGCTTCCCTGAGGACGGCGAGCCACAAGGCACCAGCCTCGGTTACATAACTGTTTTCCCTCTGCTCCCCTGGCAAAGAAATTAAAAACACATCCACACGCACGCAATTAGGACTGAGGAAATAACAGGGAGCGGGAGTCTGTGGACGAGTGTTTCCATTAGTGCTAGCTTCTCTGCAACTGCTGCCACTGCGCCAGAATAACAGTGAGTCAGAGGAGTGTCCCTCAGAGAGCGGTTAGCCTGCTACTTACCGTTTATTTAGGCCATGATGGGGCAAAACCACACTGGAAAGTTCTCTGTGCGCTCTTGCACTTCCATGAAAATGTCCTCACAAGGATGGAGAAATGAAAGAAATAGAGGTGGAAACCTAGATGTTACCAATCACACACATTTCATAGGGGGTTTATTAGAGCAGTCGGATTTAGTGTCGTCACCTAAGGATCATTTATAGGTTTGAACTCTTAAATCGCTCAGCCAATTTTTTTAAATTATTTTTGGAGGGCCTTAAAACAAGCTTGTGAAGACAAACACTGTTAAAGACACATACCTTAATTTCTTAGGCTGCAACAATTGTTATTCTTCTAATTACAATGGATGAAATGACAATGGGAAAGGTGTCGCTCGATAAATATCCCTTGCGTCCGTCTCATTTAGGTCTTCGGAGCGTAATTGGATGCCGGCTGACCCCCGCGTACTCCCTTGTGACAGTAGCGGGAGCAGGTGTGGGAAGCCACGCACCTGCAGCTGATCTCCTCATCATGGGAGCATAATGGACAATCAGAGGGTTCATGTCGGGTGGTACGTGCTCAGAGCGAGGCGTTTCATGTTTCAAGAGCTCCAGTTAGTCGACTATAGCGGACCAGCTAAGGTGGTTTTGGCTTTCCTGAAGGAGTTTGTTGGAGTTTTCTGGAGTAAATATAGCCCTGTGACAGTCAAGCTGACTCAGTCATTGATGACCGTATGACCACTTTTTTCCTTGTCCTCCACCCAGTCCTGTTCCTCTTTTAAGTTCACCCTAACTGCTCTTATAGTGACATTTTCAACCCCAGCATGCAGCTTTTATCAGAAGAAAACTCTAAAAACAAACTGCATGCAATCTGCCCAGCAAAACGAGAAGCAGACGGTTAAAATTGGCAGCTAGTGAACATAATGAGTAGAGACCAAAAACTGAGCTAAATGTTAATTTTCCATTTGGTGTAATGACACCGACTGAAAATACAGTCTACAATTAGACTGCTTATTTCACTCAATTCTTCAGCTGTATAGAATATCGGCATATACGTTGTGCAACATTGTCGGACATGTTGGAACCATATGTTTTATAAGACTTTAAAGTTTTTAAGATAAAGTGAATATCTCTCAAAGGTCATCAACTTATGTCAATAAACCTGAACCTTCTTTTTAGGTCAGGTCTGCAGTGGAAATGATACATATCTGGTGTCGGCTAAGAGAATGAATTTCATCTGATGAAGGCTCACAAATGTGTGTGTGTGTGTGTGTATGTGTGTGTGTATGTGTGTCAGTGTGCGCGTGTGTGTTTGCGTGCGTGCGAGCGAGCGCGCCCTTGGCCAATGGACACTCCTTCTGACTAACAGATCTCTCTCCCTCTTTAGCACTTCCTGTTCCTCCAACCCCTGCTCCTGGTGTCCTACCCCCATCCACCCACTCACCCTGCAACCTTTTTTTTTTTCTCATCCCCCATCCTCCTCTGACTCACAGTGCCAGTATCCTGTGACACTTTCAATATGATCACACAACCACCCTTCTCCCTCTCCCTCTCTCTTTTTCTTTCTTTCTCTCTCTCTCACACGCACACACACACACACACACACACACACACACACACACGCAGACACACACAATCTCTGCTCACAGACTTGCCCAGTGTTAAGTTCCTGGCTTAGTCAGCCTCTGAGCAGAGCACAGGCCCTGCTGGGAAAGAGAGGCCAGGCAAGCCCCAACAGAATGCTAATGATGTCATTAACCTCTGGACTCGGGGTCGGAGGGGGAAAGTGGCTGTGAAAGGCAAAGATCACGTCACTCTTTCACTACTCATTACATATTTACTATTAGACATGCACACAGGTGCCCCACACAAATAGGCCTGTGTGGAAACGATAGGGTAAGCCTTTTTGATTACATCAAAACGTAATGAGTGCACTGATTGCTGTACTTGGTCTTGTCCAGCGTGCCGACTCCCTCAAATGGTGCTGTGCAGAAGTGTCGGTGCACACAATCATTTTGTAATGAAAACCAGAAGACAATGCATATATTCATGGTTTTAACATTGTGCATTCCTAATAATACAAATACATAAACAATATTATTTTCTTGAATGTGTTTTGCTAGGTGTATATCTGGTCATCTACTGTTTGATACAATTTATAAATGAACAATTAAATGCATTCAAATGTTATAAAGTTAATACTTAAATCACATTACATCCACCAGAACCAAAAGCTCCGATGGAATTCAGTGACATCTGTCAAGCTAGTTAGCTTTAGTAAGAGTTTAGGTGGCGTCGTTTTTTTTTTTTCTTCTGTCATGTTTGGATAGAGCTGCTGCCGCATTAAGTTGTGTGGAATCAGCTGCGTTACCAAGATGTCAGTTTATCAAAGTGGATCATTTTCATCAACGGACCACAGCTGGGCACAAATCAATAGGTTAATAAGTGTGAGTGTTTTTTTTTAGTCTGTTTTGTAGATTTTACAAACAATATTTCTTTGATATACATCCATATAAACATACATGAACAAGTCAGATTGTATTCATGTATATTTGATCAGTGGAATGACAAACACAAACAACACTGGCTTATCTCCTATTAAAGAGACTCTATTATTGGTTTAAATATATAACTTGAACCTGAACAAAGACCCACTCCCACTAAGTCTTTCCTCAGGTGTGACAGCTTGCTTCAAAGATTTCATTTATGTGAGATCATTTCTCTAAGCTCTCCTGCCCTTCTCCCACATGGCTTAAAAAAAATACTCAAACTTAGAAACCACCAGGGTCCTATGGAGCCGATGGCAAGGTGTGTGTGTGTTAGAGAGAGAGAGAGAGAGAGAGAGAGACACGCAAGATTGCATGACAGAGCCCTAACGTGACCGGTAAATTGCAAAATGTCATCTTCTATACTTTTGGAATTTTGGAAAGATGAGCTTTGCACTGTGTGTGTTAGTGTTTGTTTGTATACAACTCTATGGATTTCCATTGTCAGAGGAATACGACAGCAGATTAACCTTCAGGATGTTTTTCAGACATTCTGTAGAGAAATCTCAGCCGGTCTCCACCTCACTGTCCTGCTCACTGTATTGCTGCTATATCCACTCTCTCAGGACATTTCCCATGCAGGGATACAAGTGTGTGTGTGTGTGTGTGTGTGTGTGTGTGTGTGTGTGTATGGGGGTCAGTTAATAGGGTCATTGATGTCAGCTGACCGGATGAACATCTGTCCAGTGACACACACACACAGACACAATTTGCATGTACACAAATAAACACATGGATGCAGCACATGTGAGTCCCACTAAGATGTTACATTGGATAACATACAGTATGCAAACACACACACGCACACACACACACACACAGGAACACAGCAGGAGGAAGAGGAAGTGGCTGCCAAGGAGGTGGGAGATGAGTGGGCACTAAGCAAACAACACTTAGAGCAGGAAGTCCCTATAGGAAGGTTTGCTTGGCGGAAGGAAGTGTGTGTGTGTGTGTGTATGAACATGTGCGGAGGAGGTGTGGATATAACACCAAGGGTCCAGCTGACTTTGAAACCACAACAGAGTAGATTCTTTTTGCCATATCCATATCAGAGGCAGCGCACGTCCATTTTTTTTCTTTTACTGGGTGAAAGCCGGTCAAGGGAAACATCTGGTTTCTTTCAGCTCCACTAACTTCGCTCGGGTTATAAAAAAATTACAGCGAGCCACTTTGTTAATAAAAGCCTTTTTTAAATTGTAGTCATTTTCAAATGCAAATCCATATGTGGGGCTTTTTAATATGCCACCACTTTGAAAAGCTCAATTATATCACGGGCAAGGGCACAGATAAGCCAAGGTAAGACTGAATACAGCGAGGTGAAAAAGTCTATTATGGAGAAGCCACCTCAATATATTTTTTTATTTCACCTTTCTCCCTCTCTGCCTCCGAGCATGTCGGCCTGGAGAGTTACATCACTTTCCATTCACTCCTTATTTAAGGCTCTTTAGAAATATATCAATAGACACTGTGACTGCACCACAGCTCAAACCCAAAGAATCTGACATGTTTTGAAATTGGCCAGCGATGACTCAGCTGCTAATTTTACTTTTTCCGAAGAAATGATTGAAGTCTTTTGTGGCCGATGTCTTTAAACTTTGTATTTTGGGAGATGGGGGGTGACCGGACAGCCGAGAGGTTAAGGCACATACCACATCGGCGCAAATTCCATTTGCTGCATGCCATTCCCTTTCCTCTTTCCCCTCTTTCCCCACATACTACTGCCAAATAAAGGCAAAAAAACCTTCTTTAAAAAAAAAAATATATATACTTTTGTATCGAACAAATGATCTAATTCAAATGATGTATTGCATGTTGTTGCCATCCTTTCCATCCTTTCCTCACAGCCCTTTTCGTCTGACTTGCCCACAACCTCAAGCGCCCCCTCATTGACCCCACCCTCCTGTCCTCATTTCAAATAAAAAATGAATATCACTCCACAACACAAATATGTGCTTTCACATCATTCCGAATGTTCTCTTTTGTCCAACTGATCAGCCTGTAAATCACTTCTGGAGAATGTGTTTCTGTGTCATTGTCAAGCCAATATCCCTCTCCCCTCCCCCCCCCCCCCCCCCCCCCCTCGTCTTCCACTGAAGTGAGATATTGTATTTCAGGCAGGCCATTTCTCACTGTCAGTAATGCACATCAAATCCCACAAGTAGGAGGGCTAAGAGGTTTGATCGGCCGTAATGCCTTTACCTACACTAAAGGCTTAAGAGAGGAAATCGCATTCAAAGTTGCACCCGGCTCTGCACCGCACATCTGGCTCTCTGCCGGCTTTCTCCGGCGGATGGAAACCGAGTGGTTCATAAAGGCCTCAAATAAAATCCAGAGCTCCTTTTTTTTAATCCATCTTGATCTCATTTACACACAAGTGGCAAGTTTTGACTAATATTTTCCTTGATATTTTGCCACGGCCCGAAGGAGGAAATAGCGCAGAGAGGTCCGGTCTGGGTCTGGTCTGGGAGGTTGGGGAGGAGAGGTATTTTGAGATTCTGACTGCATGTACGTCCCAGGACCGATGTCGGTGTGATTGGTTGGTACATTTGGTGAAGTGCTTTCTTTCTTTTTTTCTTTTCCGTGGTGTAAAAGATGCGGAATGCGCTGCGGCGACATGAGCGGTAGTTTCCAGCTCTCTCTGCGTATCCTCAGATGACCCTGTCTTGCCTGTTGGTTTCGTTACAGACGCAGCGAAATTGAAGCCATATCTGCATCCAGGGGCGACGCTTTAATATCGATTCAACAAACCTTTCTTATTCAGGAAGGCTCTCTTTGAGAAATGAGACAAGGCAAAATATGAAATACTCCAGACGGCAGACGCAAACTTACAAATTTTTTTACACACACACACACACACACACAGGCCGTCATCCCTTCAGAAAAGTGAAAACGTTATTGCATCAAATCGTTGACCTCCTGACGGAGATGTGGGAGCAGTAACAGCACGTTCTCAGTTCATTGGAACCTGCAGAGGCTCATGTCTTCCCACGCAGCCTCTCCCCCGGGCCTCCCCCGCTCCCCTCAGCACACCCCCCCAGCCACCGGCCGGGCTACCCGCTGGAGCGCACTAGATGGCACTGTTTACAACAGCACAGGCCTGAGCTGAGCGGCACGGCTCACAATTACGGGTTTACAATCCCTTCACTAATCTAATAAATTATATCGCGCATTATACAGTTTTTGTAATTACACAACCACAATAAACACGGTTAACAATGCACATCGGCTCCGATTTCCACAGCTGTTGCCGCATTAGACGGGGGGAGATATGAAACAAGATATCAGATATGGCGATCAATGTGAAACAAGGAGATGATAAGATCAGTCACCGTTTTTTTAATGGCTCATAATGTCATTAAATCTGACTGCCATTATTTGCGAATACATTTGGCTGGTCCATGGGGGCTGTTTAATGAAAAGTGCAGTCTTATCATGCACTGATAGCATTTGTATGAGCTGTATATTTTACAGCTTTGATGCATCAAACTGCTTTATCACTGCAGTCTTGTTTATCACATCTTCACTCCTCTTTTGTTGCCTCTTTTGCTCGTGCAACTTTCAGGCTCATCCGCCGGTTCATCCCCTCCTCATATTCCTGCATCTCTTTGTGTTTAGGCCCGTGGGCAGGTTGCCTGACAGGGGGTTGCTCTGGTTGAGCATTCCTCAGGCGTCCAAAAAAAAAACAGCCAAAGAGAGAGACAGGCTCTGTCACATTATGCGGGGGCCCCGCTCCCCCCTCCCTTGCCTCTGATTTGAGAGTAGTGATCCAAAACTGATGCGTAGAGAGGAGTGAGGAGCCGGGGCCCACCTCTTGTCAACGGCGGATGTTCTCCACGAGGCAGACAGGCGAGCGGGCAATGACAACGTTGGCTACGCCTTCGTGGGCTCTGACAACCCCCCTCATCACACTTTGACACACTTGGTGATATCTCACTCAATGTTTGCCGTCTATCGATTGCGCAGCCGATAGGATTCGGATGTCTGCGTGAAGATTCTCTGCAGAGGTATCTGAAAACTTCTTCTTCTATGAAGAAAAAACTTACTTTTGGCTCATCCAGTTATAGATATAATTATTTTCTGTTTGTAGCAACTCATGTGTGCAGCTTTTTCCTTGTGGGGCTAAAGGACTCCGGAGTGCAATATCTGCCCGCCTATATTAATATATGTATTTCTTTCCACGGCTGACATCTATGGCATTTTATCCGCAAAACGAGTCGTGTCTAATTCCACCCATCTGTACCGTGTACGGCATTGAAAGAGCACAGATCTCTCCGCAATCCTTTTCTGTTGCAATTCCACTTTAATGGGGAATAATCCAAATGTCAAATAAAAGTCACTGCATGTGTAACTTTGGCTCTGCAATTAAACCGAGACCCCGAGTGTTGCTCAACTCTTCCGCCTCGAGAAGGTCCACGCAATCCTTCTGCTGCGGTGGAAACATGAAAAATCACCTAAATTGTAGTAACAAGGTTTTTACACGACATCAAAAGGCTCCGCGCCAAACGGCAGGAGGTCTGTTCAGACGTGATGTAAATGAGTGCACGTGACTCTCCGATCAGACGTTGCAGCGCTCGGAAACCCTCCTATCACATCTGTTACCCCGACGTGACCTTTTTCTGTTTGTTTTTTGTAGTCTGGTGGATATTTGATATCAGTTTTGGCGGGCCTTAGCGATGAGCAACACACCCCCTCCCCCCGCCCGCACCCCATCCCCCCCGTTCCCTCCCCGCCCTACGAAAGCATTTATTTATCCAGCAGAGGCTCATTTATAGCTGCTCAACCACGCATCATGAACCACATATTCATAAACCGGCCATCTGCGTGAAATATGCACTGCTTAAGAGTTGTTGCGTCGGACGTCGTCATCTCCATGTGTCAAAGCCTCACCATTTAAATATAACGCGCTGATTGGCACGTCTCTCTCCGAGCTCCAGAGAGCCGGTAAAACGAATCGTTTCTTGGGTGAAATAAGTGGACCGCGTCGTGTGCCGCGAGTCGACATGTCCTCGCATGGCTGCTGGGTTCTTTTTAGATCTGCAGCTGAAGCGGCGCTCGAGACTTTTCCAGCATTAAAGTTGACATTTTGTATCAAAAGAACATGTTGTGTTTTTTTTCTCAAAAGTTTCTCTCTCCACAGCTTCTGTCTCGCAGTCCTTGTGGTTTCTCCATCTGTGGCCCCTGCGTGGCTGTACTGTAAGTGCTTTTGTCTGCACTTTTCTTTCTGATGATTCTCAACTATAGCACATGTTGAGATCATTAATTTCAAACGCTGCCAAAACCACTTCCCACACATGCATGGCATTCATTCCTTCTCTCTCTCTCTCGCGCTCTCTCTTCCAACCTTCCTCAGACTCTGCTCTCTTCGTTGCTATGAAGCCAGAGTAAATCCTGTTCTCTTTTTCACTGAATCAAAATCACCATGTGGCTTTGTTACAGTAGAAGCTGAGAGCTGGATTGCTATCTATCGTCTCACATTGTAAAAAAATAAGAAAAGAAAAGAAAAAACAAAGAGGTGAGGATTTATGCAGGCAGCATTGGCAGAATTCCCTCATACCTCCCTTGTTACACCTAACATCGCAAACCTGCACCGTTTCAAAGCAGCGGCAAACATGAAATATTCAACAGCCCGTATTACTATTACAACACAGTACCAAAAAAGAAAACACAGGCATGAGCGCCCTTGCACACTTTTAATTTCAAGAACTTGATGATTATTGGTTCAAATAGGAATCCTGCTGGAACCGAGGTTGCATCTTTAACGAGTATCTTTAAAAAAAAATCTCAAGGGTATGGGGCAGAGAGAATGAGGGAGATATACAGAAAGGGAAAGTGAGAGCAATCTGCTGGAGAGTGTGTGTGTGTGTGTGTGTGTGTGCGTGTGTGTGCTGCAGACAGCTCTCTGGCATGGCAAACGCCTGCTGGTCCTGTGTAAAAGGCGAGCTGGAAGCCCGCTCAAAGCCCTTCACCTTCACAGCCGGGCTGGCACGGCGCACTGAGCGCGGCTGGCATGGCGCGATGTTTATCGCACAAAGGCACGATCAAAGAGCGCTGGTATCTGGCTGCACCACTTTCATCTGGGTTCACACAGCTGACAGTAGCATCCATGGGGGGCTCTCCGCTGGTTTTTCTCCTCCTTTTTTAATGGTCTCTCTCGCTCTCTCTCTTTACTATACCTCTCTATTCTCACACATTTATCACTGCAGATGAGGAGACTTCATTTGAGGTTCAATCGCCAACATTTCTTTCTCTCCTAATCAATGGCGGCTTTGGAAGCGGCCTGGGGATCAGGCGTTCCTCCTTGGCTCTGAGTTCGAGCGGAGGGGAGGGGGGGGGAGCTCACAAACTTTCCCTTCAGTGTTTATGTTGCCGCTCCCCACGGGGGTGCAGGCAATCGGATTCCACCTCCGCTCACTGTTTTCCACGAAACGCGACTACAACAGACGCGATTTCACCCCCCATGAAAAAAAAAGAACCCCAGTGATGCAAGATGAATTGGGAGGGAACGTGGGGGATGGGGTGCTTTTGAAATTCCAGCCTGCACGTGGGGCTTGACAGCTCCAGCATGAAGTTTGACAATTATGGCATGCAGCTACCATGTTGCCGAGGAAAAAAATAAATGAAAAATGGCGAGTGGAGCCAAGATTTGAGAGACAGCGAGCGATCAGCGGGAGGGACGTCGTGGTCGAGGGCTCCACGTGAAACGGTTGTGTTTGCCATTCGCTCAGCGTAACGCCTCGGTTTGAGATTCAGACACGCTCCAGGAAGAGCCAGACTCCAATAAGTCTTCCAACTGATGCGGCCATTAGGCATTCCCCACCTATCCCCTTGCCTCGTCTGACATCCCGCCACTGCCACGGGAAGAAATGAAATTCCAAACAAATGGCTTCCGTGGTCACATCAAACTGCCTCGTCCACCCATGAAAAACGGTCGCCCTACGCGACTGTCAGGAAACACACCTTTTTTTAGGGCTTTTTGCGTATGTGTGTGTGCACGGGTCCCGTTGTTGCGATCAATCCCAATTTAACAGACACCGGCTCAAAGTCAACCTTCAGGGAGCCATGAAAGCTGACAGGTGAGGACTCACTGCCATCTCCCCGACTCACATCAAAGACGCGGATAACAGCGGCGGCTTCAGTAGAAGACGAGCACTTTAAAAAAGAACAAAGAGACTCGAAGAGAGGGAGAGCAGGACTCGTCTCGATACGAAGGATGGCCGAGAGGCTGAATACCAAAAGGGCATGAATACTGAAAAAGGTTCCATCTGCCCCATGCAGATTTTGTAGGATTCGGATGGAACGTAGCATAAATTCAAGTTGACAATGGCCGTATGAGAGTCATTTGTTTGACAAAGTCTTTGGATTTAGGTGGATTTTGCTTCCACTCTCTACAACTCAAAACAAGTTTAACACAGCCCCCCTACTTTTCCTGTTCAAGCCGGGAAAGAAGCCAGTCCAAATAACACCGTAACCCTGTGTGTTGCTTTAACTGCCATCGCCAGTAGGCGCTTTTTTTTGTGGCCACATTGACATAACCTTGTTTAACTCTGATGAACGATAGCGGTCAGAGTTCACCTCCAAATCCAATTGTGTTGCTTCACAATAAAAGCCTTCTTGTGTTTTTCCAGTCGAACGCTTTTAAAGTGAAACATTAGTTCAGCATTCGCTGCAACTTAGTTGCTACAGCTGACACAACGTAGAGAGTTAACGGTGAACTGACTTCAATTACATACATTACATGCATGCATTGTTTTCCTGTGAATCCTACGCCTCCTACAAAACCACTACAGAAAAGCAATTGCACAATGTAAACACATTAATTGTCTGGTGCTGTAAAACAAATGGTGTGAAAACCTGGGTTTGATTCAGTGAAAATTGGAGGAATTGTAACTTTAATATTAAGATGTTATGAATACGCAAAGTTATTAGATGGTATTCAAATGATGCTACAAATGAATCAGGTTGCTTAACGTACATCTCTGTTAAGTTATGACTTCGGTTGTTACCCCCACTCTCTTCCATAAAACCTCTGGAAAGCTTTGCAATCACTGCCCCAGTGCACCCACTTTTTTATTGTCTACCAGCTGTTGGAAACTTTACACTGTGAAGGAGAGGAAAGAGATGGGGGTCCTCCGAGGACCCATTTGTAGAGCTCCAGTAGTTTAAGCCGTCATCTCCGCTGCTGTACCAGGTGCGCACTCTTAGTGGGTTTCACCTTAATTCAGCTTCCAGAAAAATAAATATATATTATGGGGGGGGGGATGTGGGGGGATGGCAAAAAGCACAGAATCGTTTTGTCTTGCCTGCTGTGATGCTGATATTTCATTTTCCTGTTGAACAGGTCCTGCCCACAGGTCTACACACTGTCTCTGTGAACAACCTGTCAATACCACGCATGTACCAGGTCGATCGATACACTTTCAGACACCGACGGTGGTCAACCCTGAGTGTGTTAGTGAGAACAGAGATGTGGAGAGATTTGGTCCAATGTGAGCGCTGTCACCCGGCAAAGACCGAAAAAAGGAGAAAGTGGAGCACAAACATTTTAATTACAAGCACAACCTTCCCACTGAAAGTCATTACACCAAAGCTAATTACCAGCGCAATCAAGGCTCCAACGAGCAAATTCAGTTTATCCGTGATTTGTCTGCGTGTGACTGTGGCTGATGGGGAGATTTTCCAGATTTCAAGAAGCAAGGAGACAGCACTGGGGTCAGCAGGTAGGTGTCGCATGATATCGCTTCCATCTGATTGGACGCTCTTACAGCTCCGTTTCCATCTCTGGGTCGGGTCCAATCATTAAAGGCCAGTATCTTTTGCAGCAGGAAGTAAAGATTGCGGCCCGTGCATCCATTTAGATCTCTCACAGATCTGTTTAATGTTGCCTATTGATCGCTTTTCTCTTCTAAAAACAAATGGACAACTCTGATGCTCCAAATGGCCCTTTTCCCAATTACAGGCTTGGGTGGCTTTCAATCCTTTTGCAGAAACACTCTGGCCTTTACTTCAGATAACTACTTAGCGGTGTGAGAGTGTGTGATCCCTCCTCGTCTCGTATGTACCTAAACACACAGACGCGCACAAAACCAAATAAAAGCTGCACGCTCACGCTGCCGGTAAGGTGAATCACACCATTCCATTAAAAGTCCCACTCTGAGCCACTATAACTTTTCTGTTGTTTTATCAGTAATCGGATCAAAATGAGGATTAATCTCCTACGTGCGGTCTCCATTTTTTAATAGAGAATAATTTACACCGAGATAATATTGGAGAATCAGAGAATGCCGCGCTGCACATGTTAACACAAAAACAAAAGTTGTTTTCCCCACATGGTCCGGTACCTTACAGAGGTCTACAAACCTGACCCCTGTTTCCCTGTTAGGCGGCCAGGCCCCTAAACAGCAGGCTGACAACGTGATCTACTAAATCTTGGATGAGGAGCAGCCGCAACAGAATCCAAAGAAGGGGATGAACTAGGAGCAGGAAGGGATAGAGAGAGAGTGAGTGAAAGAGAGAGAGGAGAGCTGCTGTCAACAAGCTCTTATGGTGAACAGATGTGGGGGAACTCCCTCACTACTCCTTAGCCCGAAGCCATGCACACACACACACACACACACACACACACACACACACACACACTGTAACACATACTCGAGAGGAGGAGAAGCAAAACAATCATTTGGAGTAAATTCCTGACGTGGCTGAGATGGTTGTGGTCGATTTTTTTTTACACAGAAAGGCCCAAATCAGAGAGACCCAAATAAAATATAGAAGTAAACACCGGCTGTAAGGAGGAGGTATTTTTGTTTTTTTCTACTCTGTGGTTTTGCAGGAATGGCGCTCTGTGTGAGGCCAGAATGAGTTAGAACAGTGGTCTGCCAGCTTGATTTATCCCCGTCCCGTGCCGGACAGAGTGCCCTGTTTGACGGCACAGTGGACATAAAGCAGCTGCCTCTTAGAAGGAGATGCTATCGGTCAATGGCCCATACTTTAGTCCCGCCGACAAACTCTTTCTCCACCCTGGGCCGCCGGCATTTGTTGTGCATTTATCTTCAGAGGGAGTGAGTCTTACACAACACTATCACACCGCTGAATTCCATAGGGCTCTGATTCAGAAGGCTCTTAGGAGAGCGAGTGAAAGGTACGTTTGATGACGTATGAGTGGCCTCTAGAATGTTTTGTTTTTTCAAGCATTGACATACCTCTCTTTAAGTGGACTTATGATTTGACGTAGTAATTATTTCCCCTTTTGACCTTTTTTCTCTCCACACTCATGCTCCCGTAGAGTGTGTGAGGGTTAGGGGCTGTCCCACTGATAATTAATTGAGGCCTTTACGAACACTTTCCGTAAGTCGGTATTTCTGCAGACTTTCCACTAGGGAATTACTCACAATTCATAACAATGGGACGTTAAATATGGCATTACCAATGGAAGCATGGAGACGTAAAATAAAAAAGGTAACCAAAGAGGATGGCACATGGGTGTTCAGCCTGATATATTAGATTTCTACAACCACATCTCAGTGTTGTGACGCCATCGCATTGACAAGAATCTGTCCACGGACAGACATTTAAACACGTTAAAGTGACATTAGCTGTGGATGTAACGGTACATTACTTTCAATTAGCTATCTTTTGTGTATAACGGGTGAATGCAAGATGAATCTACGCTGTCAACCGTTTAAAGCTCAAGACGTTCGCTTGGGTGAACTTTCCCTTTAAGACAGAAGACACTGATCTATTGGCGACTCCTGATCCTCGCCTCACTAAATGTGGAATGAGATGTAACGCTGCGGCCGACAGCATATTTGACACTAATTATTAACTTGCTTACCTGCTGTTCTGTTTTTGATTACGCAGGCCGACCTGCAATATTGTACCCAGAAATCCATACACACATAACTGCATTAGTTGTGGTCTCTGCCTTTCCCAGTGGTAGCTCTCTCCCATACAGTATGTAAACATTTGGTCAATAGACCTCTCAGCCCCTAGTGTTGTCGAGCCATTAACCTCCTTACAGTAGCTCGCAGCTTGCCGCCGCTCTTCTTTATTGTCCGTCTGTTTCATCATTACTCACCTGACAAACTGCCGTTATTAGTCAAAAAGCACTCCGCAGGCCTGGATTAGATCTGGAGGCTTTCATTATCCTTCGATTCCACCACCTTGATTACTTTCAATTGGCGTTAACACCTCATTTTCTAGCATAATTTAATTCAATATCATCTCATTTAGGGGGCTGATGGAACGGGACCCGAGATAATACGCACAGTTCGGCATTGCACCAGGATTAAATGTTTGTCTTGCCAAGTAATGATGATGTGGTGGAAATATGGAGCCTCTATTAATTTGACTGCTGTGCTCGGAGAGGGAACAGGGCAGGTTGGTACTGGTTGCATTCCAAGGTGCTCTGAACACAGACGTGCCTAACGTGACCTGGTAAGTCAATGACTCATTTCACCTCAGGCGGCTTTGCACTATGTGACAAGTGCTCAAAGAATGTAAACAAGTTTCCAGTCTCTGCAAATCGGGCCTATTATCTGAGGACTGCTACAGAAAAGATTTGCCAGGTTGACAAGTGTTTGTTTCTTGACAGAAGCGAGCACAAAGCACAGACATTTTGTGGAGGAGGAGAATTGTGATTTGATGTCAGATTAAGTAGCATGTGAAGAAATGTTTCTTTAATTTCCATCCTTGGGATAGCTTCTTTCCACCCATTTCCATCTTGGTTTAGTTTGACTTGTTTGCTGTGCTCAGCCTGACATTGAAAGAATTAACAATGTAACAGTGCAGAAAACAATGCTTTGTCACATTTATTCCAGCTGCCAGTCAGCTCTTGCAGGCATTAAGAGAAATTGATCGTTGTTTTGTTTACAGGAGATATGAAAGGTGACTATCTGTCTGCAACATCTAACATCTTTTGTTCTCCCGTGTCCACTGGTTGTAGTCAAACTCGTGTCCCTCATAGGTCAATCAGTCCCCCAGACGGCTGCTGAAAAAAACCCACTTAGACCCGAGGCCAAGGGACTGCTGGGTCTACATTCCGGCCAAATCACTTAACTGATTAGACTGGTTTAACTGTTTTAAAAACAGGCTGAGGAGATTCTAAGAGGTGATTTAAGATTGTTTACACCACTGCTGGAATTCCATCAATATAAAATGAATTAATCAGAGCTGATTAGGACACATGCTAAGCAATGTTGCAAATACCAAGTTATTTTTATTCATTTTGCGATTGTTTATATGTCGGTCGGAAGCTCTTTAGCCGCACTAGTGACCAATATGTTGCTGGATTGCCGTGACTTTTTGTTGCCTACAAACATTAATTTTCCCATCAGAATTACGTCTACCGAGTCCCCTGACTTTTACTTTAGCGACACCATAAAATTTAGTTTTTAAGTAAATATTGGATGGATTGCCATACAATTTGGCACAGACCTCTGCAGGATATATCATTTTTGGGCACTCTTTAAGAAGAAGAAGAAGAAACCCCTTTATTAGTCCCACAGTGGGGAAATTTATCCTCTGCATTTGACCCATCCTTTAAGGAGCAGTGGGCAGCCTCGTGAAGCGCCCGGGGAGCAAGTGGGGGTTAAGTGTCTTGCTCAGGGACACAACGACATGGACTGGCTGAGGCGGGGTTTGAACCCCGGTCCTCTGGTTGAAAGACTGACTTGCTAACCACTGAGCCACAGTCGCCCCTAACACCATTGTCAACTTGTCAATTGTCAATTAAGTAATCTAAATTTAATCTTTAAATAACATCCATCTAAATATCATGACACAATTTCATTCAATTAACCAAAGAAGCTTAGAAGATATTATACAACATATGAAAACATCCTCATGCTGCTTAGATATTCTACCAACACACTTTTTCAAAAATATTTCACACTGCATGATCACTGACCTTTTACAAATTGTAAACACATCCCTTCTCTCAGGTGTCTTCCCACAAGCCCTAAAAACTGCAGTTATTAAACCACTCCTAAAGAAGGCTAGTTTAGACCCTGAAATAATGAAAAATGATAGGCCAATATCAAACCTCCCCTTTTTAAGTAAAATAATGGAAAAAGTGGTTTATCAACAGCTAAATAGCTTCTTGGCCGAAAATAATTGTTTTGATGTCTTCCAGTCTGGCTTTCGTCAGCATCACAGTACTGAAACTGCTCTTGTTAAGGTTTTCAACGACATCCACTTAAACACAGACAGTGGCAGAACTTCAGTCTTAGTATTATTGGATCTCAGTGCTGCATTCGACACAGTCGATCACAACATACTACTAGACAGACTGAAAGTCTGGGTAGGAATCTCTGGCGCAGCACTTAACTGGTTTGACTCTTACTTGAAGGACCGACAATACTTTGTGTCGGTAGCTAATTACACGTCAGAGCTGACTGGTATGACATGTGGTGTTCCCCAAGGTTCAATACTGGGGCCTCTTCTGTTCAATATCTACATGCTTCCACTAGCTCAGATTATGAAAACCAACAAAGTGTGTTATCATAACTATGCAGACGACACACAAATCTACATAACTATATCACCAGGGGACTATAATCCCATACCAGTGCTGGCTAAATGTATTGAAGAAATCAACAACTGGATGTGCCAGCATTTTCTTCAATTAAATAAAGATAAAACAGAAGTACTTGTTTTTGGTTCCAAGGACGAACAATTGAAATGTAAGCGCTGAGCTACAATCACTGATGTTAAAAACCTCAAACAAGCCAGAAATCTAGGTGTAGTTATGGATTCAGACCTCAACCTGAACAGCCATATCAAGACAGTTACAAAATCAGCCTACTATCACCTGAAGAATATATCAAGGGTTAGAGGACTTATGTCTCAACAGGATTTGGAGAAACTTGTCCATGCATTTATCTTCAGTAGACTTGACTACTGTAACGGTGTGTTCACAGGTCACAGTAAAAAGTCAATCAGAAAGCTGCAGCTGATTCAGAACGCTGCAGCTCGAGTCCTCACTAAGACCAGGAGAGTGGATCACATCACTCCGGTTCTGAGGTCTTTGCACTGGCTTCCTGTCCAACAAAGAATTGACTTTAAAATCCTGCTGCTGGTTTATAAAGCCCTGAATGGTTTAGGGCCTAAATACATTAGTGATCTGCTGCTGCCTTACGAACCATCCCGACACCTCAGGTCGTCTGGGACGGGTCTACTTTCTGTTTCAAGAGTCAGAACTAAACACGGAGAGGCAGCGTTCGGCTTTTCTGCTCCACACATCTGGAACAAGGTCCCAGAGAGCTGCAGGTCTGCAGAGACCCTCAGCCTATTTAAAGCCAGACTGAAGACCTTTCTGTTTGCTGTTGCCTTTAATTAAACCAGATTGTGCATCTTACTACTGCATTTTATATCTTAAACTGCACTGCAACTTTTATTCAATTCTGTATCTATCTATTTTTTCTTTTTAACTGTTTTTTATTGTTTTAATGAATGTTCTTAATTGTTTTTAAATCTTTTATTTTGGATTGTGTTTTTATGCTTGTAATGGTTGTATGTGAAGCACTTTGAATCGCCTTGTGTTGAAATGTGCTATACAAATAAACTTGCCTTGCCTTGCCTTGTAAGTAAAAACATTCAGCCCCATTCATTATCAGTGCAAACTAATTGACAGCTGCATTTTGGTTCTTTTATTAGATGTAGTAGCAGTAGTGCAAATAAATCCACAGAGGTGCTAGTTCACTACAACTCCCAAGATTCTCCCAAGAAGCATCCAATCACCTTAACTTTAACCGCTAAAGATAATGCTGACGTACTGTGTTCAGCGCTGATTAGGATATGTTAGCATGCTAACACGCTAAACTAAGGCGGTGAACAAACAGTATACCCACCTAAAGATGTTAGCATGTCGCTGTTAGCATTTAGCTAACAGCTGTGTCTATGTACAGCCTCAGGGCCGCTAGTATGGCGGACTCTTTTGCTATGCTCATACTACTGGCGACAAAAGCAACAAAGCGGCCCAGTGTGGCCGGCTACATTGTTCGCAGTCACTGCTAAAATGTTGCTCGAGCACTTGTTCACATAGTTATGTCGGTAAATAGCACTGGCTAACAGTATATTTATATATTTATTTTTAAACATATGATTGGAGCACTAAATACAAGTCGAGACCGGCTCAACTTCCCCGGCCTCCATTGAAAATGACATGTAGCATGTTGCTGTGAACACGGCATTAGTCTCTTTCTTCAAACAAAAAACACAGAGAAATAATGATAATCTCAGGGAGATAAATTCACACCTGGGAGCTAATTTAAGCAGCTTCCATGAGAAGTGCCTTGCTCCAGGGAACCTCATCAGCCATTACTGAGGGATATAGGATGGAGTTACTAATTCACTCTCCCCACCTAGATTTCCTCTGCTTGTCTTGGGATTCAAATCTCCAAATCCTCTCCCACTCTCACTGTTATATTTTACATTTACTCTCTGGTCTGCATGGACTCCCAGAGCGAGCACTATGAAGGATTACCCTCCCCGGATGTAATCCAATCAGAAAAAAAAGCAGGAACTGATTTCTTATCTTTGTAAGATGCTGCATTTCCCCTCATCTCGGAGAACACACAGCGAGCATTATCAGTCATTTGATTACCCTGAGTAAAAATGGATACAGAACAGCAGCAGTTTCAGCCTCGAGAGGCCTGACTTGCACATTGAAATCCAATTGAAGGCTGTACCTTATGTATTTGTTTAAGATTTGGAAATAATTAACTGGGGTAAAAGCTGTTATGGCCACACAATGGGATTAAGCGAGGCACCGAGTTTTCCGATTTCAATACAATCTGGGCTTGAGAGCACCTTTTTCCTGCCACTTAACTTTTATACACAATTATAAAAAAGCTTCTGTATACTGCCATGTTTTAGATTCAATGGGCATATGGCCCTTAGATGTTTTTATACTGTATGTGCACTGCACGTGTGTCTGTAGACTAATTCCCCCCCACACACTCACACACACACAGTACTTGAGCCCTGGGCATCGGCAGGCTAACAGATGTTGGCCACAGAGGACAGCTGATCCTGTGAACTGACTGCATCTGCAAACATGTGTTTCTCCTGGCTTCCATATGGATAAAACACATGTTGCCCATCAGCCTGACCAACGATAAGCCACTTAAGAGACAGTGAGATGAATAATAAATCCAATTCTGTGCTGATAAGTGCTCCAGATTTAATATCTGGAACATTTGCTGAACCCTTTTGAGAACTTCTCCTGTTTCACTGACTCAATCGCCTTCACAGGCTCGATACCCTTTTTTCTTTTCTTTTTCTGCGTTCGTGGGGCTTGTGACAAATTGATTCTGAGTGGGTGTTACATGAGAGGACGAGTGTTTTTTTAAAGCCAATCCACCGTCCTGCGTTTGACCCCACCAAACCGCCGTCGTCCTTAAAGGCGGCTCGTCTTGTTGGCGGACATCTCCTATGTTGTAAGCCTTTTGTTGCTGAAGTGTCATGAACAACGCTCGCTGTAATTGCTAAAAGGTAATTGCCCTGGCAGGTTACGGCGAGGCTTTAGCTCCCATGAGCCGCACCCTGATCCCTGCGTAAGGATGTGATTAACCGCCATCTTCTGTCATTAACTGTGAGGGCTTTTGGCAAGCGGGCCGCTCCGAGTGTGTAATTGTCATATTAGACTCCGTTGCTTGGTCAGATCAGAGTATTGGAATCAAGTTCCTGGTCTGAAGTGGCTGCTGGCGGGCTTTAAATACATGGCAGAATTGGCCAAATTGCTCGCTAGCGCTCCTGCAGTGATATGTGACAGCCGAGCTGCCATCTAATGCTCAATTTGCCGGTCCGCTAATACGACCATACACACCATCCATGGAGCAAAAGAACATTTTTATTTCCCCCCTTGCGAATGGTCCATAGCTCAAGGGCCAAACATCTTGATAGTGACATCCAGCTGTCGTGCTACTTCACAGAGTACAACATTAAAGCCGCAGGAATGAATCATTTGCTCTTCTGTGTGACACGGTAACTGCCAAAAGCTGCGGCCAGGCGGACGTTCCAAAGAAATAAAGCGAAACACGCGTTTACAGACCTGCGGGGAACCTGTTTGTGTTGTATATCACACTGTAAATGGAGCGCAGATTGCTGTATCCCTTTGCCTGAACTGGCAGAGGCAGGGCATTGATCTTCCTCGGCCTCGCTTTGCTGTGATGCCTCTGTAGACGAAGGAGAGGGCAGATTGGAAGGGGGCGGGGCTGCAGCCCTTGCAGTGGAGCATGCTTCAAAATGCATATGCTCAGTGGCCTCTTGATGGTACTTCAGAGACGAGCCCAGGATTTGCTGAGATTGCTTAAGGATGGACTCATCGGGGCAGTTAGCATCACTTTGAAACTGAGAAAACTGAGCGATGGCGGCCAAAACAAGCTTCTTTTTTTTTCTTTTTACACGGAGGTCAGGGGGAGGGTGAGAGAGCGGAGCAGAGAATTAATTCAGCCAGAGCTATAAAACTAAATAAATAAAAGGAAGGCATTTCGTTTACCGTGACAGATTTAACACATCGCGCAAATAATTACCCTGAGTGGTTTTAATGGGACTCCAGTCAGATCCGCAGATGAATACACAGTTTTTGTTTCGTGTCCCTGATGCCATTCTGTAGGTTCTCCATTTAGAGGGATTTTCTGTGGAGCAGGGATAATGGAGCGTCAGTGGGGAACCCAGGAGGAAGGATTTAGATGTGTTTGAATTGACTCAGACATTTTGTTAAGTGTCATTGTGCATGTCCCGTTTATCCTCCTCTACTCCCCCCCTCCCCTCTCCCTTTTCATTCATAACCACTCTGCCGTCTCTTTCACGAGGGGTTATGGGCAGAGATTGGTGTGTCTGTGTGTGTGTGTGTGTGTGTGTGTGTGTGTGTGTGTGCGTGCATGTATTCGGTAGTGATGAAGGTGTGTGTGTGTCTGTGTGTGGTTTGGGGAGTGGACAGATCAAAACAAAGGCCCGTCTTTTGAAAAAGCCCCAGTCAGGTCTGTATTGTGTGTGCAGAGTGAATCATGACGGCATTTACACACACACAGACACACACACACACACATGTAGACAAACAGGTCCAGCCAGGTTATGGAAACAGAAGGGGCACTGGCCTTTGTAGCGGACCCGAGCGGGCCGGGTCAGCCGGAGGTAGACGACGCTATTGTGCGGTGATGGAAAAGATGAGGCAGCGCAGGGACAGAGGGAGGAGAGCGGTAAATCTCTTACAGCTGCTACGTTTCACCATACTTAACCCCAGCAGGCCCGGTTCAAGGGGAAACGTATGGTTTACAGAGCCCAAACATCTGTATCTGCGTGTGAAGAGAAAATGGGTATTAATGCCATCAAGGTCTCATTTACATGTGACGCGTCCATGCTGGGTGCAAAAAACTGGATGTTGCATCCCAGCCTCTCTCTACCATGGTGTTTTTAAAATGCTCAGAGCAATGCATGTGTAATGCATGACAGGCTGCCGCATCTCGCACTTCTATTCTCCTGGTCCTCGTGACTCTATTCAATCTTTCATTTCACAAAAGAGTGACCCATAATTCAGCTTGACTTGTCAACCCGTTTTATCTGAACCCTGTACTTATACATTATGGAGACACCACAGGAACAGGGTGAACATTGCATCTAATAGAAATTACTAAGAAACTTCAACAGCTGATTACTCTAACACATATGTTTTGTGTTACATATGGAAATGAGGCATTATCTATTGCTCACTTTTGGTGACTAGATCTGCAGACATAAAAAGAAAAAGTTGTAAAATGTGTTTAGTGTTTTTCAGATGTTTTCTTTCCACTAGTCTGGAAGAAGAGCCGAGCATCTCAAAACTAAATTAAAAAAACAAACCACAATAAATGGCATAATTTAAATAGTATGTCACAATAATACACATAAGTAAACTGTATTTACATGACACCTTTCAAAACCAGGGTGTCAAAGTGCTTCACAATTTCATTTTCTTTTTTTACAGATTGTTGAACTGAGCCCCAGAGAGAGACTGTTACACAACCCAGGAGAAATGACAGAAAATACTTCACATTGCGTGAGGCCATTAGAGTAGTACAAATCATTGGTAGTCAATGCTACAAAAATAAATAATAATAAGGCCAAATCTGAAAGTTCTGGACATCAGCAATGCTTGTCTGTCAGCTGGCCCAGGGAACGATTCAGTTCATCATTTTGGATAAATCTGGCAGATTTATATTATATTGACAATACATGTTCATGAATGTGCATTGTCCCTAAGAAATAAGTAAATCAAAGAGACACAGCAAAACCTGGTACAATATGCACTACAGGACGCATGTGAAGGGAATATTAATGAAACAGGTCTCAGGACTGACCCTTGGGGAACTCCACAGGTCAGCTGAGCACAATCAAACACTTGTCAGTAATTGATAGTGAGAGAAAGAGAGCTATTACATAACTGTAATACATAAAGAGCTACACCGGATACCCCAACCCACTTCCTTCCGCTATCTGATCAAATATTAGGATCTATGGTTTCAAAACCACTAAAAGCTGAAGAACCACGATGCAACAAGATCTTCATGTGTGACTCTTAAGACCGCCGCCTCTGGAAACGCGCAGCAGAAGTGTAGAACGGAAAAGAGAAATGGAATCACCCTGCATAAAGAGCAGAGGAGGTGTTTATTTTCAACACAGCCCAAATAAAGAAAACATGCACATTCAAAACTTTGAAGAAAGCAATGTCATGCCATGTTGGTTCAATTCCAAATATGCACACGTGCACACGTAGTAGCCACAAACTGGTGAACTCAGAATGCCGGTATCTAACATCCGCACTGCGTCCATGTTAACATGTCAACAATGATTGTTATTGTAGGCCGCGGAGGCTATCGAGGATACGGCGGACATCCTTTGAGTGTTTATAGTTGTTGGAGTGAGGAGGTATAAACGAGTGGACCTGGGTGCCTCTGTGACTCACTCGGGGAAGATGAGCATTCATGAATAGCAGCTCAAGCCGCGCTCCTCCCACATGGCTCAGCGGAGTTCATCAGCCAGCCGTGAGCTCCAGGAAACAGATGGGGCCCCGATAAGCGGAGAGGATGTCATATTGTGCGTGTCGGTTCTGTGTGAATGTGTGCTTTGCCATTGTAAATATGGCGTGCACTCTCGCACATACAGCTGCTTCCCTGTTCCACTCGACCTCCAGGACAATTGGCTCTGGGGCGGGCGCGAGCAGCGGGCCGCTCTCTGGGAGACCAGAGGCCACTGTGACCGCCGTCTCTGTCCCTCCCCTCCCCCGAACAACAGAGAGGTAAATCACAGTTGTTTATCCCGTCGACCCGGGCGTTCTCCCAGGAGCCCTAGCTCGCTGTTAACCTGAACCGTGCCATGCTGCACCAGGGAAGGCGGCCTCCGACCGCCTCCGAAGCACGGAGGGATGACAGTGAGCTCGCTGCAATCTGGTGCGCGGCGAAATGGAGAAGTGAAGTAAATCACAGCTGTTTATCTGCATCTGTCAGACACTGTTTGCATGGTTCGCTGGGAAGAGATATGCCTTCACCTGTGTGTGTGTGTGTGTGTATATATATATATATAGTAGCGTACACACTTTGCGATTGTTTGCATTTGCATACTTTGGAGGGTGTGTTCCACATTGCTGGGACGATTCCAAGAAGCGGACCAGCGGACAGGCTGTACAGCGCAGCACACAAGGGCCAACACCCACACCACCACGTGCCTGAGCACTCGTATTGAGACGTACAGAAGACACACCGTGGCATTTAGTGTTGGCAAAGTCTCATTGACTGTGGAGGGGTGTAATGGCTTCGGTGAGAATCACATTTGGCTGTTAAAAAAAAGAAAAGAAAAAATGTATTCAACACACACACATGAAGAAATTACCCTCCTTACACACAGTGTGTAGTACATCATTTTTATTCCATGCTGGATACGTGATCTCAACCTTTTTATCAGGCTTATAAAAATGTGACCTTTACATGAAATAAGCACACACCCTCCCTTACATGAAGCTAATTCCATGCAGCATGACGCAGGTGTTAGCGTGGAATATCAATGCTGCTCCATTATTCTCTCTCTTCTTCTTCTTCTTTTTTGTTGCAACTTTCCATCTGAGCGAGAGAACTTTCCCCTTGGTGATATGGACCTGGCGAGAGATATTCCCGGGGAAAAGTCATGAATTCATTACTTTTTGAGGGTATATTTCACTACTGATCTACTGGGACGTGATAAGAATTCAAAGGTGAATGGAGCTGGAGGACATCTTCAAAGCGGCAGAGCACGTCACAGGAAAGCCAATGAGGCGCGTTTGCCCTCCTCCAGCATCCTCGGAATGTATTCTGTGTACCGCCCCCCCTCACAATGTGATGCGCTGTCAGAGAAAATCGGATGCCGTCGCAGTCTGCTGCCATTAACTTGATTTACTTGGGGGGGTTTCAGTCAAATTCTGACAAAAAAAAGGGAAAAAAATAGGTGTCAGCAAGTTTTATCAGGATCTGTGAAACGACGCAAAGACACGAGAAAAAGAAGAAGGGCATCGATAGCAGCACTCGCACTGAAGGACGCCATTAATCAAAGACAGGGGGGAATGTATTTGAGTTTCCACTGTAGATAAACACTGAAGCTACAGTTTGTACATGTTCTGCTGACCATGGGCTCGGTTTGATTATCAAAGCTAGCAGGCTTTAGCATGTGTCAGACGAGGGGGATAACCCCTGGTAGATACAAGAGGACAAGGAGACAATCAAAGGCAGTTGGCTCCACTGGAGTTGACAGTGGTCAGCTTCTGGAGGTGATAAGGGCCTTTGAACCTGAAAGCTGCTCAAGGCCCCCTGTTGTCTCCCCCCCTTCCCCCTAGCCCCCCTTGGGCCTGGCCGTAGAGGGGTCTACTTTGATTTATGCCCATAGCGAGCACTCTTCATCTCTGCTGGAGACGGAGATGCATAGAGAGACAGAGAGAGAGTGAAATAGCCCAGATCCATCAGATATTGGTCCAACTACAAGCCAGGTCACCACGTTTGACCTCAAACACTTGACTTGGAATGCAGTAAAAAAAAAAACGGATAAGTGCATTTGTGTCTAATGAGGCCAGCAGTACGGGTGGTACGTCTTTTTCCTCAAGCAAGGGGCGTTTGATCGCTTCTCTATCAGCTCCAGCGCTGGCTGAAACACAGCTTTCCTCCGAATCACTTTGTAAGCTGGATCCTCAAACCGGCCAAATTCATAGTTCATACTGTCACTCAGGGCTGGTTACACCCCGTTGAATGTTATGGCTCAGACCTTCAGATGCACTCACACCACAACAAGGGGAAAGTATGTTCCATGATTGGAAAAGTCTCCTCCATGAGAAGAGACTCCCCGAGAGACGTTCAGGGTAAGGTTATGGAACAAAAGAAAACAGCGCCACTGTGTTATTGTAGTTTGTGTGATGTCTGCCTGGCAAGCACACGGTCTACCTTGGCAGCCATGGAAGAGGAACCCTGTTACAAGCTGGAAACGCATCGAATGTGGTTCAATACAGAGCGGGCCGCTTGGATTACGCCCGTTGCCTCAGCTTCAAACTACAAAAGGTGACATTCCATTCCTCCGTTTGAAGTCGACACTGCAGAATAAAATTCAACCGGGAGCCAAGATTTTACGGTGAGGTGGGAAAGGTGAAGGGTCACGAAGAGGGGCGGCGGCCAGGTGAGCCCTGCCTGCAGGGCGGCTATCAGTCATCGGCAGGAGGGCTGAGCGTTCAATCCAGTCAGTCCAACCGCTGCAAGTGTGCGTGCATGCGTGGAAACACAAATACATCCTCTACATATAAGAGAGCATCTATAATTGCATCTCTGCCTGGAGATCAGGTGGGGGAGGGGAATAACTTGAGACCTGAGCGAGCTGATATTGCTGCGAAGTCAGAGGATATTTAAGCAAATTGAGTTACGTCTGGCCGAGCACGTTTTGTCTTTTCAAAATCCAGCTCTCTTTTCAGGCCCCCGCCCCCTCCCGTCCGACCTTTGTGAATTAAAAGAATGTGCTGAATGCCTCTCTCCTGCTTGCTGCTCGGGGATGCTAAAATGTCTGACCTGCAAAACTAAATAAAAAGCGAGCGAGAAGCTGTAAAATTGATTAATCCAGTCAATGACACTCAATATGTTGTTCTTTGTACTTGTGGCCACTTGGGGCTGATGACTCGCCGTTTATTGCCGATTACCAGCGGCCTCTTTTTCCTTGGTCGTCACCGCAATGTAGAAGGATGTCTTTATATGCACTGCCTCTTTATCACCCGCGGAGGGAGGGATGCGGGCAGATGTGTGTTTCCCTCGGTGAGGCAAAGCAGCAAGAACATTAATTGTCCAATACTCAAATAAAAAAAAAATGTAATATGGCAAATTGTTTTGAAAATTTCCAGAGAATTTTTATTTTTTGGCAAGCCGCCCAAAATGCTGTTTGAAAATGCTCTTTGAAGGTAATGAGGCATGCTCGTGGCACACAGAAGCGGGGGAGCAGTGCCATGGCAAAGCAGCATGTTCTCACTTGGGCTCTTTTTCTGCTTACATATCACTTTCGTAAGGCACGTGTGGTACATTTCTAATGAAGCGCAGATCACGCCCCCCCCCCCCCCCCACCCCCCACCCCCACCCCTCTACTAAGGGCATACATGTCTTTTAAGGAGAAAATATGTGGTGGAAACTTTGCGCCTTGGATCCTAGACATCAACAGAACGACTCCTGCTTCATGGATTTGTACGTGACGGTAATAAAAACACCCCTAACTGATCGAAATTTCTATGTTTCTAAGAGTGCAAAATGTGATATCACTCTTAGCTCTATTAAAAAGCTCTATCCACTGCAATGAGCAAGGGTGTTGTATTAGACTCGCTGGTATACCGGCTGTTTTTATGGGTAATGAGATATGAGAGAATCTCCTTTCTCGTAGTTAATAATACATGTGAGGTAAGGAGAGAGAATAATCATTTTTATTGTCGCTCGAAAACCCCTTCAGAATGTGGAGAAGAAGAATGTGTTATTAGCCCGCTTTTTGACGATAAAAATGATACAGGGATCATGAAGAATTTATGAGAGGAACACAAATAAAAGAGAAGTTTCAAACCTCAGCGATCATTTATTTATTGAATGTAAATGGAGAGGCATGGTCAATATAGATTACCGTCAGAGTTGGCCTGGAGCAAAAACTGTAAATCCTGAAAATGAAGGGGGAAGTGCCACATAGTGAGGTTTTTAAAAATCTATGTTGTAAGTTTACACACACCCTTAAATTCTCTCATGAAAAAAAAAGTACAATAAAGAATAATGGTTTCTGTCTTCAAAATCAAAGAAACCTTTGCCCCACAAAAAGGTCCAATATGGCAGTTGTGCAGAAAATAGAAGTCTGACTGAGTAAACCAATGTCAGCCAACCAAGGCTGGACATTTTCCTGCACTTAAACCAAACGTGTCTCAAACGTCATGCATGAAACAAAGGCCGCTGTCTGTTCAGGCCAGCATTGCCAGAAGTACGACAAGTACGGTATTCGTCTGCTTCATTTTGTCCTCTGTGTGATGTGTTAGCAATAATGACCCAAAAAGTGCCATAATGTTAGATAATTTGACCATTTTGTGACGCTTACAATTAGCGGTCGGTCTCAGCTCAGATCCTTTCCGGGTGAATGCTACGTCTGTGGAGCTCCCCTCTCGCGACCACTTTCCAGCCCACCCTGCTTGCTTGGTGTGGGCTGGTGTTGAAGCTGCTCGAAGCTCATTTGCAGAGCGTTTACAAGAGAGTAGCCTTTTAATGCAGCAATAAGCCCAGTTATTTATTTGATGAGCTTCGCTTTTGGCCTTTTCTCTGTTTTTTCATGCAGAATACGAACAGGCTGTCAGTTTTGATAGGTGTCATAACAGGAAACATAGGTCTACTATCTTGGACAATAATAATAATAATAATAATAATAATAATAATAATAATAATAAAACGGTGGGGGTGGGTATTTAGGTGTGTCGAAAGTCCTGTAAAAATGGGTTTTGTGTTGTAAGACCCATCTTCTGTGATTTGAAATAGCTGATTGATGCTTATGAAGAACCCCAAGGTTCATTATAAAGAACCCTAATGGTTCCATATCAAATGCATTGCACACAGATACCTAAAAAGGTCCAATAGACAGCCACTTGTTTTAAGAGTCAGCAGAGAGAAAATCTCTCTTTTTTTTCACATGATCCACACAGAAACGATGCCCTTCAAATCTGCCCTCTCCACAACAGATGACGAGGAGACCAAATCCAGCTAATCTGTAATGCATTAGCAAGCACACTAACAGTATGTTACAGCCCATTAGTGGTTAACAATGATAGCTGATTTTCAGATGGCGCAGATAGCCATTACAGTAATTCGCTCCAGCCTGCGTCAACTCCCCAATGACAACCGCTGCTTCCGGCCCCGACATCAGATCAATAATGCAAAACCCCCTTAAAGTTGTGCGTTGTGGTTTCATTTAAAAGAGCTTCTCCTCAAACTAATGACGCAGGTTAATTGGCTTGTCATCGTTCAGGAGTTGACTGGGAAAGAAACAGGGGTCGTTTAAAAAGAAGAAAAAAAATGAAGGAAAAAGCACTCCAGGGATGCGCCATGTCCCCTCCGTGTATTGCCTCCTGTAGTCTTATTGATGGGTTTTCTGTGTCTTGGCTGGACACCAAATTGCTGGACCTGTGTGTGTGTGTGTGTGTGTGTGTGTGTGTTTTGCTTTGGGTCAATACGGTTAAGAGGAAACAGTTTGACAAGAGAAGCAGCTCCGATGAAAGACTTGCGAAAACAAGGTCCATCCGTTCTGTTTCAACATGCGTTAGTGGAAAGAGTGCACCGCTGGAAGCTGATGATGCGTCAAACACACACACACACACACACACACACAAACACACAGATATATATTCAGCTGGTCAGACATATGGTCCATTATGTACAATCTGTCCATACTGTTGTCCTGTCTGCCCCCCTCCACACGGATCACCCCAGGGGTTGGGCCGCCTCCATCGATTGCCACCACTTATTAATCAGACTCTGGGTGGACACCACAGCCCTGCCATTTGTTAGAGGCTCTCCCAACAGGATGCCATTAGAGCGTCACTGTCGCACATTATCCTGAATAAGTAATGAGGAGGCCGGTAAAGCCGCAGCTTCCTCCCGCATTAGGATAAACGACTCTTGGGCAGGGAGGGACGAGGCACATTCCATGTTAATATGCATGCAGGGAGAACGGGTAATGGGAGAGCGAGGAAAAATAAGGCTGAGATAGACGGAGGAAGGAAGAGAGGCAGAGGGACAAGCATTAAGCACTGGGGACAAACTAAAGTTTCCAATGAGAGAAGGACATTCGGGATCAATCGCTGAGGGAAGATGCAGACTAAGTGCTTTTGTTCCAGCGAGAGAAGCAGAATTAGGACTGATTGTTTCCGATGCAGCCAGACCTTGAATTTGGTTGAAACGCGGCAATTTTCACTGATACTGCTGCTGAGGGCCGGGTTGTGTTTTGTCCGACAGCAATACTGCCTTTGCGGGTTCGCATGGCCTCCAGTGTATTCGTTTATTTAACTTAAATCACAATGTGTGCCAAGCCATCCAGTGTTCCTGACCCGAGAAGGAGACCTGTTCCAAAGCCATAGTGGTGGCTTGTGATTGAAAGCTTTGAGGGCAGATATAATTCTAGATGGGGATGAATTTGATCTCAAACACCCGACTCTTCTCTGACTCATCCTTTTTCTAACCTTTCTGCTCCTAATTCCAGTTCCCTGTACATCAATAGCCGTGCTTCTACTCAAATGTCAAGTGAATTTTAAGTGGCATTTTATGCTAATTAAGTTCATTCCCATTAATTGGTTTGGGGAGGATAAACTAGGCTTTGTAGTTTTGCCAGATGATAGGCTATGGGAAGATTCCGAGCAGCTGATCATGTGTTCTCCGTATCAGTTTATTAAGCAAAGGGTTTCCATAACCCATTAACAACAACAGCAACTATTTTTCGACTGAAGGCTAAAACCACCTCAAACAAACATGAAACCTTTTTTTGCGCTGGATATTTGTATCCGCTTTTTGAGCTGCGGGGTGTTTTTTTCGTAGCAGTACCAGATGCCACTGGGAGGCTGATTGGTGGCATATAAACTCTCTTAGCATGTTTCTGGCAAATTACACCCACATTTTGTTTTGTTTTCATACCTTTTTTTCTACAAAACTGAAAAGATATGTGATGTTGGAGCTTGAGAGGTGCTTGTAGGAGGATTTGTTTGCTTTTTGGACAGAGCCAGACTAGTCTTTCTATTTCTGTGCTAAGCTAATGGCTCGCTGGTGGTAGCTTCATATCTAGTTGACAGACTTGAGAGTTGTATTAATCTCATATATATATATATATATATATATATATTGTATTGTATTGTATGCATCAACTGCAGTGATTGGGAGCCTGAAGGCAGCACCTGCTTTTTATCTAATCTTTGGGGCTCATCTTGTATCAAGGCCCTGAACTAAAATCACATCTTAAGGCTTGTATTATCTCAGTTTATATTTGTGCTTACATCGTGCATTTTACTAAATACATTTGAACTTTAATTAGGTTTGAAAAAACTCGCCCAGAGAGTGGGAGAAATGGTGGGTCCCTTAGCTCACTTTGACCCGGGGTCCCTTTGGCTTATACGGCCCTGTTAAACCTCATTCATTATAAATGGCATTATTCTGGTCAGGTTCAGCCAAGCCATAGACGTATTGTTGTTTTGTTTCTATCTATTTTTCACATCCTTTAAAGTCAGTGGGTATAAAGTTTGCAAAGTGCTATCTAGCGTCTTGTCTTTTGTTTGTTACACATATTTCCCTGCCTCATTTGCTTCTGTGATGGACTGCTGATTAGTTCGACACAGTCTCTGCAAAGTGCTTGGAGACAGACTCTTGATGAAGGTCTACATAAATAAACCAGACTCCATTTGACTGGCTGTAAACACGTTGAACAACACAGTGTGCCAGAAACCACTATTTTTCATACAAACTAATATCAATTTTCCCTTGGAATATTATTTAGTGTCAAAAGTGTCTTTTTGAAAACTAAGAGCATGTTTTCAGTGCAACTTAACGTCTCTGTCATAAAGAGAGAAAAAATCCCAGAGTTGATTTGATTCGCTTTGCAATTAAAATCATTCTCAATCACGTTGCCAATTTTCTAGAAACCCTTGACCCCGCATCTTGGACTTATCTTCGCTGTCCAAAAGGAAGTGACGGATTAAAACTTAACAAAATCTTAAAAATACCATAAATTCTCTGTCCAGACAGCTGGACTCTTTGATGCTCTCTCTCTCTCTCTCTCTCTCTCTCTCTCTCTCTCTGAGTAGTTGCTTTACATTTACTTAAACCGTATAAAAATAACTAATGTCTAGTCTCGGCGCTCGTGCACGTTATGGTTATAACGTGGTGGTTATATGTGATGGTGTCTGCTGCATGGAAGATGAGCTCGTCCTCCGCTCATCAATGGACAGGGTCAAACCGAAGCGGCAACAACGATAGCGCGGAAAGAAGATTTGCAACGTGAAAATATCACTGTGGCATTTACAGGGAAGGTTTGTCTGCGGGGTGAGGGAAGGTGTACTTAACGAACTCATTGTGGAAGCAATCGAGCAGGCAGCACTTTTAGGAGAGGCTCTTTTTTTCTTCCTCTTTTTTTCGTTTTTCAAAGCCCTTTGGCTTCCGCCGACATTAAAGGGAGGCGTCTCGTGAAATCTTCCCTGATGTTTCCCATCCTGCTTTCTTTTTCATTAAGCAGGCCGTAACGCGGAGAGGATGCCCTTTGAACGACAAAGGGGAGACTTGTCATGTTTGGCCGAGGGAGTTGTTTACAAGAACATAGCTTGCTTTTAAGGAAATTGAGGGCATGTGTCTGGGTCCAGCGCTGCAACCAGATCGTTAGCGGGAATGGGCTTTGACTCCCGGCTGAACTCTAGTTAATTTAACCCAAGTAAGAACCTTTCAGAAAATGTAGAGTCCAACGGATTTCTGCTGAGTCAAAATGTGTCAGAAGGGGATGAATCATCACAAGCTGGCTTTTTTTCCGAGGGCGGTCAAAGAAAGTGGATACTCTTGTATTCGGGCAGAATTAGTGTTGGATTCATTCATTTGTACCCAGTTCAGAAGCAGCAAACCCTCTCAGGGGTGACACGGCAGACGCGCGGGGCTAACGGACATTTAAGCTCTTCATTCAGGGCCCGTCTTTTAATCATCCCAGCCCTTCTCACGCTGTTCCTCCCACTAACACAACCAGTGAAGGATGCCTATTAGAGCTACTCAGCTGGACATAATGCCCAAACAAGGACACTGGATATGTTTATAATGGGGCAGCAGTGACACGGTCAGCCACGAATCAATCAGGTGAGCTTGAATGTATGGAGTGCTTTACAAAGGGGCGCCACGCCATCATTTATCTTATCATTTCGTAGGGTTACTTTGTAAACAAATTAGAATGCAAATTGCATTTGTTTGCTTTATTTTTTTTCTTCTCCAAAGTTTTTTCGGCAGATGTAAAGTACTTGCGTAGCCTGCAATCACTCACACTCTCACTCACACACACACACACACACACACACACACACACACACACACACACACTCATGGAGGGTAATGTTTTCTGGCATGAGAGAGCTGGACAAACCTCAGATGAATGTCCTCCCTCCCCCGCCAGGTCTGATTTTCTCCTGGTTGTCGCGCGGCATGTGTGCGCAAATCAATCAGGCCCCTTGTTCTAATCAGTCCCACTTATATCACCCTGCAAATTAATGACACCGTTCAGGAGGGGAGATCAATAGGAGATAAGGTGAAAGTCTCCCCGCTCCCTGTCCACAGGGCACAGGGTTGGGACGGAGGCTGGGGGTGGGGGGTACTCAGGCAGCGGGGCGGACCAAACTAAACAGGTTTATTCTTTTGTCTTCTGCCCAAAGTGATTTCACTCTCAAATGTCACACAATACCCACAGCTGAGGAAAGACGGTTGGAGAAACGGATAAACGGCACATGAAGTCGTACTCGGTGGCTTACAGGTGCTGCGCAATGTGCTGCACAACATGCGAGGGACAAATCATTGTCATTGAGTCATATTCTCTGCAATACCTGGGCGGAATTGTATCCTTTCCACACTCCAGCCACTTGTTCTGCTTTTGGACATTTGACTACAACCAATCACAAGGCACATACTGTATGTACTCCTGCTATTGACACAAGTGATTTAGAGGATTAGATGTTTCATATTATTCCAATTGATAACACATTCCATTAAAAAGACAGAAGCCAACAATGTGTTAGCTCGGCTCTCTGCCGCACGCGGAAGTGCCTTCAACTTAGCATTATTTCAAATGGCCAGCAAATACGTCAACGACGTCACATTATATAGAAGTCTATGAGAAAATGGCCCTACTTCTCTCTTGATTCATTACCTCAGTAAACGGTATTCAGTCTTTTATCTTCTATCTACTCTAATGTCCATTTAGTTAATTATAATCTCATTTCGAGGGAAATGGACGATAAAGCAGAGTATGCTTAGGACGGGGCTACCTGGTGATTGACAGGTAACGCCTTGGTGATGCCAAGGCGTTGTCCGGTCTGGAAGTAGTCTTTGGTTTGGTCTTTGAACTTTAAGCCTTACACAACGTGTTTTCAGTTCATGAAAAATAACCTTTTGAGTGGCCTAAAATGCATTATTCTGCCTCCAGTTGTACTTATATGTATTTATTTGTTTTCACAGATGAAGACACATTTGGAGCTGTACTGATTATTTACTGCATCAGGAGCATCTAGAATTACCTCCAGATAAACTCCGATGCCCATGTTCCTCATGACAACAGACCATTTAACCCCGAGCAGCGCTGCGGCTCACTGATGTGTTTTTAATTGTTTTGGACAACAATGGAGCTCTAAGACACAGACAAGCATTGTCCCTCTAAACAAAGCCCGATGAAACTCAATTGTTGGTAGGATACTTTTTTTTTTTTGTTCTTTGTTCTTTTTTTTGTTTTTGTTATGGGATTTGTTTCCAATGAGAAAATTTATCATAAACACGCTCTGTGCAAGCCATCAACAGTTTGCAAACCCCACAATAAGGCCTGCATAACAACAGTGACATATCTCTGGTTTTACTTTGTATTTAACTGCGACTTCCCTGGGAGAGTGTGTCTGCAGACAACACCTCCGTCATCCCACCCTCTGATTAAAGCATGCTGCTGACAGAACAGAATGCATCTGCTTCCCATTTTTTGAGTGCAGTACAAAAAACACCCACCTCAGTAAGCTCATATTGCATCGAGTCTGAAGGTAATGTGCACTTGATGCTGACTTTCCAATCACCATGTTTCCTGAATGTTTATGTTTTGACGTGACAGAAAGCCTGCAATACACCACAGAGTTATGGAGTATGAACGGATGTGCGTAGGGTCTAATAAAAAGATGCTGTCAGCCTGCATAAATGGGATCCAGTGTTTTTGGACCATGGGACTAAAAGGCAGGTGTGGGGCAGGGGCGTGGTTAGCGCACCTGCGGCGAGAGAGAGAAACGCGCTCATTGGGATCAGCTGCAGTTCATTAGCGGACTGCGGCTGAAACCAATGAGCGCGTGGAAGCCGGGCTATGTAAACCCGGCAGGGAGAGGGGTTCGGGGTGGTTGTTGGAATGTACATGTAGAGAGCAGCTTGTGCTGAGTGTGATGTATGGAATAAAGACCCGATGGAACCTGTAAAGGAGGTATTGTCAGTATCTGTTCTTGCCACGGATCCACGGGTGGGGGAAAAACCTGCCACAGCAGGACATTTGCCTCCAATGCTTGGATTTTGACCATCCATCACTTGTGATATTTCACTTCTTATGCACGGCATAGACAAAGTGGAAAATCCTCTGGAGCACACAGGATCTTGTATCCACATTTTGTGTTACACTGGAAGCATTCAATGTTTAAATAGTAACTTTGTCAATGTGGTCTGATTCATTGCAAATTATTCATAGAATGAATGGAGAGTGTCAATCAATAGTCCCTCTGGGGTCAGAAGTGCATTTTTAAAAGCCCTGTGTCCTACTTTTTTTTATTTTAAAACAGAAATACATACTTCAAAAGGTCCATAATTGTTACCCTATGTATTTTTGTACTGTTTGTCTCAGCCCAACTTTTTCCTATATTTGTGCACACGGCGTAAAATCTAAATGAATGAGCTATACTGTAACCATGCATACAACAGTGTGTATGTCACGAACACAGCTTGAGTGAAGCTTTGATCCAGTTGTGGATGATGTGCAATACTCTTTGCAGGATGTTCCTCATTATAATAAAACTGCTCATCAAATTGGTAATCCCGCGTGTCTGCTCCACCTTTTTTTTTTTTTTTTTTTTTTTTTTTTTTCCAGATGAGCAGGCTGAGAGCCCTGACCACCTGCTGGGTGCAACTCTTCCAAAACGACTCGTCGGCCGTCCACCCTGCTCCCTCCCTGCTCCCTCCCTGCCTCCTGTGAGCACTGAGTGAAACACGCTGTGAGTCAGACAGTCCGGACCTGGTCCAAGAGCCGGGCCTGGGTTTGGTTAAAAGTGCTGGTGGTGAGCCATAAAAGGGCTGGGATCAAACTCTGAGCAAAGAAGAGGCCTCTACCCTCCGATTCGTGATTCATGAATGACTAATCTTCAATGTAAGCCTCCTCAAACACAATTTATTTTATTATTCACCCGCTAAGTATGCGGCAGCTGGACGTCTGCGGCGCCACACCCTCTGTAAACCCTGTTGGGGTGGAAGAGGGCCGAGCAGCGCTCGTGCGGTTTGTTATGGTCTGAAATGTTTGCTCTGAACTAATTTTTCCCACATCACTTGTGCTCTGAGTTGACGACAAACCAGGTAGATGTCAGAGAACACAAACCGGTTGTCAAAGACACTCCTTAGGTTTCACATTAGAACAGGGAAATGAGACATTTTTACTGCCGGGATATTTGAACATTTATCATCCGTGGACATCTCTAAAGATCCATTCAAAGTGTTTGTTTTAAAAAAAGATTTCAAAGTTGTGAGACTTTCTTTTTTTTTCCAGGAAGGGGAGAGGGGGAGGGTGGTGCTTTTATGCTGTAAGCTTTGAAACTAAACTACAGTGGGCCTATATAACAAAAAGTCTGAATACCTTTTGAAAACTCCACCAACCACAAGCCAAGAGTGATTTCCTGCAACTAAAACTTTCTGGAAGAAGCCTAAATGAAAAAAAGGTTTGATTCTAAAGAGTGCAGTGCACCCTGGGAATTGTGCCAAATGGAAGAGAAGACTGTTAAAGAATATAAAAACAAATAGAGAATTTGGGCGATCATCTCAAGGTGTTTATTGAAAGCCATTGTGGGAAATATAGGAACTCACCAACTGAAACCGCATGCGTTAATGGGCTCGTCAACCATGCACATGAAAACATGTTGTTAGAAATAACATGTAGATGTGGAAAAAACATACAAAAACTCTCCTTCAAATGTACAATATGGATCCTTCTACTTCTAATTACCCCTCTTGGTGTAATATGCTCGCCAGTTTATGTTCTTTGCCTCGTTAGGAGGATGGTTTTAAATAATTGATTTGGTGGATCCTTTCCTCTCCAATAAATAGCACTGTGGAAAAAACACAACCAGAAGTGTAGGTTTTACAGTGATGAATTAGGAGCTATTACATGGTGAATGTACATGGTATTGTTGTTAGACTTATTCATCATGCAGCGAGATATTTTTTGAAACAACTCAAGTGAGGAGCATTAACTTATTTTTCTGTGAACAGGGGCGACGCTTACATAACACCACCGGCCCGGGTGCTTTTTGCTCGCTGACAGCCGCTTACACTGGCAATGATTCCCTTCTTTATATGGGAAGTGACACTCAACACATGGGCTTCGAATTAACACGGGATCTTTCTGCACAGCTTGAGTATTATCTGAGACATCAACAGCTAATATCTGATTACGGACGTGGATGAAATAAATGAGAGAGAGAAAAGAGGGGGAGCCAATTTATGGGATATGTAGCTGCCTAATGCCAAATGCAAAGTAATACATGTTAACAGAGAAAATAGAAAATAAATTAATTCCACCGAGTAATTCTGTATTCAGTTTTAACTCGGGGAGTTTCTTTGATCTGGATAATTTTGATCATGTAGCTGTTAAATCGTGAAATAAGCCCTCGTTTTCTCACACGGCCTTTGGTGCTTTACTTAATCTATCAAAAGAGGATTTGGAGCTATTGTTTGGCGCTGTTGCCACGTTCCTGCTGATATATTTGCTCCTTGCATTGAATGTAATGTTTGCCAGATACAATAGCAGTTCATGAACTCGTGTGTGTCTAATGGATATCATTGCTGAAATTCCTCTCCATGCTCTTACCCAGGAGGATACTTTGTCACTTTGGTTTAAAGTTCTTCCCACGAAACCAGGCTGCAAAAGGTCGAGCCCCGTCTTTCTGACATCATCATTTCCTCGCATGTCCGGAGCAGAAGGGGTTACACGTGGTAACGCTGGCTTTACGGGGGGCGGGGGTCCTGTACGCGGGGTGGGACCACAGAGGATACCCGACTTCTTTTCCCATGTTCCCCCCAGCCAATGAAAACACTGGAATACGGCACGTTCCCATCAGCTAAACCCGGTGACACCGTGACCCCGGGAAAAGCGTGAGTAAATACCAAAGGCAAGGCCGGGCTGGGAGGAGGAGGTGGAGGGGGAGTGTGCGTGTGTGTGTGTGTGTGTGTGTGTGTGTGAGTGGGCGGCGGCAGGGGGTGAGTTAAAGTGCTCTGAAATGTTTCAAAACCTGCCCCGTTATGGATGTGGAGGCAGCACCTATTACCAGCCACCTGTGCTTCATTTAGGTTAAATCCTTCATTAGGCTTTAAAAGCTCATTTATTTTCATTTTCTAATCCCCTTTGGCTCTATTGCTTTTCTGGGGCTATTCACCTGTCAGATGCAATTTAATCCTGAAGAAGGTGGCCCTGGTTCAAGACCTGCAGGTGATACACACTTTTATTTAATTATTTATTTGTTTTGGTTCCTTTTCCTCCTTACCCCAAATTTCCCCTTCTCGTTGTTTTGTCTATATGTTGCTCCGTAGTTTCCTTCATTCATGAGCATTTAATACACAGCAGGTGCTGTAAACAAATAAACAAAATAAATACTAAAGTGACATAGCGGAATGTGATAGCATCATTTGTGGCTGGCGGCAAGACACAACAACAACGTTGTGTGACTCCTGTGTGTGGAGGATGTTTATTTCAGGATTTCTTTCTTTTCTGTTTTTCTTTTTTCTTCTTCTCCCAAGCCAGTCTGCACCATAGCAAATGGCCAAATAAGACGTTATAGCGTTCATGATTGCGGGATTGTAAAGACCAAAATGACATCCAGATGTTTCCAAATAAGCAGCCCCAGCCCTCGGTTTGTTTGTGTTACTACAGTAATGCTGTAAGTCCAAAAGCACACAGCGCGTGATGACTGCTCTCAGGCTGTAAATCTAAATGCAATATAATCTAATTCTTATGCTGCAATAAGTGTTTCCGTAGGTGTCAGTTATGTTGGATAATGTCAATTTTATAGTTTACGCGACTCTACATCTAACAAGGTTGAAAAACGTATTAAGCTAACTCAATAATTTTAGCTGCGGGTGCATTCGGCGGCCGTGTGTGTTGAAGAGGACACAGGTTTGGAATGTGTTTTCATAATTAGTCAACTTTGAACACGGCGCGCAGCATTGCAATGAGTGTGTTGCTTGTCTGCTTTCAGAGCGAACGCCCCCGCGACTCCAACCGCACTCCAAGAACGCTTTCCTCTCCTCAAGGCCGTTCTTCATTGTTCATAAAATCTTTTTTATATATCAGGGCCGAGCATCTGAGCCGAGTACATTTGTGAACAGTCCAAGGACGTCGGAGATGGACACAATATTGGGCGTCCTCGTAAGAACTCTCCACCGAATGCTTCGCATGCTTCCCAGGTCAGCTGGATTTGGTGGATATTTGAGATACGGACAAACATCCCACGCTAAATGCTACCAGCACTGACATTTTAACTCAAGAAGGAGTAACAAACTAAAATGATAGCATTGTCCCTAAGATAGTGTATAACTATTGTGTATAAGATAAAAACAATTCTAGATATTTGTGGAAACAATGTCCTCGCTTCAGGACTCTGGGTTGGAGGCAGCCCAGGATAACTGATACAACTCCTTGTTTCCCCCGTCTTTAACAAGCTTACATAGTTGTAAATGATATATGAATGACAGCTATCATTTAGTCATCTACATTTTAGAGAATTTATTGGGGAACATCCACATTCTGACTCTTTCAATCCGTTTGGACTAGCTTTCCTTCGGCAATGGGACACTAGTAATCCCAGCTTGATAAGATAACATTTAGTTCACGTTGTTTTGACACCTGCTGAGGCATCTTCTGCACACTCAAGGTCGACATACATAGAGTCGATTGCAGCCGCTGATGGCACCATGAACTGTGCGACCGCCATCTGCTTCCGATTTCTTTGTGGCTATTAGCGCTGATCTCTGTGAGCAGTGTGGTGCCGGCAGGAGGCATTTGTGTAGGCCAACCGGATTTTCCTGTTAGATGTTGGATTATTAAAGAAAATAATCACAGTGGCAAACAAACGTTCATGAAACATACGTGTTTTGTTCAGCAAGATAGTCTTCACAAATGCAAACCACTTATACACTTTTGAAGTGTAAATGCAATTTGCAGAGGTGAAGGGCAAACGTCAAGGCTAAAAACAAACAATAATAAAATGATAGAAAATAGTACAGGAGTGCTGAGATGCCGTCTCTTTTTGCCTGCAGGTATAGAGGCCTCAGAAACAGAGCTATCCTTTTGTGAATACAACCCGTTGATGTTGTGTTTGTCCCAGATTATTGAAAGGGAAGGGAGAGATGGCAAATGATCAGACTCGCAGCAACAGGAGCCTAACCTGTGTAACCTCATACTAAGTACTGCAGGGAGGGGTTTAAACCACACATGGGACCAAGCTGACAACATTGGTCCTCAGCTGGTAAAGTGCCTCTGTGATTGTTGGAAGTAAAGTAGTATACGATGGTCGAAGAGCAAAACATCCTATTTAAAAAATGCAATTTTTTGAGAATAATACTGTAGGAAGCCCTGTGATGTCATTACAATGAAGCCAAATCAAACACTGCTAATACACAAATGTCTGAGCAAAGAAATCAAGTTCAGTTTGACCTGGAATGATCAATGTTCCTAAAACGTCTCCACATTGCTGGTTACGGTGACCTGGAGTTCCAGGAGAAAAAGGTCACGGTAAACATGTGCAGTGAACTCATGAAGGCGTATCCTTCCCAGAGAACAGGGGCTTCCTCTGGAGCGGCAAACAGGACGTGGTGTTCTCCAGAAGAAGGGAAAAAAAAAGATTGAGTGTTCGGCAATGAGTCAGACCTCTGAAACACCATCGGGGGATATCCCTGCTCCAACTCCAGCTCAGGATCACCGCCAGAAAGAATGGAGGGGTGGATGTGCGTGAGTGCGCAGGAGTCCACACCCAGGCCTGTGCGCCGGCTGCTCCCCCGGCTCAGCACGGGTTTGGCTCAAACGTGTCAACTTTCAGACGTTCCCTGTCATCCTTGAGCTGCTCGCCCGAGCGCTTTTGAAAGCTTCCCGCTAATGCAGGGAACAATTAAGTTATCAAATGGACACAACCATTATGCAAAAGGCGGGTTATATTGCCAACAATTTGAACACTGTCTGCTTCCTGGAAGTGCAGACGAAATGTCGGGCACAATATTTCAAGGCTATTAACTTGAGTGCTTTTTTATTCAGTCTCATTACTTTTTAAACCGCATAGGAAGTCACGGAAATGTAATATTAATTTTTACACGGCTTTCATTTTCGTTCCTATAGAGCTGTTTCAAATTCAGGGATGTATTTTTATTTTCTTCTTAACGCGGGAGCACGAGGCCCAGCGTGCTGTGTTATTCTATACGTAGCGAGACCAAGTCACATCTTGCCGGGAGGGAACTTCCTATGCGTTCATCACGTATTCTGGGGTAAATGATGTGACAATGGACACGATGTCGGCGTGGATGTGACAAAGCAGAGGGTGAGGCAGGAAGTGAGTGTGTGTGCGTTAAGCCACGCAGCACATCTCAGGGAAAACGTGCACTCCACCCTTGGATGACAATCCTGCTTGCAGGCATTGAAACGCACCTTTCCAGGAACACGTGCACATCCAAACTTAGAAGGTATACTGCACAATGCAACATACATATATACACACACATATGCATACAGGGAGTATTAGCTGAATGTGAAAGAAAGTTGGTGAGAGAGAGAGTGAGATGTTTCAATAAATCTTTATTTTGGAATTTTCAAAAACTAGATAAGACCAATTTTGATCTACGAGAGCTCCCTAATTTAAGCCCTAATGAGAATTTTTCAAATGTGGGGAGCCTTATCATGAAAAATGGCTGGAGACCATTAATAGTTTATGGGTTGAGTTAATGATAGAGATGATTCCTAATTGAGCTCTACAGAGCTTTACTATCCGGTGGTCTTTTTCACCGGCGCCAGGAATCTCTCATTATTTCAGATTTTGTGAGGGAGGGAGTAAAAGAAAAAGGCATGCATAATATCACCTATTTTAGGGGAAAGATTAATTTATGTTCCAGAAAGAAAAAAAAAGAACCTGCTCGACTTTCACAGATCATAATGTTTCCGAATCAGAGGAATGAAAAATATATATATATATATATATATATATCTTTTAAATCAACTGATAATTCCACTGCAACATAAGAAGACAGAAAAAGATCTGAGGAGAAGAAATGGTCCACCCACACTCGGTCATCTCTGTTATGATACAGTTGCCATGGAGATTTAGTTTCCACATAACTTAAGCATGTCTTGTTCATTTTGGACTTTTTGTTATCCAGCGGCCGAGCGGCCGATCACGCCGCCCCGAGTCGACGCTTTCCACTGAGGCTGCATTCACACAGAGCCGCCGTTGGAGCTTATAAATAGGCATTACCATAGGAACACGTCATGTGCCTGTTGCTGCCTGGCTGCCAAACAGTCAGTACAGTAAACACCAGGTCGCCATGGCAGCGGTCTGAGAGGCTGACAAAACAGCGGAAACAGGAAGGGATTCCCTTTCAGCCCAGTGACGGCCGCGCTGTCACGTGGATTCCCATCAACCTTTTCCCTGGCACGGTGGCCGGGGGCTTCCCCCATCTTGCTCAATCTTGCCAACTGGTCGGCGGTAAAGCCCCCCCCCCTCGGAACATGTGGCGGCTCTAATTACCGCGCCACACAGGCCTCGGCTCAGGAAAAAAAACACACAGAAATTGGGCTCAATGGCTGTGTGCTGCTACTGCACGGGCCGAACGCTTGCTGCTCTCAGGGCTGAGAAATGTGCTTGAATATTAACGATTTACAATCTGCAGGCAAGGAAGATTACAAATCCAACTTCTAAAGAGGTAATATATATATATATATATATATATACATACACACACACGGCTCCCAAGTCAGCCTCCAGCTCTCAGACTGAGGGCAGATTTCCAACATGGCAGATGGTGACTGTGAGACAGTCAGTGGAGAGGAAGAGCTGAGTTTAAACTGCAGAGGAAGCCAGTGTGTGTGTGTGTGTGTGTGTGTCCATCTGCATCGATAGAATAAATGAAATTCAAACACCCCTCTAACAAGCTCTCCCATCCAGCTCTTGAGGCTCCTGCTTCACCCTCAGAGTAACAAATTGCTGTTATGACATTGTTAGATGTCAAAACAGAGTTGGCTCATAATTTGTTGTGGGAATTAGAAACATTCTCCCTCTGTTACTAGCTTTCTATTTTGGGGAGGGGGAAAATAAAACCTCAGTGGACCCTGTTGAGATCGGGAAGGAGATGGAGGCATAAATAGCCTTCCTGTTTGAACTTCAAATAAACACAGCTCACGATGTCACACAAAGCCGTCCTAATGGGGCGGTTAGATCCGCTTCTGCAAAAGTGACATTTTGACTTGGCTGGGCTGTAAATTTCACGCTCAGCAGTTTCCTTTGACTGGAGTCACAAAGAAACGCAAAGGATTTGACGTTTAAGCTCTCAAACTTGATGTTCATCGACGGCCCTAAAAAGTCCTCCGTCGCCTGAAAAATGTAACATGATGCCTTCCTCCCACACTCTTAATTTCCATTCCAATGAATTCCAGTCGGGGGAAAAAAAAAAAAGAAAAGAAAAAAATTTCTGCAAAGTACTTAAAATTCCAGAAATTAACATTGTTTTGTGCGACTTCTCTGCTCAGCAGATCCGCGAGGATGCATATCTGAGCAGGGATCCCCAGTGGGGAACACGCTCACCCAAACCTCGCTCAGATCAGTCGGCGAAACCCGCTGCAGCTCCCGCAACCGAGGGAATTCCTCTCAGAAATATTTGCTTTTTTGTTCTGGTGAGGAAATGAGGGTGAGGGGGAAGTGTGTGTGTGTGTGTGTGTGTGTGTTTGTGTGGGAGGGTTGCTGAAATTGAATCACCATGGTAACTTCAATAACATTGCTCTTCCCCCTCCCCACACACTCACACACACACACACACACACAAGAGGAAATGAGTTTCGAAACGGAGCAGGCGCTCCAGCCATCATTTGTTTCTTTGACGCCTGCCAAGCAACAGAGACATCATTGACTTGATAAGGACTTACTGATATTACAGCGCGGGGAGGCCGGGCGCCGCTAAAATGCTAATGGTTCACAGCACTTCGTTGCAAGCAATAGAAGGACATTATTAAAGTATATTTATGTGCACTCTAACCCAATGTGCATTCCACTTGCTCTCCCTCTGTCGCTCGCTCTGCAGTTATGCCTAAAGAAGCGTCCCAGGAATCTGGAGACGCTGTCAGACGCCCCAGGGCCACATTTGACAGGAATGTGGCTGCAGCAGGTTCCTGCTGTGAGACCCATGTACAGCTGAGGATCGCCACTCTTCACTGCTCACAGTGAAAGCACTATGTAGGTTTTCAATTAATGATTTCATTTCATATCAAAAGAAAAATGAATGAAGCAGCAACCAGGAGCAGTGTGATGATAGCGTTACATGCCTTGAGATACAGAGGTGGCACGACCAATGGATGACATGAAAAAATCAGGGTTCATAGTGAAAAACCCCTCGGAGACGTATCATCCGAATCTGTGGTTCCTCTCAACTTTATGGAGACGTTTAGCTTTGTTTAGCTCATTTTGGCACAAATGTAGCTCACAATTTATGTTTTTTTTTTCATTTTATCCAGCCAGAAAACTCCACCCGGTTTCCTGCGGGCATCACAAATAAAAAGTTGGCGACAAATTGGCGTTGCATCTCGGTCTCGGTTATGTTTTCTTGTTTGAGTTATTTCCTGTTTTTGTATTGTTTTGTTTCGGTTAGTTTACTTCACTTCCTGCTCTCGTGTGTTTCCACCCTTTGTGGTGACCGACTCGTCCTGATTAGTTTCACCTGTTCCTCATTCCCCTTCCTCCCTGGTGTGTCTGGTGTGCTCCTCTTTGTCTCTGCCAGTTGGTCTCTCTAGTTTTGGTAAGTACCGGCATTCGTTTCCTAGGTGGCCAGAAACACCAGAAAAACTGCCAAACAAATAAAAAAAAAGAATTAATGCAACTTTTAAGGACATGACATATGACGTGATATTTTTTGGTTGGCAGGCCTCAACGTGGTGCACTGGAAAGCAGACACATGTCACATGGCAGCACGACTGCGGCTCCTCATGTCTGCTGTTTCAATGAAACATCGAGGAGACAACGAGCCGCCGTAAATGGCGAGCTTTTCTGAGGCCCTTCCGTCGCGCGACACAGTCAGGACTCCTCATGATGGTCAGCACCCCTCGTCCCCCAGCCTCCCCCTCTCCCATGTGCCACTGGACTGTAAAGCCAACAGATACCTGACACCATGTGTTCCCTGTGCAGTAATGAGCGCTCCTAGCGCCGCTTTTATGGCAGCCGGCCTCTGGAGGCCCCGGTGATCAGGGACATGTCCGGGCCTCAATTAGAGCTGCTGGAAGATGGCCCTTTCTCGCTCAACCAGAAGCAGCTTTTACGCGGTCAACACCTCTCTGGTGCTGCGTGTATTCACTTCATGTTGCAGTGTTTAAATTGGGGGAAAGAAAATCATGCAGGCTGCGGTTTGAAAATGTACAACCAACTCACAAGATGGGCATTGAAGAGAGGAGAGAGAGGCAAGGAGCATGCATATGAGCCGGAGGAGATGAACAGTGGTGTGAGGACAGGGAGAAAAGAGGAGACAGAAACTGAAGATGAGATGAAGACGGGGAGAGAGAGAGAGAGCAACGAGGAAGACCAAAGGCATGTGGAGTTCACCATCACTTTGCCTGGCTGCGCTGTGATTAAAGCGAAGCGCCCCTGGAGAGAGAGGCGGCTCCGGGCCTGCCCAGTCAGTTCTCCCGCTCCCTTGATCTCCTGCGTGTCGCCCACAGAAACTCAACCGCCAAAACCTCCAGGAAGGGCTCCCCTTTTTTTTATTACGCCGGGTCCCCCGTCGGCTCCGAGGAATGTGCAAAGCAAGCACAGTTTGTCACGGCACCGCGCTCCTCTCAATTCAGAGGAAGGTCTGTCTTGGATGAGCTGCTGCCCTGATCCTGAGGATGTGTCGTCTTTCTTTTTATGTTTTAATGAAGATATCTTTTGCATTTCTGAAAGAGCCTCGCTACACGAGAACTTGTCAACCTCCAAGATTAGGTAAAAAGAAAACATTTGGCAAGTGATTTTAAGTTCTTGCAAAAAAAAAAAAAAAATAGTGAAAATAAGCCTACTAAACCTTGATTAATCCCCTGAGGAGGCTCTATCCTCATTTGATCGGAGCGCCCATTCTTTCAGGAAAAATGTATAAATCAGAACCTTTCAGACTGGGAGCTGGGAAGGGGGAGAGATAGAGGGCTGTGACTCTCAATCTTAATTAAATTTGCCATTTGGTGGCGGTGGGTGGACTGATCAGCCGTCGTGGGCCTCGGCCCCTCCCTTGACCTTTTTTTCTTCTGGTCAAGTGACCTTCACTCCCTGTCTGCGGAGCGTGTGACAAGGAAGGAAAGCGCCCGAGGGGGGTGAGGGAAGAAAGGCCGTGACATTACACACATTGGTAAGGCGCAGCAGCCGGGATAATTACACCGATACTCACTTAACATGCATTGCAGGCGAGCATATCGTTTATCAGCTGCATGACCTCTAGCGAAGGATCTCTTCCTCTGATCTGTCTAATTATTCCGGCTTTTTTTTCTTTTCCTTTTTCTTTTTTCCTTTGCCTCTTCCTTTCCGCCATCATGAGCAAACTGAAAAACCTTTTGTGTGTGCGTGTAATCTCAAACAAGTCAGAGTTGTAAACATCACAGCTGGCTGGGAGGGTGGATTTCGGAAGTGATTCACTGATGTTTTGTGCACGATTTAAATTAATTCCAGTTTTCCCCCACAGCTATTTTCTATTATTTCTTCTGTAAAAATAATTACACGTATCCTTCTTCTCAATTCTCATGCCTGTGGCCGATTGAAGCTCTATGGGGGTTTTGGATGTCACTCTAAATTTGTCTAATGTGGCGTAAAGTGAGTCCTCCTCGGTTGAGATACCTTGTCCCACACAGCTGCTGCAACAAGACGATGAGCTTTTGCTCTAAATGCTAACACCAGCATGCTAACATTCATATATACAATACTTCATTATGTTGTTAATTGAGATTTTCGTGGATATTCTTCTTTTGTTTTCTTACTTTTATTTATTTACACACACAAAATGTATGTTAAATGACCACATTGACAATGCTAACATGGTACAATGTTCACCGCCTTAAGTTAGCATCCTGCTAACATTGCACTAAACAGCAGCACTGCTTAGGCTGATATTAATAGTAAATAATAATAATAATCAAGTTTTTGGTCATAAACAAAGGTTTGGACGAACTGAAATTATGACCTGATGATGGAGACAAGGTCAGGTCATCAAAGTTGTTGCAAGTCATCCTCCGGGGACCACGAATGAATGCACCGCAATCTTTTAGTTCGCTTTCAAGACATTGTATTCTAAGAAATGTTAAGAAGAAAAGACCGAAGATCACCAAAGTTGTTAGAATACATCCTCTTGGGAACATGAATGTCTCGACTAAATATCATGGCATTCCATCCAACCGCTGTTGAGCTATCTCACTTTAACCGGGCCGTGCATCCATCTCAACCCGCCTTCTGCAACAAGACAAGAATGTGATGTATAACTTAGAAACATGCTGAAAAAATAAATAAATGCCTTCACTGACATTAAGATGTTCCCCATTCTTGGCAGAAAAACAGAGCACATGCGGCGAGGAAGCAGCCAAACAGTGTGAAAGGTAGAACTGTATTTAATATAATATGTGCCATAAACCTGCAGCTGATATTTCTGGGTCACTTATCTGCAGGGAGCTACTTCTAACCTGTCAGCTCATTATGTAACACGTTGGCTTACTTTACCCTATACACTGTCTGTGATTTTCCACTCGGCCTGTATATTCCATGGGTTACTGTTTTGAATGCAGGTGAAACCGACAGGATTTGAAGCATGGATTTCTCTGTTAAAGCGCTCGGGGTGCGGATAAATCGGCATGAAGAAAAGGAGAGCTAACCGTGTCAGAGCCGAACTCTGTCCGTTTCTTTTCCTCCTGCACATATTTTGACTTTATCCATGGCCGTGCCGCTTTCACCGTATTTTATAACTACTTTATAGAGCGGCTTATGCAGACTGGCGGCTGGTTGACAAGGAGGATACAACGACGAGCTCAAGCCAAAGCCAAGAAAGTGTTCCAGAGACTGTCGACACTCTTCATCCCTCCACCAACAGGCCTCACTGCAGATCATCTGGCTGCTTTGAGGGCTAAAGGACCAGAACCGTGCTGTTCACCGCTAACCACGCTTCTGTGCCTAATATTCATTATGTATTTCTACTGTTCAAGGTATCTCTTTTATTTCTATCACTTATTCAGTGTGATCCCTCACCGCAGAGTTCAAATCCATGCTTTAACATTCATCATCAAACAGTCAACAGGAAGCATAACGTTGCCAGGGAGACAGTGTTTTTTATATCTGCACCAAAGTCACACTGCATGTGCTGTGCAGTAGTTCCTGTGGTGTGACCACAAGTGCGAAGACTAATTGCTTTTCATTCTGAAGAACAGATCATAATTTGCTGAGTGTGAGGCAAGACATGAAGCTATAAGGAGGCGTTTCTGAACATCTTTATGGACGGTTATCCTCAGCCCCTCACGGCCAACAAGCCAAAAGAAAACCATGCAGCGGTGTGCTGCCGTGAATCTGTTATCTGTGCATCCCCGGGCACATTTATTTTCCTATAAATCCTGTTTTTTTCAGCAGTACCTGACAACCATGATGGCGTGTGCAAGAAAAAAAAAGCAGACAGAAAGGTCTGATGGGTGCTGTTTCTGAGGGGACAGACAGAAAGGATGGACATCTGACTTTTGAAAAGTGAAGCATCAATGGTAACATGTATGAAACGCCGCAGAGCGGCTATTACCCCCGTTTATGTAACGCTGTGCGTTTTGAGATCCTGCAGCAGTCGAGCGTGTTGCACACACAGTTTGTTTTCTCCACCAGATCTTCAGGACTGGAGAACTCTCAGGCGACAGCCACACTAATACGTCGTCGTTTTGAATGGTCTACGTCCACACGGCAACCTTTGAAAACGCATGCACTGCACGTTGCGGTTTTAACAGGAAGCATATTTTCTACACACTGCATTTGGTTTAGTTGGAGAAAAGATGTCAGCGGAGCTGTATATATCTACACACAGGAAATGGGGTTTAGGCAACAACACCACACACCACAAGTAAAAGCTTCAGAGTTCAAATTATTTTAAGTCTAAGAATAAAAGGATAAAATCATTTAAGCTTGTGTTGAATGTAGACTTTATTTTAGGGATCCAACCAAAACCCTGTTGACTTCAAGACCCAAAAAATGCCAAAAAATATACATTTTTAAGGACAAATTTCTGCACAACTCTATGCTGAGAGATTCACGGCAATGTTGTGTATGCTGTGGTTAAGTTCAACGGTGAAACTCAGTTTTCTTTTTTTTTGTCTTTTTTAAGGAAACCATGTAGGGGTTCTCTGCTATTTAGTTTCTCCTTGTCTTTTGGTTTTCCATCCGGGGAGAGGGGTCCTCCTCTGTTGCTCTCCTCAAAGTGCCTTCCTTTTTTTCCCTGTGAAAGGGTTTTTTAACTGTTTTGGGGGAGTTTTTCCTGATCCAATGTCCAAGAGACAGGGATGTTGTATGTGTACAGATTGTAAAGCCCTCCAAAGCAAATTTGTAATTTGTGATTTTAAGCTATACAAAATTAACTGAATTGAATTGACTCATTAGAATAATGGAGTTTTTATTATTTTCACCTTGACACTTTTTGTTTACTCTTAACCTTCTTCATATTATATAATTGTCATTCATTGTTAAGATTAAAGTGCCTCACCAGCCTTTTCTTTGCAAAGCTTGGGTAACCCCTTTTTGTTCCTCCTTGAGTTCCCCCTCACATAAAGTTGAGGTTGTGTAAGTCAATATCTAAAAGACTCTTTCATATCTCAAATGGAAAGGTTACCTTAAGATACAGCACTAGGGTGCAAAACACAATTTACCCTATAGCCCCAGGGAAGCCATTAAACACACATTCTGGCACATGGATGAGTGAAAAATCACCTCAGCGACGTCAGACGCCTCTGTCATGATTCTCATATTCATCTGTAACTCTGCCTCGCACAGCGCCATGGATTCACTTCTGCTGGCAAGATGCTAATTGATGAGAAAGGATGAACGTGTGAGCGCAGAAAGCGGGGAAATGAAAAGGGGGCAATAATGAAAAACATTACAAAGTTAAATATTAGCAGCTCTCTATAAATCAGGTGACTTGAACCATGCAGAAAAGGCCATCCATCACAGAGGTGGGGTTAAAAGGTCAAAAGGACTGAGAGATGTTGGACGCTAGAAGGTCTCTCCCCTCCCGGGGGAAAAATGTCACCGGTCCCCGAGTGAGGCGAGACGAGGGTAAGCCATCGCTTTTGTCCGCCTAGAGCTTAACCCATGTGCTTCCAGTCGGTTGCTATTGACCATACACCCGAAGAAAAGAAGAAGAAGATGCTTAAGAGCAAATGGCCGCGGCGTAACCCTTCGGCTGTTCTCAATCCTTCATCCTGAGTGATGGCTCTCTCCGCCACATCAAGTCTTTTAATCCACATTCACTGTACTGCCTCACTTATGTGTCAAAGTGAAAAAGTTGTGCTGCTGCACTTCCATGGTTCTTCACAGCCTCTTGGTCAATATTTCTCATCAGGATGGGAAAGAGTGGAGGAGGGGTGGGGGGGGGAGACAAATGACCTCCAGAGCATTGACCTTGTCTTGGTTATTGGCAAGGGGAGACAATCTAAAGAACGTTAACGTTCCCAAAGTTCAATTTCTGCCCGTCGTTTTCACATTCGGCCATTAAATCCATCAACATTACTGCCGCTTAATTAGATCATTACCACGTTTCCCAGAAGCATTCCCAAAATGGACATTGGCACGTAATGATTGAAATGATGTAGTGGGCTCTGAGAAAACGTTTGCAAAAAAAAAAAAAAGTCGTAAATGATATAAACCATGTTAACATAAGCTGGCATGTAAAGGGCGATTTGGAAATTAATGAGCCTATTTTAAAATATTAATTCCAAATGCGGTGCCCGATCTCGCCGCGGAGCGCTAATCCGGGCGTGTAACGCGGCGTGAACGGAGAGCGCAGAAAACACTGCACCTGGTGAGGAGGCTGAGGCGATGCGACAGGAAACCCAGGAAAATATGAACCAGAGATGAGGTTTTAATGAAGGAGCGGACGCCTTAATGAATCCCCCCCAACCCCACCCGCTCTACATGAGCATCTCCTGAGAAGCAGCCTTGACATTCTTGATAGTCTGATACTGTATCCACATCACCAAAAGCTCCCTTTAAGGATCCCTCCCCTTGTCAGAGGCCTCATCCTCTCCTCCACAGAGCCAACAGTCTGTGTGTGTGTGTGTGTGTGTTGGGGGGAGGCTAAGGGGCAGGTAGTGCTTAATCAGCATTTCAGAGCCGCTCTAGTGTCAATTATCCCAGGCCGTGTTCCCTCCAGTCTGCTCACGGGTCAACGTGTGGAACGTCTGAGGATGACATCACCCGGCCTGGGAGACCAGCACAAAGAGCACTTGATTTCCACACCCCGTGTTTTCCACTTCTCACATCGCTTTTGCCGTTTACTATGAAGGATCATCACAGGGTTATGACAGTCACCCTGGGAGGCATTCGTGTGTAGTACAATTTAAAATGCCATCACTCAGTGTGAAGCTTCATTTATTAATTTCTTTTTATGTATCTTTTCCATTAGCTCCAGATGTCATATATGTCAAAATTGTTTTTGCATTTGTTATGCACACAGAGGGGACACTCTGTATGCTTTGCTGGCAGACTGTAGCATAATTCACTACTCACCCCAATGACTGCTGAATATGAAACATGCGCTCAGTATCAAGCCACTCCTGTCACGGAGCCAGCGGAGTGGAGCTGGCACGCCTGAGTCTACTCGGGACTTGTAAAGAGGCAGACTTAATGGTTTCAAACAGAGATACTAAGGCCGTAGATCTCAAACATTACAGGCCAGGGAGTGGTGGGACGGCTGCGTCTGTTTACCAGTTTTCAGCAGCTTCTGGATACATAATCTCGTGCTGTAGGTCTCTTCAGTTTTGGGCGGATGACAGAAATATTTTGCTCATTAAATGTCAGATGTGAGGAAAGCCAGACAGTCTTAACAGCTCTGGGAAGCTGCTCTGGAGGTAAGTTCGGACCGATGCTGGCTTTAGAACAGCAGGACTGGAGCCATGATGGCCTCCTTGAATGTACAAAATACAATAATAAAGTTCTGAGACGTTAATTGGAGTTATTTTCTGAGTAGTTTCCTTAAATATTTAAATGAATCAGCGTACCAATGATTTCTTTCTATATTTTAAGAATCTATAGACCTATACAATTAATTCAAAATTCACTCCAGCAAAAAAAAAAATGAATATAAGAATTTGTAATGTTATTCAGCCTAACACAGCCAACTAAATGTGGGCAAGTGCACATTCCTCGCCACTTTTCGCCACGAAATAAAACGTGCTGTTTCCAGTGTGCCGCTGGGCCACAGTAATTAAAGAAGGATTACATATTTTTTCTTCAATATTCATACTGGGATTTTTTTTTCGAAACAGCTTTTCCGTTCAGAATCTGCTTATAATTTCGATTTTGAAGTTTTTTTTCTGTTTACGTAGCAGTCATTAAAGAAATTACAAAGATTACTTCACAAAGCTGTAAAGTTTGGGTGTCTCATAAGCCTTCACACTCACACATTATTATTATTATTATTATTATTATTATTATATTTCATCATCTTACCTACCCGTAGAAATATGCCAACACCAACTCAGCTGTGCACAGCTATTTTTGCTCTCCTAGTCAGGAAAGAAAAACTGTCTACGGTTCAGACAGCCAACAAGCTTCTACCTCTCTCTTATTTATGTCTTCACTTATCATTTTTCTCTTTATTTTGCTGGTAAATATGTGTTTTTGCTTCACACTGTAACACATTCCTCCCTCCACGAACACCTGACGACATTTGATCCAACAAGTTAAACTTTCACTACAAGTGCTGCAATTCAGACGCCTCCTTGTTGGTGCCGTAATCCGAAATAAAAGATCTCAATGAAACATAAGACCATTTATTTAGCATAAATCCTGCTTAGCCCTTAAATGTGCAGCCAAACTTGGGCACACCGCGACAACAACCAGATGATCTATGGATCGCAAACTGTATTTACCATCTAAATTGCTTCCCCACAATGCCAAGATGATGACAGAGATTAATCGGTTAAAGTGCCCCCCAAACACACCTTCAATACGGTGGCACATCTCAGGTCGCACATTTCCAACTTAAAAGGCAACATTTGTATTCCTGAGGAGCCTCTCGCTTTACGATATTACCGCCAGGAGACCGCGAGCAGGGGCCCCGGCTCTCCACGTGTGGGCTCCAATTCAACCGTCATCCATTTCCCCCGCTATCTTTTTATCATTACGCAGTCTAATAAATGTGCCGCGTGCTCATGTGACGCCGCATCATACATCAGGCAAAGTGACCCGGGTCAGTGCATCGCCGACCGCCAAGGTCACGCTCTCTTCCGCTCGTGTTCACCCGCTCACTACCGAGGGGGGGAGGTAATCTTTTTCATTTTTTTCCTTGACAGTTGAAAATGTTCTCTGACAAAGTAATAACCTCTTCCACGTCCCCCTTTGAATGTCTAACAATGTGTCTTCTAAAGGGAAACGACAAAGGTGCACGAGCCGCAGGGGTTGCGTCGCGGTTGTTTTGATCCGGCAGGTCGCCGCTGACAAGTGCACTTCAATGGAAGCGGCGGGTTGTTCTTCCCACTGTGGCGGCTTTACAGTGGGTTTGGAGAGGATTCTTTCGTCGCCCACATCAAACACAAACAGCATAATATCACAGTGTCGCGGTCCTTGAATGTGTGTGTGTGCATGTGTGGGTGTGTGTGTGTGTGTGTGTGTGTGTGAAGGTATCCGTGTTGAGGTGTACTGTGCAACCTGCACGCCCTCCTGCAGATGGAGGATTAAAAGAACTTTCAGACTGGAGGCCAGCCAGCACATTTTGGTTTACCATAGCGCCTTGGTAGAACACACACGCACGCACACACACACACACACACACACACACACACACACACACACACACACACACACACACACACAGTTGGTTATTTAAGTGTGCGATTTTTTTTCTTCTTTTTTTCTCCCAGCACATTGGATCCAAGGCTTGGCAGCGCATGTCCGGCTGTCTCCCAGCGATCACTCATCTGAGGCGAGAAAATCAGCAGTGGCCCCAGAAACCCAACGCGCTGATTGGAGCCAAATTGGAACAAGGCCTCCAAATCAAAGGGTCGTTCCCGGCTACGTTGTACATTGCAAAGCGAGGCTGTTATAGCACGGGATGAGCTGTCCCAGACAGCGGCCGCAATGAAAGACCTCCTTCTATCTGTCTTTTTGAAGACCAAAAAGACGACATGACAAAGTCCAGCACATAGACAGCCCCCAAAATACCACCAGCTCTCACAATGGCACCGCAGAGGAAGAGCAACCAGCAGCAAAGACCGCTTGATGTATTGGCGCTTTCAGATATGTCCACTTTCTCTTTTTAATCTGCTGCTGACAGGAATGAATAGCCTCAGTCTGTGTGTGTGTGTGTGTGTGTGTGTGTGTGTGTGTGTGTGTGTGTGTGTGTGTGTGTGTGTGTGTGCATGTGTGTGTGTGTGTCAAAAGGTAGGGCTGCATCCCTCCCATGGGGAAAGTGTAATGACTGTGCCACTAATAGAGAATCATTATAAACAACTTTAGCAGATCAAAGTAGAGATGTATTCATTGAAGTCCAAGGAAGCGAGGGATGACCGATAGATACATCGGTGGTCCCTTTCAACGCCTGTCCACTGTGCTCTCTGAGAGATGCAACATGACGTCTCCCACAGCCTTATAAATGTCCAAACCTGGGTTTAAAAGTGAGCTTGTTAACTTTTATAGGTGTGTGTAGGATCACGTCCCATAAATTACAATAAACAGCGTTTGCATCAGGTGCGCACAGCCTTACATGGAGGGCTGGCACCCGTTGGATTTTTCCGAGGAGACGCTGTTTATGGAAGCAGGGCAAGTGAAGGTCGAGCCTTTTAATGTGATTTGGAGACAAAGGCCAATAAGAAAGAGAATGCATGAATATGAGACGAAATACTTAAGATGCAATGAAGATGCACGTAGCAAAATATATATTCTCCTCTTTGTTTGTGTAAGGAAATATTGATGATACTGCAGCTGCTGTGCACGTCTTTCAAAAGAGGATAAAATGGTTTTTGGACGTTTTCCAAAATACGTTTCAAAACTGTTGACTGACATTGAAGCGCCTGCGTTGTCAGGGGTCATTGACTACCGTACATATTTCTTCCAAAATAATAATTCACATGGGGGTCCGAGGGGACGTGACTTTGCCTCTCTTTAGTGCTGGGAGCAGGAGAGACAGCTGTCCTTTTCTAAAACACTCATTGTGTTGTTCATTTCTATTCACGACCGGCTTTCTCTCGGACAATTTAAGCTAGTTAGCTTAGATCGCTAATTTTAGCACCGATTCTTGTGACAGTAGTATCCCAATCGGAACCAAAAGTCCCCCCCTGGGAAGCTGCTAATGTGGGGGGCGCTTTTAGTGCAGAGAAATGAATATAGCTAATGGTAATCTCTTGACCAAAAAAGGACAACAGTCTAAACAAACAAGGGTTTCATTGACTGATTTTCTATTCGTTTTGTTTATAAATTTGTCTCAGTTCCACTTTAATTGACTGCCATCTCTCATTGTCCCCAGGACTCAAGTCCACCTTTCTCATGATCATGATGTAAAATCCCTGCTATACATCACGAGTGCACAATGGCATTTGTGTTCCCATGTGATAGAGAAAAGTGCAAAGATCTGTGATGAAGTCCATCCTGTCAAGTGTTGATTTACAGGTCAGGTCTATGCTGTGAATTTGTGCATGAGCGCATGTGCTGGCATGTTAAGTGTGTGAAAATGCCTGTGGTCTTTTTTCATCTCTTAGATTAATTTGTGTGTGTGCGAGTGTGTGTGTGAGAACGCTCCCTCCTGGCTCTTGCCAAGCCAATATCTATTTCTTCACCACTTACCTTTTTAATCTTTGATTACCATGCGGCAGTTTTCCAAAACTCCTCCGCAGTTGAGTGATTTTGAGTTATTATTTTCCTGCTGTGTCCTGTACGAGAAAAGAGGCTAACTGGCACCAAGAACTGTTAATTACTTAATTATTGAGATAAGAAAATGGTCAGGAACAGAATTGCCAATGATTAATGCAAAGTCTGAGGAGACTTTGCTCTCTCTCTCTCTCTCATTAGAATTCAGTTTTAGATCATCTATTTAAACACACACAAACACATTTCAGCTTGTTGTTTTTACCTCAGATCACTAACTCTGCTTCCCGAGTATATCTCTTTTTGTCTTTTGTCTCTGCCCATTAACATTCAATTGAAAGTGCATGAATATATCAACGGCAGATTCATCATGTCTCCCTTTCTCTTCCCTCATGAATTATGGAGCACCTCCCCCTGGTACATTTAGTCCCGACACCAGTAAATTAAATGCAGTGCCGCCATGCCACACAGTGAGCAAACGGGCCAAGCAGGGATATTTTGTCCAGCTTTTTTTTGGCTAAAACATGTATATACCCCCTCGGTGTTTCCAGGCATTGCAACCGCACAGAAAAACTACAAGTAGGCTTTTGTACTTAGAATAAAAGGCGGTGTGGGGGTGCGGGCGGAAAGAAAATTCAATTTATGACATCGCTCACAGTTAACCAAAAAGCTGCCCAGATATTAAAGCCATCAGCAGCCAAGTGAGTCTATTCAACATGACTGAATGTGCAGTAATATAGGAATGATGTAACCATAATAATGGTGGAGTAATTTAACACAGGCCAATGCGTGTGTGTGTGTGTGTGTGTGTGTGTGTGTGTGTGGTGCAAAGTATTTGACCTGAAGGCAAGAGAACAGTTATGAGTGACTTTTAAATGCTACATTTCACACACGATATTCACCTCAGCTTGTGGTGCACGGCTTCCCACTGCTCCATATTTCTCTGCCGAAGCAGGCTTGAATGAGGGCGCTGGCCCCCTCCTGGCCCCCTGATTTATAGTGCGATGGTAGTAAAATGGCAGACTAGGATAACATGGGTGGTAATAAATGACTATAAGACAGCGACTAGCAGCTGTTAATGCCACTGCCATTAGACTGAAAAATGAAGGGCGCCAGCGATTTCGTCAGATTTATACATTTTCTCCACGCCATGCATTAGTGCATGTCATGCTAAAGTGGCGATCCATATACAGGCGTTAATCGTCCGCTGTGCAATTTGGCCGTGGCCAAAATATTATGCCGGGATTTCTTGAGTGAGCCAGGCCTGTATATATCGAGCATCTACAAATCACTCCGAGGAATCATCTTGAAAGTCAAAGTCTCTGCTACGTCAGAGTAGGACTTGAGAGTTATTCATGAAGTTGAAGCCGGGGGAGGGAATGCACCTCGAAGACAACAACCTTGAAGACCAACAGAAGATAGAATGAGATCTTTGTCGATCCCACGCTGAGTCAAAGAAGCAGGTGGTTGAGTGATGAATGAAAATTAAAAAGGATGAAAAGAATACAAAATAATTCAAGTAATTACAACTTAGTGAAACAGTTACTTTGAATATGTGTTGCATTGTACATTTGAGGGTTTAATGTAATTTTCAAGTTACCTGTCCAAACTGATTACGAAATTCGGAAGCTTGAAATAGAATTGTTACTTGTAAAGTAATTTCACCAGTGTACTTGGCAGTAAGCAAAGTATAATTTTTATTAATATAATGTTTACCAATTTACCAATTGTATACTTAGGCTGCAAGACTCGCTGGTGATATGATGACGTAGCTAAAGTCTAAAGCCTAAAATAGTCGATGACTAATGGTGCATTAAATGTCTCCAAGTCATCCCTGTAATGGAATATACATCCCTGTAGGAATATATATAGTAACTCATGTCTGGAGCTCTGCCACATACTGAGTTATTAAAGAAATATGCTCTTCTATTGTCATAAATGTAAGACCAGTAATGCAGCAGACAGTCCTTTGAGAGTTAGGACGGATATTCGTACTCGAGACATTTAATGAGCATGTGCCCAATGATCTTTTTAAAACCAGCTCACGAGGAGAAATATTCTTTGTTTGAAAAATGTCTGCAGATCATCCATGCTGAGCCCTTCTCATCAGTGGCTTTGGTGGTGGTTGTCTGTGAGAATAAAGAGACAGCCCAGCTGATAGTGAGAAAAAGGATGGGACATGTAGGTTTGTTTTACATGGCCAAGGACAATTAGAGGCTTCATCGAGCATGGCCAACAAATAATGTCCAGTCACCTCCCTCCTTCCTCATTTCTGGATGACTGGGCCCATATTCGTATTCAGTGCTGCAGAGGACACCGAGGACCAATAGCTGTTAAGGGATGGGGAAGAGCTGTAATTATGAAGGGATTGTCTCAAGTTCAATTGGCTTTGTACACACCATTTAAAGCCAGACGAGTGTATGAGGTGAATTACAAGAAGCCTTTCTACTGCACGCCACGGAGAAAAATCACAGCTCCCTGATGTTAAGTTGGACTCGTAATTGAGATGTGACATCTTGACCGCGGTGAAGAGTCCTCATCTTCGCACTTTTAAAAAAAAGTGGCGTATTCATCTGCATTTATATCCGAACGGCAACAGACGAATCCGAGGCGCTTTGGTGTTGGGGAAAACAAAGCTGGCACCGACATCTTTAATGATGAATGAAAGCAGTGTTTTCTTTTCAAACAGGCTTTTCAGATATGCCTATCTGTGCATTGATTAAAGGCTGTCGATGATGGTGAAATAGGCTGGATAACATCTGTAAAAATGGCCTTTGAGAGATGGCTATGAAAGCAGATGTTGGCCTTTCATCTCTGCATCTGCGTGGGGCCATTACGGACTTTTCTGTGAAAAATAATTACTGTGCCTGTGAGTATGATGGGCCAGTTTTAAGTGGACCTTATTCTTCATGATCTATATGTATTGTCTTACCCTGTCAGTGGCAGGAAATAGCCCAGCCATTCATTTCCCATGTCAAATACAGAGTCAGGGATATTTTTTGCCATAAAGCACACATGCCACTTCAGACTTGATAGTGAATGTGTGCCTTCGTATGAATTGTTGGATTTACATGAATATTTATGGAATCATAGTGGGAGTTACAGCATGTGAGGTAATTACATTACAGATAGAGGGAATGGATGTGAGTCAAAGCATATTTTACATTCTCATGTACAAATTGGCCATTGTAGTAGAGATATAAAAGGCCTCCTCGAATTAATGGCTTCCAAATGAGCTTGGTAAGCAAAGAAAAGGATTTACTTTGAACCAAGTGAACCATCTATATGCTTTTATGTTTTTGAGCCACAGTCCACTTTGTTTTTGTATAATGGAAAAGCATTCTCGTATAATTCCGTCTTTTGTGCAACATGACAGGATAATGTTGCATTTGTGTGGATCGCTGCCGATGATACTCATACGAGAGGGAAATCATCGCTGCAAACTTCCCTCTAATGTGCCCATTACTTTATAATGACGCCAAGTGTTCAATTTCACAGTGGTGGCATGAATTTGTAATTACCACATATAGATTTCCCAGTGTTTCCTGATTGCAGGCGAAACATACTGTATTCACTAGCGCCCCGGGTCCAATAACCAGATGTGGAATAGTCTCCAGCTTGCCAGCAGCATCCCTCCCAAATGAGCCTCAGCCGGCTCCGATGGGAAGTGTTTTCCAGTTAGCTATCTTGCAGCGATCAATACTCCACCTCCTCCCATAATGTTCAGAGAAACCCAAACTTCTAATGAGGGACTTTTGTAGCCATGTTCCCCAAGCTCCGTAATGCACGCGGTCAATATGAGAGGATCTGCAGCATGAACGAGAGAGAGAGAGAGAAAAAGAGAGAGAGAGAGGATGGCAGTGTTCAATAACAAGCACTAACAGTCTGGCAGGCTGGACCTGACCCAGATACAGTTTACCTCAAACCGTCTCACCATGCTATCTCTGATTTTTCATCCTGCTTGATGAAGGGCTCTGGTTTTCTTAATCCACGCTGAGGGATGAAGCACATTATGCCGGACTCCAGTTTGTCAAATCCAGATTCGATTTTTGAAAAGGTTAATGGCCACGCGTGCAAAAAATAAAACAAGGCAAAATGTATAGCATGGCGCCTTTCTGATCACAAATGGGCTAATATTTGTGGTCCAGGTTTGGATGTTTCCTGATGACCTTTGTCAGAAAAGAGCTGATTAAACAGAAGGCGAAGTCGATGCGATAGGCAGACAATGCAGTTTTGAAAAGATGAAGGCCAACTCCATAACTCTTGTTGCTGCCAAAACTTTCCCATGCATGTCTGAAGCTTCCAGCTGAATCAAAGGCTTCAGATTGTAGTTCAGATGGATCCCATCTAAAAGAAAATGGTAACAAACTGCAAAAAGCCATGATCAAATAGATCGAGAGGTTATCTTACAGAATACAAGAGACTCAGCAGCCATGCTAGCAGCCGTGAGGCCGTACGGTGGCAAGGACGGGCTTCCAACTAAAATACGGTGATCCGACGTGTCCCGAGTCCAGACAAATATCTGTAAAACACTCAACTGTCAAAGTATCCGACAATCAAAATATATTTGTTTACACCAATGCAATCTGTTTTGTGTTCACTTGTGTTGTTATACAGTTTTCAAATAAGCTTAGTTTTGGTGGAATTTGGAAGACAAAAACATTTTTGGTCTGCTGAGGCGCTGTCCAGGGTGTTGAGTGGTCCAGTCGGTAGCTGTGTGTGTGTGTGAAATAATAATAATGTCCTGATTTCATGTTAACATGCTCACAGCAGCTGATGATTGGTGGGTACCATGTTTACGTTGGTCCATCTCAGTTGAGCATGTTAGCATGCAACAAAAGTGATATAGGAATCATCGGCAGCACTTAATAAGTACACACTATTTAGCATTATTAAAGAACGAGTAAACACTAAATTCATAATTTATTGTCAAGCATTGTTCCAACATGAACACTCATTAGTATGCAATTTATAAACACTGTTATAAATGTTTTATTCTTGATTAATAAGCTTGAGTAGTTACTAGTTGTTAGTTAAAGCATAGATAGTCCTCACTTTAGTTGGGGTCACACAAAATACTCAACGATAGTAACTACCTGAATTAATCACAATTGCAGTATTAAAACAAGTCTATATAGCACATGTTAATCATTAGTGTATCATCTGTAAGTCCTTAATAATTGGTTTGCAATGTATGAAAACTCAATCATGAAACGCATAATAGTCAAGTTTATTAATCAAGACTAAAACATGTATAACTGTGTTTATGAATTGCATATGAGTTACTAATGAGTGTTTATGTTGGAACAATGCTTTATAAATGATGAATTAAGTGTTTACTCATGCTTTACTAATGCTAATAAAGTGCTATCGAATCATCTTCTGCAGATCATGAATTCTGTGGAGTTTTTATCGGTGGACCGGCCAACCAACATTATCACCCCTCGGGCGCCGCTGCTAGCATAGCTAAAGATGGAATTATCACAACTGGATTTCATTTGCAAAGGGTGGGATCCAGAAGTTTTGATTTCAGCTTCACCAATAGATTTCTTCACAATGGAGTCTGAAACTTGAGCGTGATCTCTGGTGGCCTTTTTCTTTTACAAATTATTCTATAATTTATGGCACGTAGCACTATTTAGGATGAAGTGTAATAAAAGCCTGTTGTTACCAGCTGCATCTCTCGCCTGTTGTCATGAAAGGTCGCCGATTAATGAAAGCAAAAATGCACACTGTCATCAACTAATAGAGATTAAGTCAGTGCCCCTCGGAGAGTGTCCTTTTCCACAGAATAAATGAGGAATTAACAGCTCCTTCAGACGAGGCTCCCTATCTTTGTAAATGTTAAGCTGAGTTTAATGCAGCCAGGTTGATACATTTCGCAGGTCTTAGCGTATTAAAAAGAGATTTAAATGAGCTCCGTTGATCAAACTGCTGGAAGCCTTTGTTCCCCGGCCCATGATTTATTCAGAGACACCGCACTCGGACCGTCACTATTTTCTCTCTGTCGTGTTGCGGGCGTGCGTTGGTCGGCGGGGTTCATTTGTGTTGAGAAATGCCATCTGGCTCAGGCAGCAAAAGCTCTGTCAGAAAGAAAAGGGGGGTAGGAGGGGTGCAACCAGCCACAGGGGAGAGATAATGTTTGTGTGTAGGTACGTTGTCTAGCTATTGACCCCGGCAGAGGCTGGAAACGGACCACAGACAAATTAGAACGATTCGAAATAACCTCTTGGAAGGCGCAACATCCAGGAAACATATGCTCAGTGCTTCTTAAATGGCTTGCAGGGTTCGCCTTGCGCTTGAGATGGTTAGTGCAGGAGGCCGCTGTCACGCCAAGAAATAGTCTTTATGTGCGAATGTTCCACTCAATGTCAGATTCTTACACAGAATAATTGCACAGATAGCGGAATGAGGTGGAGAGGAAGGCTCTTGAAGCAGCCATTGTAATAATTTGTGCTACAATTCAAGCCCTTTAAACCCCCCTCCCCTCGCCCTGCCCCCGTATGTGACACATGCACAGTACATCACTCTCCTGTCAGTCTGCAATGCAATAGATGATGTGAGGCGGCTCCTTTTTCTTCCCGTCCCCGTTATTTCTCTTTGCTTGGCTGCCTGCCAATGGTTCGTGTAAACCACAGTTGTCCTTGCTGATGCACTTTGCTATTTGGTGTACAAACAAAAGTGACAAATCCCCTCAAGTCCAAAAAGGGCCATTATCTACTGCTTCTTATGCGGCGCGGCATCCGTCTTTTTACGACCACATTATGTGTACTCACATGAAGCATGTTTGACTGAGGGATGATGAATTGTATTCGATACCAAGTAGATGTGCTGAAATGTGGCAAGGACAAACAATACAGCGGTATCGAAATCATTAATGTCAGGCTATGTTTATGCAACATTACGATCCATCACATGTCCTCTGGGACTCATTGATTATGAAAACAAGATTATTGGTTTCGGAACAGCAATGTACACTACATTACGCCTAATTACAAAAGCCATGCTGTGACTGTGAAAGGAAACTTGGACTGTACGGTTGCATAAGTGAACTTCACAGTTCATATACGGTCCATGTGTTGAAACGGGGAAGTCGATACTGGTTACATTTATAGAGACCACAGAGAGGCGGCGCTTTCGGCTGACAGTGTAAACATGTCCACATTGGAAATGAATTCTGGCAGTTGCTTACATTTCCATCTGTAAACAAAGAGCATAAATCCTGTGGATATTGAATGGTTAATTGCTTTTCAGATACCTTTCATTCAGGGCAGTAAATACCATGTCCTCAAGACGCGCATGTTCCTTTCAGAGGCCAAGTCAGGCATATGAGAACATCATCTTTCCCTTCGACCACCCCTCCTGTTTTTATCTTTCTTTCCTCCTGAGTGATACCGTGTCTTCTGCCTCTCTGCGCGGGTTAACGGAAAGTTGAGACGGAGTTCAATCAATGCTCCGAATTACCAGGCGAAGGACGATGGAGCAGCCCATTACTACGGCTGACCCACTTAGGGTCTGGTCATGAGAGCCAAACAAAGTGTGTTTCTAGCCAGCCTTGGAAAGCCATGTTTTCGGGGTAAAACAAGTTTTTCTCATTACTGACCTGTCTGGCTAGGGGGAGGCTAAGAGAATCAGGCATGAGCCACGGAAAAACTTCACATCCACCGGATCAAAAATGCTGCCCGAGCATTATATCAATTTCATGACATCACAGCTTTTACAAGGCTCAATCGTGGTGAATTAAAACGATGATGCATGACTCATGGGACACAACCGCTTCTTAGATCTTATGATGCCACAATTACACTGCTTACACATTAAACACGCATCAGTACTGTAAAAATGATCAACTCCTTGAACCTTCCGTCAGGCTCTAAGCTCCTTGTTGTGGTTTCTTATGAAACCAGGCATAGAACCTCTTGGGCTGAGAGCAGGGTTATATAAGTGAAGAGGGGCCTCTATTAGCTTGTACATGAGTGTCAGAGGAACATTATTGTATCAATAGGGGTGGAATGAGTGATCGCCAAACTCCTCTCCTTAAAGGCGGTGTGTTGAAGCAGTGTACTTGTGGCTGTGATGTAAAAAATGCTGGAGCAAAAGTTTAAGGAATGGATTAAAAGGTGTTTTTTTAACAACTAACTTAGCTAACAGGAAATCGCTATTTCAGCACGTAACTGCTCTATTGGATTTGGGGAAGTTCACACTTCACCAAAAACAGTTGTTAGTTCTCGTCTTTTCCATAGTAAGGACACAATATATCATATACATAGCCATTAAGTGCATATTAAGACTTCATTTTAAAAGCTTGAAACGTTTACTGTGTGGACAACTATTGCCTGATGCTTCATTTTTTAGCATCCAAATTTGTGTCATAAAACGCATCCTCTTTAAATTGCCCGCAAGAAACCTCAACGAAGTACTCACGAAGAGGGAACATGTATCGGACAAAGGCCGTGTTCAACATCGCATGCTAACAAAACTGCAGTTGGAAAGCACTTCATACTCAATTTTACATAGTATGAAGAATATGACAGTATGCAATTTTGAACACAGCCCCTGTCAGTGTTTTCAACTTCTGAGTCTAACGATAGCATAATTAGCTTGCTGAGCAAATCGATGCTCACCAGCTAGAAGTGAAAAGCAACAAGTGAAAAAAAAGGAATTAAAATGACATTACATTTCGTATAGTTAATCGGGCACAGTTATCATTTTCAAACCCATTATCATTAGATCGTCTAATTGTACATGTGTCGTCTCGTGCGACAACAGAAAGCTTCACGGGGATGGCAAGTCGGAACGGGCCTCAGCGAACCGTCATTTTGCCCACTTGGATTATGAAAACTGAGCAACATTACGGTGCATGTCAAAATAATATTCCCAGCACCATTTGTTGGTCTTTGAATGAGCATTTGCGATGTTCATCTTCAAACTTGGTGATGCTTGAAGATGCTCAGCCACCGGCTCCACAAGGAGTTTATGGACCAGGCAGTAATTAGAAAACCTCCTTTGCTGAGGGTTCAAAACTGGGCACAAGAAGCTTCCTCGACGTTCTTTCACGCACACCTACACTCGCACAGACACACGCTCACCCTCCTCTGGTAATATAATTATGACAAATGCAGTAAGATGAGAGTGATGTAACCGGGTCAAGTGAAGTTGAGATGCGTGAGTCACGACAAGTTGGTACACGCTGAGCCCGGTGACTGGAGTCTGATGATTCCCATCAAGCAGCTGATGGACTGACGAGTAAGTAAAATGTTGCCAAGTTAAACATGATTGACACAAATGAGCTGAAGATGTATATTGCATATCATTTGGATCCGAAAACCGACATTAGGTAGATTTCACACACTGTGGGTTTACGAAGTTGATGAAGGTCGTGGATGCGTTGGTCATGTTTTGGTCAGCACCTCTCACGGTACCAGGTTTAACTTATTGGTTTTGCAGAATCCCCATACTTCTACTTCATAATGAATGAGAAAGTGAGGCAGGGGTGGAATTGCACCATGTGGCTAATGAGCATCCAGGGTTGAAGACATCTGCATCAGGGCACGTAGACTGTAGGACCAGCTGAATGGGTGGGGTTGAAGGATTGGATTGTACGGAGTATGTGTGTGTGAAGGGGGATTGCAGTGCCTCATTAGGGCTACAATCTCAGGAAAAACAAAACCTCAGGCCATACCGAGACAATTTGATCCTGTAGGATCATTGATTTCCATCCAAAATGAATTGATGCTCACAGACGTCATAAACACTGGAGCATATGTGCACCGAGTCAAGGCTGCACTCAGCGAGCCAGTCATAACGCTCTTTGTAAATCTACTTTTTCCTGCACAGCAGCAATATGCTATGCTGACTCTTATTAGCAAGGTTAATTATGTTACACCAGTGGCGTTTATTATGATGGGGTTCTCACACAGGATATTGTCTACGTACAAACAAAATTAGACTTACAGGAGCAGATGTCATACAATTTTAATCCCACCCTATATTGTTTGTATTCAGTGTGGAGTAGCGCTTACCTTGAGGGTATGTTCTATGAAACCAGTCCTTGTAAGTCATTCAATGAGAAGCTTGCTCATTCGTATGCTAATGTTATGGGTTAATATTTGTTCCTCTGATTTGCAATAACCCAAAGTCCACCTCCTCTAATAAGCCAAATGAATAATGCACAATGCTTATACAATGTTTAGAAATGCATATCTTTGGAGATGAAAAATCCCGGCCAACCTTGGGTGAGTGTTAATGGGAAGAGACTATTGTCTTCGGAGGCTAAGCAAAGTCTAGTAAAGACTCCGGCCTCTCCGGTATCACAGGTGAAGCACAATGCTAAAAGCTGTAAAACTCACCACAGTGTGTTTGTAGATGGAGCTTTTAAGGATTCTATTTGAGTCATGTTGAAAGAGCTGGATGTGCTTTTGTGTTGCTTACCAAATGCACACTTCCTGTCCACTACAGTCAAACGGAGTGACAAATGTGACATGGGTTTCTGCAAGTGTCTTTGTCTTCTTTCAGCCAAACTGTTTATCGCTTTTCATCCTCACTGCCAAGCTCCTCTGCTGTTTATTCTCAGCAAACAGCCATTGGTGGTGATATGAATGCATGTAGCTAGGATCCAGGCCATGAAGTGCTTCAAAGGTTATTAGGAGAGTTTTATAATCAATTCTGTCAGGAAGGCAGTGGGGAGGGCTAAATTAGGGTTAGAGGAACTCCATCCAAGACTGATAGCTGAGTTCTGAACAGAGACAGTTTTTCGAAGTTAAAGTTACAGGGACAGTGCACATTAATTAGACATTTCTGTAAATGCGCCACTTTTGCCATCTTGGCTAAGTTGTGAAAGTCTTCTTGGCAGCTGCAATAGACATACGTTGAAAGAGTTTAATCAGCACCATTGAAAGAACACGGTAATTGTTAATTGATGTGCTGAGGGCAAATTACAAGAATTTCTGTTTGAGAAAAATCAAATCCAGTTTAAATATAAAATATAGAGTGGAGGTACATCTGGGTGAGACGGCTTATAATTGTTATAAAGCTGCAATGACAATGTGTATTGTCCCCCAAATAGGAAGGGAGGGAATAATACTGGACCAAGAATTGAGCCCTGTGGTACTCCAACCCGCTCTCACTCTAAGATCGTCACAGTTGGTCAGTTCCACTCGGCAGACGCACTAAGTCCCACTTTAGCAGCTGTATGTGATGTCAAGGGCATTCAACTAACTCCAATGTAAATTATATTGGCATGTAAAAAAACACCACTTGAGGGGTACCTAACGCGTCAACTTCCAGAGCCCAAGATCATTGGTCAAGTGTCGGTGTTTGTGAGAATGTGTCTCTTACGAACAAGGCTGAGTGACAAGACATGATCAAACTTTCTAGCATTCAAGAAAAGGGATGTTCCATATTTTGCAACCAAGGGCTTCATCAGTAAACAATAGGTGTTTGCGTCAAAGGCTGCAATCAGGTCAAGTGGTACTAAAACAAAGCACACGCGTTCATCAGCAAGTCCTTTGTCATCTTGAGAACAACACTTAAGGATTTAGTATTTGCATATTGCATGAAAGGTGCTGTAGAAAAGAGAGTGTGCCCAACTATATTTTGCGCTGGTATAGTGGTTGAATTGGCAACTAATAGTTCCATGTGAATATGATAATTCTTCTGGGAAAGAGAGTCCGTATTTATTCAAAAAGGGTAAAATGCTAAATTTGCAATGCGCCACGAATGAAAAAACACAGAAATGAAGCCTGGTGGAAGTTCAACCAGGTAGAACATGCTTCGGCTTCCAGCTTAATCAGCTGACACTTTTCACTTCAACCAGTCCCATTTTCCACAGCCTGAGTGAACCAATCATGTCACTGCTGTCAAACTTTAAAAAACGTTCCTTTCTTTGCTGCAATCAGCGTTTCTTTTTTTTTTCAGTGTCAGATTGATGCAACCCACCTCGACCCCATTCACCTCTCCCGCTTTCATCCAAATCAGCTGGCCATGGGACCTTCGCTTTGCGTCTTCTCGTGTCCACTGCATCTGAAGGATATTTACGGTGCGCCTATACTCCGGAATTCACACATCTCTTTAATTTTACTTGTTGTACGCAAGATGTGAAATACATTAATTTAATTACTTTTGAATTCCATTTAGTCTCTCAGGGGAAACAAATTCAGTCCATCCAAATGACAATGGTGGACATGGGGACAAGATGGTGGTTGGATTTACGGTTTCTATCCCTTAATTAAAAAAGATAAGACCTTTTCACAATTAGAACTGCTTAAGGCAAACACTAGTGGTAGGAAAGCTCACTAATTGGTCAATACTTATTGGGAAGAACCTAGTTTAAATTAATACATTAGGGGAGTGGTTAGCTATTAGTTTTAAAGTTGGACAGTTTTATTGATTATGGATATAGAGTATTCTTAGTTAGTTTTAATTTATAACCATTTTTATAGAGCATGGCACTTTGTAGAACGGTTTGAGAAAAAAAATTGCCTTCCATTTCATAATTAACATGAAAAATATTATACTGGGCACAGTTATATAATACAAAACCTGCAGGAGAGCAGTGCCGTATTAAAGATTGAACATTAGGCGAGCAGCGGCTCTATTGCCCCCCCCCCCCTCCCATCCCCCTCCAGTTCCGCTGAGATTCACTATCTCAGTTTGAGATGCATGTTTACATCACATATACATCTCTCAGCCAGTCAGAGTTGGGGAGAGTTTCCACCCTCAACACATAACACTCCCTCCTTACAAAGAACACATTCCACCCTCCCCTTGTGGAAAGGATACCCATCTGCCCCAGAGCCAAAATTCCAGCCATGCTTTCTGGGAACATAGTGCTCGTCTTTAGTGAGCCTCCCCTGAGAGCCAACCCCTCCCCTCCCCCCTGAGAGCCCTCCCACAAAAAGGGCCAACAAAAGAAAACGCCACAAATAATTGAGGGAGCAGACACTGAAGTCTTTCTTTTAACCCCTGGCAGGTACCGCTGGGCCGTTATCAAGATGTTATGGAAGCAGTGTGTGACACAATTGGGCTTTCAGAGGGGTGCATCTTCAGGGTGAACAGGCCTCGTTACATCAGCCTCGTTTTGACATCACGCATTGTTGAATATTCATGAAGAGACACCATCACTTAAGAATGCTCAGGAACGACAAACAGGTGATCCTGACGCAAGTGTGTCCCCTCCGTGATACACTGGTGGGTATTCAAATGTAAATGTGTCTCTTTTGTCTTTTCTTTAGAAGTGGGGTCCTCACGTGTACGAGACACTGCATTCCTCCCAGCTCTATCAAGCAGGCATGAGAAGATGTCAGAGAGGGTGCCTGAGGCGGCTCTGGTATGGCTCATCCTTATCTGCACAGATGAACCCTTCTGGCTCCGACCTGGCAGCCGTCAGCCAGCTCTGGCTCTGAGCACACAGCCCCCTAATGAAAGGAGTGCAGATCAGCAGTGGAAGCACTCACATGCTGCCACCACACATTAAGTAGCTTTCTGCATGGCGACCGGAAGCAATCGCTCAAGTGTGCGCGTCCATAAAACCAAGTGGCAATTTAGAATGTCTTTTAGCACGAAATGATCGAGTGTCTCTCCTTTTGGTGGCCATTTGGTTGCGTTAAGTGCTGGTCAGTGGTGGAGAGAAACCGAGTGCATTTATTCAAATACTGTACTTTGTTGACTGTACGATTTTGAGGCGCTTGTACTTGGCTATATTTCAGTAGGAAATATTGTGCTGTTTACGCCTCTGTCTGTATGGTCACAGATAACCATCACTGTGAAATAAATACAGAGGTTGTGCCTATAAACACATATGATAAGTTTATGAAAGGATCTAACAGTCAAACTGTATGCACTGTGCAGTGTTTGTGTCCCACAGAAGAGAGATTTATCTTTAAAAAAAAAAAAAAGAATTGGAGAAAATTCCTACAAATAACAACATGATATTGTGTAGCAGAACGTGCACTCCAATAATCATCTCACGACCCCCACAGGTCATTCTTGTGACCCCTTGGAGGAGACCTGAGCCCTAGTCTTGGTCCCACTGGTCTTACAGTAGCTACTTAACACAAGTTCCACCTCTTCGACAGTTACACATTAATGCATCAGTTTTAAAAATCTATAAATTGAATACAATGTCAGTCTTTTTTACCTTTCGATAATTTAAAAGGTAGGGTTGGTAATGTTTCTTACCTTTTTGTATTGTTTATGAAATGTTCTTTACATCCTGGCAGAGAGGGACTTCTAGAGGGACGGGCTCTGTGTTTGTGACTTTCTTGCTAGATTTAGTGACTTTTGGAGCCAGAGCTATTAGCTACTTTCATTGGAAAAGAGTTAGGCACGCTGGACAATTGTTTTAATTTTATTTTGATTTCATGTATTCAAAATCAAATGTGTTCTTGCTGGTTTCTCCAATGTTGCTGAACCCCGTTTTAAGGACATTGTATGTTACATCATGGTGTTGAACCTTTCACTTCACAAAACAATCTGACTACTTCTTCCACCGCTGGTGCTGGTGCTGGTGCCACTGTAGTCTGCTTTTATATGTTTGTTGTTATATTATATATAAAGTGCTTCATTGCAATCATGTGAGCTCATGATATTTGACAGTTCCATGTTAGACTATAATTAAGCACGTTTCTCCGTATCTGTGATTGTTCTTGTTGCTTCTGCAGGCATTGCAGCATGTCGGCTCCTGTTGTAAGCTAAAGGAAAGAGGCGATGAAATCATTTCCTGTTTTTGCCTCACTGTTTGGTTTCCCAGGCAACGCAGCAGCGACATCGAAGGGGACAACTTCTAAATAGCTGCTTTGATCCTTGAACCTTGTTTCCTAATAGCCCTCATCACACGCTGCAGATAAAATGCTAGATTAGCACCTTAACTCTTAATGGAACTGTGCTGTCAAGCCAGACGCTCGCATTGATCGGTAAAAAATGAAACATTTTGTCTTTCACGGACGTCCCAGACAAATCAATCAGTCTTGAAGTCCATTAATCATGGATATCTGACGGTGCTCGGGTTTGCCATACAGGATCACATTTGCATCAACAAGCTTTGTGCAGCATTTTCGCCTCAAACTTTGCCGTGTTGAAAAAAAGACACACAAAGCAATAAAGTCACTAATACACATGCCTTCCATGATCCAATCTATGTCCATTGACAAGAATCTCCACATGTAAAGTCTAATATAATGGATCCATACCCACTGTATCAATATTCTCCATCTAGACTCAGTGAAAACATCGTCGAGGATCAATGCGTTCAGCCTCAAGCCCTGAGATGTTCTATTAACAGTTTCACACAGCCATTTAAATCAGTGGGAGGAGATCGATTCAGAGTCATCAAGTGTATCTGTGATGGCTGCTTTTTTATGACTGGAATGTTAGTATGAATAACACAGCGACAGTCTATTCACTGGCTCTTTCTGTTTCTGGAAATAGCACATGCTGCAGAATGTGACATTTAATGAGGGAACTACAGAAGGTGACATATCTGAGTCTATTAGGTGGAGGCAGGCTTGTCACAATGTTTATTTGGCTTTTTCAGGGAAAGAAAATGTCAGTGTCAATGAAAGAAGGACTAAAAGCAGCAAGCATTTACATCAGATTCCGATAATTCACCAAGTGAAAAGCTTCTCAAACATTTAGACGATCACTTTTAATGCAAGATAATGACTACTTTAATGACGTCAAATGGCTTTGGAGGATCTTCCATCAAATCAGCAAACTAACAGGGATGATTTATTTAAATGTTTTACTTCAGAGGCACTTTACTTAAAAGGTGCTCATTTTGATATTCAGGAGTATTAATATTGCAGCAAACCACTATTTACTTTGTAACACTAACTGTCAAACACCAAATGGTAAACTGACAACGTTAGCAACTAGCTGGTGAACATGTTGGAGCATTTAGCAGCTGAAGAGCCAAGTATCGAGTTAGGTTGAGGCAACACAACTACTTGGTAAGGCTGAGAAAAATGTCATTGTTTGGGTTAAAATAACTACTAAAGAGTCATCACTGATGTACTTCACAACTAAATCAACGTTGACCTTTTGTTTCACGTCAGGAACGAACAGCGTTCTACTGGCTGAAACCTCCCCGTTGGTTGGACCCATCCGCCCGCCCTGCGTGTGCTTTCACGGCTTTTTCACTTCCTCGTTCATTTCTTTTGATACATTTTTTTAACTATGATTTTGGCAAATTCATTTCTGTTGGTATAGCTACGAATGCTGGATGAAACAGAACGGATGTAGTCAGAGTGGATGGTGTGCTCTGATACTGGAGACCAGGGCTCACTGCAAGCCCTGCATGGGCGTCCAGGCAGCAACACTTTATTTTACATTTAAGGAAAGTGTGACGTAATTTGGATTGAAAATTAAAAAAGTTAACATCTGTACTTATCTTATGCTTAAAGGTCAATGTTGATTTTCAATATCCAACTTTGGTCATAGTCTGTTTGAGCTCCTTATCATAATCATAAAAACAACTGAATCATGCTTTGGCCGCTAAAACCAGTGTGGAAAGAGCATTGTGGCCGAGCAGGCGACTGTATGGGCCTAATGACAGGGCAGGAAGCAGGCTGCACAACCAATAACTAGAGAGTCTAAAACAATGGACATCCACCCAGTGAAAAAAACAGAAGTGACTTCAGCTTCTGTTTGTTCCTCCATCATTCCTTGCGAGCGGTAATTGCACAGCGAAACATCCTGTTTTGAGTCACCTAACTCAATAGAGTCACTGCCGCAATAAACAATAAGAATATTTCCTAAGCTGGGTAGTGGAAAGAATGGCAGGGAAATGGGTTGTGACAGAAGAATGTGGCAATTGAAGTTAATGCAGCCTAGCATCTTTTATGCGCCTCGTACAACATCCATATTTCTTTGTCCCAAACAAGAGGTCAGGCCGACACGCTGCCTTGTAAAGATGACGGCACACAAATGGGCGGTGCGGATGAATTGATAAAGATCCCAACAGGAAAGGTGATTTATGCCTGGAACTGGCTCAAGGGGAGGCCTGGGGTCAGGGAGAAAACGGTGGCCAAGGTTGCCTGTGAGAGCAGATTAAGTGTCCAGACACAACCTGTCACAGATAATACAGCCTTTAACTGCGGGAGAGGTGGAACGGAGCCAGAAAGTGAATGGCAAGTCCACCACGTTTTCCAACGCACACACACAAACACACACATAGGCAGAAGAATTAGACGTAGAGTGTGAGGGGAGGGGGGGGGGGGGGTTAATAAAGGATCCTGACACCAGGAAGTGAGGTAAAGAAGCAGGTGCTGCTTCCTGCAGCTGAGATACAAGCGTAGGAGAAGGAAGGAGGCCGGGTGCTAAGGGATTTGGGCTAGCAGATGGCGATGCTCTCACTGTGGAGGGAAGTGAAGCCGGGCGAAGATACGAGGAGAATGGCAAGGAGTGCGGACAGAGGAGGAAGGATGTAAGTCGGTCCCAGGGGGAGCATGAGGTAGTGGGGTTATCCACTGGCTGGGCTGGACGTGCTCACTGCCGTCTGGAACCGGGCGAGCCAAGCAGGGAGGGTCAGAGGGAGTCTGTGCAACAGCAGGACAGTGAAAAGCCCAAGTAAGATGGGGAGATTCGCGGCACATCCAAGGATATGCGGTGGTATTTTATCTCGGTTTGCTCACCGAGTTAAAGGAATAGTTCGACCTTTTGGGAAATACATTCATGTGCTCTCTTGCTGAGAATCAGATGAGAAAATTGATACCGTTCTCCTTGAGAGCGGTATCAATCACCTCATCTAACTCTCGACAAGAGCGATTTAAGCTCATCCCCCCCTCCTTAAAAAACGTCAGACTGTCTCTTTAAATTCTCAGCTGCGCTATCACTGAAATATGCATAGACACCTGACAGGGACACTTTCCAAGGCTCCTTTTTTTTCTCCTCCTCATTTTTTAAGGAATAGCTGTGCTGAAAAGTGTAATCAGCTTTGTGTCGAACAAAAAGCAGGTGTTTGAAGCTAGCTGCAAGAGCTGAGAGGAGAGAACGGGGTGGCGGTGGTGGTGGTGGAGCGGGGGGGGGGGCACATCGCTTTTCACATCACTTTCTCCCCCCCAAAACATGAAAAAAAAACTGAGTATAAATCCCCCGAAATAGATTTAGGCTCAAAGTGGCAGACTCCAAGCTGTTTCTCTTTGCCATACGGCAGCTGTCTTCAAACGTCTGGGATGACACAGCAAGCATCCTGTTTATTGACTACCAGCAGGAAACGCTTTCAATACTAACAATATGCGCTCCTTACAAGTCTCCTTGCTGCCACTGCCTCCTTTTTTTTTTTTAACCTCATCCCTTTCCCCAAAAAATAAAAAGGAAGGGGGTGGGGGGGGTTGTTAACTTGAAAATGAACCATCTAGGGAAAGCTGTGCATCAATATTCATTCATGCAGAACACGCATCGTCAAGTAGAAATAGAGACGGTGATGAGTGCTGCATTTATTTGTCATTTACCTCCTGGTATGCTAATATAATGAGGTCTGCACACCAAATAACCAAAGTCTGCATGAATACTGATTCTGCGCCATGTTTCCAAATGCAACCGGCACACAGCAAACACAAATACTGCCTTTAGGGTTTCTCCTTCTCTTTCTTTTTTTTTTTTCCTCGAGAGAATACTTAGTGATAATAGTGGGCTGCATTTTCCTTTGAGGCAGTGGAGAGAAAATTATATTATTTCATCAGCATAAGATTATTGCATTATGTGTTCCTTACGTACTTCAATAAGCAATAAATCTTGAGGCAGGGCACCAGTAAAGCTGCACAAAAGGTACAGCACAAGCTTGCTTTATTGATGACAGTTGCGAGGCAGTCCGACAGTCACGTCTCTCGTTATTGAGCAGATGGACAGCTCGGTCCAAGGGGCCGTATGCAGATGACATGGGTTCAGAAAAGGTGGAGAATTAAGCCCTTTTTTTGATTTTGCTTAAGGGATGGAATCAGAATTTTTCTCATATATTTTATATTCTATAAAACAAACAAAGCCTGAAATATTTTTATGGGTTATGTCATAGAGTAATAATCTTTAAAAAAAATATGTTCTCCGTATTAGGGCTTTATCTTTCTTATCGATTTCTTTCTCTCATAATCCACATAATGTAATAATTATAATGTAATAATATATAATAATAATAATAATAATAGGGATGAGTGTGTTACTGTTATTTAACATAGGGATGAGTGTGTTACTGCTATTTTTTTATTTATATTAAGTCAAGATGAAGGTCTAAAGAACATATTCCACTGTAGGGAGAGCTTTTTTATATACAAAATGAAAAAGCCTGCCTCCCAACCACAATCATTTTTTTACAGTCCCTAAAGTCGGGGACCACTGAGGGATGATTTAGCTCCTTTTAAACTGCTTTAATTAGGAACTTTTGATCTGTTTTTTCGCTGTTGACCGTGAATGCATGCCACCCAAGCTTAGCAGCACGGAAAAAGTGAGCAAACTCTACAAAAACGGTTGCAAGGGGAAAAACAGAGTTGTCATGTGCTGGAACATACTCAGACAAAAACAAGAGCCTTCCACTCGGATCAAAACCCTTTCAATGATTTGGATGAATTCAAACGCATACACGTAAAAGATGTGTGCACATAATGATGGACACATCGTTTCCTGACCCCTGGCACTGGTTAGCGCCACTCACAATGTAAACAACATGGTGTCCTAATGACACGTTTACTGGAGTGAGTCAGGTCTCAAGGGGTTTCACCAGGACCCTGGATGTCTGTGTCATCTCAATCATAGTGGGGCCTTCAAGTTAAGCTCCAGCGGTAGAGAAGAAAACACGACACCGACATTGACCCTAGGGTGCAGGGCTTTGTATCGGGTGACAGCGGGGGTTTGTGGCCTTGACACCTGGCTTTGAAAGGGAAATTGGACGTCTTTGTTTGGAAAGACTGATATTATTTCTTTTCCGGAGGACTTTGTATCATTTCCACAAGGTTTCACACACTACAGCTCAGTTGTGATGGTACGTTTTTTTATTTTATTTTACATGATGAATTTTAATAGATTATTTCTTTTTTTTGTATTATTGAAAGTGACCCCTTTTTGAATGGAATGTTTCTATTTTTTCATTCCATCCAACGGCGTTCTTTTATAGTTTGTCTTTTCTTCCAGATTAATAAAAAAAAAGCAGAAAGGAAGAATGTTGGGCACAAATGTCATGGTTGTAATTATGGGATGTGTCGGTGCTGCTGTGTCTCTCCAGGAAAAAGCCCTGAGCCCTCCCTCTCCCTCTCTCACTCTGTGTGAATGACATTGTTTATGTTTCACTTATCTCTGGCAGATGTTAGCTGAGTGAAATTGAATTCCTGGCAATGAGGGGGAAAGATCACGGCGCGCATCCTTTTTTATGTCTGGGGACAGGATTTCTCCTGGCCGGCCTTGATCCCTTGATTGTCTGCCCTGCAAAGTTGCTGGTGGATAATGACAAAAGGTCGAGGGTGAAACAGGCTTTTTTTCCTGACTCATGGGGCCAAGGAACCACTGTCAGCCTGGTGGGTCCAATCGGATAACGTCTCGAGCTGGCAGAACACAAAAAAACAAACAACAAGCCTCTAATGCACCACATTACATGGCAAACTATACGCAGAAATACAAATCAGCAGTGTAAATACTTCTTCAGCTGTAACACCGCTGGTGAATTACAGGTTCCGGCGGCTCCTCACAAGTTTGAGTAAAACACATATCAGACCGGGTTCATGGTTCTTCATATTTCTGCCCCCCAACCGATTCCACATTATCTGGATGGAATTGTAAATCTTCCTTAGAGATAAATCCTGCAGTGATAAAATGTAGTCAGTCATCTTTATTGGATTTCTGAGACCGGCGTGAGGACGGCGAGATGAAATTGCTGCTCCGCAAATAAAAACACGGCAGAGGCCCCTGAGTGAAAGGCTTTGCCCCGCATGCTGAATAGCACGCATTTATCTCAAAACTCCCGAGCTGCTGTTTCTGCTGCAGTCGAGCATTTTCCCAGAAATTGTTGGTGAGATGATGCAGCATCGCTTCAATGTAAAACCAAAAGAGAGCGAGAGAGAGAGAATAAAGAGGGCAATTCGATATCATTTGCTGAGAGGCAGAGCTCATGTGTAGGCGCTCTCTTCCCCTCCTGTTTACCCCGAGCTGTTTCTCAACCCGGGATAACAACCCTGAACAAACATGACTATCAGCTGATGCTGCAGAGGTCTCCACGAGCATGTGCAGATGACAGTCATTACCGGCGCGGGTCATGAAGATGTGCGGGCTGCAGTCACACAACAGTGCCTCTCTGGCTTCGCTATGCTCGATTGCAATAACAATTTGGTCCCCTGGAGAAATTTGAGACGGAGACAAAAACACAAACAAACAATTAAAAAGAAAAGCCGCAGCGAGAGGCAATGGGAAAGTAATATACGATACACAAACTGAACAGGCGGAACAGAGATGTCCCTGCTCATTTCCCAGGGTCTCCTCTGATAACACCTGTCAATATTACACTCACTGTTTCCCTGCTGTTGTTATGCAATGCTCTTCTGAAAGATGACATCATACGAGGTAAAGTGACCTGTGTGGCTCCGCCACGTCTGGTGTTTACAGAGGTTGCTATGGGGCTGTTGACATACTGTGTAGACACACATCGCCCCACACAGACTGCCGAGTTCTCAAGATAAATAAAAAGAATCTATGGAAACTCAAATTCAGGTCAACGGGTAATAATTTGGGGTTCTACTGAACTAATGTAGAAATCATATGTTTGCTCTATTATAAATTGGAACTAATCTGAGCCAGAAATGAACCATATTCAGCCTAATTTCAACACGTTACATGCCCCCACCAGGGAAGCAACAACAAGTTAACGTTTAGTTATTCTATAGGCTACGAAAGACGTGACCTAACAAACGTGGTTATTTTCACTCAAACCATGATGTTTCCTTTCTTAAGCCCAACCAAATGCCTCCACCATGCAATGGGTTGTCAAGATGTTGTGGTCATTTCACGTCTTTCTATGACATTACTTTGGACAGATTTTATGTTTTCAGTTAACAGAATGCATGATACAAATATTAGTTTGCTTGTTATACTACAATACTTGTTCCATTGATGTTGTGACACGGTTACATGAGCCTTCTGTTGCATATAAACAGTCTATCAGAGCAATGCTCCAGCGAGTAGTCTGGTCTGGTTATGAAACAGAAATATGGCACTAGAATAATGACTTATACTACACTTCCCAACACCATGCATCAGTGTGTCTTTGTCCCCCGACTGCACACATGTGCAAAATTGAATAAAGGTAACCTCTGACCTGCGAGTTTGTCAAAGCTGGCTGGAGATCATATTGAAACAGGACACAAATGCTATAAGTTGTCTGTCGTATCGGCTTCAATTAAAGTGAATGTGAGACGGAACAAATATTTGCAGGGCGGAAGTGTAATATCACCACGCTTTAATGTGAGAACTGTGGCCTTTTAACTCCACGACTGAGGTTTAACTTATCCAATAAGATTATATCTGCCCCCAGATGTCCCTTAAACAGAAGGCTACTTCAGCAATTAGGTATTGCACCTCCATAAAGTTAGAGGACTCAGCTGAAAACTGACTTTTAGTCTCTTGTATGGGTCCATTTTCAAAAACACTGCACTTCTCACAATGCTTGATAATGTATTTCTGATAGACCCTGCTACCTGGTAAGCAGCTCATTTGAAACTGTAACAAAGGTTTTATATTTATAGGAAGAGGGTACTGCATGCTAGTTGCTCTGTGAGGTTGTACTTAGGAATGGCAGTGCTTTGAGCTAAATGCTAACATTAGCTGAGGCAGATGTGAATGTCTTTCATGTTCAACACATTCACATTTTGACACAGTGATGAAAGGTGCAGGAGATCATCCGAGCTTTCAAAGCTTATCCTGAGGGGAACGTGAATGTGCGTACCAAACTTCAGGGCAATCTTTCCAATAGCTCCTGAGACATTTCCCTCAAAAGCAAGAAAATGCAAAAAAAAAGATGGTTTCGATCGGGCATTGACCTCGAATGATGGTTGAGGTCAGGACTGCTTGTCAGGCAGTGAATATTCGCACATTTTTGCAAATCTATGGTAACCATCTAGACACGACCCTAAAAAAGAATGGCCGAAATGGATGCAGCCGTGGCCTGGGTAGCCTGACCTCTTGATCCTACACTTCCCATAATGCAACTCAACAATGTCTCTTTCAGTAGACCCTTTTTACCTGGTAAATGCCCTTGTCCTTTCAATAAAGACGTGTCTCCAAAGCTTAGATGACCATGACAAAACCAGGGTTATTTTCTGGCCAAAGTTCCTTCAGAGCCAAAGAGGACATAATAGTTCATAATCTGTGCAGTCCACCTTTAACCAAACTCCAGTCAGACAAATTATCTTCATTTTAACTGACTGATATAAAAAGTGAGCTCTCAGCAGATAGTGAAATGGTGTCTTTGTCCGCCCTCATCTTCTGGTCTTTCACCAACAGTGTTCAGACTAATTCGCTGCTCATGTAGATTCTGACCACGCGGCTATACATCATCTGTGACCATGAATGCAGCCGTACTGTATTTATCTGCCCTTCGACAATACAGATGATAGGCCCCTGAATGGAACCGCAACAGTTGGCACGCGCCCAACTTCCATGGGCCAGTTAATAAATAAAATCCCTTTACTGTAATAATTCATCCTACATATCTTGTCTGGGCATCGCACGCACATAGCAGCCCCTGAAAAAGCAGCAACGAGCGTGAAGGTGCCCTTCAAGACGCCTGAATAAAACGCAAATTCTGTACAATGAAAAAGGGCCGGCAGAACTAAACCCGTTATGGTTTCAATGTGATCCCTAGTAGCATGAAGTTGACCCCTTTATCTGTGCCGCAGATTGAATTGAAGAAGCCAGAGGAGTTTGTGTGGAGGAAAAGTTATCATTCACGGCTGATATTTAGTGGGTCTTGGGTTTTAAATACACAGATAATGGGAGTGAAGAAGACACATTATTAAGAAAAGCGTGTGGAGCAGAAGGGTGGCGCCATCAGTCAAAGAAGACATTAGAGATTTAGATCAATCCTGTTATATAGGAGGGCGCATGCACAATGTGGCTGATCTCCATATTCATATGTATAACTCTGTGCAGTGCCATTAATAATCCCAAAGATGGTCCATAAACTCAATGGTGTAGCAATGGAAATTCAATATGAGTGAGCGGATGGTGTCGGGCCTTAAAATATGTGGGGGTTTTGATTAGGGTACACGGATGGGGAAGTGGATAAGGAGAAGATATAAAAGCAGCCGCACATCTGCATCCCCACAGGAGAGCTTTTGGAGAGGAAGATGAATATGGATTCCCATTAGAAAGCGAATAGTTCATATCCAGGTGATTTGTTGCAAGGTATCAGCAGATCAAATCTCTCCTCCTTCCCTCCCTCCCTCCAGCACCGCCACTCCACCACCAAAGTCATTTGCGGAACGAGATTCCTCCAGACACCCCAGATTAAAATGCAGTTGAATGAAGTGGCAGGTGGCAATCACTCCCCCAACCCTCTCCCACAAGCTCTCTTCAGCTCCCCCTCGCCCCAGCTCTTATTTTATTGAAGTATATATATATGAAAAAAATAACCACCTCCAAGAGGATCCCAGTCAGTGCAGCGAGATTTCGAGAACATCGGTCACAACCTGATACTAACGACGTCTGTTGAAAGGGTGGGAGATGAGCGCGTGTGATGAAAATGCATGCGGGTGCCCGAAGCGAGAATCAACAATGAGGCTCTGTGACAAGACACCATAAATAATAACCAGCAACTGCTTGAGCAATTTTTGACAAATGCTTGGCGGCGTTCCTCGACACGGCTCAGTTTTGGGGTAACGACGCTCACCTGGAGGAAGCAGCAGAGGTTATATTTTGGGTTGGGAGTGAAGGATGTTCTTGCAGCACAAGGCACACGTCGACCTGGTTTCTCAAAATAGAGCCATTAAATGCATCTTTTACTCAAGGTTGCGAGCAGTGTTTCGAGTTTGTCAAACTTTTCCCTCATTGGCGCAGATGAATGCGGATCCCAGTATCAGCTCATCAGAGTGCGCTATCACCCTCTCGCCGCAGCGCCTCACTGAATGGCGAGCCAAGGTCGACGTGTTTGCACAAGTTGGAGATACGTCGAGGTGACAAGTTTATCAAGAAAAAGAAAGTCCCCATTCAGCCGGGCACCCGTGGATGGACAATGGATGAAGATGGAGATCGCGGCTGGACAATGCCTGCTGACCTCAGTCACTCCTCCTTTCACCTTCATATCTTTCTACCACTTCTCAGTGTTTTCACACCGAATCAATAGGGGCCGCATAGAACGTCTGAATTGAGATTAGCTGGCAAAGTAATGACAAAAAAATATCAATAAGTGTAGATAATGTGGCTGCAAATGTCTTCATTGCCATGACTGTAATGGAAAGCCATTATCATTCTACTGCCGAATTCCCCCAACCAATTGTAATTGCAATATTATAGGCTATTGCAGTACAGTGGTGCTATTTTTTTATTTGAGCAGCTTCTATATTCCAGGGGGAATGAACAAACGGTGACATATTCCCAACCCTCCTTGTTCGTAAAGGTAGGCATCTCTTACAAAACATGTTTCGACACAAACCTATGTGAAAGGACATATTTTTTATTTTTTTTTTGTGGTGTTTTTACTAGTGGCATGTCCCAACCGAGGCCCCTGGTGCAATCTATCCCAGTAAATCTGCGTAGTGTTTCCTGGCTGCCACATTTTGTTTGCAGATGGCAAGGCTGGAGTTCCTCAGCTTTTGTTAAGCATGTGCACGGAGATCAGCTTGTGTGTGTGTGTGTGTGTGTGTGTGTGTGTGTGTGTGTGTGTGTGTGTGTGTGTGTGTGTGTGTGTGTGTGTTTACAGTGAGCCGTGATGATAATTCCTGCCAGGCATCTCAGATATGCAGGGGTTTGTGCATGTTTGCTCACGAGCGCCTCACCCTTTCCATCGACGCTTCCCTTGGAACGGGAGCTCCAAGAAAAACAGTGTGTGGAGGGGATGAGGGGGGGCCAAATATAAACACAGGGCATACAGATTGATGAGTGTGAAGCCCTGTTATATAAGCCAGCACTATTCAGCCAAGGGGGGAGTGTTTGGAGGTTGGCACAACAGACTTGATGAAGGTGCTTGAGAGAGACGTAGAACACCGGCCGACTGTCAAAACACCTGGCGAGTTGCAACACGCTGCATTTGCACTTGAATGTGTTCACATGGGCTTTCTATAGCACACTGTTTCAAGTGTGTTGCAATGCGGTTTTGGGGCGAAGGAGCGCATGCAATGAGTGATGTGCACGGCTGCGTTTACATGGAGCACTAAAACACAGAACAACCAGAGCTCTTTCGACATAGGAAAATCTTTCAGAAAGGCAGCGGACTGAGGAGTTTCTCCATCACAGGTGTAGCTAATAGTACTGATCAGAAGATTATTATTTCTGCTAGGAGGATCATGCAATCGGTCGTGTGTGTGTCTGCATTTCTCTCCACAGCTCATCTCGCATTCTGCTGCAGAAAACTGCAATACTTGCCAAGTTATGGCTGCATGCTCACGGACTTCTGGTGGCTGCGGTGTCATTTTCACAAAACACTTGTTATGGCCTGTTTTTATACTGCTGTTGTCTGCCTGTTGAATCCCCACTCATACATCTTAATTTGTCTTTGGCCAGTAGTGCGTAGCTCACAAAACTACAGTGCATAGCTCACTAAACTACAGAGTGCATAGCTCACTAAACTACAGAGTGCATAGCTCACTAAACTACAGAGTGCATAGTTCACTAAACTACAGAGTGCATAGTTCACTAAACATCCGAGTGCATAGCTCACTAAACTACCGAGTGCATCGCTCACAAAACTACCGAGTGCATAGCTCACAAAACTACCGAGTGCATAGCTCACAAAACTACCGAGTGCATCGCTCACTAAACTACAGAGTGCATAGTTCACTAAACATCCGAGTGCATAGCTCACTAAACTACCGAGTGCATCGCTCACTAAACTACAGAGTGCATATCTCACTAAACTACCGAGTGCATAGCTCACTAAACTACCGAGTGCATAGCTCACTAAACTACCGAGTGCTTAGCTCACTAAACTACAGAGTGCATAGCTCACTAAACTACAGAGTGCATATCTCACAAAACTACCGAGTGCATATCTCACAAAACTACCGAGTGCATATCTCACAAAACTACCGAGTGCATAGCTCACAAAACTACCGAGTGCATAGCTCACTAAACTACAGAGTGCATAGCTCACTAAACTACAGAGTGCATAGCTCACAAACCTACAGAGTGCATAGCTCACAAAACTAGCGAGTGCATAGCTCACTAAACTACAGAGTGCATAGCTCACTAAACTACAGAGTGCATAGCTCACAAACCTACAGAGTGCATAGCTCACAAAACTAGCGAGTGCATAGCTCACTAAACTACAGAGTGCATAGCTCACTAAACTACAGAGTGCATAGCTCACTAAACTACAATATTTCTGGGGTTCCGCTGTAACCGGCCAAGACTATCCTTTCCATGCCACTTCTCGTTGTCTACAGTCGGATGAGCCACCTGAGATGCAAGACTGGAGTTTGAGTTGAGAGACGACGTGTATCACCAGATTATTTCACAAAGTAGTCAGTGAATAAGCTTAAATTCAAAGTGCACACACACTGCACAGTACCTCTCGGTCGCTGCTCTGTGGCCAGAGACACATCTTGGGGAAAACAGTTTGCAAACTTTGTGTTCTGGTATGTGTTTTTGGCTAACAGCTTACAGCTAACTGGACTACCAGTACACACACGCTGCTACATCGTCACCACTCAGCCGATGCTATGCAGGCCAACAGCTTGGTGTGTTTGATTTGTTTTTTGGCAAGATTGCATGAAATGTCTTATACGATCTTTCTGAGTTTGTATTAAATGTGTTTGACGAGGCCTTACAGCACATTAGCAGCTGGACGGGGGCGTTAGCCCGTTGTGGTTTGTGTTCAGTCAACCACACAAACAGCAGTGGTTGTTGCAGACACACCTGTCTGAGATCTGCACTCTACTGAATGCACCTTTCTCTGTTTTTTTTTTTCAATTATTGCTCTGCCAATTAAAGCACCTCATCAGAGACTGTTGATGGAGCTGCTGTTAGTCTAATTAGTAGCCACAGGCTATGTTGGAGTGTCACCGCTCTGGCGATGGCAAACGCTCACAGATGAGCAAGTAATCACTAGTCCAATCCTCTCAAGAATGTCTCATTGCCTAACAAACTGCGCGGCAGTCGTTTTGGAGCAAATTTATTGTTTTCACTTTATTTCAGTGTCTTTGGGCGTTCAAATAAATGTGTCCGTTTGAGCGTAAAGATAAAAAAAAGTAACATTCAAAAATGAGTTGTCACTTTACTTGAACTTTCTTCACCATGCAGAATGATGTATGTGTGAAGTTTGACACTTGAAGTCTTTTTTCAGATTCATCAGCCGAAGGAGCTCACCTCAAATGACCTGCATAAAAGTTCCAAGCCTGTGCGTATGAGTAGGATTTTGTGAAATCACAAAGTTTGGAGACCAAATGTTGTCCAATGTGCAACTTTAACAAGTTTGCAGCTCCCAGGACACTGAGGACTTTTCGATGGGGAAGTAGGCCCGTTGTGTCTTGCAGTTAACCTTATTAAATAAAACATCAGACGTTTCCACCGCAGGAACTTTACCGAAGGGCCAATAACCTTTTGAGGTTCTTAGGAATCATGGGATTAATTTAGTCGACACAGATGAATGCTGACACACAGCTTTTGATTCAGATATCATACTCAGTATTCACAAATTAGTTTATACTTGTAGCGGGCACATTTAGCCCACTCCTATACAGCCACACCTTACTGGAATTGGGATTTGTAGTTTCGAGATTTTGTATATTTATTTTATATAATGTATATATTAGTTATTATATTAATGTTTTGTTTGGGTGATTGTTCAAATATTGATATTGAAACTGTTACATGTTGCTGTAATGGTAGTTCAGTAGTCCGTCTTACCCCTTTGTTTCAAAAGTGGTCTGATCTGCCATTTTAGTTTCAGTTTGGTTTGTTCAGTTCAGGTTTACATATTTTAATACTCCATAACCTGATTTGATATCTCTTTTATTGGCCCAGGACTTTTGTTGCAAGTTGTAAATGACGTACTTAATGTTTGAGTGATTAAATCCCTCCTTTTGAAAATCCTCCAATGACGGCTCATGCCTGCCAGCTCGGCCCCTCACGTGTGTTGGCATCAGTGGAGTTTTTTTCTTCTTTTTTCTGTCATTTATTTATTACAGCAATTCAAACATCAGAGTCTTGCAACAGTAACTACAAAAACAACATTATGACTCCGTTCCATTTGTGAGAAGAATAGCTTTTTTTTAATTCCTCATTGCAATAAATTGTCTGATCTTCACTGTTAAGATTCTGAGGAAACACAAACCAGAAGGAGCCAAATACCCTTTAAGTCCTGAGCTAATCCTCCAATTCCATAGTTGTTGGAACTAGTTGGTCTTAAAACATGTATGGAGGCGGTCTTTATACTTTAATCCTAGTAATTTCCAACAGACGTCCACGTTCTCAACAAAGTGCATCCTTGCGTCCTTTCGCCCGTCCTCCACTGGACAGCAGGTCCCATCAAGAGTGTCATCCCGCTTCACAGCAATGACACGGCACCATTTGGCCACTGGATGTTTAACCATGTCCCAGGGCACCAGCTGGCACTCAAACACACTTCACATTTCCCTCCAAAGTGAGCCTCCCGTTGTCCATCCGCCCTCTCCTCTCTCCGGGAGCTGACAGGAGGGAGGTGGCAGCGAGGGGGCGGGGGAGGAATCGAGGGCAGGAGCCGCGAGAGGAGGGGTGGGCTAACAGGCAAACACTAAAGGTTACCATCCCCATTTCACATCAAATATCAAGGACACCAGTAATTACCGCACACAGCTGAGAGGTTCCGACACCAGCGTAGTGTATCTCTTCTATCTGACCTTGTGGCAGTCTGGCCTGAAAGGCTAGAAGCTCACCCTAGAAGGCTGACAACAGAAGGATGGAAAGAAGAAAAAAAACACTTGAAAATGACACTGGCTAATTACAATGCTCCCAACGTGCAGTGTGGCCTAATTGCATGTCAGGATGTGTCCAGTTTTCCCGTCCCTCCGGCGTGGCTTCTCGAGGAAATAGATTTCTCCCCGGATTTGATCCCATTGCCTTGGCGCAAACACGGCACGCTCTCCTCACCTTTTTTTTTTTTTAGGTCAATGTCACAAAGCATAATGCAAGTTAAAGACCCAACCAGTCGTTTCAATTGGCTTAAATTGACGTTGAAGGTTAGCAGGAAACGCACATGAAGCATTCAGAGAAGAAAACACAGGAGGAGGAAACACAGGGAAGAAATTCGCAGCGCTCGTTAACATCCCTCTGTCGCTCGGTGCTGCGTGTGGCCGCGGCCCCGAGAATGAACCGAGGGCGCCGTGAGTGTGTGTGAATTTCTGCTAGTCTGCTTTGTGGGAGGGCAAGGGGGGGGGCGGGGGACGCATGCTAGCCGGGCTAATGCGGAGCCAACCGGGAGAATTTGATCCCCTTTTGGAAGGCCGGGCGCATTGTTAAATTCCCGGATTAGGCGGCTGGAAAAGGATAAGAATGTTAACTGCGTTGGTCAGCGGGCCCGCGCCGGGATCAGCACGCTCACTGAGAGGCTGTCACCTGCCGATAGCATGCGATGACGTGGCGCCCCCGTGACCGCGTTGCTCCCCACTGACCCACATATCACACCTACGTACAGAAAGTCCCAAATAACTGTGCTAAAATCTGCCGCGGCTGTTAATTAATTCTCACAATAGGTCAGCCGGCTGCGGGCTCATGTGTGCTTCTGACCGCGCTAGCTGAGGAGCGGGAGAGAAACCAAGGAAGAAGCCCGCTCTAGTGCGACACCTTCATGATATTGAACTTGATAACGAGCACTCTCTCTCTCTCTTTGAATAAATGTTTCTGGAATGTGTTTACAGCCAGAGCTCAAAATAAGAACTCCAGCGATGTAGCACACCTGCGCTAAGAATAGCCGCGATGCAAAGAGTGCAGCTGTGGCATGCACGAGAGGCGCGCACGTGCTGCAATGGCAGCGAGGATCCGGGAAGTCTCCAACCGAGAAGAATGATCAATTAGGAAGTCGCTCAGGTACCCGGCGCGCTGTCACGGCTTATTTGGGTTGTTGTTGCCGCCGCCGCCGCCGTTGTTTTTATTGAGCCCCAGCCATTAGGTTTGGTACTGGAAGGAAGAGGTGCTGTTGTACTCTTCTCCTCTCTCTCCCTCCCCCCAAGGGAAGGCAGCCGTGTCTCCAGTCATCACAAGCTGTGTGTCTACGCTCGGCTCTTCAGTCAGCGAAAAAGCCGCCCGCTTCCTTTCCCCCCCACCCGCCCGCTCACACTGCAGAGGGGAGGCGCTGGCTCGTGTCGCCCCTCTCTGGGGCATTGCCCCGGCCCTGTGTGTCTGTGTGTTTACCTGTCGGCTCCAGTCTGCCAGCGCGTCTGTCCGTCTCTTGGTGTCTCCCTGGCGATGCGGCGGGGCCTCGCGGTGCCCGTCAAAACGCCGCCCGTTCATTATTAGTGCCAACGTGTTGGGCTGAGTCTTACTCTGAGCTTGTTCAGGCGCTGGCGAAGGTGCTTATTAAAACAAGCTTTATTTGGTTTAAAGGGACTGCACGTTGTGCTCCACAGGGACTCTCGTGCTTTGTCTGCTAGACTGTTATCACCATAAATACTCAGTGGTGGAAAGTACATTTACTGCACATAGTGCAGTTGAATACAAATCTGAGGAACTTGGCTACTTAGGTTGTATGCTACATATTTAAATATAACATGTCAAAAAACTTTTAATGCAACAAGTTGTTTTATTGGGAAAGTAATCAACTAGGGAAGTTCCATGGTGGTATTTTTGTAAAGTCATTTTACGATCCATATCTATAAAGGTTGTTTCTTCTCAATCATTTTTTTCTCAGACACCAGAAGTCTCCACTTCAGTCGCACTTACATACACACAACTTCCCAGTGTCATTCCTCTCTTTATTCTGAAGGTTTCTACAGCGAGGGTTGTTTGTACATTATGCATGGCCTGATTTATTCAACATTATATTCTTGACTAAAATAGATTTGTTTATGGCTGTTGACAGCATTTTCTGATTCATTAAGTGATACGAAAATCTTTTAACTCTAATACGTCAACAAAATGGAGTAATCATTTTTCATTAGCACCAGCCATTTCTGTTCTGGAATGTATTTAATGAGCAAAAATTAGAAAAGGCACAATTTGCATATATAAACATAACATTTCAGAAAGCTTCGGAGACAAACAAAGAATTGTTAATGTTAGTAATCAACTGGGGAAGTTTCATGGTGATATTGATTAACTAATGTACCTGTAGTGTCAGCCTTTAAAAACCTACAATGAGCATTTACAATTGTTATTTGTATATATTATATATTGTTAAACAATAAATTAACCCACCAACAGTATGACATGGGTATGCCTTGCTCCATTGCAGGCAGCTTTTGTGTGTTAATGCTATATCCCATAGTATAATATATACTAATGTAACATGCCAAGTACATTTTGCTGATACAGTGTGACAGAGTATTTCTAAATTGTGTTGAAATTACCTCAAGCAACGGTTAAACATCCAGCAGTTGCAACATTTCTTCCACTATTCGTCTCAGTATGAGTGGTGGTAGGATCGCCACTGTCAGAGCTCACCCATTACCTTCCTCGTCTACCTTTATTTTATGAAAGAGGATTTTAAATCATTCCCTCTTGCAGGCTTAGCAAGAGGCGAGTCAGGCTTCACTCCGCATCAACGTCTGCTTGACGGGTAATTAGGCCCACTAGTATGTACAGCTTGTACTCTGTGTATTTGTTTATGTCAGAGCTACTCCCCGGAGACTGTGACGGTGTGATGGTATAATTCTCCATTTAGCCCCGTTTCCCGGAAACTGCTGCTGAAAACAACAAGTTTCATTGGAGAGCAGTCATGAGATTTGAGTGAGTCACTCTCGGCCGGGCGAAGGTATCTGCTGGAGGAGGGAGGGGTGAGGGGGGAGGATCTACCAGTGATGATGATGATCATCTGATCATCCGTGTATGTTTTGTTGTCATTGTTGGCTCACATGGGGAGTGAAACCTGGGCTGTGTGGGTCACCTTTTGGATCAAAGTGTTCACTCGAGTGTTTCGCGGAGAACACCCATTATGTGAGCTTGGGAAAATGGATTTACAGGGTTTAAAATGAAAGGGGGCTAACGTGGTAGTGATTATGCTAAAGAAAAACTCACAATGGAGCACAACAAAGGCAGTGGGTTACGAAGGGACACGAGGGGTTTCGGGATAGGATTTCCTTTTGATAGGGAAAGAAAACACACACACAAATAAAGTTTGAGGAAAAGAGGGAGAGGAGGGCCCTGTGAAAGGAAATGCCGATGACACATGGATCAAATAAATGACATAACCGTCCAAAGTTCAACAGCGGTCACCCGGCGAGTGAGGTCATAGTGGGCAGGATTTGTTACTTTGGCAACAGCGGGGCCGTTAGCCTGCCCACTATCTGTGTCCTAATGTACAGACAGGCGCTGAGTCAACAAAAACGGTGTTTTGGAGTCAACCTTTAAAAGTCACGACCTTAGCGAAAAGGTGCTGCGGAGCTGATGCGTTTCCTATACTGCACAGACGCCGAAAGTTCACACGCTGCATCCGGCGCTGCTGATCAGCTCTCCTGACAAATACACGACTCTAATAAAGTAGCACCTCCCAATAAAGGTTTTCCAAAGTTCATCCACGACATTGCTTTAATAATATCCTGCAGGTGGATTCCTACAAGGAAGCAGGATCTCAAGGCGATGACCGGAGGGTTACTCATAGCTCAAAGTCCACTGACTGTCAAGTTTTGCAAACTTAGCCATGTGGAGGAAGAAGGCCCCCTTTGTGTTCCTGTGAAAAACAAAAGCACTTTTTCTCTCTTTTCTTATACCTTCTCCTTTTGTTTGTTTGTGTGTGTTTTGTTCAGGGAGCAGCAGGGGGAGTCTGATAACTTCGTCCGAAACTGATCTGCGGCAATGAACGACAGATGGGAGTTTTGGATAGGGTACGATAAGCAAGCAGTGCAGTCGCATTGTTCACCGTTATGTGGGGACAAGGATCACACATAAGATCATATCACAGTGGGGGAGGCGACTGGCATTACAATGTAAAACACAGATTTGGTGTCCGATTGGAACCAAGCACACAAACACAAAAAAAACATTTGACTCGAATCGATCTGTTTGATTTCAAAATTCCGTTTGTGTATTCCGAGCACCAGAAGTCTGCACGTAAACATTTCATTCAAGTTCTGAAAGTTGACTTCATGCCAGGTAAGACAACAATCACTTCCCTGTGACAGGAATGACTCACGGCTCAAACATCCGACTACGAAACTACGAGTGTGTGGCGCAATGATCCCCAGAACTGGGTGACATGTGATCCTGTGTGAGATTCGGAGAACAGCGCATTCAGCCCGAGTGCGTTCATGGTCATGGTAACCTGATCCAACCTCCCCCTCATGCCCTCCTCTTTCCCTCCCACACCCTAAAGTGTACAATGATTGAATGCGTCCCAGTTCCCTAATCAGCAGGGTTGGGTGTGCAAGTGTTTTAATACCGTGGCCTGGATAAATACCACCCCCGAAAAAAACACTTCGGAGAGCGCCTGTTCCCACAGAGGTTTGGCAGAAAATAATAAAAATACTTAACATTCCTGCAGCCTGTATAATGGCGGTATAGCCTTTAGTGCAGAGCTGGCATCGCTGGAAGGGGGGAAAACAACTTTCAGCCCATGAATGCACCACCTTGTGTGAAAACAATGACCGTTGAACTCTCCTGCAGGTTTTTCCAGCACTTTTCTTTTCTTTTTCAAACGATCTACACACTGAAATCCACTTGGAAATCTTTCGCCGGCACAATGCGTATTTTTTCGGAACGTCCGCTTGGAGGAGATTGAATGGAGCTCCGTGTGAAGGGGGGCTACATGAGGTCCCCCCGCCACTGTTTGTTGTTCCAGAAATGACTATTTGTTTCATTGGAGAGACTCCTCAGGGCAACCAGAGTGTCGCTGGAGATACACACTCTGACTCTCTTTCTATTCACTCGAGTGATAACCTCAAGGCCGCATGACGCATCCAGCCTGCTCGCTGGTAAACGCGCTGTTGTCACAACTGCAGCAGCGCACACACGGTCACACACGCTCACAGCGTTACAGTGCACTTTGAATGCTTCTCATGGACTGACATTGCTAATTGACACTTGTTTGTACAGTAGACAGCAGAACAAAGAGGTGTTCCATGGTAATTTCATTCTAAATCCCTCATTTGCTTTGATTTCTTTAATGTTTCATTGCACTTTTGACAGTTTAAAGCCCCCACATGTGTTTACAAATCCTCTGACACTGAGGGTTTCTTATTTGCTGTATGTGCTGCACAGCCGTTGTGGCCGGGTCTTACTGTCTTACACTCTGCCATCACTCAGGCCCCACTCTGCCCTCATTGCTTAAGTCTGTTATTTTTGGGGGTTATTTTTTTCACAATTAATTAATGTAATATGCTAATGTTACAATGGCAGTTTTATCACGTTAATGAGCATGCTAAAGAGAAATAAAGTTGCCCAAGTGATTGCAATTCATTGTCAGGGAGGGGGGGTGGGGGGGATATGATCGTATGAACCAAATTTCATGGCAATTCAGCAAATAATTTAGTTGTTGAGACATTTTGCTTTTAATCACATATTTCAACTTCATGGTGGCGCTTGAAGGATAATGTTGGAACTTTAGGTTGCAAATTGTCTGAGCTAACCTCAGCATATTCAAAATGATGCATTCAAAAAGGTCAGCGTCGATTAATACAAAGTGTCCCCTATTAATACACAAACTAATAATAACATTCTTTCAGACATTCGTCTACCTGAACCACAGAAGAGGCATTTTATTGCAGGTTTCTCACTGTGCGTAAATGTGTGTGTGTGTGTGTGTGTGTGTGTGTGTGTGTGTGTGTGTGTGTGTGTGTGTGTGAATAGCAGTGATCGAGGAAGAAACCTCCATCATACCAGAGGTAGACAATATTGATTTCCACCCCAATATATCTGCAAACTGATATATCGGTCTGTTCTGAATGCAGGCGCACAAACCAATTCACAAACCTCCATCACCAAACATCATAAGAGCATCCTGACTGATTGCTGTGTCCCATGCATGTCCGCTCACACACACACGGGGCCCACTCTTCATCCTCAAGGTCAAGAGCTGCTGGGATGCAGAGGCTCCTCGTTGACGGTCTGATGGAGCTGACACCGCGCGACCCATTGTGCACACATGTTGATCTGTCCCCTGACGTGGCCTGACAGCGGCACATAAGGCCGACGTTGCACTAAACCATCAATGCATTTCAATGAGGGGATCTCACCGTTTATGTTTGTGTGTGTGTGTTTTGGGGGAGGGTGGGGGGGCTGTAACAAAGCTAAACACATTTGCAGGCCGGACAGGCTTCGGCCCTGTGGAGTATGTAATCCAAAACCAGGCCAATGATTATCTCCCCTCCCTGCGAGCGCTGACTCAATTCTGATTTATGATTGGAATGAATATCGATTTTCCAGGAGCTCGTCCCCCCCACCCCCCTCCCCTCTCCGCGCTTCCCTTCCATTTCTCCTTTTAACAAAAGAGTGAATGATGTATGTGCATTGATTTCCAATCAATTATTTCTATTCTCATTTTATTTAAGCCCAGACAAATTTTCAGCGGCACCGGCGGAGAGCAATGCATCTCTATCAGCGGCGCCTCGTTACGGGCGGGTTCTCTGATGGTAAGCAACGACATGATGAGGGGACGTTCATTTCTGAGTCCGTCATGTCCCCTTAAGCATTGCCGGGCCATGAATCTGTCTCCTCTCCATTTCTAATGACACTGACAAACACATGAGATAAATGAACATGTTTGTTATGTACCATTGGTTCTATTACGTGACTTATCTTTTTTTATATATATATATTATCAAAGGTTTGCACACTTTCGTATTTCCGTGGATTGAAACACTGCTGCACACTGCTCAGCCTAGAGGAGCTTTCTTAGGTTTAAACAATATCACCTTGATGATGTCATCAAGACGGTGCGGGCTTAGTGAGAGTTGCCTAATGGGAAATGTAGGCACACGAATGAAAGAGATCAGATTTAGATTTGTCTCCTATTTTTTAGTATCTCTTTCTTACGAAAACCATTTTGTTATGGAAGTTAAATACTAATGAGTAAATTACTGGAGTTCCCCTTTAAGACTTCAATGTGTTCCCTTCACCGAACATCTGTCCAATCATAGTTCTGGCATGTTAAGGCCTTCTATTGAAGCAAGACCAGAGAATACATAATGCATATTCACCAGATCACAGTATATTTTAAGTGAGGGATTTGTTTTTTCTCAATTAATTAATGATTAGCCTTTGTTCTGTAAAGCGTCAACAGAAAATGAATAATGTTCATCATTTCCTAGGTTACCAAGGTGATGTCTACAGATTGCTACACAACATTCCAAAACACAAAAATATTCATTGAAATATCATTTTAAACAAATAAAAGCGACAAAATAATTGACTTTTAATCTTGTGGAAAAACAATAAGTCTGCTAATCCTTCCAGTTTGAGCTTCCACATAACGGCCATAGAGGACGGTGAACACAACCCTGGAGAGCGGCCGCCGTCTGCTCACTACACACACCGTAGGAAACCGTACAAGAGCGGTTCTCCAGCGCTCCCAGGTCGTCCAGAAAAAAAAAACAACCTTAGAACAACTCACTAATTGAGCTGACAGTGATGCATTAAAATGGGTCATCCTGGAATTGCTCCTTCTCGTGGCTACTGGCTGGGCTGGGATTACATAACGATGATAAAGCTGCGGACCTGGCCCTCCAAGATAAAAAAAAATAAAGAAAAAAGCCGCCGCTCAGGACCCCGCGCATTCTCTAAACGCTCCGTCTGAGAAGCCCTCAGAGGGAAGTGATTACCGCAGAGCCGCCCGCTAATGCTCCGGCGGGACATCGGCGGTGGACTCCGTTACCCATCGAACGTGGTCGGCGACTCTGGAAACGCACGAATAATGAGCGGCCGTGTTCATTGTGCTATGCTAAAGTTTTCAGCGGCTCTTGGAAATGGACAGTGAGCTTTGACTCTTCAAAGCAGAGCGTCTACTTGGTCCAAAGGACATAATGAATTGCCCCATTAGGAACATCAAAGAAAAGCCGGATTCCTTCTCTGGGCTACTGAGGCCTGCTCCAGGTTTCCCAAGGCGCCCCATCGCCATATGACTAAATCAGATGCTATGGGTGACAAATCCGGCCCTCCCAGCTGAGAGCGGCACAAAGGGGCGCTCAGTTGTCTACACCCGGCAAGGCACGCAGGGAAATACTGCCGCTTGGTAGACAATGCGTCTCCTGTGTGGAGACGTCGTCCGCCTCATCGGGAGATGGCGTGCTGCGTTGCGGTGCGACCGACTGCTGTGTGTGTGTGTGTGTGTGTCCGTCCGTGTTTGTGTGTACCTCGGTGGCACGCTTCTGCGAGGAGGAAATGATAAGAATAAATTGGGATGATGTAACGCCGCATGCCAAAATACGCGTTGGATTGGGTCCTGAATGAAAAAATTGTAATTGAGCGGACTACAGCTGATTTTCGCCAGACAATTGTGGCTAAATTGTTATTTAGCGACGCCGTCACTTTGTTTCCGTTTTTACTTTCGTTATGCATGTCAAAGACTCAAAACAACTTCAACCACTCGGGACACATTTTCATTTCATAACCTCGTGGTTCCAAACCTAAAAGAGCTAAGACACATACATGTTCATTTTGTTGTTGTTGTGAAATAGTGGCTACTTCAGTACGACTACACAAAACACATTATGCATGCATTTTAAGTAGAAAATGGCCTGCACTAACTAGAAATAGTACAATAGCTATACAATATCATCGGAAATGCAGCTTTGAAACAGATTAAAAAGAAACTGGTTTTAATCCTACTCCACAAATTAGTAAACTAGCATTTAATTAGCAATTAAATACAAATGGGTGGAAGGTTAGAAGGAGTTACAGACTGAGGAATGGAGAATCTGAATATCAGCGATGATAAGAGTAAATGCGGCGTTCAAGGCCCGCAGCCTAAATACTAAAGAACAGCGGGCCGTTAGGGTGCAGCCTTGAGAAGAAGTAGAAAGCAGAAATGTCAAACTGATCGACTAAACGGTTAAGTACCATGTCATCTTTTTATGTTGCGGCACGCATCCATATAAATATAGTTGTAAGGAAGACAGAAACGTTGCAGTGTGATCAACAGGAAAAAATGTTATATATTTAAAAAATATATATATATTCACTCTCAAAGCTCACGTCAACACTAAAGCTGGGTCAGTTTGTCTATTTTGACAACGCATTGGGTGAAACTGCTAAAACAGCATATGTGGGGTTAATCTGGGGGGGGGTTACTACAATAACAAAACAGGGGTACAAAATAATTCGTTAACTTCAGGGAACTACCTTCTGCCGCTCACTCTCTTTTAAGTGCAAATTAGATCACGAAAAGCTCTTTTAAACTAATGACGGAGAGCAACTTCTCGTCCGTGTTCATTCGCTCGCACAGAGGGAGAAGAGAGGACGCGGACACTTCCCGTAAAAGCCCCGCGCGTGCGCCTGATAACACAATAAAGGCACGTGCACGTCCATTAGTCACCGCTCTGTGTCCTAAGACATGAATTCACCTCTCGGTGGCTGATGTCCACACATGCACTCCGCCGCGGTTACAGCCTCGGTGAACTCATCTCCTTAAACAGCAGTGTTGCAAATGCTGCTGCTTGTGACACAGTTTCACGGAGTGGGGGGAGGAGGAGGGCACGGGTGGGGGGGCACTGAGATGTTTTCCACAGGAACAGGACTCAAACTCGGTCCGGCTCACATGCGCTGTCTGTGGCGAAACCCTTCACAGACGGAGAAGACTACACCAGGGAGAGAGTGCATCGGCCGCTTTATATACACGCCTAAAAATAACCGGCCAATCGGCGGCGAGACGCTCGGGTGCGAACGCGCCAATCGCCGCGGAGAAGCTACCAAATTAAGTCGGAGGCCGGCCGCGATTGGCCGGCCGTGATATCATTTGCGAGCCCTTACTCCGCGCGCCGCCGATTGGTCGACGCCCTCGCGGAGGCGTGCTCTTGCCGTGGAGCGGGGCGGGGCTTTGGGTAGGGAGGGTGGGGGTGGTGGGGAGTGGAGGGGAGGGGGGACGAGAGGGGGCGGGCTTCGGGGGGGTTTGAATAGGGAAGTTTGCAGAGCGCAGTTGTTCCCCATCCAGTCCGGGCGCAGTGTTTGCAAACACCTTGAACGCCAGCGAGAGACGAGAGGGGGGGAAAGCGACGGACGGACGCTCGGCTGCTACTCTGCTGCTGAAAACAAGCGCCTCTTCGCTTGCATCGCAGGGACCGCTCTTATTCCTTCTACTGGGTCTAATTTTGATTTTCTTCATCTTCTTCTTCTACCTGACAAACGCATTTAACTGCAGCTGTATCGCAATTTTTCTATTTTTTGTATTGATCTCTGGGAAAAAATGGATGTTCTACCCATGTGCAGCATCTTTCAGGAACTTCAAATAGTTCACGACACGGGCTATTTCTCAGCCTTACCGTCGCTGGAGGAGTACTGGCAGCAGGTGAATATACACACATATATATTTATAAAGTGAGCCGCTTGTTGAGCATTGCGTGGCAAAGCGGAACTGAGACGCTTTGCTAGATTACGCCACGGCGCGTCTAGTGCGCTCGACAAGTTCAGCTCCACATCCCCACGTCCTAACGGCTGTAAACACGCGCTAGGCGCCCGGTGCTTAGACGGCGCCCGTCCCGTTCACCTGACGTGCTGTGTGCGTGCGCGTGTGTGTGTTTCTGTTTTTTCACGGTCCAGCGGCGTTATGAAGTTTATTCTGGCAGCCTGAAGTGGATCAGTGTGTCAGTCTGACAGCTGGAGTCGAGGCTGTGCTGCGCCGAGATGAATGGGGACAGAGTAACAGCAGCGTGCTGGTGTTTTTTTATTTATTTATTCTTTCTTTTCTTTTTTTTTTTACCGCTCTGCTATATTTTGACTATGACTTCTTCTTCTCCTCCTCCTCTCAGCGGGTTGTTGCATGCCATGTGAGCTGGTGGTTGGTGTGGGAGGAGGAAGTAGCATTTCAAATCAGTCAGCAGTTGATTCCAAATCACAAGTAGCGCGTTGGCTCAGGATCAGCTCTGTGGCTCACGAGGACATTTATTTATTTATCTTTTCTTAGAAGACCATTCAGTCAGTTGTGGCACTGTTTGAATCCCATTCTGAAAGTTTATAATACAGGTTTTCAGCCCCCATAATAATTCAAACAACATCCTCACCCTTATTCTACATTTATTTTTTTTATTACTTTTTATATAATTTTATAAAAAATAAAAAAAACATCCATTTGCATCGTCCCCTTTATGATTTTGAACGAGCTCCACCACATGATGACATTATCAAGTGTCAGCCGTGGCCACATTCCTGCTGGTGAGAGGAGGCACAAGCACAGCTGGATTATCTAGTGTCGGGCTGCAGAAGCCTGGTGGGAGTATGTCTACAACATCTGCCTTGTCAAACCTGCTGTCTGGAGCAGCCTCTAATGAACGGCCCTTGCTCTTTTTTTCTTCAACTTAAAAGGCCTCTGAAGCCAACTGGGAAGTGGCTTATTTATTTATTCTATGTGGCCGTCACTGAGGAAGGATGTGAACGCATGACAGAGGTTTCGCATGAGTAAAAAGCATCTGAATGGAGGAGGGGGGAGGGAGTCGAGCGGCTTCCTTAAAAGGACTCTAGATTAGTCCAGTGAGTCATTGGAGTGCGCACGTTTTAAGTGTTGGCGCTCAGGTGCACGAGAGTTCAGGGGGAGGGGGATTCAAGGTCTAAGGAAATGACGTGCAGCAGGAATTGGCAGCTTTTGCGTGTTGGGATGTTTTTGAGATGAGGGCGAGTTTCTTTTTCACCCAAAACATTGGTTCTATTACCAGCTATGCATACACACATGGCAGCAGGAACCAACACATTGACGATTTGATTAAGTTCCCTTTTCGATCCATGCTTTGTCGTCACAGCTGAGCTGTCAACGCAGTCGTCGGCCTGAAATGTGCAGCGTAGCTACCACTTCCTGGTTAATAATGCTTCCTGCTTCAAGCGCTAGCCACATAAGGCTTTTTGTTTGGGGGGGGTTAAGGGCACATGACTCATTTAAAAGGATTTCCCACACTTAGGCCTTTTGCTGGTTCTGAAGGAGTCTCTCTCTCTCTCTCTCTCTCTCTCTCTCTCTCTCTCTCTCTCTGCGGTTGTAGTTAATTCATTCTGACTGTTTTGACTCTCGCACCACCAGACATGCTTGGAGTTGGAGCGCTACCTGCAGAGCGAGCCCTACGTCTCCACATCCGACATCAAGTTCGACAGCCAGGAGGACCTCTGGAGCAAGCTGATCTTGGCCTGCGGCGACAAGGCCAAGTCCGACCCCAAGCTGCCCGCACCCCGCGAGGAGGACAATCAGGACAGCCCTATCTTGGACACCAACAGCGTGAACTCGGACGCCAGCAGCGAGGCTTCGGACAGTTCCGAGGAGCTCTCGCCCACGCACAGCTTTACCTCCAACCCCCTGGGCTCCGTCCTGGTCGGCTCGGGGCCTTTTAGCCCCTCCGTCATAAGCACGCCCCCGTCCTCTCCGGAGGCCAGCTCGGAGGCCGGCGGCGCGGCCAGCGCCTGGGTCGCCACCGAGCTGCACTTACCGGTGAAAATCCGGAGCGGCGGGGCAGCGAAGGGCGCGGAAAAGACGGGACTCATGTGCGGGGACGCGTCCCTGGACGGAAGAAGGCGGGTACACAGGTGTCAGTTCAACGGGTGTCGCAAGGTTTACACGAAGAGCTCCCACCTCAAGGCACACCAGCGCACTCATACGGGTGAGTTTTCCCTCTCAAAGCACCCAGCCGGGACCACGTGTGAGACGTATTGTAAACAGAGAGGGTCTTCTCTGCTGCTCCCGGAAAGCGATTCATTCACAGCGTCAAACAAAACCTCACTTATTATTGAGGGAGCGAGTGGAGGTGCACTTAATTCAGCCGCCCGGCCATTGTGTAATGTAATTAAAGGTCCACATCGCACGATGTCCTCAGCTGGAGCGCTGTGGGTATTAGCTCTGCATGGCTGGATACCTAAACTGTGACCTAATCTATCTGGAATGTGAGCGAGCAAGGGCGGGCGGGAGGGAGTGGGGGGTTTGCACATGAGAGATAAAAGGACTTGAAAGCAGATTGAGTTTCACCCTGGGAAAGGGGTGAATGGGCGGGGAGCCAGGGGGCACGGAGTTGAAGGGCCAGCGAGTGGTCATTTGAATGGCCCTTATTTTTGATTAGTAGCGTGAAATTGCACGTGTGGCTTTTGGTTTTCTTTTTTCTCCGTTTTGATGTCTGGCACATCTCGTGCACAGTATCGCTCTTGGCATTCTAAGCAGTTTTCTCCAGGTTTCAAGTGAACACGGCTGGCGATCCAACCGGTTCGGTGGAATCTGGGCCTTGAGTGAGCTGTCAGTGACTTGTGTCACTGACAGCCCCCCCCCCTCCCACCCTCCCCTCCCATCCTCTCCACTCCCCCTCCCCCACCACCGGGGTGATTGATCGGAAAGCATTTGAATGACAAAACCAATCGCAGCCTCAGCAGGAAAACCCTTTTTGTGTGTTCGTGTGTGTGCATTTTGGATTAATCGCCCCCTTTTGTTGGTTCTGCAGGCGAGAAGCCGTACAGGTGTTCGTGGGAGGGCTGCGTGTGGCGTTTTGCACGAAGCGATGAGTTGACCAGACACTTCAGGAAGCACACCGGGGCAAAGCCATTCAAATGCAGTCACTGTGACAGGTAAGCCCGCTACTTTATTCATGCAGAACCCGTTTTACGTGCATAATCCAGATAATGATGCATGTCTTTGAAGATGGAATGCACTGATGAAAACCAAAAAGTACTAAAGATGAAGCAGGAGGTCATTTGAAGTCAGTCAGCCTCGTGTCAGTGGAATGTGATGGTTCAGTTATTACCTCACATGACATTCCGATAATAAGCACCCAATCTTTTGGACAAATCGCTCTCGAGACTCTTATCTTCCGAAGAAGCGCTGCTGACGAAACTTGTACTTTCATTCCCTAAAAAACACCTGCAGTCCATCTTTGCGCTGTTACTGACTCCCCCTCTCCTGTACCCCCCCAGATGTTTCTCCAGGTCTGACCATCTGGCCCTTCACATGAAGAGGCACGTCTAGAGCAGAGGTGCGCTCCGACCAACAGCGACGGGGGGAAAAGTTGTTGTAAAAAAAAAAAAGGAGAGAGAGAGCGAGAACGGGGAGGAAAAAAACAGAAGAAAACGCCGTCTCCCGACCAGTCTCTTGGTTGAACTGTCCCAGAGCAGAGTGGCGGGGAGTGTGTTCCAGCCAAAGCATGCCGTTTTGCACCATACTGAAACCCAGTGCCTCCGGGGACCTCTCTTTGGAGAAAAGGGGCGATCTGAAGGTTGTCTGTTGCGACAAAGAAAAAAGGACAAAATCACAGATGGAGGTGGGGGGGAGAAGACATCTTTTTGCTTGAGAAGGACTTTACTCACACACATAAACAAAAAAAGACACACAAAAAAGACAAAAAAATAATTAAAAGACAAAAAAAAACAAAGAGTGAATGATTCGTATGTGTGGTGCATGATGTTAAGGGGGGAGGGGGGCATTCCCGGACAGCAGATACACTGGTACTTAAAAAAATAAAATAAAAAAAAAACTGTCTGAGGTTAGCATGTGTGCACTGTGAATGTCTGAGATTGGCGGACCGCCCCCCTCCTCCCCACCCCAAACCCCACAGTAGGCGACATGGGGCTGATGGATGGATGGATGGACGATGCGGGGCTGGTACCAATGTTGCTGAGGACTGAATGGGTTTCTGGGGGGAAACATTCCATTCGTGTTTCCCCGGTGGCAGCGCGAGGACGGGGCAGGATGGAGGCTCCTGCCTGTCTGTCTGGCACCCAAGACTGTATGGGGGGTGGGGGGGGGGTTCTCTGGAGCTTTTGAGGCCTTGGATTTGACCCAGAGAGAAGGGGGACCTGTTCCCCCTTCTGGTCAGTGACCCGGAGACCACAACACCCTCCTCCCCCTCCCCCCCTGGTTACTGTATGACAGGAGCTTCTTTTGGTGTTTTTTGGTGCAGCTACTAAATGTGCAATGTGTTATGTAGCCTGGTTTATTTTTTATTTTTTACAAGCTACAAAGCTCATTTGTAGTCCAATTGTATAAGCTGTGTGCTTAGAGGTATAACACAACTATACTATAACTTCAGTATCATAGACAGGTGTTGCATGGTTCTAGGGTTTGTTCATTTCATGTTTCCACTGTAATCAGGACTGCAAATAGTTTCAATAAAAGTGCAGCTAAAGTGCGGACGGTTAAATGTTACAATATTGTACATGAAGCCTGATAATTTCCTCTTTTCTTTTTCTTCACAATCTCATCCGTTTCATTATATATATATTTTTTTTCCATCTGGCTGGAGAGTTCACCCACTGCTTCCTCATGTTCTCACTCATCCTATGCCTTGAGGAGTTTTTTTTGTACTTTCTTTTCTATCTAATAATGCACTGTTGACCTTAATGGTGCCTTATGCAAGTGACTCGGCCCTGTGGCAGCGGTGGGATGTTTTTTCTTTCCTCCCAGGGGAAGTCACATTTGTCGTATGGGTGATTTGACAAGCTTGATCAAGGCTCAGTTACACGTTCACTCTCCACCTCCGTTTGTGTTCAATGTCCGCTGTCCGCACTCTGTTCTGTCGGTTGTTTGTAGTGTGTGTGTGTGGTTTAAAAAACAAAGCACCTTTTTCGCAGTCGTCTTTGAGTGGGCACTAGCTCAGTTGACACGCTTAACGTTTGATTCAGTCGGACAAACGCTGTATGTTTAGAGCACTTAGTTTCTTTTATTAAAGGTGTTGCCATGGTCCATCACACTCGCAAACAAACCAGACTTGGTCAATAAAAATAGTTGTTTTTTTTATATTTTATGTCTCGTTCATACAGGATGTTCCCTCTCCCTGCATCCCTCCACCACCAACACCATTGTCTCCCCCGATTGCCCCGCCCCCCTTATTCCTGTGAGTGGGACTGAAGAAAACTCTAAAGATTTATTGTAATTAACAGGCTGCAGTCAGACAGGCCTCGCCTTGTACTGCCTCTCGGTAATGAATTGCTAAAGGCTTTGTTGGCATGGAATCTGTCACAGACTGCTGACTGTGTAGGCTGGTTATTGACCCTGTCTGGGGAGCGTTGTTTTAGCCGAGCTGCAACAGTATTATGAAACCCACAGGAGGAAGGGGGGCGGGGCTAGGGAGGAGATCAAATGGTCATGGTGCACATGGAGATTTGACCCCAAAAAGAAAATAAATAATGTCCACAACCGTATGTCCTTTTTTTAAGGATGGATCCGCGGATCATACGTTTCCGGGTCAAAGGTCATCCGTGCCACCCGCTTTAGATCAGCGGGTCTCGCTGTCGAGAATCGGACGCTGCGGCACCGTTGCATGCATAAAGATTTCAGATCAGACGGGATGAGTACAAACTTGAAACCGTTGGATTGATTTTGGGAGCGCTGGCAGCGTTTTCTGGGCAAACGAGAGGAACATCCATTGTGGGGGAAAAAAGAAAGGAAAAAAACTTTCTGGTGGTAATTGAGCCTTGATTAAGCCTCGTGTTTGCTCACATCTTTCATCAACGCTTTCATCCCACACTACCCCAACATCTCTCTCTCTCACACACGCACACACACACACAGCTCTTTGTTCTCAACTGAATCTTTGTATAAAAAAAAGAAAAAAAAACAACTTTTGTAAAATTGTTATGTTTATGCTTTATGAAATTTTTATTTTAAATTGTTTTGCAAAATTGTTATATTTCTGTATGAATGTATTTTTTATTGGAATAATAAGAAATTCTTATCTGACTTTGGCTTGCTCCCTTCTTCTCATTTGAGTTGATTCTCCTCAGTTTGTAGCTCATTATTGTGAAAGCTTTTTGATTATTTATTTTTTTGCCAGTAGAGATTTGCAGCCTGTTGACGAGTGGCTCCTTTTGAACTGCGTCGTGATGTGGACTCGGGGAGATTAGGATCGGGGTGTGAGCAGCAGGGACAACACATTTGACGTTCTGCATTTGTCACTTTAAAAGCGGGCATGTGTTCCCCGCCCGGTGCAGTATGAATACCTTGTTAAACAGTCGGACCAAGTGGCCTCACCTCTTCCTGACTTGTAAATACCAGTTTGAAAATATCTCCCTCCCATGAGCAAATTACATCCTTGCAGAAACTGGTTGCTAAACACAGACGACCCGACGCACCTCGATCCCAGTGGCAAACACTGACTTTCTTTTTTCCCCCAAACACCCTCTAGAAAAAAGTTTCGGCGAATTCGGTTCCAAAAGCGACTGACTGCTCACTCCTTAGAGCTAGCTAGCTCTCATCAAAGCAGTATAAATAATTTATCTCCATCTCTCACAGCCCATGGCATTTAATTAGAGAGCAGCTTTTCTACATTTGTTAGATAATTACTCCACTTGACACAGATAATGATACAAAACAGCAGTGGATAAACCAAAGAGCCGAGTTTAGGTCACAAACTAACAAGAAAACGGGATTTTTAAAAACCACAGCCTGCGCTGCCTTCCTCCTCGCCGCTCCCCCTGCTCTTGTTGATGACCTAGAATGGGCAGGCAACTTATTAGCTCCTCTGATTTCCAGTAAAAGCCCAGTGGTTTATAAATGAAGCTTTGCCTGCAGTTGGTAATTAAGCCCTCTTTGGAGAACCTCCCAGCTCTTGGAGTGGCAACGAGTGTTGCTTTTGCCTCGAATGCTGCAACTCCTTGATCTCTCAAAACTGCTGCCCCACTTGATTTCTCAACTTCAAATCTACCTGTGTTGCTTAATGCGAGGCTGAAGAGCAAAACAAACTGCAAGGAGGAGTTTCCGAGTCCAAACTACCCACATGGGAGGAACATTTTTTTCCGCGCCCTAAAGGAGTCGGGCACATGTTGCGTGTAATCTCCGTGCGGGTGACTCATCCTGCCGATATAAGTGGAGCATCCTCTTGTGAAGTGGACCGTTGTGGATACAGTTTCTCGTAAAGATTGCACGTTTTGCTTTGATGTGTCCAGGCAAAGCCCCCTTATGCTTTTCTTTTTACATAGCGTAAGACCCCAAGTATTATGGGAAACAGTTAATCCCTTTTTAGATGTCATACATCTTTCTCTTTATGTCTCGTGGTAGCACATGCGGTCTTGGGGTTGTGTCCTGTGGCAATGTCACAGCTTGGAGTGGCCTGTTTAATGGATGACCAGTGGTGGAAAGTACTGTTTAAGATCCAAAGATGTCAAATTATAAATGTTTTCATAAATGCAATAGAAAGAAAAATGAACACAAGCGTCACCCCTTGAAGGTACCTGAGTTGGTATCCAATGTACTGAACCGTACATAAAGCTCCACCAACAGTAAAATACTGCAGTATAAATCTAATAATGGCATAATTGATGGCCAATAGGCACCAGTTTTATAGTAGTTTGGATACTTGTAAGTACATCTTACTGCACCTTCACTCAAAGTTCTCATCAAAGATTTCACGAAATCAAACCTCATCATGTGGTTGGCATTTTTTCAATGTATTTACATTCAATGAATCCAATTCAATGAATGAGTCTGTACAGTAGATTGTATTGGTGGTGGCAGAGTCCACCATTCCCACTTTGGCCTATACCCAAGAAAGAGCAATTCACAGGAAATGATGCGTGCACGTAATCCAGTTCTCACTCACTTTGATCCACTACTACCGTATTGTGTGGCATGTGTTGTCCTTTATTCACAAGGTTGGAAGTTCGGTAACCCCAGCTTGCACCTTGCATGGCGGCTCCTCCACCATCAGTGTATAATGAGAGGGAAATTATAAAGCACTTTATCCGGTAAAGTAGATCCATTTACCATACAAAGTAGTTGAAACTGGCTCCACCAGCTGCAGCTTGAAACAGCAAAATGCTGCTGACACAATGATGCCTCACTATTAACAATCTACTTATGTCATACATATTGAAATATCAGTAAGAGGGGCTCTTTTTTTCTGCAAAAGGACTACTTTTACTTTTGGTACTTTTCTGCCAATACCTATTTCTATGAATCTAGGAGACCTTTGCTCATGAGACGGATCTTAAATTGTGGTATTGCTACTTTTACTCGTGTAAAAGGTGTGAGCGCTTCTTCCACCGCTGGCAGCGAGGCTGAATTAACCGCCTGGCAACTGCTCCCGTCTGGATCCCAGACTCGCAACGGCTGCAAAGGCCTTGTGGTAATTTGATTAAATGCAAATTTGTCCAAAAAATACACCACCTAATATCAACTGAAGTGATAGAGGCCATAAGAGATCCCAGTCACGTCGCCACTGATCCCAACACAGGCATTAATCTTCACACGAAACGGCGCTATAATTCCCAGTATTTAAAGTGTGTTTGAAAGGCATGTGTATTTCCCTGTGATCTACTGAGCCGGCCACACTGAAGAAGAATGTCCTGCGTCCATGCCCGTCGTATCGGTGAATCTCAATGAACGTGACTATCTCTCGCCACATAATTGCAAAGGGATTACTGTTTTTATCATTCCCTTTCAAGCGGAAGGCCTTCCAATTGTGGATGGTAAAATAAATCATTATCCAAAATTGCTGTGAAATAACAGGCGTGCTGCAGGAGTGAGAGATGTCCTCACCCGGTGTGTGTCTCTCTCACACACACACACACACACACACACAGGAAAATGGACTATGATGGAGGCACACAGTGAGTTAAATGAGGGGAAATAATAAGGAAAGAGGAGGTTATCAGGCTCTGAGCGTGCTTCATTCAGCCAGCCAGACTGCAAGTCATCACATATGCAGACTTTACTCTGAAAGCTCCAGCGTCAGGGCTTTCTCTCCCCCGCTCTCTGTTAATGGAGTCTATTAGGACTTGGCTTGTAGGGGAAATAGGACTGAAATCAGAGGTCAATGACCCCCTTTATGTTCCTGGCTCACGAGCACCACAACCACAGTCACCGCCACGGTGCCGTAATCATCATCATCATCATCATCATCATCATCATCATCATCATCGCCATCCTCATCAATGTCGATGCTTTCTCCCTCTCCTACATTGTGAGTCCCATTTCAATCCTCACTGTCATCATCAAAACCACAAGTATCATCAGTACTATTGTTATCCTCCTACTCCTCCTCCTCCTCCTCGGATTTTCCCCTTGAATAATGCATATATCGTTAAACGAAGCCCCGTAGTAAATTAGACTCTACACCTAATTACCATGTTGCAATTAGCAGAAGAAATGAGAGAGGATCCAAAAAACATTGCCCACAACAAAGTGAGCCAGATTAGTAGTTATATACTTTTCTGTTCTGTTTTGTTTCGTGTTTAAGCCTCAGAAATGTGTAAAAAAAAAAAAAAAAAGATCTGCAGCTTGTCTTTAAGCACAGATTAATTTCTGAATGAAACTGTAAGAGCGTCAGTTCTTTTGAAAACCGCGATGCAATCCTCAGAGGGAGCCCGACTCGACCTGAAAGCAGCAACAGCTCCGCCAGAGATTTTGTGGGTGAGACACTGTAGCAGCCTGCGTGAGATGGGAGGTGGGAGGGGGGGATGGGGGGATGTCACTGAGCATGACCTTGTCGCAGAACTCGCGGTGAATCGGCGAACACGTCTGAGTGCTATGCGAAGTAGCGAGGGTGACTTCAGAGGTACGAGTTCTCAGTGGAAGGATAAGTGTGAGGAATCAAAATGTTCCTCCAAAGCAGGTCTGCTCTTCCCACTCTCATTGAGCCGCACATCCGGTCGCCAGGAAAAGAGTGACCATCGTTGGAAGGTTACGCGGGATCGTTACATATATAGAAACGTCCTCTCAGGGTGGGTTGGAGCGGTGGTGGTCAGGTCAAACAAACACAGGACTTTCACCCGGGAGATGATTGTTATGTAATGTTTTAATGTTGCATAAGAGGCCTGCTAAGGGTCACCCATTGGTTCGTGGACTGCTGTTTTGAAGCCTCGAGTTCTTCTTTTTGGCCGTTGCCATCTTGGCTTTAGACCCTTTTTGGCCATCTTTTTTCAACCGAACACAAGAGTACAACCGAACGATGAATACGAGATATTTTGGTGACCAAAACGTTTAGAATTAACTTTCGTGAACAACTGTCAATCACAAGGTAGCCAAAACGTACCCTGCTATATGGTCTATTTTTCTTTAAATGAGAAAATGATTTATTAAATGAACATCATGCTGAGATTAAAGAACAAAAGTAAACACGTAAACAATTTTTACTGAGGTAATAAATGAAGTGCACCCCAACGCTCTGTAGTAGACCTATAATGTACTCTGTAAACTGGAATGTTGGGTGTTTGGGTTTGTTTCTTCAGGTTAATATCAGGAGGGTTTACCTATGGTGGGTGACGTCTATATTACCTTATTAGCAACAAAGAACTACTTAGCAATGCTCTATTAAATTAGACCATACTATATTTTAGATAACTGACCACAGACAACTTTATTGGTAAACGGAATAAGAGTTTAGTGACTGCTTTTACGGATATTTAAATAATATTTCGATGGACAAGAAACAAAATACAACAACACAGAATTAAACCACTTTAAAATAAGAAACAGTACTTTCAAAGTAATCTGAAACAGAATTACCTTTACCAAACTTATCAAGCAAGGAATTGCTTTGCAAAATATGCAAAACCGAATTGGCTTATACCAAAATATTCCAATCTCTTCAGCTTTCTTTGGCAAAATCCCCCTTTCCTTTCCCCACTTTTCACAACAGCAGACTCAGATTAATACTTAACACTCTAATGGTCCCACAAGAACACTCTCCCACACACACACACACACACACACATACATACATAAATAAATAAATAAGAAAAGTTGCAGGCTTAAGAAGTAGCCTCACTTCATTAGAATGAATGAAAGTTTAAGGCACTTCTGCATTGGCTTTGCTCTTCCAACCTGGAGGCTCCCGCCACGTTAACCAGAACTACTTTATTCAGTCCGTTATCTCTGTTTTCAGAAGGACTGTGGTTGGTTGCATGGCCAGAATAACCTGCCTAGCAAACCTTTTAACTCTTGTTTGTGGTAATTAGGTTATTATGTGAATGCAGAGTATGTTAATAATTGGCATCAAGGCTCCCAGCCTCATCACGCCACACTCCCTGAGAGGGATGAGGCCCCTGGGCGCCCGAGCTGAACACAGACTCAGAGCCTACAGGTAGATGCTGGGGTTGAGGCGGGGCTTTTAAAATGTAATAAGAACAGCAGTGCAGATTACCTCAAACCAACTGGCACACCATGAATACGGGGCCTTCAGGCTCCTGGGGGACTGTTGCTTGTTGCCAACTTTTCCTGGTTGGTGAACTCAGTTGTTATGGTTGTCTGGCTGTGCCACAGAGGTTTAACTTCACTAATGAGATCTGTCTCGTAACTAATTGGTGCACAGAGAATTACATTTTCTCCAAAAGACTATTTTTCAAAGCTGCCCTGATGTGAAATCCATGCATCTTAGAAATTAAGATAAGAAGCTTAGAGGGGGGGGGACGTATTTAGCTATGACGATGTAATCTTATTAAGACGCATAACACTTGTAACAACATGTAACATTTCAGTGAGATATGGGGACTTGATTTTGGACTCATCTTGACTATTTTAAGTGAAACAATATTCTTGAGCATCACAGGCTATGATACACTACACTTCCTATCACTCGAACAACAATAAAACAATAATATAGCTCTTTTTCATCTTGAAAGGTCTACTTATTACACCTTATTTGACGAAATCTTGCCAAGAACATTTTCACTTGTTCCATTGGCAGGTATTTATTTACTACAATCAAAAACATCTTCATCGTTTTCTTTTTTAGGTGGCCGTTTTTAAAGTCTAAAAAGTAAGCAAATTATTCTCAAAGTAACTCTAAAGTGATCCTTCACTTTAGAGTTACGAGTTTAGAGTTTAGAGTTAATAATTTAATTTAAAAAAAATATGGATCACCAATTTCAAGATGAATGGTTCTCACTGGACAGCCATGACTTATTGAAATTTAGAAAAGATAGCATAAAATTATAAATGCAAATGACGCCGGGTTGAGTAATGCTTCCAAAATCCTCAATTATAATAAATAAGGCTATTTCAAAAGTTGGTAAAGAAACAACCGGGCCACTACATGGCACATGGCACATCCAGACTCATGAGGGATCTGGGGGGTGAACCTGGCTTAACGTTTGCAAACACAACACCTTGTCATTGTCCAATCAAATAGGTGCACACCCACGACTGTCTCGTGGACTGTGCCATGGGAAACAACACGCGTCCCACTAATGCAGACCCCGATGTTAAACATCTCGTTTTAAAGCCCTTTTGTTAGTTGGTAGTTACGGCCTGCTCTGAATCACAAGCGGGGGTGCGTAGAGCGTCAACACGATGAGATCACGGTACGATATTGAATTATTCCGCACCCTAATGGAGACCTTTTGGTTTGACTATTTGGATCAGTTGGAATTAATAAAAGGAGAACCGCGATGCATTCAGCCGACAAATAAGCACGCACGTCGACGGTGATTGTGCGCAGTGTGTAACAAAGAGGCCGCACAGTTTCAGAGACACTGAGCGACAGAAGAGCCTCTGGGTTCACACTCGGCCCTCAGAAGACGGAGCTCCGGAGCCCGAAGGTAAATGAGTCCATTTGATTACAAATCCGGGTCGAACTGGGTCACGCTCATAATTGTCTCTGTAATTAGATTCGCTCTCCGAGTGTCTGGCTTGTGTCAGCACGGCAGACAGCGACAGTGTACTCTGGAGGACGGACCAGAAATACACTGTTAGCCTCTGGAGCCAGGGGTCGAGCGGTCAAGACGAGGTGAGGACGAGCCGAGTGCACATTCCCATATAATGGTCCCCGGTGTAATGATGGTTTGGTCCCTGCCCTTTCCCACTCTCATTAAGGCATTCTCGGTCGGTCACATCGCTCTCAGAACTGTAGATGCGCCGCTTCGCCCGGTTTATGTACACTAATGATCCCAGTTGTTGTGGCGCTGTCGAGGCATCGGCTGTCATTCTAAACAACTTGTTGCCATGTCGCTCCGTGTCGCCGTTGACCAAAACAACCGCATCGTCACATCTGAAAGGGCTTTGTTTTCGGCCCACTGTCTCCACTCCCGGTGTGTGCAAAGTGGTTTTCCAGCATCTGAAGTGCAGGCATGTCGCTTCTAACATGCGAGCGAGAGCCCGGTGTGATTTCCAGCTTCCTCTACATGCAGGTCGAGGTCTGAGATGCTTGGAAAAGTCCCCGTCTCTCTTTCTGCAGGTTAAACAGTGCACATTTGCATTAATCACCATGACAACTGCACTCCTGACTGTGTTTTTGTGCCCGGCAGAGAGAAGAAAGACAGCAAGCGGAGAGAGATGGCGGCGGCACTCGGGACAAGATGTGTTTTAATTTCACACTTTGTGAATATTTTCACTTCAAAGTTGCGGCGACGCTCTCCTGCTTTTGCTCGAATTGCAATTATTGTAAAGAAGAGAGGAGGTCGCGGCGCACAGGCTCCATTACGGTTTCTTCCTTTTCAAGGCCAGATGTGTCCACTTCATCTGCGTCTTTGAAATCCACAAAATCGAGCATTACCTTATTAACGCCATCCTCGACTTCTGCTGTCATGTTCCGTGTGCCGAGGAGTATGTGGAGGCGGCGAAACAGCAAACCTGCCTTTGCCAAATTGTCAAAGTAACGGAGCGTTACTTGTAAGTGTATTTTACGGAATTGCAAATCTTAATCTCCTTTCTGAATAGAGTAATCCCATTACTTCTGCCCAACACTGGGTATTAGCCTACTGTTAGCAAAGCACACAGGTCTTGAAATCCCTTGTACAAGAATTAACTCACTGAGGACTTTTCATCACAAGTATGTGAATGTCTCCATGTTAAGTCACTCACCAGGTTTTATGTGTCTGATATTTACATTTCACTTCATCGGCTCTCATTAAAACCTAAGGCTACGAACGAGCATCGCGGGGGGAATACTAATCCTCCCTCTCTACCTTCCATCTCAGGAATTCATTTTGCGATGCACACCCGAATTCTTTGGACAAGACCCTAATTAATTTTTGGTCACACTAATTAACTATCAAGTGAAAGAGTGAGGAGCATATAGTGAGTAGTGTGGTGGCAGGGAAGAGGGGAGATGATAAAGTTGCTGTGTTGGAGGCGGCGGGTTGATCTCTGATGGCATGCAAAGGGAATCTGTTGGAAATGTCACATTTGGAGAGCCTAAACTCTTTCACATAGTGAGTGAATCCTCTCTCTCTCTGTGTGTGTGTGTGTGTGTGTGTGTGTACATATAACAGCTTTTTAAATTGCTCACATCACACTGCAGCATGTTTACACATTAAGTCTGTATAACCACCTCTTTTTCTCTTTTTTTTTGTCCAACGCATGTCACCAGCAGTTCATTTCTCTGCACTGTAGATTATTCGTGCAAATGTCCTCTCAGCCACATTTAGAAAAATAAATAAATGATAGAATCGGTAGAGAGGGAGAAAGGGCACGCACTTTCTATTTTCAGCTGACATGTTACCCGGCGCATTTCAAAGATTAATTGCGGCTCCCCGGGGAAAAAGACATCTGTCCTCCAATTATTAAAGCGGTTGTTTTGTTTTTGCCGGCTCATTCTGTGGATCAAGGGGTCCCGTAGTGAAATATAAATGACTCTGGCTGTGGACGGCCTCTCCCGCATGCTGATGCGTAATGCTTCCGAGGCGACACTTAGGAATGTTAAAAGGCTTCATAACCCCGGGTCGACACTGAGGCTAATGGCAGCTACTCTCTGGGAAGCAAGTAGCCTTTTAGTAGTACAGTCAGCTTGGGGTGGGGGGGGGGGACGGGGACGGGGGGGGGACATTATGCTGCGGTTATGTGAGATTTTAAGATCTTCCTTTTATGGGGGATTTTTTTTTTTAACGCTCACGTGCCTTCTTTCTTTACTTCTCAACATTTCGAAAAGAGAAATGAAAGAAAAAGTGCAACAATAACATTTTAGTGGAATTTGATTTGTTATCTTTTTTTGCCACATAAGCGTAAATGTTGCAGTTCAGTTCTCTTAATGCAAACAGAGATTCTTCATTTTACACTTATAATACCAGTTTTCCGCCTCTCATACTGTACACGACGATAACATCGAATCTAAACCTCCTCCGGGAGGAAGCCACAGTGGTCCAGCAGCTCTGTGGGCCTCGGGTCGGGTGGGAGCATGTGACCAGCATGCAGCGCGGCTGGCTGGCTGACTGACTGCCCGTCACGTCCAATCACTGCGGCAGACAGGCAACAGGTTACTTTGCATTTTAATTATGAGAAGGTCAGGCCAGGGTTTGTTCGCCAGTGTTGTGCTTCATGTGATTAAACAAGCAGCGGACGCATAATTTATAGAGCATGGAGGACGCTTTGACCCCATCGCCATTTTATAATCTCCCACAAGCCTTTGTGTTGGTGCAATGTAAATAATACCAGTAATTTATGGAAGAAAGATAAAGGTTGATGGTGGGAAACAAGGAAGGGGGTGGGGGTGGGGTGGGGGGGGGGGGTGGAATCAATGATGCATGTTTCTGCACGTTTATTCTTCTTTTTCTTTGCACCTCACGCTTTGTGCGGAAATGAGAAGCACCGCGGGTCAAAGAGCGCCGTTCCCACAGCAAACCTGCGGTTGCAAGCTCTTGTGATGTTTCTGCCATTTGGCACTCAACAGATTTCACTTAATTTGTATTCTCACAGATATATTTTTTTTTTTGAGGGCCAGTGCACACACAAATACACAAGGTGGACAAACTACATGGCTGACATAGATTACATTCTCTAGCTTGAGAAATTAAAAAAATGTCCTTGTGGAGGCCAACCAGCTCCCTCCAGCGCCCCAACAACAACACATTATGGTTTGAGTCTTTATTCCCAATGTATTTCCCATGGAAATCTGTTCTAATCCCCTCCCCCCCCACCCCTTCCAGATACCATTCACGTTGCTTCAGAACAGTAGCCTGGCCCAGCTCCATAAGATCTAGTTCTCAGACTTTAGCCAGTTTTTTTCTTTCTCATTTGCATACTGTAACACTGTGAGGGGGGAGGGAGGTCTCTCTCTCTCTCTCTCTCTCTCTCTCTCTCTCTCTCTCTCTCTCTCTCTCTCTCACAAGGGAGGCCAAAGACTGTGACATAATTGTTTGGCACATTATTAACACTATGTGGCTGTGAATGCGACTTCCCATGCTCGGCTGAAGAATACACTCCAGCAGAAAGTGGACGTTTTGTCATTTGAGCTTGAGGGAGGGGGTTAACTATCAAAATAATGCGTTCCCACCCGCCCTCCAGGAAGCGATGGCCCGCCCATGTCCAACTGATGTCAACACTGTGCCAAACAGAAAGGGCAACAACCTGCTGTAGCCCCGGGGCCGGCCCACTCTTGGGCTCCAATCATGTCATTTCAGAAAAAAGCAGCGCTTTCAATGACAGTAATCACCGTCATCATGCCGGTGTTGCTGTTTTCCAGGCTCTCCAGATCCACTTGCAATCCAAAATCGCAAGCATCCTTTAGTGTTTTTTTGAACAGACACCAGACCAGACACACAGCGAAGGTGCCGACATCCCTCCCCTCCTGCCCCTCTGCTGATATTGCTCTTGGCCTGTGAGAGCCTTTGTGAAATTCCCCTATGATGAGCTGGAGGCGGCCGCTCAATGGAGAGGTGATTTCCATAAACCAGGTCGCAGCGGTGGTTGTTAGGACTGTGATCACTCACGTCCACTTCACCATGAGGGGGATACTATTGTTTTTCACCCTCTGCCAAGCTCCGGTCACCTCCTCTGAAGATGGGTAATGAGGAGCTGCTGAGGAGGCAAAGATTGGAGAAAAGGAGGCTGAAAGGATGAATAAACGTGCCCCCTGTTTCTGTTAGTTACAAATGTGATATGACCAAAACTCCACAGCCAGTGGATACAATACAATACACCCTGACATGCTTTCATTGCTTTCTTGCAAATGTAGAATATGGACGGCTAATTTTTTTGGGCACAAAATGCAAGTGCAAGACTGACTCACAGCAGGAAGAGGTATCATGGACTAAAACACTTTTGTTTTCTGTCCCTGCTGTTTTCCTTTCTGTTGCTCCACGACACACTCCTTTTGAAGAGGGAGGAGGTGGTGTCTTGTTGTCTGTCACCTTGACGCTTCCAATCAACTAGATCTGCAACCGAGGATTGTTTTCACTACCAACAAACTGAGATAATACTCTGCAGATAAATTGTTTGGTCTATAACATCTAACGTCTCGTTTGGTCCTGTTAACAGTCCAATACCCCACGTGAGACATAGAAAAGTAGCAAAACTGTCAAAATTCAGCAGCTTGAATGTTTGGTATTTTTATGGTTGAAAAATGACCTGCAATGAATTTGATAAAAATTGTTGCCGACAATTATTCTGTCTAAAGTGGAGAAAGGTGGAGGGACGAGTGGAGAAAATGGGATGAAGCGCCTTCCCAGTGGAAAAAATGTGATGAAGCACCCTCCCAAGTGCCCTCCCACTGGAGAAAATGTGATGAAGGGCCCTTTAAGTGGAGAAAACTTCAGGAGGTACTCTCTACGGTGCAATTCTAGCAGAGAAAAAATGATGCAGTGCATTACTGGGTGCCTTTAAAAGGATAAATACATGATGCAGTGCCCTCTAGGTTAACATGATAGTGGAGAAAATGTTTGGAAGGGCACATCTAGGTTGACCTTTAAATAAAGAAAAGCATGATGCAGTGCCATATAGAATGCCCTCTACATGCTAGAGAACTCTGCTCTCTGGTGCCCAACCACATGCAGCTGGTGCCCTTTTTTCATTTGCTCTCGCCCTTGTCTCTCAAACTCCCTGATCATGGACATGGCAGTGATCCTCTTTCTTTTCTTTTTTAACTCCTGGTAAGAAACATATTAAGCCATTCCTTTAAGAGGAGCCCATGATCATCAACAGCTTTAAATTAACTGTGACTTCCTCGTGTTTAACATTTCCACATGATCCCTGCAAGTGGAAATATCACACTCTCACAGGCATACATCAAAAAGTTACAGAGTAGAACTTGTTTGCCATTTAAGTTAAAGTGTGATGAGAAACACGTCGGTATGTTCTGCTTGTTGGACTTTAACTCAGTGTGCTATATTCTTTTTCCTTCAAGTGGCTCTGCAACTTTATTGAGAGAGAGAGAGAGAGAAACACCCCGTGGAACTTAAGCACCAATCTGCTGGAGATGCACTTTTGATATGAATTTTAAAAAGGGAAGAGATGAGGCTTTTTGAGTTCACACCAACAGAATGGTAGTACACACACAAAGTCGATCGACATCCCAAGGAACACTGAACCTATTTATTTTGTCGTTTGTTTTCAAGTCATGGTCGGAACATGCACCAACAAAAAAAGAAAGAAAACACAACTCAGCTCATTTGAAATTTTAATTAGTTTACCACTGTTGCATACACAAATCATAATTCTGCCGACACCCCGCAGTTAATGGATCCCAATAAATGAAATGTACATTTTGAAAATTGAGCAGGCACGCTTCCAGAATAAAGGCCCAGTTAATCATACGCAGACAGTTATTCATTGATTCTCCGCATCAAGTCGACTTCTGATACCGCACTTCCTTCTTATTTCCCCGCCAGCTATTCATTCCCTTTCTTTTGCATGACAGACTTTGTGCGAGAACCGCCCTTTCTTCTTCTTCTTCTTCTTCTTCTTCTTCTTCTTCTTCTTCTTCTTCTTCTTCTTCTTCTTCTTCTTCTTCTTCTTCTTCTTCTTCTTCTTCTTCTTCTTCTTCCCTCTGACATTGTTTGTTTTCTTTTCCAGTACGTATCCTGTTGTTTTGTTTTGAGGGTGTAAAGGTCTTTGGGAGACTGAGACAGCCGTATCAACCCTGTTTAGCATAAAGCTTGTGGCTGGCCCGGTCCGTGGCCTAATGAAAAGTAGAAGATAGGCTATGCTTGTCATGCTTGGCTAGCCCTGTGATCGGCAGACTGTGGACAGTTACTCTGCTTGCATGCCAATTAATCTCACCCTCTGAATTTCCCACCGTCCCTGTTTTATTCAGCGCTGAATGGGAGAAGTCTGAGGGGCTGCTTTCAAACAAATAGGCATCAATGCATCAATGTTGGATTTATGTGCATGGCACAGACTTTGTCTGGAGATTTTATAGTTTCACACGGATTGATTTTTTCGCAGAATTCACTTTGCATGCATGCTCCAGATATATGTGGACATTACAGTCTAATGGTTTTACTTAGCCGCAGATAAAAAAAATAAGGCGACAGTCCCAGTTGTGCAGCTTTCCACGGACTGTTAGATGCCTCTCAGGATCATATTTTCCACCTTTTGATATGGTGCATTGGTTAAAGGGCACTTTCAGCCGCATTAGCATGCTGCTCAGGCAGCCGCTGAACATTATTATTCTCTTTTATTTATATGTCAAAGCAGTGGGCGGAACCTGGATCCCAGCTCGGGCTCAAACGCTCCTGGCTCCGTCTCAACAGACAGCTCGAGTATCTTTAAATGGCCAGTCATCGCCATCGGAGAGCAGATAAAGATGGATTTCAGATGAAGATTCATCGGCTGAAAACAGACCTGAGCTTGCTGTTTCTGGCCCTCATCATTCATCCCGCATCATCGGCTACATGCTTACACAGAAATAGATAGATAAAAAAATCTGAAAAGTACTCATACAGCTTTTATTTTTTTTTTATTTTTTTTACAAATCAACAAAGAGCTGACAAAAACATGCCCATTCATCATTAATAATAGATGAGTTGGCTAAGCTCACAAGGCAAGTGAGGAATCCAGGTTACAATTTATGGGATAAATATTTCATCGCTAACATCTGTCTGTATATTCTGTGCCAGTGTGTTTTGAAGTTGTTACAAATGAACGTCAAACGGGAACTAGTTGAACAAGCTGCCGAGGGAATGGAACAAAGACGCGGCAGCGCTGGGAGGAGAGGGGAAGACTCACAGGAAGCAGAAACTCAACAGCAAACAATTTTACTTGGCTCGTCAAACAAATTAAATATGCTGTTTGGCGGACTTTACAGTATTGCTCTTGTGCAGAGAAAAACAAAAATCAGAACAGCTAGGAGCGTTAATCGGGGAGGGGGGGAAGTTGTGCCCTCTTTTGCTCCTCCCCCACCTCCCCCCACCCCCTTGTTGGGGCAGAGCCACGGCTTGGACAGTATTCGCATTCTTTCACAGCTTATCCCAGGACCCTCTCAATTAAGCGCTAATAGGCAACCACACAAAAAGAGCTCTCAAATGCCCCCCCCCACCAAAAAAAAACATGAGGGGAGGCACTTACATTGCTTACATTCAAAGTGTTTTGAGCTTATTTTTCATGACTTTGAGGGGAAATGCCCCCCTAATTGGCCGTGCTGTTTCCTATTTCCTCTTTCTGTTTATTGACAGTGTTTTTGATTTGATTATGCCCAGAGGAATCCCCCCCCCCCCTCCCCCCCTCCCCCCCTCCCCTCCTAAGACAACGGTCTGCCCACTTGAACATAGTCAATAGAAGAGTAGAGCGTCTGAGATGGGACATGACAGCTCTGCTTTGACAGCCACTTACAGCCACGGAGCGAAGGTCAAAATGTCAAAACAGTCCAGTTTTGACTAAGTCCTGTGCTTTTGACAGGCTTTTATTTTAAACGAAAAATACCAACAAGTTAACAATTCAGATTAGCGTTAGCTCTCCCCTCCTCCCGCTAAATAGCTTATAGCGCCATTGTGCGATCAAGAAGAAAGGAGTACCGCACAACGAGAATACAGAGAGCCGACGGCGAAGCGCCACACTGAGTGGAGGCTGAAGCAGTTGCCACATCAGAGCACGTCCATATGAAATGAGCTACTGATGGGGCTGTTTTTCAGCTTCAGAGAATATGGCACCGAATCAAAAACCCACACTTTCAAATAGGAGGCAGCCCCCCCCCCCCCCCCCCCCCACACACACACACACATCCCCCTTTCACCAACACCAGCAGCCATCCTTCCCCTGACAACCAAAAAAATACGACATGCAGGCGGTGCACCCCAGTGTCTGCACTAATGTGAGATTGACTTTTATTGATTTGAGGAGGGGGGGGGGGGGTAAGAAAACTAAGTGTTACAACTAATGGCTGTTCTGTGTGTACGTGCGCCAGGGTCTTTGATACATTAATTATGCGTCAGTGTTCACCTAAGTCATCTTCATTTGTGCCAATCAGGTTACAATGCTGGTGCTGAGAAAGCATCCTGAATAGCGGCCTTTTCCTTGTACATGTGGTCTCAATGGACTCTAACATGCCATCCGAGCAGGTAGCACACCGGGCTGAGTCTGGGGAAGCAAGACGTCCTCAAAATTACGGGTAAGGTCACTAACCCTGAACATACGTACGTTTTCTCGTTTCATCTGCCTTTTCTTCCTTTACTTTTCAAATCCACCATGTTGCTCATGAAGTCATGTTGTTTTGCTTGCAATTCAGTCCCAAGACACTTGAGCGTGGTTGAAAACAAAGTCACTGAAGGTCATCTCTGAAAAGCGCTGAATACCAAGTTCAAAAGCAACCAAAGAGGGTTTTCCCCCCTCATCTGCATCGCCCCCAGAGAGCTTTTCTTCCTCAAGTGCAGTAGTGGTCACAAGGACGACTACAAACAGTCATGATTTAAATAGTTAGTAGGCTGCACGGACAATTCTTGGATTCAGATTGAATGCAAATATGATTAAAAAAGCAGTTAATTTAAGCTGCTAACAAAAGGTCATGCTATATATATATATATATATATATATATATATATTTATAACTGCTATATATATATATATATATATATATATATTTATAACTGCAGAGGAGTGTTTAAGCCATTGTGAGATGTGTGCACACTCAAATGTGTGCAAAATGTTGTCAACACAGGTTGAGGGGTTCGCTGACGGTGCTGCAGGCCTCATCCAATGAGAATGCAACGCTGTTGTCAGGGCAGACGTAATCTAAGACGTCCTTCTCCTCTAATCAGCCAAAAACAAGCAGTTTCCAGACTGTAGTGAACCCCTCATGACTCCGGGCTGAGCGCTGCGGTGGGCTGAACCAATGGAGAATGTGCCATTAAATCATGTATCGGGGAGATCCAGAGTCGCTTTACACCCAAGTCGGCTTTAAAGAGCCCCGAAACTGGCTTTGCCTTGTAGCCCCCCCCCCCCCCCCCCCCCCTTTCTGTTTTCTTTTCAGTGTATCCTGGGAACCTGGAGAAGTAATTACATCATTGTGACTCTGCCTTTCAGCTTGTCCGATTGGTTTTGTGGGAACCTCGGTGCGGGAAGGAAGGAACTGTGTGCGTGTTTATAATTAGGACAATGGAAAGAGCAAAGGAACAGTGTCAATGTTCCCCCGTCCAGCTGGATGGAGAGGTGTGTGTTTGCCCTGATCGTTTGCCGTAGCTGCCAGTCATGATATCGGCTAAAGATAGCTTCTCTCATGAGCAGTGTTCGTGTTTTACCGCTGCAACTCCAGAGGCCGTTGTTGAGCCAAAAGCGAGGCCTCATTAACCGACTGTTGAACCGTTTGTGTGGCCGTGGACCCCCAACCAGGTTGTTTACATTTGCGGCTCCGTGTCTCGTCCGTAATCTCCTGGTGTCTTAGTGAAGGCCCAGACCTGTCCATTAGCTGCAACGCCCCAAACAACTATTGTAGCTCCGCAGCATGTGGTACACTCTGTACCAACTGCTTTAATAATAATACAAATACATTTTAAAAAAACAATACAAGAGTGACACACCACTCCTCTCCTTTGTTCCCTCGTTGTGTCCCGGTGCTGTGCTGCTCTCTGTGAAGTGGAGTTCCCATGCTGCCGTCTTGGTGTGAACCCGCCGCTAACGGAGCGGGCCACAGTCTTATTTATAGACGAAGCCCGCCCCGCGCAATGAACCGCCGAGCGCATGTTTGCGGAGACGCAAAGCACACTTGTCACTGTTGTAACGTGGCCCAAGGAAGAAGGTGAGAAGGCACAAAAAAAAAGCCTCATCGTGTTTTGTTAATTTTGTCAAATTAGATTTCTTTCATCTAGCAGAGTTTACCGGGCCGGGGTTTCAAAATGCTTATTATCATGGAAATGCGTAATAATGAAAAAGGAGACATAGAGTTTGGGTTTGTTTTATTTAAAAAAGCCTCCAATAACTCTTTGAAATCCATCGGCATTGCAAATTGATTGTGACAGGCGGTTTCTTCTCCTGTATGTACAATGAACAGCGGCATGCGCTCCTAGATTTATTCTCAATTTGCTCAGTTTCCCGTTGTTCGCTCGAGGTCAGAGGATCTCTGCGGGGAGAAACCCGGCCTGTGAATCTTCCATCTCCGACTCCTTTGCACTTCAAAGTCCTCCCTGCGCACCTTGAGATCACCAACTCTGCATCTCAGACGGAGAATAAAAAGAGATGCATTATGCTTTGAAGAAATTGATCCCAGAAGATGGCGAGCTGGATGTCAGCCAGTGTGCTTATGATACTGTTATGGCTCTGCGAGGCTGTTTTCTTTCTTTTTTTTATCCTTTCTTGAAAGCGACACCATTAGATCTGCTATTACTAGTCAATAATCCTCGTCCCCAGTGTTGCCGCCATGCTGACGTGTATGTGGATGTCATGTCAAGCACAAGGGGAATAGGCTGTCTGCAGTAATATCTCAGGATGTTGCTGAGATGTGACCCTTTTTTTCTTTTTTCCTTCCCATCTGTAGTTTTATTTACAAACTCCCTCCTTTTAGAGCTAAACACCTGTACTGGCATCTGCACTCCACCAGATGGAATTGAGTAGTAAAGTGAGGCTTCCTCACAACTTTATTCATCCAAATCTGCTGCAACCTGCACTCAATCTCTATATTACGGGCTGTGTCAGAGAACAGCGAGCTGGAGCATATAGCAAATTCAGCAATCAATGTAAATGTGAAACATGCTTACTGTTCAGTGGACCGGACGGAGAGGAAAGAAAAAAGGAAAAGTCCGTACTCCTGACACAACAGTATTTCTATGAGTGTATTAGAAAATACCAGCATTTGCAAAGACGGAGGAGGAATACATTACGAGCCGTTAGGCTGAAATGACAACACGCATTATACGGCGATTAGTTTACACAAGGTGGCTAATGGATCCAATCAGAGCACATTAATAAACAAGACACTTAGCTTTGTATCTACCTGAAGAGACTCATCAATCTTTCATTGAAATAGCCACAGCTGGGCCGGGCCGGGCCCCGATATTTGGAATGGGGAAACCATGTCTATTGGCCTCGGTGTTGGCACCAGTTGTGCGAAAGGGAGAACAAACGCTATGCCCAGAACGCGAGGGCTGGATCATTCGTTCCCCCCCCGCTGCACACAAAACGACCGCCCTGACTCCGCAGGAGTCGGCGGGGCGGCCGATCGATGACGAATCAATCGTTATTTTTTATCTCAAAAGTTTAGAAAAAGGTAGAAAACGAGCACGAGGAGACGTTTCAGCTACGAAGACTGATCGGCCTTTTTCTCAGGCCAACAAAAGCAAATTGCAGAGCGGTGCTTATTATTGCAGTATTTAGCACGGTGATATATCACCTATTCACTGCGTGTGTCTCTAATTGGATCACTCACTCGTAGGGCTTCAATGCTTCTGTCGAGTGCCGGCCACCAGAGCTCAAGATGAGCGGGGGCGGCGGCGCGGCCCGCGTACGAGGAGACGGCGTTTTGTGATGCTGTTAAAATTCCTAATAGCCACCGATGGAGAGCAATAAAATAAATAAATGTCGTAAACAAAATGAAATGTCCCAATCAGACACATTGTAAAGCTTGCAGCGCTATGGCGAAGAACGCTTTATTATTCCCAAACTGTCCGGCGCATTTGAATCGAAATTTTGTAATGATTTTTACAGTCTCCACGCTTCACAGACCCAGTCCGGTGGACAGACTTGGGCAGGGCAAGAAAGAAATACAACTCTAGATCTGTGAGTGTACGCAGAGATCAATCTATTATTCAGTCAATTAATCACCTCAAAAAATGCATGTTTATCAGCTGTCTGTAACACTTTCACTCTGATGGATTACATGCATTACGGCCCCGCTTCCGATCTGATTTGTATTCCTCGCTGTGCTGATTACAAAATTACACAGCTGATGCATTGGTTTTCTCCGTTCAAGATTGATGGCACTGATGAACAAAAGGGGAACGACCGACGGAGCCCGTGGACCGAAGTGATGCTACAAAAAAACACACACGCAAAAATGAGACTGCTAAATATATGCGAAGGTAAATTAAAAAAAAGAAAAAGGGAATGATGAAGCAGCCGATGGAGTGGATGACAGACAGCAGTCAGACAGCCAGGTAGACAGCCGAATGGCAGCATTAGTAAAGAGGGGGAGGGGGCGGTGGGGTTTGCAGAGTTTTGGGCTTCCATGCTCCATCTTTTTCGTAACTTGGGGGCGTATTCCCCGTGGTCTGCAGACAACCCCAGGCTGTTCTCTCAACTTCACCAAGTCTCTGTCTGTCTCTATCAGCCTGGGATCAGGGCTGCTCCAAGCTTGTGTGTGTGTGTGTGTGTGTGTGTGTGTGTGTGTGTGTGTGTGTGTGCCCACGCTGTCTGTTGCTTCAATAAAACCAGCCAGAGCAGACTGGGACCAGGGGGAGATTTACAGACAACACCAGCTCACAGGCACACAATAATAATGCAGCACAAACGCGCACACACACACACACACACACACACACACACACACACACACAGACATGCAGAGTAGCTCCTGTGCAAGAGCGAGCGAGCACGTACATCTACATGTTCTCCTCATGCGCCCAGACGCCCACATTGTGTGTGTGAGTGAGTGTGTGTGTGTCTGTGCATGCGGGGGTAAGGTGGGGAATAGCAGGCCTTCCGTTCCCCGGATGCCAGGTGCCGACAGGACATCTTCTGCTGGAGGCAGTTATCTGAGGACGAGCAGAACAAGAAGGGGGAGGAGGGTTTTGCCAACATGCTGCAGCAACATGCAAAGACAAAATCGGTGCGCGCTGCAATGTTGGTGCGGTGATATGCAAATCAGTGGCTCTGAAGACAAGTGCGGATGATTTAAAGTGTTGCTATAGTGTGCTCGTTGTGGAAATAGATTTGTTAAACAGATGAATACGCAAAACTGTTCATATTCCACCCAGGGCAGCATTTCTCAAACGTTGACCCTGATTGAGCATGCTTTTAGGTATTAGATTATAAGGGGACACGGATCACACAGGATTGATGCTATATTTAAAATAGCAGTTGGCATGTAATTGCATTGTTGTGAAAATATATGTGCGAAATCAGTCTTAAGTATATACAGATACAAAACAAAGACAACAAATCTTCTCCTTAATATACACAAATGGATCTTTGTCGTGTTTATATATTGATGTATATCTAAACAACCAAAACACATCCCACTGCCTCTTGCAAAGTAATTGTTTGGTTAAGTCTCGGTAGATAACAGTACAGGAAAAGACCCTGGATTGCATTCCATGATATTTGGGGTTTATTTGTTTTTGTGTCCTGTCTGTGCATGGGAGTATGCAATGGGAGGTGATCTACTGTTCTGCTGTCTTAAATTTACACTCTATCTTACACACCCTCTCTGGTATTGATTTAGGTCCACTTCCAAGTAGTATTTAAAACTCTCACTGTAGTTCCAATACTATCATTACCAAAAGACGATACAAGACACATATAACTTTTTTTAAACGAAATAAAAGAAATCATATAATGCACCTCAGATTTAATTCAAACTGGCTTTTAGATTAGCCCCCTATGTTTGGTTCTCACTCCCACACTATTGATATGGATTATAGTGAAGTATTTCCATGGCAGGCAGTTCCATAAACTGATAGCAGAGAAGCAAAAGCATCTCGGAGGTGTAAGCTCTTCATAAGGTGCCTTGGTTATTAGCGCCAACAATCCACAGACTTAGCGTGCTCGCGGACCCATCGCAGCGCCGAGGCCATTCAAAGCGCGGCCGCGGCGTATGGGATTACAGAGATACACAGCCCGGTACAAGATTACAAAGACGCGGTGCATAGTGGAAGCCTGTTCCCTCTCCGCAGCATCCTCCTTGTTTATGTCCAGGAGATGTGGTAGAAGAGCAGGCAGGCGGCGGGGAATCCTCCATGGCCATGTAATCTGGGCTCTGTGCTCAGACACAGCACATGAAGGACAGCCTTATCTCTGGAGGACTACTGGGAAGAGACAGGAGGGAGGGGATTCTGCCACTGAATAGATCTTTTATGGAAACTGCATGTGTTCTTCGATGCATTTACACCTCCGTGTCGGCTAGCGATAAAACCCTACAATGTTGCCATGCAAAATGCATTAGCATCCTGAATGCTGCCGCGCAGTGTTTCGCAACACTGGTAACATGGAGCTGATGGGCACGTTTCAGAGGAATTGAAATGAGCTGGAACGTTTTTGTGGCCGTTGGGTGGAAACACCACATTTACCAAATGTCCCCTATCACCATGTGAATACGAGGCGTTATCCAGTGAAAGGTTTTAGTTACCCGAGAGGTCAGAACGTTTTCTCAACGTGTAGAGCGGAGCAACGCTTTAGAAAAAAGCATTTGTTTGCTTTCTTTTACACAGTTAAATGAGAAGATTGATGCCGCTGTCATATCCGTCTCTTCAGTGTGAAGCCAGAGCTAGCCGACGGTTAATCTCTGTGAACAGGCGTTGCATCCCTTGCGTTCTGGTTTCCGATTGTATAGTCAGATTGATCACATTCGAGCAGGCTTTAGTGGGCTCCAGGAAAACAGTCTAGTTTTGCCGAAATGCAATCTTGGAACCCAGCAGGTATCATCTTAGCTTTGCCCAAAGAATGGATACAGGTGAAACAGCTAGCCTGGCTCTGTCTAAAGTTAGAAAAATATTAACTTTGTTTGTCTAGCGTGTGCAAAAAAACAAGTTGCTTCCGGGAGTCTTGTCATCATCATGAGGTTGCCAGACTCAATTTAGAGCTTTAGAGGTTTGAGTACATATACTGTGTCTATATATATATATATATAGACTTTTCTGTCTATATATATATATATATATATATATATATAGACACACACACACATATATATATATAACTAGTTTCTGGCTTCATATTTACAGTACAGACACGAAAATTTAATTGTCTCCCGACAACAAAGCAAATGAGTACTTCACAAAATGTTGTTCCAGTCCTTTTTTGTTTTGTTTTTGTTGCACACTCTTCGGCATCTCTCTGCTGCCACGCATATTCTTTCCTAATAGTGATGCCACAGCGGTAGACGAGGTATTTACATGGGTGGTGGGTTACGCCAGCGTCTCTTCTTCAAAACCTTCAGCATAGCTCACTGTACTTGTCTGAGCTTGTGAGGGCCTTTGTCAAGTTTCACCTCCTCTCCCCACGGACGTGTCCTCACCCCGCCTAACCCCTCTGTCACATCACCCCATCCTGCTGCACATTCCCTCCCACCCCAGCCTGAGCTACTATTTCATTGCCGTGTTTTTGCACAAATCCTGGCTCTGGGGCGGACCCCAACATAACAATGAGCCGCGCCGCTATCTGTGTTTTAACTGGCTCTGTCGGAAGAACTCTCTGATCGCAGCCAAAACAATTCATTCACGTCGCGTTCCTCACACACCCATGTTATTTCACTCCTTTATTTTGGAAACTCACTTTAAGGAGGGGAGCTGGTGTACGGAGTGCCACCTGAATATATCGCACGTAAATAATTCAACAGAAGCTATTACAGTTGTTGTGAGGAGTTGGCGATGATGACAGTCATCACGGAAATAACAGTTATTTATTTTTGGAGTCATTTTAAGTTCAACTGGGGAATTGTATTTATCCTCTGTAGAATCTGCATGAAGTTCACCGAGGTCATTCGATGGCTGTAAACACTAATCTCCATTTCCCAACCTTTCCATTTTTTTAATAATTAAATCTCTCCATCCTCAGCTCCTGGCTTCCTCCTGCATGTATTTCCACTTCTGTGGGCAGATACATCTTGATTTCATAATTAGTTTGTCATCTCTACCTGCCTTTCTGTCCACACTGAATGCCCACACTTCATCAAGCCTTGTTATCATAGTCTGTAGAATATAATATTACTCATCCGTGCTTTTTTATGATTTGCAACACCGATGAGCCACAGAATGTCGAGGCGTCATCTCAAGATAAACGCGGAGATAGAGCAGTGTGTGTGGGAGTATTTGTCTCTCCACACACCCATAAAAAGTCACTGTGATATCAGCATTAAAAGGTGGGACGGCTGAGCATTCTGGTAACTCACCAGCATTGTGACACTTTTCTGATGAGATGGCACATGAAAGACCCTTCAATAAGCCCCATGTTGTTTAGCTAGTGTTGCTACGTCTGTCAAACCTTACTTTCCAACACTGCACAAACAGTATGTTGTTTACAGTGGTAATCCTGGTAGATCAGACACTTAATACTTTATTCAATGATCCCATGCAGATTGTATCAGCTGTAGTTAGATATCTAATCAAACAGTAGCTCTGTGAGTTGGCCCAGACGTCTGCCAACTGGTTTTACAACCAGAGCCTTATAAAAGTGTCTCTTAAGCACGTAATGGCTAGGGTTGGGTACATGAACGCTTAAAATAAAATGGAGGCTAAAGGTACGTGCAAACGTTTAAGCACCCTCACCTTAAGCAACTTTGATCTTCTGATATAACCCCTGTTTCAATGCTTAAATAGAAAAAATCCTGCTGCTTTATTGTTTGTATTTCAAACTATTATGTTTCACTTCAGAAAAAGCGCTTTGAGAATGACAAGTAAGCTAATTGATAAAGTAATGCTATCTCAAGTAAAAAGTTTAGCTGAGATTGCTAAAAGACCAGAACACACTTGCTAATGTTACCCTAAACTCTGGTATGTTTTTTTACTCTGTAACTTCTCTAAATAGCTTAAAAAAGTAAGGATACGCCGCTTGGCTTTGGCTAACCCAATCCCTTGCTAACCTAATACCTACTGTAGGTAGTTAGCTAGTTCGCCGGGCATGCTAACGTGTGCAGCTAAGGCAGGACACACATTGTATCATCCATTCTTTACTTTAGCTGTTGTGTTTAAGGGTTTTGCAACACTGATCTTGAGATAACAAATATAACAATTAATACACAATGCACATTGCTTCAACACAAGTCGAAAGGACTGTGACAGTCACACTCATGCAGTGTCACATATTCAAGGCACGGGGATGTTTGACCAGAGATGTTCTTTGCTCCCTGTATGTGAAGCCAGAACTGGGAGAGTAGCTGTGGGTGAACATGATACTGTAGACAGCATACCACAGACAGCATACCTTCTTTGTACTGCAGTGCTAATTTAATCTCTGTTACTACGGACGTAAAACATGCAGACAGAACACACACAATCATTCATATGACATTGGCTTTGGGCCAATTGTGCGAACCATAGATTTCCTTGTTTTCCATTAAATTAAATCCATTTTATTTAGTAACATCGCAATCCATGCGTGACAGTGGTGCAATTTTATTCCAGGAATGAAATCAGTGCGAGATAGGGATCGTCCACCTCAGTGTCTTTGATGTTGCAGAAACTCACATTTTTTTGTGGTCAGATTTGGATTTGAAAGGATTATCCATTCCACTCCTTTTCGAAAAGGGGCAAAAGTGATCTTAAAACTTCCAGTGTTGATTGGTTTTAATGAGAGTACGACCTTTCAAGGAAACCCAACAATAATAGCAGTCAGGCCGACCCTGGCTGTGACATACACAACTTACTTCTCAATCTATTGGAAATGCAAAACATTATGGTTTGTTGCTGTGCTCTCTTCAATTTATCACTTTTTAAGTCAATGACCAGGGATTTCAAAAGAAATTGAACAGATAATTATCAGGAAGGCAGACAGAAGCTGCGGGAAGCTGAACAGCGATAAGACCTTTACTCGGATGCTGTTCCACCAAGCCATCTGCACCACCAGTCATTATACACCCAGATAAAGGTGAGTATTGAACACAGGTGAAAAACTCCTTATCTGCAGGGCTCTCAAAGACTGTTTTCGGAAATTTAGCTCAGTGTGTTGTGGGTAGTGTAACAAGGACCATTGTCTTGGATGAACTACCGCAGATGGCCAATGATTCAATTGATGGAAAATATTGGATCTGAGTGCAGATATCATTAAATATGGGGAGTTTCACACATTGGAAGTCTTGATATTTGTTTTTTAACAGGTTTGAAAGATAAAACGTTGGATAATCCCTTTTGTTTTCGTTCATCTTTTCGAAGATCAACACATACAAATAACCATGCATCCCCAAATGATAACACTGCTTTTAGTGCCATTGAACTAGTAGTGTATGGCACTAATTATGTTATCTTCTACAATCAAAGCATTATTTATAGATAACAGCTCTGGGTATTCATTACAGAATAACACTTCCCTTTCAGACATCTGTTTGAGGTCAATGATGTACGCCATGCCATTTACGTGCATTTTCTTGTGATGCGAAAATGGAAATGTCTTTGCTTTTTTGTACAAGGGAATTCGCGATTTACTTTCAAATCTGTCGGACCAGACGGTGAGGATGCAATCTGAACTGATGGAAAGGTATTGACCTTTCTGGAAGGTCCTGGGTCTTCCTGTTGGATCAGCAGATTCACATGCAGGTTGGTCTTCGTCAGGATGGAATATCCCTTTCACAATCTCTTAGTGATCCATAGGTGTCATATTTTTCTCATACTAGCCTTCTGAAGCCTTCATCTGATTGACCAGGAATTCCACTAACTCACAAAGGTCCACAGTTCCACGTGGCCCAACAATGGGCCAGATGATTTTTGCTATCTGGGGTGGGCCGGCTGATTTAAACAGAATCCATATCAAAGAAGCCCTGGGTTGCAACAGTGAACGCGGTTCACCGCAGGAGGATGAGGAACTCATTATTCTGTGATTCTGTGACTTGCACAGACAGATAGGCTGAAGCAGAGAGAACTGGAGAGAAGAGAAGGGGGGGAGGGGGGGGGGGGTAGAGAGAGAGCAGAGAAAACAAGTGTGAAAGAAAGATTTTAAATGATCAAAATTCTAGTCGCAAAACATTTGGGCTTATGCTGGGTCTCTTACTTGGAGCAGACAAGACTCCGCAACTCTGCCAGCTGCCAAGCATGTTGCATCATGAAAACACAATAAAGCCTCAGAGGGAAGTGTTGAACAGTAGGAGGGATCTGAGCAGCATCAAACCGTGCATCCAACTGTTCTGTACAGTGCACTTGCTGATCTTTCAGCAACACAATACACTGCACTGAATACATATGTTGCTCTGCAGGTTTTACTTCTCAAGATCTCAGGCAGTAATGAGCTGTACAGGTGATGATGAATGATAATAACGTGGCAGAGTATCATTTAAATTAGGTTTGCTGCTGTGATCCTCGTGTGCATCAGTGCACACAGCTCAGCTCGGAGTAGGAATGCAAATGGCATTTTCTGCATTAATCCGAGACACAGCGATTGAATTGCAAATGCACTAAAGTAACTGTTTTTAAATTAATTTAAAGGCTTTGAATAGTAATCGTCTTTTTCCTTCTCCTCCCGCACTGCACTGTTTAACACAAAGAGTTGATTTAACTGCTTTCAGTGCATGAACCGTTGACCACACTGTCATGTTAAAATGAGAAGAACTTTAGAGGTGCTACATGCACCAGTAAATTGACAGACTCATTAGGCCTTTGTTTTCGGAGATTGAACCAACTGATTGAACAGAACAATGTGTTTGAGCCCATTGTAGCTGGTTTCTTCACTACATAATCCAGTGGTTCTCAAACTGTGGGGCGCGACCCTCTAGTGGGGCGTGGAGGTATTACAGGTGGGGCGCGAGAGGGTTGGGGAAATGTAGATTTTTTTAATTTATTTTTTAAATTATTTTAAATAATTGTGAAAATGCCCGGATGTGATTTGATCCGCCCATTTTACCGGGGATGCATAGGATGAGACTTGTGCGTACTTGAGACAGCCAATATCCCAGAATGCATTTCGCATTTTCAATTACTCAGTTACGGTTCCGCATGCGACAGATCCTTTGCGAGTTGCGACTCACACTTGTAGACCTAATGCTCGACTTTATGTGGTTAATTCGCGTCATTTGCTACTGGCTTTACTCGCCCCTTGAAGGGGGCGGGGCTTATCTCTGTGGCTTATCTCCGTAAAAAACAGTACCATTTCCCCCATCCACCATTAAACTAACCACTAGTTCTGCTTTAACCTTCTTGTGGAAGTCCCTCTAATGTCGGACCATCAAACGCCCCCGTGTCCGGGTTCATAATATCATCCGTAGCCGCACAACAGCGTCTGAATGAGGCCGCTGCCAGCGCTGCTTCAGGTGGATCAGCAGCCGTTTGATTCAGCACCGGCCGGACGGCTGTGATGACGCGCAGAGCTTCCTCTGTGAGATCGGCTTTTCTGCTGTTGCCTCTCTCAAAACAAAATACAGATCGAATCTCAACTTTGAGCATGAATTGAGAGTGGCCGTATCAAATCTACAACCCCGTTTTACAAAGATTTGTAGTGGAAAGCAGGCTCATATCTGCACTAATTTAGTTTTGTTTTGCACCGGTTGCACGTTATTGTTGTTTTGAAAAGATATGCAGTATAAAACTCTTTATTGACAAATATCTTTAACTGGTTTTATTTAGTTTTTCACAGGTTGAACTTTATTGTTATTATCCTGAAAATATATTCAGTACAAAACATGTTAATTAGGCTATTACAATGAGCTATTTTTGCCAAATATTAGTTCTTTTTTTGCACAACTTTGTATTGTTCTAACAAAGTGATTGCACGTTTTATTTGTTTTTGTCCGATGGAGCAATCTGGTTTACATGAAAGTGACTTACATTTTCTTTGTTCTATTATTAATAAAAGCACAGATAGAGGAGTCACAAAATGTCGTTATTTCAATAAAAATTCAGCATGGACCATTTTGTTACAATTTTGTAGGGGCGGTGGGGCCCGAACATTTTTCGTCCTCCAAAGTGGGGCTTGACAAAAAAAGTTTGAGAACCACTGACATAATCTAACAAGGCTATAGAGTCTACAGCCATAGTTGCTGTCAGCTAAATGCATGATAATATGCTCATAATTAGCCGACAGTGTCAACATATTTACATTTAGCAAGTGCTTTATAACGTTTACAATGTTCATCATTTCAGTTAAGCATGTTATCATTGGGGAATACACACTAAACAAAAGCTACAGTTGAGGGAGATAGGACAATGGTTAAATAGTAATTCATTTAACTCCATTTTATTGTTTATTTATTCATTTTTTAACCTCTGGCATTGATGATCTTTGATTATGCTGATCTAATCTACATGAGCAGGGCAACCACGGATAACTCATTCAACAATTCAACAGCACATATTACGTTTGAAATCTGTGACAGCTCAATCATCGGCATAACTGGACCTCGCTTTACCTGCTGTAAATGTCAGTGTGTGTGTGTGTGTGTGTGTGTGTGTGTGTGTGTGTGTGTGTGTGTGTTTCTCTGCCACCGGTCTGCAGTGTAGAGATTCTACACCTTCTTAAATGATGACACAGGTCAGCCAGTGTCTATATTCGTCCTACGCAGAACTGCAGCCCCACAGCAGCTATTTAAAGCAACCTGGATCTCTCTGTCTACACATTACATAACGCACATGAAGGGAAGTATGTACTTAACTTCCATCCTGTATCACTTATATATGTAGCGGTGTGATTCAATATCAGCTGTTGAAGAGTGCATATATGTTGCTGCTCACAAGCATGATATTATAATGAGGGCATCATATGAAGTGGCATATATTGAGTCTATAGTCCTTGATGGTCTTTGAATGGAATGACGTTCAGGTATATATCACTTACAAGTTATTACCTCCTTCGACGAGATCATTGCGATCTGTCACACGTGTGCGTGCGTGCTTCAATACTTTAATAAGTGTGCACCTCTTTATCTGTCCATAGCTCATCCCACATTCTGCTGCAGCAAACTGCATAATATTTTGGTTGGCCAGTTATGGCTGCATGCTCAAGGAACTCTTGTGGGTGTGATGACTCACTCTTTCTCGAAATACCTTTTATTATCTGTTTTACACTGCCATTGACTGCCTTCTGACTTCATTCACTACTCTTAATTGGCCCCCGGGCAGTAGGGGCCGCTGGGGAGTGCATCACCGACCCCCAGCCGCTACTTTGTGGTCAGAGACACAGTGGTGCAAAAACAGTCTTCTCACTTTTAGTATTTTGGACGGTGTGTTTGGCCAACAACCAACAGTACCACCAGTGCACACAATGCTAAGTACCTCTCGGTCGCTACTCGGTGTGTGTGGAGAAACTAGTTTGCACACTGGTATTGTTTTGGACAGCGTGTTTGCCTAAAAGATAACAGAACAACAAGTACACACACTGTTAAGCACATTGTGGCCACTCCGCTGCTGCTATGGGCGAAGGCTTGTTGGACATTAATTGTGTTTTTTGCAAGATTGCATGAAATGTCTCTTATCCGGACTCCAAGCTGATTGCCTGCATACGTCGCCGCTTGTTTTTGAGTTTGAATGAAGTGTGTTTTATGGGACCTTACAGCCCATTAGCGTCGTAAGGGTTAGTCAATTGTAGGTTGTATTCATTCAATCACACAAACAATAATGGTCGCTGCAATCCCAACTGACGCATATTTGTACTCTACTTAATGTACCTTTCTAGTTTCCACTTTTCTTTAACATTTCTGCACCAAACGTCCTTTGGATGTAAATAATGCTGCTTAAAGTGAATTACCTTAAATACTGTAGCCTAGTTTTTACATCAGCATCAGGCATCTTTTTGGCAGTCATGTCTGTAAATATAATATTTCAATGAAATCCAGACAGATTTTAATTTAAGTTTCAGGCAGTAAAATGAAGACTTAATACCAGGTATCAACTGAAATCAGCATTCGCTTCAGGAAATGGTACTTTCAAAAAGTGTGAGATTCAACCATTTGATGGCAAAGAGAAAATGAAAAGCATGAAATATGATGAAGTGAATTAGGCAAAAAGCAGAAGCCAGTAGTGATATTTTCCTTTTAACAGACACTTAAATCTGCTCACGTCTTCTCAGATGATTTGATTCCACACCTGGCAACTTTTATGACCTTTCCTTCTAACCAGGTAATATCCTTGTAATGTTCTATCTTTGATTTTCTAGCAGCGACATAAACTCACATATCTGTCCTTTTTTCACATGATTTGTTATATAAGGTACTTTTCACACGGGTTAAACCGAAGGGGCAATACAACTATACAAGATCCACCCCACAGTTTACTTTGATCATTTGAGGGTTAATTTGTGTAAGCAGTATGGTCATACACATTACATAACCCAGACTTTTCTGTCATGAATTTTGTTGTGTCAAAGATTTGTTGAAAGCAAAATCAGGGCAAGGAGTAAATGTTTGCCTCTTGTTGATGGAGGACTCTAAAGGGGAAATAGAAGAAAGTCTTATGTATGCATTTAAAATATTTAGAATAAACCCTTTAAAGCCACAGATACGTCATTTTACCCAGTAGTTCATAGAGTCATCGACAGATCAATATATACACTTTCTGTGATCACAGTTCTAGTAGTTTAAAGGACCAGAAGGTGACGCAGCCAAATTCATCCCCAAATCTTTCTGAAATATGTTGCTGTAGAAGCTTGGTGATGTAGTGACTACTCGCAGGGCTACTGGGGAGCTAACCGCTAACAGACCTGCTCGCTTAGAACTTGCTAATGCGAGTCAATCAATTGCTCTCGAGGCTAACTTACGAGCTATTCTGTTCAACTGTTAGCCGAAGCATACGTTCACACAGTTTATTCAAAAGAGATATTTGTTTCATTGACTTCTGGACTCATGTAAATACTGTTTAGCTAGGAGCTGAACAAGTTGGCATTGTTGTTGTGTTACTTTTGAGATACTGCTAGTCGCCTACTAGCGCTCTGCAGTCGGCCTACAGTGCAGAGGTGTGGACTCGAGTCATGTGACTTGGAATCGAGTCAGACTCGAGTCATGAATTTGATGACTTCAGACTCGACTCGACAAAATGTACAAAGACTTGCAACTCGACTTGGACTTTAACATCAATGACTCGTGACTTCACTTGGACTTGCGCCTTTTGACTCGAGAAGACTTGCTACTTCCCATGAAAACTGGGGAAGAAAATGTTCACACGGCCACGCCGCTCTCAGTTTATCTGCATCTGTGAAAAAAATGTGCACCACCTGTATGCATGCAGAGAGCACGCGCGCTGCCTGCACGACATCCAATCACTGTAGTCCCACGTTGTTTTGATGTGACAGTATCTAAGCAGGCACGTTGCAAGACAACCAATGAAGCACAAGCAACAACGCGCCAGTTGGCAAAATGATACCGAAGATAGTTTCGTTTGGCTATAAAAATTACGAGCTAATCGACAAAAAAAGAGTTGCAATTTGCAAAACATGCGGGTCGAAGATTACAGACGGAGCTGCCACAACGTCCAACTTTGTTCGACACCTGAAGTTGCACAAAGAAAGGTAAGTTTTGAACGAATGCTAAGCACCTTATCGGATGTACCGTAACTTACTAGCTAGCTGCTGCATATTTACTGTATCAACGAGAGAGTAAACGCACGTCTCCCTTGCTGGTTCATGCTTACAAAAATAGGGATTTTTTAACCCTGATTATATGAGGTACATGAGTGTAGCACACTCAGATGGAAAACCTCGCCAACATCATGTCAACGTCCGTTTTAAAGTACCATAACACAGTCACAGTAGATCCACCATTAGCCTTCCCTTTTCATATCAGGGGTTGTATTCGCTATAACTACCGCCTCGCTATACGGGCGCAGGGTCTGTTATCAAGAAATAACAGACCGCATTCTACATTGGAATTCAACCAAGCCATGTAATAAAATAAAAATAATAACGATTATAGTAGTAATGTTCAGAGATGCAATAGATTATTATAGTGCAGTTCTTAACTAATGGGAATATTGTTTAGCTTGTTTTTGGTTTACTTTAGTTATTTAATTTATTCAATTATTTTGTTTTGCTATACTTTTCATGCCAACTTGCCATGGCCCCCCTAGCACCTCCTCGCGGCACCCAGGGGTCCCTGTCCCCACTTTGAAAACCACTGCTATAAAGCATATGACTTCAGTTGCTTGAGAGAAAGGGCTTTCTTATGACTTTTGAAGCAGTGAAAATGTTCTTAATATTGCATACACTGAAACTGAAATGTATTATCGTATACCGTAGTGTACAATAGACAATGAATATTAACACAACAACATTGATATGAGTAAAGAGTATTTTCTCTGTTACAGGTATGAAGAATCAGCCATGGTGGCATCATTCTGCGTCCCCATCGTGCACAAATGACTGACAGACTTTTGGCCAATTTGATCTTTTGCAAATGCAATGCAGTATAGGGGCCTCCCTCCACCTGTCCACAGCACGCATGCGCTCACACACTCATTCTCTGCTCATCACCTGTCCACACAGCTCACTCACTCTCTGCTCATCACCTGTCCACACAGCTCACTCACTCACTCTCTGCTCATCACCTGTCCACACAGCTCACTCAAGTCTCTATGGAGTCATTCCAGTTATATTATCAGGTTGGTCCAGTTTTTCAGAAGTGATCATTTTGAGGAGTGAGGATTTTATTGATGACATGTTTAAAAAAGTTCAGGCTAAAAGGACCCATGTCTATTTGAAAGTTAAACTGTTTTGCAATATGAGGTCAATACAATACAGGACTGAAGTTGCTGTGCATTGTTCTAGTGCAATATGCTGTTGAAATACAAGCATTTTTTTGTGAAAATGTTTACTGTATTTGATTAATGTCATTGTATAAAAAGAGGTTTAAATAAATACAAATCTTACAGACATAAATGATTTGTATACATTTTATTTCTGTGGTAAGAGGACTTGAAATGACTCGAAACTAAAATGGTAGGACTTTGGACTCGACTTGAGACTTGTTGGCTTTGACTTGTGACTCGACTCGGGACTTGCCTCATCTTTGACTCGACTTGACTTGGGACTCGAGGGCAAAGACTTGAGACTTACTTGTGACTTGCATAACAATGACTTTGTCCCACCTCTGCTACAGTGTGTGCTAAAGTGGAACTGACGTACAGGGATGAGTGTGCGTATGTTCTCAGCCATTATCAAGTAAGCTAGCAGCAAATGACAAAACTCCTTTGATAAACGAAAGGAGTGGACAATCTTCTGCTTATGGACAAATACTGTGACAATAACTCGGAACTGTGTCTTATAGTAACCCTCAGATAAGGACTGTCAAGCAACTCACAACTGCCCTGATGTGCATTTCAGCATTTTAGCATGTTGCCGCTAGTTTAAGTGCATATTAAAGTGTATGCAAATGCTTGCTTGTTTAGTTTTATATGGCTATCTCGTTAATTTGTAGATCTTGTAGATCTGGGCGACTGTGGCTCAGTGGTTAGCAAGTTGGTCTTTCAATCAGAAGGTCGGTGGTTCGATCCCCGGCTCCGGCAGTCTGCGTCGTTGTGTCCTTGAGCAAGACACTTAACCCTCATTGCTCACCGTTGCTGTGTCTACGGTCTACTGTATAGCATGTAAGTCGCTTTGGATAAAAGCGTCAGCTAAATGAAATGTAATGTAATCTTCACATTCACAAAGAAATTCTTTCTCACAGTTGTGTGAAGTTTATAACGGCCCTTCAGATAACAAGGCAGCATAAAAGTAAATAAGATGGAGAATTAAGTTGACCATTTGCATTTGTTGGGCCTTATTATTCAAGTTTTGGATCTAATGTGATGCTTATGTTGTTGCTTAAGACATCTTGCCCAACTATACTGAAATATATCAGATCTAGCCATTTGAAATGGGACATCTTAAGTTTAGAGAAATAAAATCAACCTCAGCCCTGCTGGTTAATACGCAGGAAGATATCTTTCCATGCAGAAGAGAAGAGATGAAATAGGATAGAAACTTTCAGCTGTGCAGGAAGCACACACCAACGCTGACACATTTTGTGGATGTCCCTTTGCCTGCACTGGGGAATACAGGCGAGTATCAAACCTCGCCTTGGGCTAGAACCTTTGTTCTCTGATATCAAACCCATACAATAGTGCTGTATGGGATCAAAATCCTAGAGTAACGTTGATATTCAGCCAAAATAGCAGCAGTGGCCTTTGAAATAATGTTTCCCCATGCAAGACCATCCCTTTTCATTCCAAATGCACTATTTTAGGACACACTATATCACAGAGGGAAACAGTGGGGAAATTCAATCGATGCTCACTTTGAAATCCAACCCAGTAAAATTTCTACTTTGCCTCCATTCACCAGGCTTGATGGTGATCTGGTGTGTGTGTGTGTGTGTGTGTGTGTGTGTGTGTGTGTGTGTGTGTGTGTGTGTGTGTGTGTGTGTGTGTGTGTGTGTGTGTGTGTGTGTGTGTGTGTGTGTGTGTGTGTGTCCGTGCATGCAGAAGAGCATGCTGTGTGTTGCAGTAAATCGTAGCAGATTCCTCCCAGGGGGGACGTGAGGATGAACCGAAGGGAGAGTGAAGCAGGATTGGGGGCGATGGGTAGGGGGGTGGTTGGTGGTAGCTGAGAAGCTGACAGAAACATTATTCAAATGATGCTCCTCTGCTGTCTTTTTTCTTTTCTTTTTTCTTTTTCTTCCCCCAGCCACACACTAAAACCTGACATTTAGTCGCAGCGAGAGAGCGAGAGCTGAGACATTTCAGGAGGATTTTCCACCTTCCTAGTCTTGGGCTCTTTTGGCATCGAAGGTCCCAGAGTCTTCCGGTGGAATTACATGCACATCGGTCCTCCTCGTCTCGGGGGCCCCCCGGTGTTTATGATTCAAATATTTGATTTGGAAGGACTCTGGTCCTTGCTGTTGCCAACCACCGTCCAACAATAGAAAAAGGTCACGGTGAAGCTGGCTTATCAGTGCGACTACAAGGCCTGTCCACTGGATCCGGGTGCTGCTGCTGCTGCTGCTGGGAACGGGAGAGAAAGAGGAGGGAGAGGGGGAGAAGGGATGAAGGGGAAAAAATGGAGGAGTAAGACATGGGTGGGGGTGGGGAGGGGGGAGAGGAGCGTTCAGCAAAGCTGTCGCCTGGACATATTGTGCTTTGATGGGTTGGCTTTCATTTTTACTGCCGTTTTTCTTTGCTGTGGTGGAGCAGTATTAAAGTCTTCAATCTTTAGCTGATATTACAGGACTCACGGCAGATTGTGATAAACAGCACGCTGTCTTCCCAGGCCCTTCCTCTCTGAACATCTGTTGGAACATCGCACGGTGACAAAAGCAATGTAATTATAACGTACCACCTAAACCTACAAACCACACAGCACCTCATGGGCTCTTTGAAAATGGGTGTCGCTTTGGCAGATGTACTGTCAGGCAGGCAGAGGAAGTGTGTGTATGTGTGTGTGTGTGTGTGTGTGTGTGTGTGTGTCGGGGGGAGGATGCACATAGCAGCGTGTGTGTGTGTTTTAGGAGCTTACAACATTTGCAAATAACTGCAGTTGAGTTTTTTACATGTTGCGCCACGAAATTACAGCTCTGTCCTCCACAATCAAGTGGGCTGAATCATGTTCACACACATGCAGGTTGAAGTTGCACAATGGAACATACCGGTATTTCGACACCTGTGCTCCATGTTGCTTTACATTCCATAGCATCGGGTAGGGAACTTCAGGAAAGTGGCACTTACACAATAACCATCACATTCCACAGTGACCTACAGTAAAGGGAAGCCTGAGTTGTCCTGTTGGAATTGAAGGGAGATCGCCTCCACATTTGGCCTAATTTTAAAGTTCAACCAGGTGAAATATTTATCAAAATGCGCCCGCTTGATTTAGCCTTAATCTGAAAGGGGGTCTGAAATGGGGAACAGCATCCCCTTCCCATCAAGTGACAGTGAATGAAACACAAACTGAGAACGGCTTAGAATCCTTCAAATGAACAGTGCCCACAGACAGGCTATAAAAACACAAGCTTAAATTGTAAAACGTGTGCGAATGAGTACGTCATTCTGCTTTACTGTACAGAATGATGTATGTGCAGAGGACTCTCACCTTAAATCTGGGGTTAACACGCGTACGTCAGAGCAGGATTTTGTAACTTGTGCTCCAGTATGCAGTGTGCACAAGTCTTTTATAATTAATTAATATAACAAGTTTTGTATATTTATCTTGTTTATTGTATACTGTGTATGTATATGTACAAAGAGCTACGAGGAGTCAAATTCCATGTATGTGTAAACACACATGGCCAATAAAGCTGATTCTGATTCTGATGTGGGATAATAATGAATAATGGACTTGACAATGTGCTTTTCACACATGCACTGCAACCCTAAAATGACCGAGACGTTACTCTTTTATGCCTGAATCCCAACAATTAAGTAGATAATAGATAGAGATTTTGTCTGCCGAAGTCACAGTGCACGAGTCAATGTGTTGATGATGTTTAATCACATCACATACAGTAAAGCAAAATTCAACTTCCGTGAAACGGCACACCTACGTACAGTAACGTCCTGCCTGAGTGATGACACTCTGTACGTTGTAGCACTTGGTGTGCTTTTACATTTACCCGCCTGCGCTACGGATACCCGGGGCTAAACACAATAGCTCTTGGCTAACGTTGCACAACCCAGTGCCCTGATAGCCCGAGTCAGCCCATGTGGTGCAATAGTGGAGAGCATGGCTTTCATCACTTCTTCTAACAACAGGAAGGTGTGGGCCAACATTTACAGTTCCAAGTAGATGATAAGTTGGAGTCCCCGCCTTCAAGCCACAACTCTTTCTTGCCGGGGCTCAGAGGTCAACATGTAAATGCACAATGTAATCTGCAGGCGAACAGCCCAGCCCTCAGCACAGTCATCGAGGTAATTGCCGAGTGTCTGATAGTTGGCGTTTGAATGTGCATTTCGGTCGATGAGTACACCGCGCCAGCAGTTATTGCAGCATACCTCGTCTGGGCCTTCTTTTTGCGATGGGAACACCCCGTGATTAAATTCAAGCATCACATTCTGCGACTTGGAAACGCCACGCGGAGGACGGGTTACCGTCAAGGTTGTCGGCCTGGTGGCTGGAAGCCAAGACTGGGAGACAGATGGAGAAATGCTGGGAGAAGGGCAAAAGGAGAAAGGCAGAGGAGAAGGAGATGAAGAAGAAGAAGGAAAAAAAAGACGGAGCAGAGCGAAAAGAGAGACGTATGAGACCCCTGCAGTGAATGAGACTGCCTACTTATCAGCCGTGAGCGTGATGTGCAAACAGAGGCCTTTCAGGGCTGCCAGGCACACAATAGCTTTGTTTGCTATGCAATAGAAACCAGTTGTTCGCTGCTGAGTCAATATTTACTGCCTAATGGAATGTGTGCTCTGCTACTACCCCTTCTCAACAACACCAGATTGGAAGAGGGACTCATTACCTCCCCTTCTCTGTCTTTCACCCCCTGCCACCATGTGTCCCTCTTCGTCCTTCCCTCCCTCTTCTTTATCTCACCCTTCCTATCGTCTCGTTCGTCTACTTCCTTTACTCCCCATTCATCCCCACAATCAATCCCTCCCACTATACTGTCAATCCCACATCATATATCTTGCTCTGCACCTCCTCTCTGAGTAATCAGAGTAGTGGAAACTCCATACAAGGTTTGGGACTGATTGAGAAATCTGTGCTAAAACAAAAACAGGACATCCTCTATACTGGAATGGCTCTTACTGATAGCACTTTGTAGTTGAACTTTTTGACGAAATTGTACCTTCTTGATTCTTGTTGTTCTGATTCTTGTTTGTAACCGTAGAATGCACTTATTGTAAGTCGCTTTGGATAAAAGCGTCAGCTAAATGAAATGTAATGTAATGTAATGTAATATTCTTATTGTCGTAGTAAAAGAAACGAGACGAGTAGGTGAAAAAAAAAATAGCAGGAGTGGACAATCTGTTCATAGAGGCCAATATCCCACCAAGGCCGCGGCTCTAACAGAGAGAGAGAGAGAGAGAGAGAGATAGCTCAGCGATGAGATCACTGTGCTGACAGAATGATCCCTTTGTGCTGGAGCCCGATGGTAGGCAGTAAACGCATCACATGTGGTATTTACACCGGGGCTGCTGATAAACCGCAGCTGATAACAATTTGTGGTTCTTAAAGGTGCATGCAGGCAATCGCAGGCAACAAGAAAAACTGTCTTTCTGCTTCCGCTTTGCATGCAATTCTTGCCCCGCCACCCTCATGCACCCAAACGCACACCTTTGCCCAGGTATGGAGGGATAACTGGAAGCATGACACACCTGTGACACACTTTTCAATCGCCACTCCGACAATCCATCCCTTTCAGTCATGCTTCAGTATCGTTTCCTTACAGCCCCGAGGATTACTGACGAGAGGACCGTTGTGGGAGTGATGGTGGTGTGTGTGTGTGTGTGTGTGGGAGGCGAGGGTAGGGGGGGTTTCCATAGTGACACCAAGGCAATGAAAAGATTGGACCAGTGGAGTGTGCAATGGGTGCCAGTGTGTGTGTGTGTGTGTGTGTGTGTGTGTGTGTGTGTGTGTGTGTGTGTGTGTGTGTGTGTGTGTGTGTGTGTGTGTGCATGGAGTTGGAGTCCAGCTCTATAGCTCTAGGCTGAGACACAGAGGAACCATTCATGATCTACTATCTGGCCCCCGATGGCCCTCACTCTTAAATCAGAGCCAGCATGCAGAGCTCAGGTCCTGGCAGGGATTTTTCTTTTTGCACCCAAATCCAAAGCACTGCATTGTATGAAAGAAGAAGAAAAAATGGTATTATTCGAAAAGTGTTTAATGTATTCTGTCATCTTTCCACTCCCACTCATTACAGTGCTTTCAATATCCGTCCCACAACTTCCCCAATGTGCCGAGGTCGTATTTAATATCCCTGTCATAAAAGAGAGAAATCGATGGCTCGGGGTTGTGTTTGTTAATGGTCTCACGCCGGCCGAGGGATAAACAATTAGGATGAGACATATTTATTGTCTCTAATTATCCTATCTGAGCGCAGATTAAATGTTTCAATAAGTTTGGCTCCTAACAAGCCAAATCCTCTCCACATCGGGGCTTTACATCTGTCGGCATTCCAAAACAGAATCACTGAACTCTGTTATCAACGCGCATTGCACCACGAGCGGGATTCATCAATATTATTTAACCAGGGCAGTTAGTGCCTCGTCTAATCGCCCTTTACAGCTACTTTCCAGTGAACCTGACCTCACACTGGGTCCATCGACGGGGGCACTGATTGTGGTTCAGTGTGGTCAAAGTACATTTAGCGATAATTTGTCAAATGAAATGACGGTTTTTGTAAAGATCCCCCCTGTCTGCCCTGAGCATACATTACAAGAGGAATGATTTTCAAAGGAGCCTTGATTGTGCGGAGCCTATGTTAATGAAATCGGTGGTCCTTCATAGGATTGACAGTTAATGAAGACTATAATGTGGGCGCAGACGGCCTGAAAGAACCGCCTCAAATTAGAGCTGGAATTCTAAATCTGGTGTAATACCTTGAAGAGTAATTTAAAGATAACACAATTTCTCATTTGGCATATGAAATAATTAATTATCTCCTTGGTAGAAATATCTTAACAAGGCTACTTAGTATGCATATAAAATTTTGATTTGTAAAATCAAATTAGCATTATTAACTTATAGTGTGTTAGATTGCATCTATTCTCTTTCAAAAAAGGTCCCTCAGAGTTGAATTGATAATTAAGTAATGAAATGAAATTGTATGATCTAATCAATGGCAGTCTGTATTAGCGCAGCGGTAGTCCTTCTAAGGTTTCAGTCAGCGATAAGGTGGGGGCTCGAGCCCCTGGAAATGACATAAGCCCTGAAGAATTGAGTTACAATGGCGATTTATTTGCTTGGAGTCCTATTGTAAGGAGCTCAAGGCGGCTCGAACAAAGCCAGTTTGAACCTCACAACTTCTTTTGATGGCCGCTTTTCATTATAACGGTTGTCAATACATCGGAAAACGTACTTAGGCTCCTCAGGCACAGCAGTGCGTTGAGCTAAATGCAAAACACCCGTGTGCTCTCAGTGACGGTGCGGACATGCTGATGCTAACCATCTTAGCGCTTAGCGTGCTATCGGGTGCTAGTTAGCGCTAACTTCAAAATGTGGCTGAGGCTGATTGGAATGTCATTAGTTGAGTGCCATGAATGTCTTTGCAAAATTGTGGGCCAATACCTCTAGTAGTTTGAGAGATTACACTGGATAGGTGAAACAACTTCGACAGCACGGGTAGAAAAGTCAAAAGGATTCGTCTTCTGAGAACCATGAATGTTTGCTCTAAATTGTAGGCCAATACATTAGGTAGATCTCGAGATATTGCTCTGGATAAGGGGAGACTGCAACTGCTGGTGGCACGGGAAGAAAAGTCAGGACATCACCAAAGTCAACAGGACTCATCTTCTGGGCACCAGGGATTTGTGTTCCAAATGTATTGGCAATCCATCAAACAGTTGTCGAGATATTTCAGTCCCAACCATAGTGGTGCACCGACCGAGGGACATTGGCATCCTGGACCTGATACGGCGAGATCTGAAAAGCGAGGCTCATTTATCAGTATTTGTTTTATTGTGAAACCAAGAGACGGTTGCGTCCCGCAGCTCGTTTCAGTCCTTGTGGTTTTGTCCATATATTTAAATATTTGGCCTGATGCAAGCAGACACGATGACATAAAAAATAAAAACAGAGCTGTGCTTCAGCTCCACTGCCTCATAGCGGGTTAAATGGAGCGCAGGGCAATGAGCAATTCTCTCACAATCCCTCTTCTCCATGCCGCAGGTTGCTCTTCCCTCTCCAAACCCATCGCTTCCCGGTGTTCCGGCTTAAAGCTCGAACCCTGTGGGGTCCCGACAGGCTGGAATAAAACACAAGTGGATGCGGCAGGTTGCCATGGAAACTTAATAACCCAGCAGTTGTAGTGAGAGAGGGAGTCAACTACAGCACCCAGCGAAGCGTGCATCTGAAGGCAATACATTGAATGCTTTGGAGGGGAAGAAGGCAACGGGGACCATGTGTTACTGCGAAGTAACCTTTTAAGTCGGAATTAAATATTTTGTCAGGCTCTGAGCTGCCCCCCCCCCCCCCCCCCCCTAATGCGCCTGCCGGGGGCTGGAGGTTAAACGGCTGTCTGCATTGTCACGAGGATGCAACCGGGCCGCCTTCTGCTGCGTGTCACGACCGATGACCGAGGGACGCCTGGCTGATTTTATTTATTTATTTCACTTTTCTTTTTTTCTTCTTCAACCTCACCTACAACTGTCATTGCTTTGACTGCCGGGCCATTACACGCACCCGTCTCCAGGGCGCAATTGATGTGACGTCGGCTGTCAGGGCTCAAAAGCCTCCAACACGCCGCCTGATTGCCAAGCATCCTCTATGCCGCGTACATCTTTCATTAACCGCCAATCTATCATTAATTATTGGCTCCTGGCATTTATGGATAGGTGGGGAGATTGATAGCGGGGGTGGGGCGGGAGCGGGGAGGGTGTCGGGTTCAGAGCTGCTGTTGACTGTTTCGGGAGCCAATCCATAATGACTCCCGACAAGGAGGAGCCCTCTTAACTTTTATTTATAAGTGGGGGCCCTGTTCGCCACTTGCCAGAGGTGTTGTTCATCTTCCTAGCTAACCCGATAACGTTAGTGCTCACGGCGGCTGGAAAACAGCTTTATCTTCATTCTCGCGTCTCTCACGGTCCGTCTCCATATGTTTACGGACAGCTCGATGATCATCTCTCTTTAACTCCACGGGCTCTTCGGTTGTTTTGTTTTTTTCCCAGCTCCCTTAAAAGAAACAAATTAATTCCCCTCTGAGGCTTAAGCGCTGGTCCAACCAATATGTGGCTGTGTGTGTGTGTGTGTGTGTGTGTGCGTGTGTGTGTGTGTGTGTGTGTGTGTGTGTGTGTGTGTGTTGACCGTCCACTTAAAGATGAGGTATCTGCTTTTGATTCAGGGGCCGGTTGACAGCTCTGTGGCCCAGAAAGCCTTCTGTTATCTGGCTTTGCATTGGATTAGCTGTCAGCTACCTGCTGCAGTAAACAAACACATAGAAGCAGCCCAATTATAAGGGCAGTGTCCGCGACATCCCTATGCCGCCATAGCGCTCAATAAAACCAGGCCCTGTGCGAGTCTATAAATCATCGGGAAAACCTTGGCCTAAATGTGCCAGCGAGAGCACCGTAACATCTTTCTTTCCCTCTTTACACCCTAATTCTCTTCCCCCCGCCGCCCTGCTCTCCCCGGACCTAACACTATTTACAGCTTCTCAGATGCTTAAGCCACCAAAATGTAGCGTTGTTTTATCTTTAGACAAGTCGATAAGGCAGCATATTGGTTTTCTGCTAAAAGCCACGGATTGTGCTGCACGTATTGACTCATCAGCCGGGCAGTTCAGACTACAGCCCAGGGAGGCGCATCCACACACACACACACACACACAGTTCTCAGTTTGCTTCATTCTCTGACATTCACCTGGTGGAGAGAAAGATATTAAAACGTGGAATGGGGGGATCAGATCTTGGATAACACAATGTAGCAGGAGAGGGGGAGTGAGCAAGGAGAGATGGGAACTGAGACATGGAAGGGGGCAGGGTGGGGTGAGACAGGGGAACAGGAATAGACATGGAATGAACACCCCTCCAGAGTGCTTTATCCTGCATTGTCACGCTCTGTTATCCTGGCAGTCGACTTGATATTTAGTGACAAAGACTAGATTAGAAGGCAGCCTCCCTATCGCTGCCGTCCCCACTTCCTCCACCCCGCTCCACCTTCCTCCACCCCGCTCCACCTTCCTCCACCCCACTCCACCTTCCCACACCCCGCGATTGCACAAGTAGGCGTGGAGAAATGTTCCACCTTCCCGAGCTGCCGAGGGTGAGCCGCATCGAGGCGAAGTCGGCCGTGCTCTAGGGTTCCAAAGTGCAAAGGTCAAAGCCAAGGCCAGAAGAGGAGGAGGGGAACCGGCCGGGCCTGCAGACGGACTGCAGACACTGGTCATTATTCCAGTCACATGTCACGGTGGAATGGGAGAACTCAGCAGGTTCCATTAAAACCCCACGGTCGGCCGCGCAGGCAGTCGACCGGTGGCTCTGTGGATTGTGGGGAAAGCTGAATAGGGGGTTATTGGAGGCGGCTGACAGAGGATGACCTCTGTGTGTTTTTGGCCTCTGTGTTGTTCCACCATGGGCTCACAAAAAAAGGGGCCAGCCTGGACTGAAGCCCGGTCTATCGGTCAATCATGGGCCAGGGCTGATGTAAACAGAGCCACCCCGGGTCAAAAGCAGCCCTTGAGTGACAGTCAGTCAGGGACTTTTGGGCCGAGCGAGCGGCTCGCTTCTAGGTCTTGATTTCCGCTCACGGCTCACGCCGTCAGACGAACAGTGTCTCCCAAAAGATGATCAGCCTCCACAGACCTCTCTCTCCGTGTCACTCCGCTGGCAGCGCACTCCTGGGGAGAGTTCCCCGTGTTAACCCGAAAGGGGAGACAAGTATTGAGCTTTCAGCAGACAGACACAATAACAGAATTAGGATTCATGTAGCGTGGCTTTACAGGTACTCTTCCAAATGACTCCGCGGAGCCCTTCAGGCACCTGTCAGCCGAAAACCCTCGCTGGAGACGTACAGATAATGTGCCCTTGGTGTTTCACAGCACAGGAGCAGATGGTTATGATATGGATTACGCTGACAGTAAGTCAATAAGACCCAGATCCTGGGTTCGCGCCAGATTAGTCAATTGTTTCTGGGCCTCCTTTTATGATTTTGTTTTCGCCGATTTGCTCGCGCCTCTCTGCGCTTCAGCTCCGTTTGAAGCTGTGTTTTACGTTCTGCTCGTCTGCGCGGAGGTATAGGGAGACAGGAAACTTTAGGAATAATTGTGAAACGATGCTCCGAGGCATTTGCCTCACGGTGGCTGCAGCTCCGGCTTGTCAAGCAAACAGAGGACGCTCGGTCTGATGCGCCCCGCACAAATCTTGTTTATTGCTCCCATGCCATATGTTACACGTCCACATGCTTTTACCCTGATATATGATACGTGCGGACCAGCTTTGGTTACAATTAACCAATGCTCCATCCAACCAGAGTGCAGCAATTAAACACCGTCCAATCAAATTTGTGTGACAACCCGGCGCCTTTCATCCCAGCAGGGATCCAGACGGCTCCTCGCAGCCCACCTGCCCCCAGCGCCGTCTCAGAGATGGTCTTGAATAGCTAATTAGGCAGCGCCGCTGCAGCACTGGGACACTCAACGCCAAACCAATAAGGGAAAAATTCCACTTGATCTCGTCATCAAGCCTCGCTGTTTTTTTTCATGTGTCAGCATTCTCGCTTTTGATCCCTCGTCAGCGTCGACATATGAGCATTTTTGGTTTGTTTTAACTGTTTCACTGGAGTTTGCAGGCACCTGCTGTGCACACCGTGCGCCATGCTTTTCAACTGCAGTCCCACTCAGGGAGCGGGGGAGGGGGGGCATCACAATGTTTTTGTAAACGGTGGACTCGTCTGCGCTCATCCGTTGTCACGTTGCTGAGAGAATATTCAGGAGGTGATCGGCTGAGCAGCTACACGGCTTTGAGCTGCAGGAAGTGCACTTCAAAGAATGTGTCTCAGCTGCAAGGCTCTTTGCTTACACTTTTTTTGTTTTGTTAAAAAGCAATCCATTTTTAGCGATTATTCCAGCTTTTGTTTGTGCAAAAGCAGGGAGGGGGGGGGTATTTTACCACATCTGTGATAGAAATATATATATATATATATATATATATATACACATAAATTAAACAAAAGCATTGAGTGAAGTTGCCTCTCGCCAAGCTGCAGACAGCCCAAACTCCGTTTGGTCCTGATGTGAATGGAGAGGAGAAGTGTTGAGTACTCTCACAGCTGGAAAACAATACCACAACAAATAATGCATGAGGGGCCAGCAGAGGGGGAGCACACCGCAGCCGACACAAATAGGAATTATTCATTATACATGCACTGTGTGCGCAAGCAGGCGAGCTCAAGCCGGTTAATACGCAGTGTTTTCCATAAGTCAGGCGGGGCGCCTCACCTTTGGTGCCTGAGAAAAACTGTCTGAACCCACCTCTCTTTAGCTTTCCCTTTCTATTTTTCCTCCTCCAGATTTTATTATGAGAACAGAATTGCTCTTTCCGCCATGTGCTTTTTCTTTTGACGTCTTCTGGCTTTGATGGGCAAAAGAAAAAGAAAAAGCGTACGTTGGGCCTCAAACCGAAGAGCTCATCAGTCATGACATGCCATTAGTGTTCAAAAGGCCAATTACGAAAAACCTACAAGGCACTCAGAGTCACTGCTAAACGGCAGACTTCGATTGGAGCTTGACCTCGCCACAATTTGCGTGCGCAGCTGAGCACCAAATAATAGATGGAGGATCTTTAACATAATTACGCCTTAATGGACGACGAAGCCACGTTGTCAAAAAATTGGTATGCGGGGGGGCCACGGCGGCGTTTGAGGCGGAGATGGCAGAGCACATTTGTCTCCACGTCAAAGGGAGACAGGGGGGGGGGGGGTTGATGGAGGAGTGACATGCTTGGGAGGGCACCACCCTCTGTAAGATCATCTCCCATCAGGCAATTCTGTGCTTTCTAGTCTAATTGCAGTGAATTCCACCACCCGCCCACCCCCTTAATCACACCACTGCCATTCTGTTGACAAAGCCGGATGAACTTCTGGCAGCCATATTAGCATTGTTAAGTTCTAATAGATTAGTGAGCTTGAAATTGCCTGTACATGTGTAATAAAGGATTGTTTAAGTGTACATAACAATGCATAAGAAGGTTATGATAAATAATGAAGGGCATTATGAAGGATACGTTGAAGATGGACTACTCCTTTGTCCCTGGAGGATGAAGAGCCTCCGCCTTCTCCGAAAGCAAATGGACCTATGGACAATCGAGATGTTAAGAATAACTAACCAATGAGAGGGCCTTAAGCTCCGTGACTGAGAGTATTTAAACTAATAGCGCGGCATTGTACGCTCTCTTCTCCTGGACGTGAAGGCGACAGCTAACTGTTTACAGTCTGTGAATTTGCAGAAAGGAGGAAGGCCTCGATTCGAGTAATGTATAACTGTTTTGTCATCATCTTTTATTAAATCTTTTAATTACATAAATTTGAATATCTGAGCATTTCTCCCACGGACTGGCCGGGATAACGAGCAGAATCTTTCAGCAGCAATATTGACCAAGTCCTCCAAGGTGACCGCCAATATCAGCTCCAGTCTGCTGCATTTAGCAAAATCTTTTTTTTGTGTGTGAAGTCAGCCCCATTAAGTCAGGGATAATTGTGTGTGTGTTCTCCATGGTGAATATTTGATCTGCTGTTTGCCCTTTGCTGGCCACACAGTGCAGAATAATGGCCCTCTTTGAGCGGCGCGAGGCAAAAGCTTGGGCTCCTTCGGCCCAGGAAGAGTCCAACCCAATTACTCTATCAATTATTAATTCATCATAAAGGTCGTCCCTTTGCTCCATTATCCACACCAGTCTGAGCATGCCAATGTCACGAGTGTTAACAGGGCCTTCAGGTCAAGAAAACCACCCAGACACAGACCAACGCTGCAGAACGCTTAGGAATTAAATGTGTGTATAATTAATGAGGGCTGGGAAATTTTTATATTTCAGAATGGGGTGACGTTGTAAAGGTTAAAATGAGAATTTCATTGACCTTAGCCTACTCTTCCGGCTGTTTTGAAACCTCATCGCACTCTTTGGAGAGAACCCAATTTCTATTTTAGAGCTGACATAGAGCAGTAAGATAGCTCGCCACTGGCACTCGTGGAAAAATGAAACCACATACAGACAAACTGTGTGGAGCTCTTTGATATTGGTTAATTTAGATGTAACTCCCAATAATGGCTACTTTTTTGCCACTTTGTCACAGATGTGTTGACATTTCTGCAGTTTTTTTTCAGCTGTGAATGTTAGTTAGGCCTGCCTTGAAAATAGCCCCCTTTAAAAAAAGAAACAATGCTTAAAAATTCCTTGGAATTCAAATTACCTACAAAGCGCTGTCTTATTATGTGATCAGATGTTTGTTCAAACTAAATGTAACCGGGGTCGTCGTGCTTTTCTGAATGGGATCATTTGAAGCTAATGTCGGAGCCTACAGGCTACTAAATTACGAGAACCAGATCTCTGAGTAAAGAAAGCTCCAAATGGTACGTGCATGACTAGTAAGACGGACGGACATTGATCACGTCATTTATTGAAGTTTAATTGCTATCAATACTGATTGAGAAAGCACTCGAGTGCCCTTGAATTTGGTTACGTTATGTCTGTACGGAAGCTGGTAACTCCAAATGAAAGTAATCACAACGAAGCTGACGTGAAGTCAGCCTTTCACGACAGATCCCCACTAGTTTAGTTCTGTGACTTTATGCCTTTCATCTGATGCAGGCGCACCGGGGTTCAGTCCATCATTGCCTCGCTGGAGGGAGCCACTTGGGCTCCGCAGGCAGATCGATCCCCTCGAGCCGCGGCCAGCCGGCGGGGTGTGCGTCCTGTGTGGTTGCATGTCACTGGAGCGGTGGCTACAATGTTGAACGTGTCGTCTGGTTTGACCTTTTTAACTAATGGCGCTGGCTGGCGCTCCTTAGCAAAGGTCGCCGTCTGCGGTCCAACCAATCACCGCTCAGCGCATTAACCGGCTGCGTACCGGTGAATGAATGAAACAAACCAGAGTAGAGCGCGCAGTATTTGGGCCACTCCACCAATAATAATGTGGTCAGCGATGGGGTTAATCAGTTCCGTGGTGAATTTGATAGCGTGGCACGACATGACCTTTTTGCAGGCCCCGAAATGCGTGCGGTCCGGGTCGAGGAACCATTACAACATCAATATTTATGATAATAACACCGAAGTGTGTTATTACCCTCTCCATCTGAAAAGCACCACCTGCATTTTTTGTGCTGTCGACGTCTACGGTGACGCCGGCGGCTTTTTCCCACGTTTGGTGCAAACGCAGATTTTCAATTACGATGCAAAGCAGTCCACTTTTGGTAGAGTATAAATTGTCATGGCTGTATTCATTAAATTACAATATTTGTCATATTAGCATTAAGTGCATAATTGAATACGATTATCTGTAATTATTCCCATAAATTACATTTAGGCCACTGATCACCAAGGACATAAACACATGAAAGTGTCTATGGTGTATTTTTTATTTTTCCCTCCAAATTGCCTGTCCCGTTTAGAAACACATCCCCAATACACAGAAAGCATTAATATTCTATTCCCACAACTCCCATCTGTTGAAGAGTTTCAAAACTTTCCTCGTCTATTGACATTGAACACATTAATATGTTGCTGCAGAAGATGCAGAGCAATTATGAAGAAGTGGGAGCATAAATCTGTCGACAGCTTAAATACCAAATGATATTTTAATTATTACCCCTTCTTGTGCAATGTAAAAATGAGGGTGTAAGTAACATTTATGATATCATAATTCATTGGCGAGCCGTGTCGAGGGTGAAGATGGTGCCGGGAACAGAAGATGTGTGTGATAACGGCTGCTTTGACAACAGAGACAGAAACCTGCACATCTCTTTCAAGTCATGCACGTCTGCTCATTTGGAAACAGGAGACGGGGGCATCTTCATGCTGCGTGTCAGATCGTCATGGCAACATGGTAAAAGAAAAAAGGCAACATGTTTGAAAAAAAGAAAATGAAATGTGCCAGATCTTTTTGTGGACTTGGTGAGGTGATGGAGCGGCCTGCCAGCCACCGGCGGGGGGAACAAAAGTGTGAGCGTGCACGTTTGCGCGTGTGGTGTACGTGTGTTTGTGCGTGTGGGTGTGTGCGTATGTGTGGGTGCGTGTGTGTGTGCGTGTGTGTGCTTGAAACTGCTGACTGGAAAAAATGTGGGTTTCTTCAAGAGCTCACAAAGCCATGAAAGCATGTGATGACAGAGTCTGGTGAACACACTCAATCACTCATGTGGGCACACACGCCCACCACCACACACACACACACCCCCCCCCCCCCCCACACACACACACACACACACACACACATAAACACACACAAATGCACACTCACTGAAGGCTGTCACAGCAGATGGAGTCACTTAAATTTTGTTACAAGTACCTGCCTGGAATATGATTGTTGGAATCTGTGATAGGATCGTGGAGCCAAAGGGTTTTGTAGTCAAACTGTGTTCTCAGATTATATTGCAGTGATTATAAAATAAAAAATATCTGTTGCTGTTAACATACGCTACAAACGCCGTGAGTACAAAAGGCTCACGGACGTGTTTCTGTACATATTATTAAGTCTATTAGGGCAAATTCATCAGCACCTTTTGTAGCTATTTCTTTCACTTGGATGAAAATAAATGGAAGTACGCTCTTGTGTTTTTGTTTGGACGCCCCAGCCTGTCGGCTGAGTATTCCTCGGCGATGGGTGGGCTGAGAGTGCACTTTACATGAAAAGCCCTGAGAATCCAGTGAGTGGCATGTCGCTTGTGCAGGAGCCATTTTTAATAATCGAATCCCCCCGTGGCTCGAGTAAGAAATATGTGTGCCCGCGTGTCTGTCTGTTCCTGTTCTCATTAGGCTCCACACTACAGGGCCCTGCTTCGGTGTTGTTTCCTGTACAGCCCATTACTGCTGCCTGCCCCCGGGGTTGGAAGTCGAAGCCCGAGACAAACAGCGAGCCGTGTGCGGTAAAATGCACCCGGGAGATTAGCGCGGCGAGGAAATCGGGTTGTGTGTAAGAGGGGTGAACTTAAGGTTGAGTCAACCTGAGGCCACATTAGGCTGTTGTGGAAAGACGATTTCCAGCCAGGCTTTTAGTGTTGTGGGCAGGGGGCAAAAATGGGAGGCGGGTGATATGGTATAGTGAAAGAAAATTGTATGTAATTTGATAAAGAAAGTACAGAAAAACATTATTTTAAAATATCGTACACTTTACCCGAGAGGACAGCGCACTATGGGGACCTTATTTGCACGACAACATGGAGGAGGCAATCGCAAAGTCCAAACACGATCAATGTTTGCAACAAGATTCAGGTTGAAAACAAAGTCGGTTTTCACCTTTTTGACGTATTCCTTCAACTGCGTGTTTAGCACCAGGTCTACAGTTATTGGCCGCAGCTGCGTAGCGTTTCTTCCATGACTTAGGTACTACCTTATGCACAAAACGCGGCGCGAATTATTTGCGCGAGTAGATTACATGCAAGTCAATGCAAAAATTTGCGTGATCAAAGCCTATCAGCGTTATATACCGGATAATATTATGAACCCAGAGACGAAGGCGTTTGATGGTCCGACGTTTGAGGGACTTCCGCAACAAGTATAAAGCAGAACTAGTGGTTAGTTTAATGGTGGATGGAGGAAACGGTAACTGTTTTTAAGAAGATACGCCACATGGAATAGCCCCACCCCCTTTCAGGCGAGAATGGCGCGAATGATGCGAATTAACCACATAAAGTTGAGCGAGTAAACTCACGCGAGTAACGCTGGTGTGAACGCAGCATTATAGGAAGACATAGACGCCAAATTAAACTCTCAAGTGACCAACGGCGTCTCCCTTCCAACTCTTCTGATACCGACGCACGACGAGACAGACAGACATGGTTTGAAGCTCAGGAGCCCTGACCAAGTGTCGGTATTTGGCGACTTGGAGTGACGTCATGGCGCTTTCACAAGTCACAGTTCGTCGGGCTCGTCCGAGTCATTGATGGTTTGTTGCCAGTTTAGTCTGGTTCGGTTTCACGGCGCACAAGTGTGCACGAGGGGTCGCTTGGAAACGGTGGGAGCGGTTGTTTTTCAGTCCGCACCAGTGCCTCGTCGAAACTGAACGAACGCACCGGAGTTTGATAAAAACGTACCGCGTGTTGGCGTGCAAAAGTGCACCAGGTGAGATGTTTCGGTGGCGGATGGGAGATGTACATTGTAACAGTTCTGCAGAGCACTCGGTATCTGAGTGGTTACGACTGGTGCCTCTTAACAGCAAAGTCAAGTTCCAGCCTTGAGACCTTTTGTTGCATGTCATACACCTCTCTCTCTCTCTCTTTCTCTCTCTCTCTCTCTTCTCTATTTCTAGATTGTCATTTGTCAAACAAAGGCAAAAATGCCCCCAAAAAAGTGATGTAGAAAACAAAACAACAACAAAAGTTTTAGCAAAGCGTTAAACTATAGCTGTAACAGCCTTGGCTGAAAAATTATTATGCACTTGATATAGCCACAGGTTTTACTACACAGATAAAACTCTGCTCTGTTTGGCCCTTCCATGGTCGCCCCCCCCCCCCCCCCCCCCCACCAATGGTTTCCCCCGCACCAACACAGTATCTACCTCTATGTCAGCCGGACGATGTAGTCCTGCAGGAAGAGGTCGACGTAGAAAGAGAAAATCAACAAGTCCAATCTGCTTTTTTTCTCTTCCTGTCCACAAGCAGTACTTCCCATCCTTGTGTTGTAGAAAGGCCGGTCCGCCTGTCTCGTGTGACTCAACCCCGACTACGTCTTGTGTTGTGCCAATTGCAATTTAGCAGGTGTTGGTTGGGGACCTCTCACACTGATACTGTCAGTCACCATGTTTTCCAATTACCATAGCCACCAACATGATTGCCTGATTGGCAAAGTTATTTCCGTGGCAATTATTATGATTCTGATTATGTCAATCATCTGGCTCCCGGCTCCACGTGGCATCGAGTCACCGTAGCTGGAGCCGCTCACTTTCCCATCCCTCCTCATGTGTCTGATGGCTGTTTGAGGTGCATTCTCTCTTTTTACAGTAGAAAAACTTTTTAAAAATTCATGCTCTGTTCGCCTCTAGCGCTATTACCTTTGAGCTGGGTAGCTCATTCTAAATTACTAACGGCCTGTATATGGTCCCCGTAATGATCATTTTTGCTCTCTGTCAGTAATAATTGTGAGGTTAGTTCTATTTTAGTGCAAGCTCAGGGCTTCTGGTTTTATCTTGCTCCTTCTTGTATTATTCATGTCATCCTCGTGTCTTTGACTTTTCCTACAGCGCCCTCCATTTAAAGCGCAATTACTACTATTACCACCTCTCCACTCCTCCGGTGAGAAAAAAAAAAGAAAAGCCATTTTCTTCATTTTCATCGTCATCGCCACAGCCACCATCATCATCTATTTACTACATGATTCAATTAGTGAGCCATCAGATAAAAGGTCACGACTGTAATCAGTCCTTACAGAACTTGTTTTTTCTTTTTCCCTTTTTTCTCCATCCTCTCTTTTTTCTTTCTTTGGACACTTTCCACTGCGCCCGGCGTTACATCTAAGGTCGGCGAATGACCTTGCACTTTTGAACCAGCGGCGGTGTCCTCAGTGCGAATGTGCGGCTGCAATGGCTTCGAGTGACGAGCAGTTTGCGCAGAATCGGCGTAAAAATGCAGAGAACGGCCTGGCGTCATATGCGCACCCGGGCCCGCGATTTACTGATTTCTAAAACGTCCTCGCGAATGGATTGAAGTCACTCCGGCCCCCTGCAGAGTATACGTGCAACATCCGAGCACGCGTCAATTTAGGTCCACATGCTAATGCGCGCGGGGATGGCTGCTTAATCTGGCGCGCTGCATCTGCTGAATGGCACAGCGGTTTGAGATTTGCTGTGCACAGGTATGCTCAGATTGCTTTTAAAACCATTAGTAATCCAATCCCAGACACACGATTTGCATCCAGATAATGTAGCTGCATGCTGCACCGCCTTGATTTGCATGCCCCACAGACATTTTGCTTCGTAGAATCCGCGCTCATGTTGTCGACTGAACAGAATTGTGGTTTTCCAACTAATTTGATTTGATTGTGGCCTTAACTGACATTTATCCCTTCCAGAAATGTGGCCGCTCCAGTCAGCCCACCACCTCGGTCCAAACCATCTTAACAGCTATGGAAAGGATAATGGTGTTTAGAAATGCATGTTCCCCAGGAGATGAAGCCTAAAGGCTTTAGAGACCACCTGACTTTTCCCTCCACCGTCTCCATAAGGGTTGACATTTTGGGGTTTTTACTGACTTGACAACTTGTTAAAGGAATTTGTCATGAAAGTTGGTGCCCGGGGGGATGAATCCTCACCACGTTGGTGATCCCTTGGCTTTCATCTCGTGCTGCCAGTAGGTCAAACTTCTTACATGTCCAGTAAAATGTCTCAACATCCACAGGATGGATCTGCACAACATTTTGTACGGACATGCATGGTTCCCTGGTGGTGTATCCTAATGACTTTGGTGATCCCTTGTGGTTCTTGAGTGAAATGTCATGTCACAAGCATTGGAGAATATCCATAACATTTGGTACGAATTACGAGTTCAGTCCTCCAAGCCTCTATGTATGAGGGCTTTTTATACGATGCATTTACTTTCTCCCGCGTCAGCTGTTAAAGATAGCGAACCTTAGGTAACATTGTTTTGCTATTGTTATCGGGCTGAGGCTCAATCAGCCCAATACACTTATTCGAAACTTGATGCATCGAGCACACACATCAACAATGACCTAAATCTGAATGAAAGCAGACAGACTGCTCCCTCTCACACACCCACACGGGTACACACACTCGTAATCACCTTAAACATCAACGTCTTATCTTTCCTGAGCTCCCATAGCGTACGCCGGCCTGATCAAAGAGGACAACATTAGGCTTCAGCCTGTGTGTCTGTGTCTGTGTGAGAGTGTGTGTGTGTGTGTGTGTGTGTGTGTGTGTGTGTGTGTGTGTGTGTGTGTGTGTGTGTGTCTGAGTGAGTGAGTGAGTGTGTGTGTGTGTATGTGTATGTGTGTGTGTGTGAGAGAGTTCATCGCAACAGCTGCTCTGTCAGCAAACTCTCAGTCCGGGGGGGGGGCGTCCACACAGCATGGCTAAAGAACTCATCAACAACCCCAGGCGCTGTGCTTGGTGTGTGGGATGATGTGCTGCAGACTCAGCCTCTCGGCCGAGCGCCCCCCGTCCCCTCCACACAAACACACATCATCATCATCATCATGGACCCAACTGTACACACATTAACATGCTTACTGTCTGAATTCATCCAGCAAATGTGCTTGTTACACATGAGGACAGTTTTTTTTAAGGGGGCTGGGGAAGGGGGGGGGATAAGATTGGGGCGTGCGGCAGCTCGTTACTAGAAACTGGAATTTGATTTGTTATGAATGCAGAGCACACAGCTCAAAAGCTCTCGGGGTATTTAGTCTCCGGCTATGGGCTTAATGAGTGTGGGTGTGTGTGTGTGTGGGTGTGAGTGTGCGCGGCAAATGTTTGTGCGAGCATGTTTGCTCTGCACTTGTCAAAGATGGGGGGGGGTGCGCTCTTGCAAAGTGCGATGCGCTCGCATGACGGCCGCTGGCTAATTCCATGCTAACAAGTCGGCGATGCCACATGCTCGTCCTTGCCCGCAGCCCGGTGGGGCGATCTCAAAGCAAACACCAATTAGCCCGGCTCAACCACCACACCCCCACCTCCTTGAAAAGTCACTCTAAACTTTATAAATTTTTTTTCTTCTCTCCCCTCAAAAGCCTTTCGAATGAATGAGGAGTGCATTAATAAGCCCGTATCGCTGACATGAAAGACGTCCAGCGAGGAATGTCAAGCGCACAAGGCCTAAGCTGCCCTGCCAATTAGCTAAAATAGCTATTTAGTGACAAATCTTCTCAGCCGCGAATGAAACGCCCGTCTAATGCACAAGCGAGGGGATGAATGTGCTCCTGATTGGGTGCGTTAGCACGACGTGGGATTCTTTGTGCAAAACTTTGTCCGTCGCGAGTGCGGAGAAAGCGGCGAGCATGAAGGTGTCAGGACTCGCTGCCTGAACCGACTTGACACTGTGCAGTATTGCAGCAGCTCCACTGCGGGAGCAGCTAATTGGATGGTAATTAATGGAATGGAGGCCGATAAATACCTTTGTGAGCGGGCTTGTCAAGGACATGGAAGTGACGGGAGGGAGCTCGAGAGCCGGAGCGCTCACAAGAGAGAGAGAGGAGGAGGAGAAAGCTGCAGGACAGACACCTTTTCTTCATCGTGACAGCTAATCCTCATCCCTTCATCCCTCCCCTCAATTCCTAAATGAAACCACCCCTCCCTCATCACTCCTCCTCCCCCCCATTCCACTCATCTGGCTTCCTCCCCTTATCAGGCCCCCTGTCTATTCTGCCCCTGCCCCAACTTCACTTGTTTCCATGGAAACACAGGATAAAGAAATAAAAAAAGAGTTACTCCCCGATTAAATCAAAGATTTTCTGAAGTGCGAAAAAATATTACAAGCGCTTTTGATTCGCGTTCCTCGAGTTCAGGATGATACCCTATTTTTTTCCCCTTCCAGATAGCGCACACACACGTGTGTGTCCCTTTATTCACTACAAGAAGAATAAACGCTGCACAGCTTATTACTGGAGCCAACTAGACCTGTCTGTCTCTGTGGGGCCAATGAAGTTGACAGCTTTTCTTTCTTCCTGGTTTTTTTTTTTTTCCTCTTTATTTCATGGCTTTGTAGGTGTCCCCGGAATCTGCTCAGCCGGTCTGTCAGCCACACCGTGGAGGTCCAGAGGAGGACTTGGAGCATAATGAACTCTTCCATGCCGGGAGAAGAACAAACCTGAAAAGGGGTTATTGGGATGTTTCTGTAGGATGCTGCCGTCTGATAAGGTGGCCTCTCTGTAGGCTTCTGTAAACTGCGCTGTCTCTTTGATCCTGATTACCGCTCCAGTGCACTACAATGCATGGCTGGAAGCGGCAGCTCACTTATCTTAAGTAAACAGGGGCTTTCTGCTTTGGTGCCGAGCTTACTAGCCGGCAGGCAAATGAGAAGAGCAAATGACTTCACTTCCAACTAACACCAGCACCAGAGATGTTTGCTGGAAGACAACGACATCATCGTACAGGACACGCAGAAGATGTTGCAGCAGCAGAACTGTTGGTTGAAGTATGATTGTAGTTATTCTAATTTACTGTGTAAGAAACATAAACTATGATCACACTGCAGCTGAAATGCCTCATTATTTCATTTGTATTTTTGGGGGGGTTGAAACTATTTTTGGACATTGTTTTGGTGGAAACTGTGTCGCGAGTCTCAGGGGGGGCGGACTGAGGCCCCCGAAACCCCAATAGTGAGAAAAATGTCCCATTGGACTGAAAAACCCATTTGTCTACCCCGAAAAAATACACACTGTCCCCACAACAAACAGAAGCAAGTGGCTAAGTATCATGCAGAGTGACTTCATCACCTTCCCAGGAGCATGCACCAAAACCAGTTATTTTGCATTTTGTTTTCTTTCTCTAAGTTTGACCTCTTCTTTGAATCCCTGCTGTTATTCCATTTTCTGTGCAACATATATTGTATGGTGTTTTATTTTGTAATCTTTGTTTTTGACGTTCACTAAAGAAATCTGTTTTATTTTGATTATAATAATTACAATTATAAATGTCCTGTTAGTGAGTAAAGCCACATTAACCTACAACGTTCAAAACGAGTTTGTGTTCCTCTTGGCCAAGTGGAAGCTAGTTAGCCTAGCCTGCTCGAGTCATGTGAAATAACAGCTGCTGATGATCACCTGATTAAATGTGGACAGGCGTGTAGTGAAATTTGAATAAGAAGTGTCAACACACAAGTAGGGATACGTGCTCCATTTCATCTGAATACCTTTGTTTGAAAATGTCCTCACCATCTACTCCAGAGCCTTTTCGAAGGACAAAAAAAGCATGTACCAAAGAAATGAAAATAGAACATCAAACCGGTCTCCCTTGAACTCGAAGGAAAAGCTGCACAAGGCGATGAAAATGCAGACGATGAGCGTCAGGAGACAACGAAAAGGAGCTCTGTGCCTCTGTGCTGGGAGGACATGGTCACCCATGAAGAAGAAAACAAGAAGACAACAAAGGAGAAGACGACGTCATCAATGAACAAGTTGGATCGGTACGGAAAAGGCCGGAAAATATTAAAGGGGACTGTCATAAAATATTGTTCTGGGTTATACAATGACTCCGAACGAGTCACGGAGTAATGTACAGAGAGTGCAGTCTATGGAAGTCAGTGATATAAAGCTGCAGTAGCATGCTGTTGAGTTGCACTTGTTGTCTTCTGAGTGTCTCTTTGAATGAACACGCAAACACTCCCGAGGGCCGACCCGGCCCGAACCGGTAAACGCCAACTCTTCCGACTTTGTTTGCTGGAAGGCGGTCAACCCGGGTGGTGAAATGGAACACGCCATCGAAACACGTCATGAGCTAATCCCAGCCGTTGCCGCCGGTGTAGCCGACCTCCGGTACGGCTGCAGGAGAGTGCTCTTCGCACGTCGACCTGGAGCCCCTCTCCATGGAGACGACCGTCGGGCATCCCTCTTGCTCGGTGCCGACTCCGTGACAAGCGATCCGCTGTGACACCTCCGGCACGTAAAGCTTTTACCAGCAGCAGACTGAGCGTGTCCCTCCTTCACACATGGCCGAGTCCTGAAGGAGATAAAAGTGCGAGTTATACCTGACTGGGGGCCCAGGCATGTATGCGTGTGCAAGGGCACACACACTCACACACACACTGACAAGAAGGTTGTGGCTTAATCCCGGGAGAGGAGCCGGGGTCTGGACATCAGCTTTTACAAGAGGAGAAAAAGCACGCTCCATCAATCCACAAGAGGACCATTTGAGCCGGAGCGGTCCACCTCACTCTGCGTCAAACTTGCCGGCTGGAATTCGTCTTCCCTGAACAATAAGTTTAATGGACGTTTTTTTTAGTTTTAGCTGAGTAGAAAAAGAAAATCAAAAATTTCAATAAGGGTGCGATTAAATGCTGCAGGACTTATACATTTTTTAATGCATCCATTTTTTATGCATGTTAACAGGGTTGTATAACTGGCGCCCTCTCTCTCTCTTCGCGGCTCTATTGTACTCCGGTTGCTTGGAGCAATGGCTCGCTTCAGGGAGAAAGGATTTTGCAGATTGGGTTACATTATTCTGCCGATGCCGTAGCCCCCTCTCCAATACTGTACAGTGGTGCAGTGCTCCCACCCAACAGAGTATGATTTACGAGGTACACGCTCACCAAATTGCACCTAATGAATTGTATTGCCATCGACTGCGTTTAACACCCCCCTTCATTTTTACTGCCTTTGTTAAACACGGGTTAACTGCCACAGGAATACCAATCAATGCTGAAATGGTTAATGAGTAAAAGGTGTGAAATGGAGAATATGAAAGATTGATTTGCCCTGAGTGGGATTTATAGTGTGTGTGTGTGTGTGTGTGTGTGTCACATCGGGCCTAAAGATGAAGCCCGTGCTCCGTCCTTCCCCCCGAGACGGATCGAGGGGCATAAATTTAAAAAGTCAAGCACACACCTGCATCAAACCATCGAATTCGGCCATGCTTGGCGGGGCTTGGTGGAGGGGGGTCAGCTTTCCGTAAATACCCTATCGCTCTTGTTAACGTGTCACGGCTTTTTAAATGGATCGACAAACGGCCCACCTGGGAGTCATGGGAAAGAGAACAGGAGTGGGAGGTAGGGGAGGGGAGGGGAGTTTTTGAAAGAAAAAAAAAAGCAGAACGCGGCCCGTCCGCGCCCGTCGTTATTTTCACAAGTCTTTACGACTCAATTTAGAGGATGGGAAATAAAACAAGCAGGGTGTCAGAGATCCTGGGGCTGAGATGAGTTAGTGGGGCTCCCCGAGCTGTCAGAGTGCTCGGCATGGCGGTGAGGGGGTTGGGGATCAGAGGGGGGAAGGGTGGGTGTTGGGGGAGGCAGAGCCCGCCCTAATCAAGCAAGTTTATTCAGATCGACGTCAGTCTTTAACTTGACTTCACATCTCAGCAACTGGAAGACCGAGCGGGTGCTGAGCGTTCCGAGTTGTTTACCCCGCTACTGCATGGGAATCTAAGGAACTCACTGAGTCTCCGGTTCAACACTTTTCATTCTCCAAGGTCTCTGTCCTCTTTACAAAAGTGATGGACACGTGTTTCTTCGGTTTTCGTGTTGCATTCAGAAGATGAATCGATCCACATGTCGGTAATATTGCGCGCCGATATTGTCTATTGATGGCGCACCGTCTACCGTCACCGTCAGAGAGCATCCCCCTCCGTCCCCCCTTTCTTCTCCAGACCAATTGGGAGAGGGTCTGTAATTAAAATTCTGTTCAGCATGACAACACTGTTTCATGCTTCATTTTTTTTCTTGTCCAACGTGGGATGAATGCGGAATGAGCGCATCAGAGGCTGTAATGGGACGCTGTGTGCCGAAAGTGCGCTACTTGCTACCTCCCAGCGTAGGGGTGGAAAACCGGCGCCCGACCCCGCGAAGCTGATCAGCAACACCGGTGCATTTGGTACCGTTGGCAATAGCAGCTTTTTAAATGTTTCATGTGCGATTTAAAAGGAGAAGAAGAAAAAAGGGCCTTTGTATTCACTCCGTCCCTCTCTGACTACTGCAAACTTGTGTTTGTGTGTGTGAGAACATGCATTTGTGTGTGTGTAGTACACACTTGCACAGCATGCCTCCTTGTGCGGATTCTGTGATGTGTTTACTCATTGAAAAGAGGGTTGGGGGGGGGGGCAACACAGAGCCTCCTGGGATGCCGTCCATGGGGCTTGTCAACTACTGTCACTCAGTCATCTCCCACCCCCTCAACCATCCGCATATCTCACACTCCCCCGCTTCGACCCCCCCAAAAACAAAGACAGCGGCAGCCGCGGCAGCTGCATCCAAAGGGACCATCGCTCCACCAGTGTTTAACCTCCGCTGCAGCTTCTTTCTGTCTCACTCGCTTCCCTTTACAGTGCTATGTCTCTCTCTCTCTCTCCCCCTCTCTCCCTCTTCCCTCCCCCTGCTCCTCTCCGGCTCTCCTTCATCAAAGCATTTCTGGCTATTTTGTTTCCCAGCTCTACAGAGAGTTATTGCTCATGACAACGATCACGGTCGTTTATTTTCTCTCCGCAGCCCGGCCTCTGTATGCACGCCGGGCTAGTATTACCCTATGATATTCAAGCGCTCTCTATTAAATATGCATGAACCCTGGAGAAGAAAATTAATTTTGGGAATGTTCTCTCCCCCGTTCTCCCCTCGCTCTCCCTCTTGAATGTTCAAATATGCCTTCATCTGCCTTTGTGTCAAGCCGTGAAATTCATTATTTCGTCCAGCGCTGCTGGTGGTGCGGCATAACACGACGTGCGAGGGGGCGCAGCGGCGTTGCGATTGTCGATCCTGTTGAGGCGAAAAACAACTGCGGCCACAACGCACGTCGCAGGAGCGAGTTCTTCGCCGGTTTGCCACGTTTGGAGCAAGTTTGCCCTGAGCTCTTATCCCCCCCATGAATATTTAGGCCCATAGAACGGGAAAATAATACATTGAATTATGCATGTGTGAAGCGCTGGAAATCTGCAGTAGGACGCTGCAACATTTCTTCTGCAACATGATCCTCTTCGCTCGCCGTGGCCCGGCGACCCCTCAGAGCCCCAGACTCCAGCGCGCCCATGTGGGCGCCGGTTCAGCGCCGCCGTTCCCCGCCGCGCGGCGAATCGCAGCAGCTCCTCGGTGAAGACTGCGTGGAAGAGCGGAAGAACATCAAACGCATTGGCAGACACAAGCGGGCTGGTTGAGCAGGTTGTGTAGGAGGGGACGCCAACACGAGTTGAAGGATAAAACAAGAACACGCTTTAAGAAATAAAATATGTTTTTCTCTGAATTGCCTTTCCAGGATGTTGTTGACTTACCGACGTACACACAGAACAAGCATTTCAGTCTGGTTGATTTCATGCTAAAATATCTGCAATTCAATATTGGCCTGCACAAGGAGGGACGTGAGAGTAAAGAATGCAGCTTTACAAAGAGCAAAGAGTGTGCTATCACAATGAGAGGAAAAGGTTTATGTGCTTTCTTGCCGATTGATACCTCTCTCATGTCTGTCTGGTAGATGTGTAGTGGGAGCCAGTAGCCGGTTTCGGTAGCTTAGCATTAAGACTGGAAACGAAGGTAAAGCCCGGTTCAGGTAACATCAAACGCCTACCAGCACCTCTAAAGCTCACTATTTGGCATGTTAGTCTGTACAAAATCTGAGACATAACAATTGGTTATGTGCTATCCTTTTCTTTCTTTTTTTTTGTCGGTGAAAATATAGAGATTTTGTTCAACCTGAACTAGATTTCAGTAAACTGTCTCTCTTTTTCATCAACAAAACAAAATGGTGATTGAGTCGCAGTTATTGTTTGATTGTGGCATTTTTTTGTCCCCTGCTCCTCTAGAAAAAAACCCTAAAAGGCTGTTTCCGAATCCGTTGCTTACAAAATGACCAGTGTGCACTATTGTATTTTAGTGATTCAATGTGACACCAGAAGGTTTCTGTCGCCTGAAAAAGCTGACCGTTGAGCTGAGGAAGCTTTGGGGCTGCTCCACATCAGCCCCCTATGGCCTGCATTCACTCATGCTGCCTCCATCTGCATAACTGCATATTTCATGAGCTTTGGTCAATGCCCAATCCATACTGTATAGGCCTCCGTGTGTGTATGTGTGTATGTGTGTGTGTAACCTTGCATGTAATTTCCCGTTCTGGCACTACATATTATGTCTCAGCGTGTCTTGCATTAATGTTTTTGTGTCTATCCATGTGAGGGCATGTTTTAAACGTGTGTGTTGTGGTCTCCTCTGTTTGGGACACAATCTGTAATGGACTAATCATCCAGGTCAGCGATTAAGTGGTCCCCCTTTCGCTTTGCTACCAATTAGCACTCTCACCCGAATCTCTTCATCACCTTCATGGTCCCTGCTAGTGGCACCTTGTTTAAGCCCGGTCAATATTAGCAAAGAGGGATGTGGTGGTAGTTGGTAAGATTGCCACTGCAGTTCTTATCAGGTAAAGTGGTTTTTGATTAGTGTTAATGGCTGCGCCTAAATAGCCTTCAGCTTTTCCACTGGCTACACCTGTTATATGTTTGTGTGTGTATGTGTGTGTGTGCTGATCCGCTCAAGGGCACGCTAGCCATTCATCAAGATGAAGAAGCTATATCCTCCGTGCAGTGACAAACAGGTTTTATGTCTGAGCCTGCTCCCTAAACTATAACCTTTGCACCATCTGGGTTGATTTTCAGAATGCTGCTGTGTCGCCCTGCAGCCGCTCAGCTCCACTCCGACGGCAATGTGCACAGTGAGAATGAGACATGATAAAGTGCCCTCTAGGGTTCCCTTCATTGGTGAAAAGATGATAGTGTAATGAAGTGCCCGTAAGGTATCCTTTTAGTGTAGAAAACATTATATTTCATCCCAGTGGAGAAAACGAAATGCAGTCCACAAAAGTGTGCCCTTAAATGGAGAAAACCTGACAGCTTGTAAGGCTGCCATATAGGCTGCCTTACAAGCTAGAAAGGTTCCTGCACTTGTTCCCAATGTATTTATCTTTTCCGCCAGCCCCTCAGTCCACCACTGCATTTAACTGAGATTGGCGCCGCTGTTCCAGCGCTGTGACACCAGCGATGGGACCGGGAGAAATATATACCAGGTGTGGAGTCCATCAGTAGAGAAGAAGAGGGGGAAGAGAGATGCCAACGAAATTATGAAAAGCTGACTACTGTCCCACAGCGGCGTACTTTCCCACTGGCTGACGACTCCATATAATGTGGAAGGCCAATTGATTACTGTGCACAGTGCCTGTACTCTTCAGGAGAGAGCTTCTGATGGAAAACACGAAACAGTGTGCGTTACAGCTCACAGGACACACACACACACACACATTCAAAGCTGTCTGTCTCGAACCGAGCCCGGCCTGGCATCTGGTGCAACAGACAGTCTTGCATGTTAATGCAGAGTTAATATTATTATTATGAACTGCGAGTGACTTCGCATGTTAGTGAGCGCTCTGTCAAATTAATGTCAGTTCCATTAATGCCGCCGTCTATTTCGTGTCACAAGTATACGGTCGCTTCAGACTCCCGCTGGCTCAGGCACACAAAGGAACACACACACACACACACACACACTACCAAACCTCATGAAAAGATTCACACGCCTGCATCTCTGCAGTAGATACATATTTACTCACACACACACACACATCGTTTCTCTGCAGAAGAGAGGGACGAGGGGAGGAAAATGAATGTCCTGACTCATTCATCACATCGCCCCAAAAGTACAGATGAATCCAGTGATGAAAATCTGTCCTGAGAAATGTCAGGAAGATATTAACTCCAATACATCAAAGTGGAGCTGCAGTCTCTAAGCTGACTGCCAGCCTTTGGTGACGGGGGGGTAAGCCAGCGGCGGTACAAATTCTAGCCGAGGCCGACCGCTCTCCACCGCACAGAAACGGGTAAATATAGACACAAGTGGCTTCCGTCCGAAGAGCAACATCCGAACTGATGCCGAGCCAATTTCATTAGTGCGCAAATGCCATTCTTCAGATCCGTCTGATCTCAATGAAGTGTGAGAGTGAGGGGCAAAGAAAAGACGAGGAGGAAATTGCCTTTTCATGTAGATTCCGCTAATCGCTTCTTCCCCAACAAACTACGGCAGACTTGTACTAATAAGTAAGTTCAGGCTCAGTGGACAGATAGAGTGAAAACAGCACAGAGGCTAATGGAATCCAGAGCTCTCCATGCCTCCATGGCTGTCTTAATTGTCAGAGGAAAACTCCCGCACGAACGTTTCTCCACTTGGCCTGCTGCATTGTGGGAAGTCTAAATTGGAGTGCGACTCGCTGGGCTTTTAAGCAAGAGCTTCTCTCTCGTGTATGTGTGTGTGTGTGTGTGTGTGTGTGTGTGTGTGTGTGTGTGTGTGTGTGAGAGGTGGATCAAATCCCTTACCCAATGTCTGGAAGCGGGTCACGTGACCCACTCGCTTATTTGGGAACCAGCTCCTGCAAAGTGTACGTTTTCAGCCAGCAGGGACTGCAGTATCTGAAATCTATAACTTCTGCTGGTCTGCGCTTTCTCCCCCATCTCTCTCTCCTGGAATGCATTATGTGTTCATTTGTTTTTTGCATGGATTTATTTATTCATAAATATTCATTCTGAACGTCGTATACGTGTGTGTGTGTGATTCATTTGAAAGGAAATAAAAAAAATATTGCTTTTCCAATCTCCAGCCACCCAGATATTGGCTCTCGTGCCTATTGTTATCATGATACCTTTATAGTAATCTTATTTTAGCTTTGCTGCTCTCCACCAGTTATTAGAGCGCCAGAAAATCCAAACCATTGTGGTTCATTAGAAGGGAAATTGGACAGTGTGGGACTCCATGAGAGGAGAATGTGCTTTTAATCTGAAAAAGGTCAATATGCGCCAGCTATTCTGGAGATTCACTGCGAGCTTGTAATTGGGGGCCTTGTCTGAAGACAATGTGGAATTAAATGAAGACAAAGTTACAGAGCGTGTGCTTGGCCTTTGATGAGAATAGGGGAGTGAGGACCCTTCATTTGCAACCTTTAATCAGTCCAATGAGATGAGATTCACATGTGATCCTGGAGGGGGGGGGGGGATAAAAATGAAATGGTAATTAGTATTGATTACCTATGGGCACATGGCCCCGCGCTCTCCTCTCGCATTCTTAAATCAACCCAAATTATTGGATTTACTAATTTCATGCTCAGAGAGAAGTAGCCCGCGACGTGAACGTGCCTCCACAATGAACCATGTGCCCATCGGGTCCGAGGAAATTACAGTGATGGGAGGCTTCTTCTTCTTTGTGTGTGTGTGTGTGTGTGTGTGTGTGTTTTCTGTGTGTGCAGAGGCGTGGGTGTGAGGCTGAATTAACCGCACCGGTTTAAAGTCGAGGATGATAATTATTCCAGGAGGGTCCGTGGGGAGTGAAGGTGATTCAGGTAGCTTTTGCTTCAAATTACATTTCACGTGACTGCGCTGTCGCTAAGCGATGGCCTCAGCCCGGCCATATATGCATGTAATTACTCGCAGTTCGGACAGGAAAATTATATATAAATAAATAAATAAAGTCAATTTAGACCGTAAAAAGCAGCCCAATTACATGTATACACAATTAATACACCCATGGGAAATTGAAATTCTCTTTCAAATGATGAGATTAATTCCTAATTACGGCTGCAGACGCACGCTCACACGCGGCGTCGCGCGTGCGCTTAATCTGCTTTCAGAAGAAACAAGCCACCGTGCAGCGGCTGTGGAGAGCAGCAGTGGACAGCAAGTGATGGAGGGAATCCGTGTCATCATGCACCCGATGAACCCGGCGGCCGGGCGCCGCGGCGGTGCACTGCCGCCACCTGCCGGCCGCCGGCGGAACACGAGGACACAGCAGCAGTGCAGTCTGGGAGTCTTTTTTAAAACCTTGTTTTTTTAAGTGGTCAGCTTCACCGCCACCATCACGAGACGCTTCTTGTGTGTTCCGTTTCCTCACTTCGTTCCCCGACATCTTTAGATTTGTTGAAAAAGGTGTTTCAGTCGCTCCGGGACATGATGCTTCTGAGGACGATTTCCCTGTGACATCATATTTCTGTTATGTATTTTAGGTCATTACCTAATTGAATGGCAACACGTTTTTAAACATACTAACATCGACGGATTATGAGACAGTTGTCTCTCCGCGGCTTGAGTCCCAAACTAGAAACGGTCACAGTCCCTTCAAACAGGGGCTCTGGTCCAGTGGCCTGAGCCCTTGAGGCCCCGGAGCCGTCCACAGCCACTAACCTGCTGCTGGTTAGTCATTACAAACCTTCTCCAAGCTCTGGTGAAACCAAGTAGACTTGGGGAATTCATTCAAGATTAAGAACTCTATTATATTTACATTAGATGGAATGTTGCAGCCAAAAGAAAAACAATAAAAAAATGAGTTAACATCCTTCTCTGGCTACGAGTCGGTCCAGACCGCTGCTGCTCAAGCTTTTGCCCTCGCGTGTCTCAACATTTTGATTTTCTTTACACTGGCTTCCCACCAAAAAGTGGAATCTGGTTCAGGATGCCTGTGCTGGCTCCTGCTTGCATTAAAGAGCTCAGCATCAGCAGCAGGTCTCCGAGGTCCTGATTGGTTTATTGGTTGTTTCTCGCTCCAGGCCGGGACACAAAGGAGAAGGAGAAGAAGAAGAAGAAGAAGACTGGGCTTTAGAACGCTCTCTTTCTCATTTCTCTCTCTTTCTCTTCTAGAAAGCAGCATCAAGACTCATTTGTTAAGACTTGTGTGTTTTGTGTCTTCAGAATCAGAATCAGCTTTATTGGCCATGTGTGTTTACACTCACATGGAATTTGACTCCGGTTACACATAGCTCTCGTTGTACATATATACACATCTTCTGTGGTTTTAGCTTGTCTGCTTTTTTTAATTTACTTTTACTGTGAAGCTCTTGGTGTGATATAAATTAACTTGGTATTGTTATGATATACATATAGCTGGAAGAACGAGGGAGAGGATAATATATTTAGAGTGGATGTATTTTTACTTTAAATCCCCTTACAATTTAAATAAAAGCAGAAATGTGGACGTGAAACAGTTGAATGAAGAAATGCAGTGACACTAATCAAGGTTACACTTCTCAAGTCTGAGTTTTATTCTGTGGGAAACATTAGTCTCTTACACATCCAACTTGTTAGTGCAAGATGACAGACAGCCACCCAGTACAGCACTGCCTACAGTTAATACTATATCCATGATGACGAGCAAAACAGATTAAACAATGTTAAAAAGATAAATATAAGTTTCAGTGTAGAGCACAGCATGCAGTTCTCTTGACTTGCAGCAGTAGAACTGTATTGCATCAGTCTCACATAAATATGCTGAACCTCACACTGGGTCTAGACACACACACACACACACACACACACACACACACACACACACACACAGGTTTTTACAGCAGATACATACAGTGTCTATTCTGTCCTTGTGCTCAGAGCCCGACTACGCAACCAGAGACAGAGAAAGTGCAATTTTAAAGCAAGGGTGACATTAAACATCCAGGGCGACGAGGACACGCAAGATGCATGGCGGGACGGCTGTGAGTGTGAGTTCGATATAAGGAGCACTGCAGAGGCTAGATTACGCTTCAGGACATAGAAGGAAATGACAGACAGGAAATGAACACAGTATGTGGCCAAACAGAGACGGCTGTTGACGTTGTTACCGAAGCTATTTTCTTTCTTTCTTTTTTTAACGACACACACACACTGAACGCCTCGCGGACCTTCGGTCACTGCACACAGACTGGACTTTGCAGCCCCCCCCCACTAAAACCTCCTCCCTGTGTCTGCTGGCCCTCACATGGCGACCGAAGCGTCCGACTCTTTGGGGCGGTTGCGCACGACGTGCTCCAGCTGTCCGGAGTCCGACACGTCGTAGCTCGTCTTGTACTTCGCCAGGATCTTCATCAGAGGACGCAGCTTCAACCACCACTGCTCCTTGGGGATCCTGTGACTGCAGACAGACGAGCAGATCTCAGCATTGTGGTTGTGGCTTTATTTTTGTGTGTGACAGAAATGTTCTAATTCTAAAGGTCACTGCTGGTCCCACGAGGCACAAATCTAATATATTCTAATGAATGAGGGGGAGAAAAGATCCATTCCCATCTGGACCACATGGATGTGTGACACAGGAGTGACTTTAAGATGAAAAGAAATAGCAGTTTTAGCATTTAGCTTTGCAGAATAGCGGGTTGGGGTGAGCCAGCATTAACATGTACCAACACACCGAAGAAGAAGAAGAAGAAGAAGGATTGTGTTCTTTTAAATCCTCGTGGCTTGATACGTACACAAAGTCGGTCTCGCCCTTGAGTTGCACAACGGGCTGGAAGACCAGAGCCCTGCGCCGCATCCCCAGCAGGCAGCAGGAGTCGTCGGTATTAGCGAACACTCGGCCTGCGGGGAAACACAGCAGCAGTCAGAGGAGGGGAACGCAGAGAACGTACTCTGGGGTCGCAAACGTACAGAAGCATGGAACAGAGGGTCGGCAGTGAGCGTGAGAGCTTGCGCCGGAAATGGTGGCGTCTCTTCCTGCTAGTGGCTAGCATGAACACAACAGGGCTGTGTGGATCTGCGGCAGGATGGAAATGGGGATGCGACTGGAGGTCTAAACACAAAAAGCAACTGAGGCGACATAAAGCGTCACAGATGAAGGAGAAAAAGATGTGTAGCAAAGCAGGAAACAGTGCCCATCAGTTTCCAATCTTATAAATCCAGACGACTTGTGAAGTAGAAACTGAGAGTGGATGTATAAGAATAATGGAAAAGACGAGACAGGGACATGGAGCTAAGTATAAAGATGGAGATGGTCATGGAGCCAGCAGAAAAAAAAGATTTACCTTCATCTTATGTCATCCATGTGTATAAGAAATAGACATAAAAAAAACAAAGAGGAGTTTTAACTTTAATTGTAGCCTTTGTACACATTCAATGTGCTTTTTAAGACAAATAATCACTCAGAAGTTTCACACGTTCCTTCTGTAAATACATTCAAGTCAATTTCTCATCAAATAGATACGCTGATGGATTCCCTAAAAATACGTGAGAATATCGAGACAGTGACTCCATGACGGATGTGGGTAAAGGTCCGCTTCACAACGGTCACGGCTCTGTAGGGAGGGAGGGGTCATCTACCACAGGACGGTTCCCTACCGCTGAGCGGGAACATGGACCTCACCGTGTCTGAAGGTCTCCACCAGCTTCTTGGTGACCCACTGCATCGCCTTGGCGGAGATCTTGGTCCCGAAGTTGCGGTCGAACGGAGACGGCGCTCCTCCCTTTCCAAAGAAGTCATGAAAAGAAGATGTTGCTTTGTTTTCTTTTTTAACACAAAGCAAAATGAGGATGACACTTTTTTTCTTCTTTTTCTTTTTCTGTTTTGAAGCTTGCACATTTACAGTCAAGAAAAAGGGAATGATAAAAAAGATGAATATGCATGAAATGTCTAAGACCGTATTTAAACCCAGAACCACCAAACTTTGTTTTTCCTTTTTTATATATATATATATTAAAACATTCTTAGTTGTGTTATGTTTAAAATCTACTTAAATTTTTTTTTTCTGTATCCCGTTACTTGCTGCCGGCACAACCCACTTCCCCCCCCGGGGGTCGTCGAAGTTTTGTTTGATCCCGTTCTATCCACGAAAAATCTCAAGATACGCAGAGCCAAAACACAACAAAGCCCACCCATGTAAAATGGGGACATGCATATTCATGATAGAAATAATATAATCTATTAAATCTTCCAGCGCCTGGTAGAATTGTTACTCCATTCAGTTGGTGTGGAAGAGGGGAACCAGGGCTGGGCCTACCTGCTGCATGTGTCCCAGCACATTCTTCCTGGAGTCGAACACCCCCCTCCCTTCTTCAGAGTACAGCTGGTAGATAAAGTCTGTGGTGTAGTTGTCGTTACAGTTCTCATTCCTACACACACACACGCACACACAGTTAAAGAAGTCCACATGCACAGTGGACTCACGCAGCAGCGGTGCACAAATGCTTTTCGATATAAACCGATGTTACCTGAGGACCAGTCCTCTTTGAATGCTGGTCTTCATTTTCTCAGTCAAATGCTCGACGTTGGCCTGTGGGGATACGCAGGAAGTGTGAGTGACCAGCGGGCGGCGTTGCACCGCAGAGGCCGTCCCAACGCCCTCTTGTGGACTAAGAGAGGCCGAGTTACCTGCAGGTCTCTGATGTCAAACGGCTCCTCGTAGATGTAGGCGGCGTCGGCTCCGGCCGCCAGGCCTCCCACGCTGGCCAGGTAGCCGCAGTAGCCCCCCATGGTCTCAATGATGAACACGCGCCTCTTGGTCCCGCTGGCCGACTGCTTGATGCGGTCGCAAGTCTGACATGTGCACACAAGCTCACTTAGTCAGCACACATTGGGTGAGTACTGCGAGCCAAGCGTTATGGAACGGGACATGTGGGATGACTCCAGTTAAATTCCATGTTTTAGCAGAACAGTCAAAAAAGGTCATGGTCAGTTAAACGTTCCACATGCTGCAGATAAACGGACACTAGTTTGACAGTCAGCATGCTCATTTCTCAATCTGCACATTTAAACAATCCAGGCAGATGCAGGCTAAAATGCTGCGTTCCCCAGTTAGACTGGAGTCCTGCGTGAGGATGAGAGAGCAGATCAAACGGTAAACTTTAGATTCAAATGTTAAGCACTTAGAGAGGGAAAAAACATCTCAGCCCAATGCTGCTACTCAGTTTGATATCAGGTGACTGTGGTGTCAGTAACATCTCCACAACTACAGCAATGTTAAAGGGGATGTCCATCACGTTGGAGGACGACTCACAAGAGACGGATTCAATGAAGCAATGATCCAAATCGAGCCAGCAGAGGCCGAGATATTCTGATTTGTAGTCCCTGGTGTGGCTCATGGTAAAAAAAATAAAAACTGGATCCTACATTTTTCCATAATGCACACATCTCTAAAAACTCACACCTGAGAAGCAACTCGCAGGCTGACTCGAAACTCCTCGTGACGAGGATGGAGTGCCCCTTTAAAATGTAGTGGGGGTGTTTGGGTTAAAGTTAATCGTATGCCTGTAACGTTAGAACTACAGTCAGGAGTTAACGCTGAGTTCAGCTAAAAGTAAGGGTTACATCATGTTAATGACTACAGAAATCTATAGAGCTGCTTTACTGCTTTAATCAGCGGACCATTAACTCCACTGATGCAGGATATAATGCGTTTCATCCTCTGGCGAGGGGGTCAAAGCGGTCAGAGCGGGGTCGGCTGCCTTACCTCCACGATGGCATTGAGGGCCGTGTCCGCCCCGATACTTAGGTCTGTGCCCGGCACATTGTTACTTATGGTGGCGGGCAGCATACACATCGGGATGCAAAACTCCTCGTAGGTCGCGCGCGCCTCGCACAGCTGCAGCAGACTCTCAAAGGCCTGAAGCGGCAGCGGGTGAGAATGTGTTAGGAGCCGCAGAAGGACGGCCACCGGGAGAGAGAGAGGTGTGAATCTCTCTCGCTCTCGGTTTTGCCAGAGCGTACCCGGCCATTCCGGCTCTTTCCGTGTGATAGCGCCAATGGCTCCCCTTTGGCAGAAAGGACGGGAGGACGGTAATGTGAACAGAGAGACGGAGAAGAGAAGGTGGGGAAAAAAAGAATGAAGGGAGGAAAGGACATCGTCAAAGGTGGTGGTGGGGCCGATACAGCAGAGGGAGGAAAGACAGGTGGGACAGAGGGAGGAGGCTTATGAGTGCAGGCAAGACGAGCACCGATCGAGTCTGCATACACAGGAGGATGAAGAAGATGGTGGCAGAGAGCCAGGCACGGAGACGTTATCCTCTTTAATATTGGCGCTGAAGTCATGTTGATGCTAATTAGAGTTATCGTGATGCTTTAAACAAAAACAGCAAGAGCAATGATGTCGTATTTCATAAAGTCAGCGTGGGAGCTTTGTTATCGTTTCGAGCAGCTACACACACACTGGACTACGAGGTGTTAGTTTGTGCAGCTAATTAGACAACATCAAACCTGCATGCCGTTACCACTCATCTTGATGTTGATGATGATGATGGGAACACACACACAGACAGGGAGAAGGTCGGGCAGAGCAAACATGGCGGCTGGTCACGACACTCGGGCACCTCACAGCATGCCTCCATGTTGCCACTCACTTACTCACCTTATAGGGAAAGGGGGGGTGCAGCTCTGTGACTTTACCAGGCATGCCGGAGGTGTGGTTTTTTTGTTTGTTTTTTTGGGGGGGGGATGTTCACAAATTTGTCCTCCAAATCCTCCACTGACAGGCCGGTAAGACGACTGAGTGAGCGGTTTCTCCCTTTTTTCCCCCCTGTGAGAGCGTAAAGCGAGTGTGACATTCTGGTCGCCGGCCCCATCACTTACAGCAGTGATGGCGTTCAGAGCCGTGTCAGCGCCGATGCTGAGGTCTGAGCCCGGCACATTGTTGGAGACAGTGGATGGGACCATGACCATGGGCACGCAGAACTCGTCATATTTCCCACGCGCCGTTAACAATTCCAGCAGTGAGAGGAAGGCCTGCAGGGCAGAGCCAAGGGCTTTAGTGTCTGCAAAGGATGAGGGGGGGTGAGGAGGCGTTGGCAGGGTGTTTTGGTTGAGAGGTGCTACTAGCCACAAGGGGAGGAGAAAGACTAAAGAGAATGGTGCCAAGGGGAGGAGCCAGGTCTATCACAACGGACAGCAGCGAAACAGACAGGTACCACACACACACACACACACACACACACACACACACACACACACACACACACACACACACACACACACACACACACACACACACACACACACACACACACACACACACACACACACACACACACACACACACACACACACACACACACACACACACACACACACACACACACACACACACACGAAAATAAAGCTGGTGAGCATCTAATCGGGGGTGCGTGAAATGGCTGAAGAGAAAAGAAAAGCCATGCTCTGTGTGTCCAATTGAAACCAAATCCTGTTGTTATTTATATTTTAGTCAACCAGCTTTATGCTACAATTCAAAGAGGCGTGGTTACACACACGACTATGGAAGGAGCCATATGGTGGCGTGCCAACATAAAAAAGGGATAAGACTTGAAGGAGGGGATCAACATCGGTGTTCACGTCATCCTGTACATCAGGACATCTGACAGTATCATTAGCATCGTAATGTGGCTGGTTATGAAAGATAGCATTGGCTCTACCAACGTGCATTTAAAAAAAAAAAAAGTCAAGAGGTAAAAAGCTTCTGGAAATTCCAAATGAGAATGTAGCCTCATTATTAGCAAAAATACAAAAAACTAAAGTCTTAAACATACCTCAAATCCTCCAACAATTAGCAAAGCATTGATGTTGTGCTCTCGCATCTGCTCAGCAATTTTATCAACATGCTTTGCAGGAAGTGTTCTGAGGGAGAGGAGAGAACATTCATTTATGAGGCGTGAATATACATAGTCACAGTACATCATATATAGTCACAGTGAGTGTGGTCCCTTACCTTTTGGTTCCCAACAGAGAACCACCTTGTCCCGTCCATCCTCCGACATCAGCCCATTTAATCTCCCTAATCTGAGGGGGACAAGACAACAGGTACAATCTCACTCCATCCCATTTGAAATACTTCCTTCCTTCATCATTTCCAATCTATACCTAAGATTATGTGATACTGATACTGTTTACCCTAAAAAACACCTACAACCTCCTGTGTTATTATGTTGTATGTGTCTTTCTGGGGGTCAGAAAGGAGAGTTCACGCTTATATATATATATATATATATATATATATATAAATAAATAACAGAGGCGCTGGAGCGGTGAAAACACAGAGGTGTGTTGCGGAGAGTCCCAGAGCACTGAGGGAGAGAAATCCATTACTCCCACTGGTCTAATCTTCTCAGGGTCAGTTGGCGCAGCCAGATTTCGGCTGGCCAGGGCGCACACATGGGATGTTTAACTCTGCGGTTATATTGGGCACATTTCGATGAAGATAAATGATCAGGTCGTTTGCTGAACGCTGTTCTACGAATGAGGATTTGATGTTTTTCTTTCACTGGGGAAAGGTCAGCGCAGGATATGGGAGAGGGGAAACCAGATCTACCAGTCACGGAGGTGGAGGAAAGCAGCGTCTCAAATTACAGCATGGTCTGGATCCACCTAAAGACCCAAATATCTGCTGTTTAGCTCTCATTCAAAAGTCAAGACTTCCTCTACAGTTAGATCAGGTGAGAGTCCTCCCACTGACTGAACTGTTTTTTACAGTCTGTGTCGTCTGTTGCCCTCTATGGATACATTGTGGTATTGCATCTATTCTGACTGAGCAGGGCAGAGGAGGCCGATAGGTTTACATTAATCTGGACAGATCATTCTTCAGTCAGGGAGGCAACAGTGATTGTGTACGTTCTTCACCAATTCTCTTTAGAGCTGTTGATTAAAAATATGAAAGCAGGACACAATATGTATCATGACATTACATTTCCTTTGTGTGATGACTTCCCTGCAAGATTTTTATGTTGTATTAATCAGAAGGTGTGAGATTGCAATAGTACAGCACATGTAGCACACCGGTGACATAGCCCCCACCTGTCCTTTGTAGAACCCCTCAAACCCATCACTGACGGCGAACATCTTGTGGCCCTCGGAGATGCCCACCCTGACGGCTGAACGCACGGCGGCATTCATGCCCGCCGCAGGGGCGCCGACATTCAACACCGCCACGTTGAAGTTGCTCTGAGGGGCAGAAAAACACACAAGAAAACGGACATCAAATGTGTGTGTGTGTCGGCGCACGGAACAAAGGGAGCGCGTTACCAGTGTTGTTGGAGTGACAGGCGATCGAGCTGTGCAGAGTGAATCAATGAGCGGTTCCTGCCCCCGCTCTCGGTGACACGCTGTGCTGACAGTGGTTGTTATCACAGAGTGCAGGGGGAGCCCGACCCCTGAGGCGAGCTCCCCAGCACGGAGCCTGCCGCGCTGCCTGCACACCTCACTGATCTTTAGCCGCCCTCCTCCTGGTAGGGAGGAACTAGTCATCCCTTAGCGGGCGAGCCAGGTGTCATTTGATAACGCTGCACGACAGACCAACAGCGAGCCAGCCACCCGGGCCTCATGTGAAGCGTGGTACAGCAAATACAGGCTGCCCAGCAAGAAGGTGGAAACTATGTATTGTGAGCTGGTCGCCATCACTATGGACTGCTGACTGGCATTATTAAATTACTGGCTTTCAGAGGGATGCTCACAATATTTGGCCAGACAGGAATAATTATTACATGAGGCCTAGGGTGCACGGTGCATCATGTCTGTAGTAGCTGAGTCATTATCTCAGTGGCTATGGAGGCCAAATCAACTCTATTAAAAAACAACCTAAACTACAGGCATGGTTTGGGGCTGCTACTGTATGTGTGAAACAAATAACAAAAAAAATAACTCCTGCCTAGTGTGTCCTATGTGTGCGTGTGTGTGTGTGTGTGTGTGTAATTCCGGCTTGTGTTCGGAAAACAGACCCTCTGACACTGTCAACGTCAAATGTCCCGAAGGTAACGCCAAGGTGACTTACAATTGGCAGTTCGGATTCTGGTTTTCGATGAGCCAGCAGTTTGTACGTCTTCAGGTTGTTTTCAAAACTCCTGCAGTAAATAAAACATGTCACATGCAACATTGTTAAAACAACATGTTCAGCACCACTGACATGACAATGCACAAAACAGACATTTCTGCATCGTTATTTCCCTGTGTATAAACAACAGACTGCTGGGGTTTTAAATAGCACCATGACCCAGTTTCTCCGAACTACGCCTGTCTACATTAAGCATCATCAAACTGATGTCTTGATCATGAGTGAAGTGGTGGTTTTGGTGCACCAGATTGGTCTCAGCGGGCCGTCAGTCATACCTGCCCCGGAGCTTAACAGCCTCCTCAAACCGCTTCCCGTCCATGGCCCTCTGGACCTCTTGAGTCTGAGGAAAAGAGAGGAGTATTGTCACTGTTTGAAGTCTGTATTATGTCATACAGCGGGCCCCCTCGCCTGTATGTACAAAAGCAAAGGCACTTTGTGTAATTTACAGTGGGTACGGAAAGTATTCAGACCCCTTTAGATTTTTCACTCTTTGTTTCATTGCAGCCATTTGCTAAAATCAAAAAAGTTCATTTTATTTCTCATTAATGTACACTCAGCACCCCATCTTGACAGAAAAAAACAGAAATGTAGAAATTTTTGCAAATTTATTAAAAAAGAAAAACTGAAATATCACATGGTCATAAGTATTCAGACCCTTTGCTCAGTATTGAGTAGAAGCACCCTTTTGAGCTAGTACAGCCATGAGTCTTCTTGGGAATGATGCAACAAGTTTGTCACACCTGGATTTGGGGATCCTCTGCCATTCTTCCTTGCAGATCCTCTCCAGTTCCGTCAGGTTGGATGGTGAACGTTGGTGGACAGCCATTTTCAGGTCTCTCCAGAGATGCTCAATTGGGTTTAGGTCAGGGCTCTGGCTGGGCCAGTCAAGAATGGTCACAGAGTTGTTCCGAAGCCACTCCTTTGTTATTTTAGCTGTGTGCTTAGGGTCATTGTCTTGTTGGAAGGTGAACCTTCGGCCCAGTCCGAGGTCCAGAGCACTCTGGAAGAGGTTTTCTTCCAGGATATCTCTGTACTTGGCCGCATTCATCTTTCCTTCAATTGCAACCAGTCGTCCTGTCCCTGCAGCTGAAAAACACCCCCACAGCATGATGCTGCCACCACCATGTTTCACTGTTGGGATTGTATTGGGCAGGTGATGAGCAGTGCCTGGTTTTCTCCACACATACCGCTTAGAATTAACGCCAAAAAGTTCAATCTTGGTCTCATCAGACCAGAGAATCTTATTTCTCATAGTCTGGGAGTCCTTCATGTGTTTTTTGGCAAACTCTATGCGGGCTTTTATATGTCTTGCACTGAGGAGAGGCTTCCGTCGGGCCACTCTGCCATAAAGCCCCGACTGGTGGAGGGCTGCAGTGATAGTTGACTTTGTGGAACTTTCTCCCATCTCCCTACTGCATCTCTGGAGCTCAGCCACAGTGATCTTTGGGTTCTTCTTTACCTCTCTCACCAAGGCTCTTCTCCCACGATTGCTCAGTTTGGCTGGACGGCCAGGTCTAGGAAGAGTTCTCGTCGTCCCAAACTTCTTCCATTTAAGGATTATGGAGGCCACTGTGCTTTTAGGAACCTTGAGTGCTGCAGAAATTCTTTTGTAACCTTGGCCAGATCTGTGCCTTGCCACAATTCTGTCTCTGAGCTCCTTGGGCAGTTCCTTCGACCTCATGATTCTCATTTGCTCTGACATGCACTGTGAGCTGTAAGGTCTTATATAGACAGGTGTGTGCCTTTCCTAATCAAGTCCAATCAGTTTATTTAAACACAGCTGGACTCCAATGAAGGAATAGAACCATCTCAAGAAGGATCAGAAGAAATGGACAGCATATGAGTTAAATATGAGTGTCACAGCAAAGGGTCTGAATACTTATGACCATGTGATATTTCAGTTTTTCTTTTTTAATAAATTTGCAAAAATTTCTACATTTCTGTTTTTTTCTGTCAAGATGGGGTGCTGAGTGTACATTAATGAGAAATAAAATGAACTTTTTTGATTTTAGCAAATGGCTGCAATGAAACAAAGAGTGAAAAATCTAAAGGGGTCTGAATACTTTCCGTACCCACTGTAAATCTGCTGAGATTAAATATCTGTAGGCATTCATTTCTATCTTAAAGAGACGTTCCAGCTCAAATCAGAGAACATATGTAACCTTGCTTTGACCTACATTCTGGAACTACGTCACAAAATCTGAACCTAATAGAAAACCTTCCCTGTAGTTCTTTCTAAATCTGAACATGGAGTGCGAGCACAAGAAAGCCTCTTTGTTGCAGTTACATCACCACCCAGCAGGCAGTTATCGCCCACCCTGCCAAAAGCTTCAGATAATCATTAACCCGAGACAACTGCCTCTCAAACAATAAAACTCTCTTGTGAACATTCATGCCACTTCAGGCCCGCTGGGCTGCCATCATTACTTCATGCTCCTCCAACCCGGCCCCCCTTGACCCGGCCTCTCTCCAGCCCAGTCATTTCCCACTTTTTGTGTGCGTTTGACTGTTTCCCCTCTCTCTTCAGCTTCCGTACTTTCGTAAATACGTGCTTGTGTCTGTGTGCGTTTTGAGTGTGTGGCATGTTTCCAGCCCGGTGCGGTGCCTACCATCTGTACACACTCCATCAGGGGCAGGCGCACCGACTGGTTACCGCACAGGGAGACCACACAGGCTGGCGTGTTAGCTGTGGTCTCCAGAAGTGCAAGGACAGCCTCTACACCCATCCGACTGGCCTGTGGGAACACACCATCACACACACACACACATCATCATCATCATCATCATCATCATACCTCCTCTGTTTCTTCTGTAAACATATAATGTTTTCATTTGGACACATTTTTTTCTAAAGCCAGTGATATCTTTTTCTTTTCTTTTTTTCTCCACACTGGACACAACATTCTCCACCAAATTAGTTTTTTCTCCACCCTCAATTTTTTTGTGCCAGTTTGTGGTAAACATGAAGAGATTCGTCACTCTGTGTTTGTGATGCAGCGCTACATGTGCTGAGCCATAAATCTGATAATGTGCTTAACCTTAAACCTGGGGGACATTTCTCCTCAGACACACCCACACACACACACACACACACACACACACACAAAGGATTACACAGGAAGGGCTCTCGACAGCTGGACTATTCCTACCAAAATACCTTGAATAGAGCATGCAGCAAACATGTACAATATTTCAAAAAGTGTGTACACTTATATACAGAATTTATATCAGAAAATATTACAACTTGGAAATGTTAACTATATAAATTGTTGTCAAATAAAGGCAGATAAATTCCATCTGACAAATACAATCCTGTGTATAATCGATTCATGATTTGTCTATAAAATATCAGAAAATTAAATATTTCCCGTTAAAACTTCCCTTAGCATCTAAGCATCCCTTAGAAAGTATGTTTTATTCCACCAACAATCCAAAACCCAAATATTATTAATAATACAATCCTAAATATTATACAATAAAAATCCTGATATTTCAGAAGCTGCAACCAGCACATAAAACGATAAATCCATGATCAAAAAGTGGGGGGACCTACCAGGATGCGATCAAAAGCCGAGGGAGTCCCTCCTCTCTGCACATGCCCCAAGATGGTCACTCGCGTGTCGAAGCCCAAGCATTTGACGACGAGCTAGGAGGATCAATGTCCAGGTATTAGCAAAATACTGTGGCAAAATACTTTCTTCTTTGTTCCGATACTACTGTAAATGTGACTTATGGACGATTCATGTGAGGTGATACAAATGTATCTCATGCATATTAGTAACACGGCTAAACAATGAAATTCTGTCTGGAAAGAGGACCATACTGTGAAACAAATGCTCAACATTTAACAATTGCGTGAAACAGGCACATCACAAACAAGGTAGAAAAGCTGAAGAGAAGGGGAAACAGCAAAGCACAAGCAAGCCATTCTAATTTTTCAGTCATGTTTTTGTTTGTTTTTTGCGAGGGTGCTCTTAGCTTATACCGAGAATAACAGAAGACTCCCGAATGCAGGAGGGAGATAAACCAAATGCTCAGGGTCTGTACAAGAAAAAAATGCTTGAAAATGTTTGCCTTCAAACGAAGAACAGTTAGTGCAGGGTGATTCAAATCAATAAAAAACAATACAACTATGTGCGTGGCAGTTAGAAATATTGACTTGCCAAATGTCTGGGTGTGAGGCTTAGTGAGGGTGTCCGCTCAAGGTTTAGCAGCAGTGGCAGTAGTATGGTGACAGCCATCTTACCAGACTAGAGAGTGTGTCTGACAGAGCACTCCAGAAACACAGCAACAGAGTCACAGCCACATCAGGGCAGCAGTACAGTAGTAGAGTCACACAGGAGGCAGTCCAAGCAGGCACTCGCCACACAGCTCTGTACTTACATCCTTGATATAGTCAGTGGTAATGGGCCTGTTGCTACGATCAATCGCCCCTTCGGCTACAATTATGATATTCAGCCTTTTCATCCCTGCTCGGTTCTACAGGGAGGGGTGGTGGAGAAACAACATGACAGAAAAACTGAGACTGTGGCTGCGACGTGGGCTTTCAGAAGCACGAGGGCCAGGCGACACCGACAGCCCGGGGGGGAGCTCGCGTTTGCACTTTGTAGTCAGCAACGTCCCTGCCAACGCTGCTGCTGGTCATCGCTGCGTTATTGTGGACTGCACGCAGCATCATGTTCCTCTTATTAGGAGCGGGAGCAGCCTGTTAGAGATTCTGATGTCAAACCATAAAAGAGAGCCTTCAGGCTATTTGTGGACCTCCATCTGTCGGGCCTCCGTGCTTCTGGTTTCCCCTTTCTTTGCACTCAGGTACTCACATCCTTGACTAAACCAGACGTTATAGGCTTCCCGTGCCTGTCAATGGCTCCCTCAGCCACTATGATTATGTTCAGCCTTGTGCCCCTGGAACGGGTCTGAATCATAGAACAATGGTTTCCAAAGCAGAAATAAAACACAATGAGACACCAGACGGCTGAGACTGAACGCTGTCCTTCACATCAGTCTTCTCTGATAAAAAAATAAAATAAGTCAGGATTCACTCCTTGTCGAAAAAAGGACAAATTGTGCTGAATAATATCATCGTTGTCATGTCAAACAAGATAACAAGGGAGCATCATATAGCACTCGGCACTGGTACGAAAAGGTTGGCTGGGTTCACTGTGGGGAACAAACAAGATCGTGTTACCGCAGAGAGTTTCTGACACATCTTGTCCTCCCAGCCGTCCTCTGGGGGCATCTCAGGGATCAACACCCAGTCTGCTCCACAAGCCAGGGCGCTCACCAAGGCCAGGTAGCTGGAGGGAAACAGGCAGACGGAACGCTGTGTGTAAAAAGAGGTGATAACGGTATTGGGATTTTGGATCTTCTGTCAAGTTTATCAAATGCTTTCTTACCCACAATGTCTGCCCATGACCTCCAACACAAATGTTCTCTGGTGACTGAAAGATCAGAACAGAAAGAAATGACTTAGCAGTGCATTTGAATGGTACATCACTCGACCGTTGTATTCAGGATAGCTGGCGGTACAGCATTGTACCGCAACATCTTGTATGGCAAGTAGTTAAACATAAATATTCATGCTGTGGCAATGGGCTGCTCAGTCACAGTAGTCAGATAATATAGCTGCTCTATCTCGCCCTCACCTCTGTGCAGTCGTCATAATTGCGTCCACCACTTCGATGATTCTGTGCAGAGCAGAGTCGGTGCCGATTGTCATGTCGGTCCCACAAAAGTCGTTATCAATGGAGCCAACCATCCCCACGATGTGAAGGGCCGAGTACTTCTGGACGGCGTCGGCCTCGATCGAGCCTGAGAGGATCGGGACGTTAGGGTTGAACCAGCGGTGTGTTTCAGACAGGGCAGGTCACAAAATGTAATGGCCATAATGAACCTAAAGAGTTCTTTACTGTGATAATCTTCACTGATTTGCAATACAAATACGTCACGTTATAACATTGTGCTTTGAGCAAACAGCTGAACATCCGCCAAGATGGCAGGACATGGAGCCTTGTGTGCAAATCAAACAAAATGTAGAGGCGGGGCTTGATATAGAAAACGTTTTCACAACAGCCAGAATAATAATGGATGAAAAAAACCCGGAGTGACAGAGTGTGAGGGTAAAGTGGGGTTCATCTTTCCTCGGTACCTTGCTCCACCAACTCCGTCAGCAGCCCGCTCCATTCCTCCCTGAAGAGGTTGGCTCCCGTCAGACTGCCGTCTCCACCGATCACGCACAGATTGGTGATGCCCTGCTTCACCAGGTTGAGGGCGGCCTTCAGGCGGCCCTCGTGGCTGCGAAACTCCTTACAGCGGGCGCTGCCGATAACAGTCCCACCCTGATGACGGGGAGTGAGCACATTTCTTTAGCTCCAATACTCTTTGTTCCGTGCACCATAACACACCAAATGTTGCGGTGCTCAGTGGAACACAACACAGCCATAAAACAGCCTTCTGTTTGAGCTCCATGACTTTCAATTTCCTCTTGAATGGCCTGCTCTCTGTGAGCCAATACTTACTTTAATATTTTCATCTTAGAATGTTTAGCCCTCAAACAGAAGTCCACATATGAGAAAGTTGTTTCTAGAGCCTGTGCAGTAAGCACATTAGATGCTGCCTGTGATAATTACTCACCACTTGTAGCATGCTGGAGACACTTTCCCATGAAGCTTCCTCTATGTTCTCCCCACCGTCCACCATACCCTGATATCCCTGATAAAAAAAGAAAAGAAAAAAGATGAGGCTTCTTAGGAAATGAATACACAAGATTACCAAACAGATAATCCAAAACAACTAACAGATGGAGCGATGTGGACTCCAAACTGCATCATTAGGTCATCCTCGCTCAGAATTAAATAAATATTAGAAGCTAATGCAACACCATAGAAAAGTACAAATGTGTAAGTGTGAAACTCAGGAATTGAATACAGATACTTTAAAGTGTGTCCATCATCACACAGTGTTCTGCAGGATCGTGCGGGGGAACACAGATTACTGTGGTACCTGAGTGGGAGGGGAGTTTCACACGGGCATCTGCTACAGCCTCAAGTCAGTTATGTAACGACAACCTGAGCGAGGAGGTCCATGACATGTACAGATGTGCAGGGATCACGCAGCATGAGCGAGCGGAGCACGGGCCCTCGCCAAAGCTCCTCTTACATCTGCTATGTGAGAACACACTTCCGTGTCTATAGATGCAGACCGGGATCCTAGTGTTGACAATATGCAACTCAAGTGCAGTCGTCCTGTTATGAAATACATTCATCTAAAAAAAACTCGTTGTAAATAAGTTGCTTAAAAAATAGATTTCTCAAACATCTGCTCTGTTTTGAGAATAAGTTGAATAATTACAAATTTGATTTAATATGTTATGCATACAAGATGTACAGGTAATGTGGCTGGAAGTTATACATTTCCCCCTTCTATAGCAAACAATAAACTATGAGCAGTGGCAAAAGGGTTGTGAACAGTGATCATCACAAAGTTTGGGCTCACCTCATGAATGAAATAAACTTTTGCTCCCACATATAACCCCATTCGAACCACGGCACGTACAGCAGCATTCATCCCTGAAAAAAAAGAATATTTATAGAATATCAAAAAGTAATCTTAAAATAAAGCAACTTTGGTGCAACACTGCAGTAACGAGCAGAGTCAATAGTTAAGCTTCACAGAGGGAGAACACGCGTCAACTGTAGCAAATCATTGTAAAATCCTGATTTGCACGGCTGCTCAACAGTTGCTCCATGGATATGCATTTCATCTCAGTCACAAAGAACTTTAATTCTCGCTCTAAGTGTTTATGCGTCTTAAACGTGAAAGACATTTGTGTGTTAGCGTATTTGAGGGCAGCTTAGCTATGTTTATACTGTTATCTGTGGCCATATTTTTTTCCCTCTCACCACAGCACACTACCATTTTTGGGCAGACTGTTTCCCAGCTCCTCCTACACAGCCTCCCAGATACGTGTGGTTAGTCCAAAGTGAACTCAGCAAACCAATAAGGCAGTGCTGTGGCTTGAATGTCAATGGCAGGTTAGCATAAACACCGACAGTGGGAATACTGGTTCACGCTTTACCCACAGCAGGCCGACAGGAACTTGGCTGACTGGGAATAAACGACAGAAGAAAGGATCGAGTTCCCTCTGCACAAACCCAGTGAACACCAGCAGTGCTGTTACTAAGCAACACAAAGGTTTAAGGCCAGTGGGGCAGCGGAGAAGACAGCAAAGGAGTGAAAAGACAGTGAAATGTACATGGAGAGCTATACTGGGAAGTAAAAACCCTTCAAAACGGTGTGTTTTCTCCTACATTCCTCCGGTCACAGAACCCACAAGGCGCCCAGAACCATTAGAAAGGGACCAGCATTTCACCGAGCCGTCCGCTGTGACGGCCCCTGACCTTGTCTCATTACATAACCACGTTCAGATGAACGGCCTGGTTTAATCGCAGTCAGGAAGACCGAAGAGGCTTAGAGACCGAGAAGCAGACAGAGAAAGAATGCGAGCGAGATAGGCAGAGATGAAATGTAAAGATTATCCAAGAAAGGTATCTTTTTACAGTTTCTTGCAGAGCTCGGAGGTCTTTATCAAAGCTGAAAGTCATTGAGTTTGGCCTTCTCGTTCTGCAGAACCGACACTTTCTCTTCTTGCAGAGTGAATGAAAAGACCAAGCCAAGTCTACACAATGCCCTCTGACACTGACATTCAGTTCCTGTCATCCATGCGACTGCCTCATTGCTTTGCTCTGGGGCCAACTCCATGCATGCACTTTTTTTCCCTCTTTTTTTCTGGTGTGGGTGAATTCTAATATTAAAGCCACCCACCAAGGATCGATTTATTGCTGCCGTGTCGGGGAGAGCGAGAACATACAACACTTGACTGGCAGTTATTGTAAAGTGCAAGAAAACTGTGCTGCAGTTGTTGAAAGTGAATCAAGTCAGGTCCCGGCTAAATCAACATCTCCAGGTTTGAGAGACCTTTAGACAGGTCACAGCAGGCAAAGCACGGGTGTAAGTAATGCTTGTTTTAAGGCTGAATTCTATTCATCTGCTTTGGTTTGTATTGTGTATGCTGGCTCAGGACTTGAATAGAGCAGAGCCATCGTTATTGTTATTAGTAACAACACATCCTACTTTTACACATCCAAATGCCTCCTGCGAAAAAAGCACAATAATATCTTGGCAGTCCAAATTGGTTGTACGTCAACTGTCCAACATAACTGGTGGGTTTACATCATTTAACAGACACATCAATAGAATAACAAGATATTTATTCTGTCCCAATTTAGACAACTCACTCTATGATTGATGTCTTAGGATAAATGGCATTTAACTAAGTTTTGTATGTAAAAAGGCAGTGCTGTGAAGGGTTTAATTAAATTTACATAATAATGATAATTACATAATCATAGTATAACTGATCAGAATGGCTCTGTATGTCTAGAGGTAGCATACCTAAACATATATACAATAACAAGTTATAATATTAACAGCAGTAAATTCTGATGTTTAATTTGTCTCTTGCATTGTATTATTATTTTAAATATCACATTGCGATAAAAGGGCCCTCTAGTTAGAGACAGCTCTTATGTAACAAACTGTGTGCCTTCAAAAAAAATAATATCAGGGCTTGAACAGAAAAGCTATACTGAAGCATTTTTTGTGTTTAATAAACTACCACTTGCACTTTTACATCGTGCTGCGCTTCAGACGAACGAGGGGACGAGCCGGTGAGCACGTGACCAGGGTTTCCTCAATGACGCATGCACCGTAGGAGCAAAGTCGCAGCAGATGAAGGATATGCAGCTCATCACGTACACAGGACACGGGCTTTCTGCCACTGACCCTCAATGTGTCTGCGAACGAACCGCCGCCTCAAATCTCATCTCACCTTCATGATGAGAATGTTATTTGTCCCTCCCCTCCCCCCGTTGTCACATCTCGACCAGCACCACCCGCAATGCAGTGGTCGGCACTTTTATGGCGGTCTGCTTCATCCAAGTTTATTAGACTTGAGTTCATTCATTAAATGGTGACATTAGCTCGTCAGTTATATTGCAATGGTTCTCGCGATTAGGGGCCGACAGGACGGGGGCTCGACCTTGGCCTGCTGCCGCCGCTCTTAGCGGAGGAAAACGCCTGCGAAGCCCCGGCAGAGGGGGATGCTGTCAGCCGTTCCGCGTTAGCCTCCAGTGGGTTAGCATGTCACGTTAGCATGCTAAGTGGCGGGCTTGCCGGGTGAACGGGTTAATGTTTCCTCACTGCATATTATACGTTAAGCAATGCTTTTCACGCCGTGTGAAGAAACGCGTCGCCGCCGCCACGAAGACGCATGTCTCGCGCTCTGCGGGGCCGTAACACATATCTAGCGCTGCATCAAACTGTCGCGCGACAGTTTACCTTGAGCATCCCCTCCGCTCGTCAGCACCGCAATGGCTTTGCCCGCTCCCGACAGGTTCTCGAAGAATATCTTCTTGCTTTCTGGCTTCGCCATGTTTTCACGGCGGTATCCGGGGGGGTATATCCCAGTCCAGTGGAGGAAACAATAACACAACGGGACCGCAACAGTAGGAAAGTGTCGCTAAAGTGATGAAGGGCAACGCTCGTCCGCCCCCCTCCCTCTCTATGTGCCCGCTACGCTCTCCTTCTCCTGTTCCGCATCTATTCGTCGATTTGCATCGAGTGACCGTGGGAAGGGTGATTGACGTCGCCGTGAACCAATCCGATCTCTGGCTTTGTGACGCCTTCCTTCCAATGGGAGATGATGTGTAGGCGGAGCAGACAGTAGGAGGATGCCAATGTGCATCCCTGTGTTCTCAGGGTTGTGTGAGGGGTAAACACACCTGCACTCCGTTTATTTGACTGAGTTCCTCTTAAGCAGTACAAATACTTTTACTGGAAGCAGCCGGAGGCAGGCCACCTCACATTGCAAGAAGTCAAATGGAATATTTCCAACTTTATTACAATGCAGTGTGCACATTGTTATCAATTATTTACACATCCATATTTACACATCCATTTTTAAGTATAGATTAATTATCACAGCCTACAATAAACCTTTAATCCACGTAAAAAGTGTGTAAAAAGCGACCTTTAACAATATTATTAGTTGTAGTATTATTATTATTGGTTTTATTGGTGCTGTTTTAGTTCCATCCATCCATTATCTGAACCACTTATCCTGTTTTAGGGTCGCAGGGCGCTGGAGCCGATCCCAGCTGTCATTGGGCGAAGGCAGGGTACACCCTGGACAAGTCGCCAGTCACTGCTGTTTTAGTTACTAAACATAATTTACCTTGGAAATACTGACTAGTAGTAATTGTGTTTGTTTTGCATATCAGTAGTTCTGTGTTCTACTGTGGGATGTTTATTCTCTTTTTTTTCTTCTTGTCCAGTTTGCTGATCCAGTGGCTCACGAGCATCACACAGTGTATCCTCTTTGCTTATCTCAGTCTGCAGCACAGATGTAGTTTGAAGGAGAAACAAAACAGCTTGTCTCTTTTTTGTTATAAAAAAATGAAATATTTGTTGATTTCCTTTCATTTCTCCTTGAGGGCCACAATTTACCAACCTCTGCTGATATCTGCGAAACATGAAGCACACAATTAACTTTGGGTATCTGTACGACATTAAGATGTGGTTTCTCTGCCGCCATCCAGTGGCATGAAAGAAAATGACAGGCACAAAGTCATTACGGTTGGGTGCATCAACCAAAGCCACAATATACTTGTCTAGACTTATAGATAAATATTATCTTCAAGTGCTTTTGCCTTTTCCAATATATGTTGTATTAAATCACCATAGTAGTATGTAGGCTTGAGGCAGATTTCTATTTAGTAGTTCCTCTCAAAAGGAGTCTTCTTCATCATCATCATCATCACCATCTGTTTCAAACCAACACTTCTTTGTATTTGTGTCCCTCACTGCATTCTCCTTCCTCTTAAACACAGTTCCCACATGACTGACTGAACAAAAGTGTCAATAACTGTCACGGTATTTAAATTCATGCATGGGCACATGAAGGAAGACATGGCTTTATTTTATGTTGTATCTATCTATAAAGCAAGGAATGTCTGTCTGTCTGTCTGTCTGTCTGTCTGTCTGTCTGTCTGTCTGTCTGTCTGTCTGTCTGGGAGTATGTGGGTCTGCCCTTCACATATCTCAACAGCTATTCATCTGTATTCTCACAGTACATCGCTGCGTTCCAAATCGCACACTTTCTCTTTATTACTTTTAGTACATACTGCAGCTGCCCATATGACGTATAAACTAACTACATGGTGTACGCCGTAGTTGCTCCCCACTGACTGCAAGACCCAGGGCATGATGAGAAACGCCTGACAGTCGCCTGACAAAAGAGCTGATTGGCTCTTAGTTTGGACAACAAAAATTATAATATTGTATTGTAGACTAGAGCATCCTATTTTTTCATTTGTCTCATGTTGTGCAATTAAGGTTTACTTTTTACAAATATATTTTGGTTCTCATGCTTTCAGATATATAACAGCTTTTTTGCCGTTTAGCAGCTGTTCAAATGTATTTAATTTTCATATATATTATTAATTCACCCACACTACTCCGCTCCTCCGCGACCTTCACTGGTTACCGGTGGCCGCCCGCATCCGCTTCAAAACATTGGTACTAGCGTACCGTGCTACGAACAGATCTGGTCCAGTCTACATCCAGGACATGGTAAAACCTTACACCCCAACTCGTGCGCTCCGCTCGGCGTCTGCCAATCGCCTTGTTGCTCCGTCACTGAGAGCTAAACACTCAACAAAGTCTCGACTGTTCTCTGTCCTGGCTCCTCGATGGTGGAATGAGCTCCCCATTGACATCAGAACAGCAGAAAGTCTCTACATCTTCCGTCGCAAACTAAAAACACAGCTTTTCCGACTATACCTTGAATAAAGGATGTAGCACTATAGTAGCACTGGAATGGCTCTTACTGATAGCACTTTGTAGTTGAACTTTTGGACGAAATTGTACCTTCTTGATTCTTGTTGTTCTTATTCTTGTATGTAACCGTAGAATTGTAAGTCGCTTTGGATAAAAGCGTCAGCTAAATGAAATGTAATGTAATGTAATGTAATAATTATTACATATTTTTGTTTTGTCCATTAACTTTGACTGCTTTTGTGCACCAAGCATCATTGATGCAAACACTGAGCACGCCTCCCCTTGTACCACCAGAGCAGGGTTTACCCTAGACTGGTCTTTTTTTTTTTGCAATGGCCTATCATAACCCTTAATATTCCAAAAATTCCAGCCATACAGAACAACTTCCCGGATCATATGTTTATGAAAATATTGAAGTTCCAACAAATTTATTTTATTTAAAGGAAAATCAGCAGGAAAAGTTACTCTGACAACTTTGTAAAAGCATATGTAGGCTTTCTGGTACAACAATAATATAAAAATGTGTATTGTGTAAATCTAACTTCACTATGAGCCAGTGCCCTGCCGCTCTCCAAGGTGCTGATCCCGCTGCTGGGAGCTGTTGTGTGGGTTTCCTTATTAACCATGGAAACAAATGAATGTTCATCAAAGTATAGAACCTATTTATTTTAAAGGACACATCAAGTAAACAGGTAGAATCAGCATATATTATGGATTATTATCTTTTTCATAATGGTTGTTGATTTACACTTATGTTAATCCCACTGTGATGTGTGTTCCCGCTGTGACACTGAACCAAAAAGCTTTATACCTGCCGAGCAGCCGTCAGTCATCACGTGTATTACTGTGACTGGCACTGCTGTTTGAGTCACAGTGTTTATGTTTAGGAGATTTGACAGAGGACCTACCACCAGGGACTTATATGGCTTTGTCTTTGCGTCAAACATTTGTCCGTTGTCATATAAAAAAAAAAAACTTGGTCATGGACTCTGTAAACAATTTGTAAAGTTCTCCATTCTCCTTAAATGAAACTTCACTCTTGCTTGTGCATCATTTTATAAATTTATTTATTTTATCTCTTATACCTCTGGGAGAGGGAACTGCTTCCTTTACGTTGGCCCCCCTGGCGTCCGCAGCAATTATATGGCTTCACTCCATGGGGTTGCTGAGAGGATGGCTTTGCTGGAAACTTCAGAGTCGACTGCTGCCAGCTGGAAACTCGAGTAGAGCCTCTTCATTTTGCATTTCATCTGTGCTCGTCAATTCTTTTTTCTTTCTTTTTCTGGCCTCTCAGCTTCTTGCTTCACACAACATTAAAGCTCTATCTTTTAATGATGGCATCCGCCTCCGTACAATATATATATATATATATATATGCAATCTGAGAAGGGTTTCATGGAAGTTTCCCTCCACATTACAAATTGATGTAACTTTTGTCATTGAGATTTATGCAGCAGCGACATCTTTGAATGTGCGTTTACAGGATTATACTTTAAATACCCACCACAGTATTAAGTGACAGGTAGAATAAGCTTCTGATTAAACTGCACTCAGAAGAGTGTGAGACACGCCAGTACCTCTGATGTTAACACAGTCCGAAATTGGCAAACTTCCTATATTGTTTCTGTTCACACTTAAAAACAGCTATTTTTCTTTGGCTTGACTGAAAGTTACAAGTTACACGAGTTATAAACATAAATGATTTGCATTTAAAATAGAAACATGAACAATGCCAGTAAATCAAGCTTTACTTTATACCAGACTCAAGATGTCGTTAGCGAGCTTTAAAAAATATTTTCCCACGGCATAGTTGTAATCTTTCATAATCTATAAAGACAGATATGGCAAAAACAAATGCAAGCAATACAACTATAACTGTCCAATAAGATTGTTTGTATCCCTTTTTTAAAAGTCTTCATAAATGATTGTGAATCACAGAAAATACTATTAATTAAGTATTTTTCTCAGATTTATATATATATTAATAAAGTTGTGTTACTTTGAATCTTTAGTTCTTTAATAGCCTAAACCAACGTGAGATGCTGCAAATATGAACGCATCACTCAACTGTTTCCTCCAAAGGTAAAAACTATTTCTAGGACAAGTCTGTTTCTTTCTTTCTTTCTTTCTTTCTTTCTTTCTTTCTTTCTTTCTTTCTTTCTTTCTTTCTTTCTTTCTTTCCCATCAAGCAGAAAATGATGGCTGTTAATTTTCAACCATTCACACATAAAGATACTGAGAGCAAAAGTGGAACACCCCCAAAAACCAGCAGCGGCGAGTGTTTACTACAAATTTTGTTTGTCTTTGTTTTATAAGGCATATGAAAGTTCACCAAAAATTTAACCCCAGAACACTAACGTTAAAAATAGTAACACTATCACTAACGTTGGATATATTTTACCCGATATAATGTAACTGATAAATGATACTTCTCATCAAAATATAACAATACAAGGCAAATTGAAGTACTCTTCTTTCATTTTACCCTATATAACTTCTCATAAAATGAAAACAGGTATCATGGGGGGAACCTAAAAAAGGATCATAAGCAGGTGAAAATTTAGGGAATTGTCAATAAAACATCATTAAAAAATATATAAATAATGGAGCTATGAACTTGTTCTTTGGTCAGCCTGTTTCTGGGACGTGTGAGCCTTGTCCTGTGAAGGAAAATACTCCCTTCAATGTAAAACCCCATCCGACTGAGAGTCTCCTACCAGCCGAGGAAGGAGAAGACCCTCCATTATTCTGTATGAAAATACTTATCAGCTGATAGGTGGTACCCAATACTGTATGGCAACAACATAAATACCAATACAACATCCGATCCTAATACATTATGAGGCATTAGTGACGACCACAAGGTTGATTGTACAGTAACCGCTCCCTCCCAGCAGATGTCCCCACGACACCATCTCAAATCCCAGCGGTCTTCCGTCCCTTAAAGACGGATCTCATCTCTGTCGAATCACATTTCCTGCTTGCAAACCCTAAAAACCTCATCTTTTATTGCATTGCTCATGTTGCTGGCAATGTCCTTGGGGAAATCAGGTCCCAATTTGAGCAGGTTTGTGCAATATAGGCTCACATTGATTGTTTGCTTATTGGCTGGAGGTTGTCACTCAGATTGGGTCTTTCTGTTGGGATAGGTTTGAGCAGATGATGTGTCCTGAAGGGAGGCGGCTCAATCCGTCTTCGTCCCAGGAGATGAATTTCTGCCTCATGGCTGAACCGCAGAGTTAAGGCAAATTAATTGCAAAGTCTTAGCTGCTCATCAATTGAAAAATGGAAGCACGTCAATGGTATCAGTGATAAACTATTGTGGTTTATTAAAGCGTATTGCTCACGCACAACAAAGTGTGTTTTTAGGTGTGAGAGTATGTTTTTTTTGGCCTTCATTGTTTACAATCTTGTGAATTGACAATAAAAAGCTGCTCAGGGTTTTTCTCCATCATCGGATGGTTCTGACAGTAGCGCTCAAACTTACATAACTGTTCCACAGTATTTAATTATCATCATTTTAAAACTTACATTTTCTTGCCAGGCTCTTGCCGGGCTCTCAGCCTACTGAACACAACGTGTTATTCCCTCACTTTATGTCTGTCGACGGAGCACGTCTCAATACTGGTGACGTGTTCCCACAGATATAATACAATGTTCAAATATGCATTTTCTAATTCCTATCCGCTTTCGTCTGTATTTTCTATCTGCCACCGCAAAAGAAGAAGCCTGCCACCAAGATGCTGGCCTGGCTTGGTTTTCTGTGTTACTCCAATAAAAAAAAAATCCGACGTAATGTTTACAGACAACTTACATTCATTCTTAAAGTGATATCAGGTTGGTTCAGTCTGTAAGGATACTTTTTGGGGAAATAGACCTGTTCCACTTCGCCCACTTTGCCCAAAAAAAGCTGGATGTCTTGAGTGTATTTTATTTTGAAAATTGCTTCCCATTTCTTCAAATTTGTTCAAACAGGGCATTTGTGAACTTCAATTAGTCAATCTTTTATTTTGACTTACTATACCTCACCATTTATCCCCCTTTACTTTAATGTTTGCATTTTTAATGATCCCCCCATATGTAGTAAATAATCAAACTGTAAAGTGCAATCTGTGACTTAAAGCGCGACCTAAAACAATGATACTGCCAATAAAATACAATTATTGCACCCTCCACAAAGCCCTGTAAGCATTTCTGTAACCCTCGCACTCATTCGCACACCTCGTTTGCGTGTCTCGTATTCTCCAGTTTAGATTACAGTTTATTTCTGTCCTCCGCATTAAAGCGGGATCATGTAAAGTACACAGTGGACAGACTCTGTGAGCTAATGGTGTGTAAAAAGTAGGGAGCCGTGAACAATATCCTCCATGAACAGGATATCATTGTGCCTGCCGTGCGTGTCTGGTGACGCGCTGCATCATTTAGGCTGATGCATGAGGCTCATTAAAACAGTGTACGTGGATACGCTTGGTGGCAGACTCCAATGATAAATGTGTATTTAACCACTCTGATGAATGAAAAATAAGCATTACTTATGTTTTATTTCTTTCCATCATTAACAGGCAGTTTAACTTGACGGTATTGTTACCAAAACCCGCCTTCTCTGAGGGTTAATAGAGGTCACATTTGGTGTCAGGAACATAGGTTTTCAACAGAAAATCACAGCGGAGAACTAAAGAGGAAAAGAGGAGATGAGAAAAGTAAGGACGCAAACACAAAGAGATGGTTTCTAATGTCAGCTTACGGCATAAAGGTTGCGAACTGATTTATTTTCCTCCCTGATTGCCACATGGGAACAAATGAGCAAGCTGCCAATCTGCCGAACTGATTCCGTGGGGCCTCAGGTTGCTGATTAATGAAATGTGGGAGGACAAAAAGACGGCTGTGAGCCGTGCCATAGCCTACCCACAATCCTTCACTGCTTCTTCTGATTGGGCTAATCACCCCATTGTCCCTCAGCACTTTGAGTCTGGGGTTTTTAACGGCATGAGAAGACTGACGGAAGGAAAACTGCTTTTCCTTTTCTTTAAAAAAATATATTTATATACTATTTATCCCTCCACCATCTCCTCTTTCTCCCATATCAAATCTTGCACCATTACCTCCAGTTTCTCCATAACGCCTCATGTGTCATCCATCTAACTCACTTTAATGGCAGCCTCATAATTATTTAGATGATTATGTGTTGCAAGCCATTTAGCATGCTCAATGACACATGTTTAATTTATTTGCTGCTGCAGCTCCTCATGGAGGAACAGAGGAAAGGAGTCTGAGACAGGGTGGTGATGGTGTGGTGGTGGTGGTGGTGTGGTGGTTGCCGGCAGTGGAGCAAATCAGCGGCGAACTAGTTTGATAAATTGCGGCTGTTGATATGATATGCAATGCCACATCAAAGAGCTAATGTGATACAAATAAGGTGTGCTTTGTGTGGCACTGCGAGGCAACGTTTGCTCGGGCTAATGGCATGTGTCTTGGTTGACCAGTGAACCCGCATAGCACGCCGCACCATTGAGCAAGCTATTAGGACATGATAATGGGCTGTATATTGAAAATATCAATAGTGTTTTCATTCTGTGGGTGAGAATAAAATACATTTGAGAACAGGCCTTGTTGCCTGTAAGGATCAGGTATATTTAAAAAAGATATATATTATTTGGCAGTCAAACATTATAATTGTTTGGGGGAATTCAAGGACGAAAGTATGTGAAGAGGCATGAAGGCTTTGAGGTCATGTTGTACACAGACTCCTGCAATGACGTCATGTGACCACTAGAGAGTAGTATAACCTCATTGATGGCACTGATTCTCTGTCATAGTGTTTTTTTTTGTCTGAAAAGATATCAAATGTTTTTGATAGGCGTGAGGCTTTTACATGTATAATAATCTGTTTAGTATGTGTACAATTTGATTAGAAACTTAATTAGATGAATGAGAATGGTAAAAAAAAAAGAAAAAAAGAGAAAACAAATATCACAACTTTGGAAGCCAACGAAGCTCCTGGATGCAACTTGTATGATGTGGAAAATGTAACAGCTCCAGTCCAAAACCACTGACAATGGAGAAGTAGGAGGCATCTTAGTAAAGTCTGAAATAAACATTTGTACTTTAAGCACAGCTTGCGGGACGCGAAGTCCGTCACTGCTCTCCCGGACCGCTCCGTCATCTCCAGCATCTGCAGAGGCGTCTCGTTCGGAGGAGCTTCTGGAGCCATCCCGGTTCTCTGCTCGTCAGCACCTGGCGCTCCTGTCTGCTCTGCAACATGTCACACACACACACATACACACATTACACACGTTTTTAGCGAGGTGTATTCCAGATGTGGAAAGTGTTTGGTTTTTAATAATAATACCAGAGAATAATAAGAAGAAGAAGAAGAAAAGAGAAAAGCAAGTTCCAAAGCTTAACATTCCAGAAAAATGCTATCTAAATCTCAAAATATTCAAAACAGCAGATACAGCCATCTGCTTTGGGGTTAAACACTGACCCAGAAAATGCTGAGAACATTTATCAATACTGCAGTGAGCCTTTTGTGTTTGTGTGGTTGATTGCATAAAATGTGTGGATATATATAGAGAAACTATAAGCAGCTTTTATTTTTTGCTTACACTTTGTGCTGACACTGCATGAAAATGAAGAGAGGAGAGAAAAAAGTCATACCGAAGTTGCTATTTTAGCTTTTCTTTTTGTTTTTACTGCTTTATAATGTGGTTTACAATTCACATTGTTTGTTTCTCAAAATAGGACCAGAAACAAAACATGACAATGATTCTAACAACTGCAACATTACCGTTATGATCCCACCCGGCAGCTGCGTGTAATGGCTGTGCTGTACAGTGAGCAGCAGAGGGTTCCAGCTGCACTTGATGTCATGTGCTCAGCTATAATAGTTGATGATTTTATCATGTGTCACTGTTTGTGTCATTTGCATTTAATTTAATTCGCATCATAACCCTCCTTATGTTTTCATTAGCTTTGTCCACGAATCACTTCTGTTCCCTGTAGCTACAGTGGTGGCACACTCCTAGCAGCATGTATATACACTGAATGTAGTCCACACACCTTTGACTCATAGCACAGAGTACCTAATACTGTCAAGTTTGATTATGTGAAAATTCCTGCTGTTTGCCTGCTGCATATTTACAGTGTAGTGCAAAGGCCCCCATCACTCTGGTTATTATATTTCTAAAGCAAAACCTCATAGTAGGTGCAGTGTATGCAGTCAAAACTTCACTCATAAGAAACTTGGAAGAATTTTGGATAATTATTCATGACACCTGTGCTTTTCCTGTCAAAATAGCTGCAGTGGAAATGCTAATTGTTCAAAACATATGAAGGGAAGTGTGTGAGCACAGTGCAAAAAGACACCTTTATACATGTCACTTTGGTGCAATATCCAGTTTTATGCATTTTTTTCCGATCAGTGTTGATGGTAAATGTTGTCGATTGAAGCAACACATCCCTCTGTCTGCTAGCCAGCTTCTGATGCCCAAGACTTCTCCAGTCTCTCGGCCACTCGAACACAAGGCACGTCACTACATGCCACTACATGTCATTCACCCGCACACACTCATTCACACACTGATGGCTGGCAGGGGGCTCCCATGCATGGGACCACCTGCCTATCAGGACTATCTAACAGTCACACACATTGAAATGAAAAACATTTCAGAGTGAAGTTTATGAAGAATGAAGAACACCGACATCCGTCAGTATCAGTCATCCCTCCGGTCCTCTGTCCTCCTGGCTGCTTTGTCTCAGCCGAAGTTTTAGGGGGGAAAAGAATCGATCGTTCATGCTTGTGCTTGTGTTAATATGGCGGCGGTGGCCGACTGAATTAGGTTTCACTTTCGTTTACATGTTCACAGACGTATTGATAAAGTATTGGGTTTTTACTCGCAAATATTTTATTGCAACCAGCGTAGTTGATGTCAATTTGAGTATCCTTCACTTCAGCTGGTTCACTTTGCAAATCTGCTCGTGCTTTGTGTGTAAATAAATAGTAATAAAAAGTACCAATAACGTCGGGACATCCCTACCTTTCAGATAACGTATGCGGCCAGTGTCCATTCTGGGCTGCTGTAGAAACATGGCGGTGCAAGATGGCGGACTTCGTGGAAGCTCCCTACGTAGATATAAATGACTGTTTCTCAGCTCAGGACAACGATTAACTCAGCTCCCTTGGTCAATATAGCACGCACAATAACCATCGACACTGATGGACAACATAAAAGGTGGTGAATTTACCTTAAACGCTAATCAGTGAGATACTGACTGCAGTTATACCTTTTATTATTTCCATTGTACAGGAGGACAATTCCATCTCAGCTCCATGAAACCACTCTTCTGTCCAATGAGCCTGGTTGGAAACTTTGACACAGACGAAAAAGGCGATGATAATACAAGAAAAGATGTGAGGTGGGAGCCAAGGGGATCGATTCAGATTCAAACACAGCAATCCATTATGTGCGGGGCCGCCACAGGCTCCTGTTTCCCTTCAAAGTGCATTTACAATTTAAAACAAACACGTTCCCCGTCCTCTTTTTGGCCAAGTTTGCTTCAGCGGAAACACCTTGAACAGGAAAAAGAGAAGCAAAGACAAAAAAAGTTAATATTCTTCCGCTCCACTTTTAGCTTCGGCTTCACTGAATAACAGATTCCAAACCCTCTGTGGATAATTGTAACCTGCTGTGTAGACAGTCACTCTTGTTTTTCACCCAGTATCTAAAATGGGACACAGTGGAGTCTCTTCCTCATCACTATTAATTAATGATGAGATGATGATTCATAAGTTCCCTCACCTGACTGCTTATGGAGATGCGTTCAGTCTCAAGTCTTTAGATTAAAGTCTCTCAATCCGCAGCAAGTCTGCAATCAACACCTGATTATAACACACAAACATACAGTAGTTCCTTCTGCTCCCTTCCCCATCCTAAAAACATCCCTACATTTATTTCAATCAATCATTTAATGGTGTTAAGGTCAGTCAATGTGCTGCCACTGCATCCGCTCTTCATTCAGACTCTAGCCAGCGCCATCACTCCCCTCAAGCAACACATTAAACCAAGTTAGAGACTGATAATCGCAGCTGATAAGCTTGATGTTTTCTCAGCAATTGATTGACCAGTCAGAGAGCAGGGAGGTCTGAGGTGAACTGACGCCACAGACAAGACTTTGCCTCACGCTCGATGTCTGACTCTTCCTTGTCGCTGCGAACAAACAGATGCGCGCTGCGGGGGCAACTCCCGAATCACGGGAACATGTGGCACAAAGTCAGATTCTGGGACGTGCGAATGAGCGACATTGGATCGCGTGTCGAGTCACAAAGAAAGACGACTTGACTGGCAATGAGGGAAAAGGCTCCTGTATTCAGCGGCAAGCTGAGGGCACGAAGCGTGAATGAAAAGTCTTCAAAGAAGCAGGGGGAAGCGTGGGCACGAAAAGGAATGGGACACCTTTTTTCAAATGGCTCTCTGTACCTTCTGACAATGTTGCCTGTTCACATTGGTTACAAAGGATGTGGAATATCTCACATGAGCAGTCATCCAGAAGAAACCAGTCATGAGCGGGAGTTCTGTCTTGAGCCGTGAAAACCGCCTTAATTACATCCTATTGAATACAGCGTGAAGGAGTAGTTTGACATTATGGGATGTACGCTTATTCACTTTGTTGCGTTGCCTGTATGTTAAATATTGTAGCGACCCTGGGTCAGGAAAGCTACTAGACGTGGTCTTTGCTTATAGTGTGCTTTATTGATGAACAACACACAGGCTACTGTCGGCCGTAGCCTACGCCAAAACAACTGTCAAACTGTGGGAAACCTCTGAACATGCTTCACACTCCGCTCCCGGACATAGACTCCCTCCCACAGCGTAGCCGCACACACACCAACCACCACATCCCCCCTCACTCGCTCTCCAATCACAGGCACACCCATGTGTCCCACCCACCCTCATAGGTAGCCACATTGATTGACAGGCACCACAGCCACCCAGCCCATGAGACCTTCACTGACCTCCTGAACCCAGGAATTGCAATAACTAATACATTCTTGTCTTGAACAACTTCTGTTTGTAAACACAATAACACGTAAAACATTACATGTAACTCAGACCGTTACACTACCCTCCCCCCACAAAGTCCCTCGCCCCCGAGGGGCAATTAAAATCTCTCGGGTGGCCTCCGGTTCCTCTGAGGCTGCCGCCGGCCATGGTGGGCAGGGGAAGGGTTTGAGGGGACGCAGGGGGCAGGGGATGGGAAGGAAGGGGCTTGGGGAGTAGTCCGGGCAGAGTCCAGGGTTCCCCGTGTTCCAAGCTCTTGTCCTGGTGGGGTGACTGTGCCCCGGTAGGGGGCCAGCCTGTCTCTGTGCAGAGCGACTTTCCTGCCTCGTGGTGGCAGCTGGACCCTGTACACCACCTCTCCAAGTCTCTCCAGGACTCGGCAGGGTCCCACCCACTCACTATCCAGCTTTGGGCACCTGCCCTTCTTCCTCTGCGGGCTATACACCCAGACCAGCTCCCCGACTTCAAAATGTCGTCCTCTGACGTGCACGTCGTAGTTCCTCTTTTGCCTTGCACCCGCACTGTGCAGCTGGTTCCTGGCAAACTCGTGGGCAGACTCCAAGCGGTCCTGGAGTTTCCTTGCATAGTCGAGCCCCAGAAGACCCGCAGGGCCATCAAGAGGTCTTCCCATCATCATCTCAGCTGGCGTCCGGATTTCTCTGCCGAGCATGAGAAGGGCAGGAGAGCAAGAAGTGGAGTCCTGCACAGCAGACCTGTAAGCCATCAGCACAAGAGGTACGTGGTCATCCCAGTCACGTTGGTGTGTGGCTGTCACTATGGCCAGCTGCTGTGCCAGGGTGCGGTTAAATCTCTCGACCAGCCCATCGCTCTGTGGATGGAGGGGTGTAGTGCGGGTCTTGTGGGAACCCAGTTTGTCACACATGGCAGCGAAGACACGGGACTCAAAGTTTCTGCCCTGATCTGTGTGGATGACTTCAGGGGCCCCAAATCTACTGAACATTCCCCCCACCAGAGCATCCACAATCGTTTCCGCCTCCTGGTTTGGCAGGCAGTAAGCTTCAGGCCACTTTGTAAAATAGTCCATGGCAGTGAGGATGTAACGGTTACCTCTTTCTGAGTGGGGAAACGGTCCGAGAACATCAATCCCCACCCTCTCCATGGGACACCCAGCCGGGAACTGTTGGAGCTGGGCATGAGATCTGTCTGCAGGGCCTTTTCTTGCAATGCAGCTATCGCAGCGCCGGCAGTAGTCCTCCACATCCCGCCTATGTTGGCCCCAGTAGAACCCCTGGCGGAGGCGGCGGAGGGTCTTAGTAACCCCGAAGTGACCAGATCCTGGAGCTCCGTGCATTGCCTGGAGCACTGTCTCTCTCAGAGCCTTGGGCACCACCACTTGCCACTGTGTCTCTCCAGTTGCTGGTTCTTTCCACCCCCTCTGTAGTACCCCATCACACAGGCGCAGGGCTTGAAACATCGACCAGAGTCCCTTTGTGGCTCGAGAAAACATGGTAACCTCTCCCCAAGGTGGTCGCTGCTGGGATCCCACCCAAGCAAGCACTGGCCTTATGTCGACATCTTCTTCTTGTTTGCACCCCCACTCTGCCACGTCCACAGCTGTCAGTCCATGGCCTGCTGGCGTGCCCTCCGGTCCTACTGCAGCACATTTCACATCAGGTTGCATCCGCTCTTCTTCCTGCGCCTCTCTTTTCTCACAGTAGCTGCAGCCATCAGCGTTGCAAGGTCGTCGTGAAAGTGTGTCAGCATTTCCGTGGCGTGCCCCAGGTCTGTGGACCACAGTGAAATCATACGCCTGTAGCTCCTCAATCCAGCGTGCCAGCTGGCCTTCTGGCTCCTTGAAAGACATGAGCCACTGTAAGGCAGAGTGGTCGGTCCTGACAGTGAAGTGAAGGTAATATTTGAAATGTCGGATGGCACTGACCACAGCAAGCAGCTCCCGCCTTGTGACACAGTAGCGACGTTCAGCCTTGTTAAACTGCTTGCTGTGATAAGCCACCACTCTCTCTCCTTCAGGAGTCACTTGGGCCAGCACAGCACCTGTGCCTGCATTACTGGCGTCTGTGTCGAGGATAAACGGCAGGGTGGGGTCAGGCGGTGAGAAGACTGGGGCCTCCACAAGGGCTCTCTGCAGTGAAGTGAAAGCTGCATGACACTCCTCTGTCCAATCAAACACCACCCCTTTCTGTAACAGGCGGAACAGCGGTGCAGCTATGCAGGAAAACCCTCTCACAAACTTCCTGTAGTAGGAGGCCAGGCCCAGGAAGCTTTTCAGGTCATGCACAGTGCTGGGGGTAGGCCAATCCTTCACAGTCTGTACTTTCTCATCCATGGTGCTGACACCACCGCCCCCAAGCTTGTGCCCCAGAAATGTGACCTCTCGTTGCAGGAAGGAGCATTTCTGTGGGTGCAGTTTTAGACCTGATGCTGCCACCCTCTCCAGCACCCGTCTCAGGGCCTTGAGAGCCGCCTGGAAGGAGTCCCCATGCACCAGTATGTCGTCCAGGTACACAACACACTCTTGCCGAGGAATACCAGCGAGTACCCTGTCCATTAATCTCTCGAAAGTGGCAGGAGCATTGCAGAGGCCAAACGGCAGGACTTTAAACTGCCACAAGCCCCCATTAGTGATGAAGGCAGTTTTGGCCCGAGCTTCAGGGCTGAGGGGGACCTGCCAATACCCGCTCCGCAGGTCCAAAGAGGAGTACCAGGCTGACCCTGCCACTGTGTCAAGGGCCTCGTCAATGCGTGGAAGGGGGTAGGGGTCCTTCTTGGTCACTTTGTTGAGGGGTCTGAAGTCAACACAGAAACGCCACGCCTCCTTCTGTTTTTTGGGAACCATGACGACCGGGGAGGCCCAAGGGCTGGTGGAAGGCTCAATGATTCCAGCTCGCTGCATCCCCAGCAGGGCTTCATCTGCCGCAGTCTGTCTGGCCAGTGGGAGGCGTCGAGGTCTCATCCTAATCGGCTGTGCATCTCAGCTGCCACAGCAGGCTTTGTTCACTAGGAGTCAGACCATCACAGTTTTTCTGCCAGACCTAACCTGAAATAGGTTAGCTTAGCATAAAGATTAAAAGACTGGGGTAATAGCTAGCCTGGCTTTGTTCAAAAGCTCAGTAATTAACACGTTACACGTTTCATGTTTTGTTTAGACTGTATGATGAAAACTTAATAGGTGTTAAAAGTTGAGTTGCTCGTGGGCAGTCAGGCTAGTGGTCCCCGCCTTCTTCCATTCTTTACGCTAAGCTAAGCTAAGCTAAGCTAAGCTAAGCTAAATGCCGCTCACTCCAGACCGGTCACCGAAGAAAACAAATAACATCCCCGCCCCTATGTTTTAAGACATGCAGGAACAAAGTTGTATCCATTAGTCGCCTGCACGTGCGAGTATCATTGTAGGACCCGCAGTTAAAGTAAAGCAACAAATCAGACTTAATTAACAACGTGAGCGGCCGTGACTTCACTAGAGAATTTGATAAAAATGCTGCATTCACCATCCAGAACCATGATTGTGTGGCGCCGCTTATCAACAGCGGCCATTTCTTTGATGCGATGATAATATCTGTAGCTACATGTCAGAAACGCAGCACATTTCCTGTGTTTTTAGAGGTTTGCCCATGACGCTCCCCATCCTGACTCGGGAACCAGAGACGGGTCATTGTAATTTTACCCCTGAAAAGGATTACAGTGAAATACTGATTACCTGACAGAGGAAAATGAGACCACGGCCAGTGTTAGTGGTTTTTTCACAAATCTGAATTGACAGGGCGGAGGTGGGTGGTTAAGTTCAATCCACTATTGCTGATGAGCAGGCTGATTTCTATTAACCTGCAGCCTGCGGATCAAACAGACTTTTCCATGCCGCTGCTGCTGCTGCTGAGAGAGGGGAGGGAGAGATGGAGGGAGAGACTCTGCCACCAAACTTTTATGACACAGAAAGTCTGCTTAATGGGCTGGAAGATTCTCCCCCATTTAGCCCTGTGCGGAAATAAAAGGAAGCCGGTCGGTGCTCAGGAAAAATGGCTACTTCCAGTTAAGTCCCCCAGTGGATTGGAAATTAGGAAATTATAAGCAGTGCGATCAATCACGGTCGAGTATGCGCCCCGGCGTGAGACGTCCCAGTATTCTCTGAGATGGGTTGGTGGGGATGTAGAGTGACGTTGGAACTTCAGCGGAGCAATTATCGTAGGTGCACCACCGCCCCGTCCCATTAGTTCAACCACGCCTGGTGGAGCATGGGAAGGCTCACAACACACAGATGAAGAAGAGGCCTAAATGAGCCGCCGTGCATTGTGGTTGATTTAACCACCGAGACAAACCAATGTCATAAAACCAAAGTAACCTCAGTGATATCCTTCACATTATGTCCCAAATGTCCACAAAAAGCAAAGTGTTGATTCCTGGTGTGTCCAGCCAGACATGAAGCAATGAAGAAAAACAACAACAAAAACAAGCACAACATCCAGTGTTAAGAAAGAATGGCGTTTCTCTCCCGGCCGCCCCCCCCCGCCCACCACCCCTTTAGTTTGACAGCTGGAGCCCCGGCACACGAGCAGAACGGAGCCAGCGGCGGCGGCAGTGCGAGATCAGGAAGCCCCGGAAGGAGAGAGGCAGAACCGGGGCTGATGGGGGAAATATGCCAGCCACAGTAGCGTAGCTCGGGGAGGGTTGGAGGGTAGATTACTGATGTGAAGCGATCGTGACAAACAAGATGCAAATTGTCATCATACACAATCACACGTTTCTCACGGCTGACAGACAAGAGATGTTTGATTGATAGTGAGAGTGAGTCAGAGAGGATTAGAGCAGAATTGTTCAGTTTAAAGCTGCAGCATGGAACTTTTCCTGATTGAAGCGGATCAGAGACAACAATAGAGGAGGAGGCAGATAAACAAAGAGCAGTGAAGGCAAACGAAAGGCTGCAGAGACCACGTTTTATTCCCCAACTTTACATTTACGCCTGCTTCTTCCTCTCCGGCTTTAAAGGGGCAGTGATTCAGGCAGAAGCAGGTGAGACCATATGTGACCTGGAGAAACACATGCATTTCTTGTCTGTTCAACATTCATCACACTCTGAAGGGATGCGTAGCCAGAAGATTAGATTTTGAACATTCCTAATTTTGGCGGTGGAGGTTTGGGTGGGAGCCGAGTGGCGACGACTCCGGCTCAATTTGAGAGGCTGTCAGTCAGGCAAACACGCTCCTAAACATGCCCCGCTTTAAGTCCCAATATCCTCTTAACTGAGTAATAACTTCCAAAACCAACATCAGGATGACACAGAAGAAGGGAAAGTTACCTATTGAGAATCTAACTTTTGTGGGAAAGTTTGTTCTCTAGAAAAGTTCACTGAAATAAACTGGAATTATTAGTTGCTCTCAACCTAAAGTGTTCTGCACCCAGCTAGTGCAACAACACCTTATCTACACAGTTACCGGCTACACCTACGGTACTTGTGAGTTGGAATCGGGGGTGGGAAAACATTGAAAATAAGCTACATGGAAAATTCAGCGTCTATTCAGATTTAAAAATTCAGAGAACAAATTCAAGACAAAGACAGAAGTGATCTTTTCTTTGAGACAAAAGAAGGTTTCTGTCAAAATAAATGCAGTTTTGTTTTAATCTCCGGTTTCTTCAGCTTTAATCAATATGGATGTATACTTATATGACTCCAGTTTGAGCAATAACAGGACTGAGTGTTGCAGGTCTCCTCCACACTGGGCCCTGAGTATCTGCTTCGCCTGAGACTCCATGCTCCGCTTCTCCTCCACTCATGCGTGCCGCTGCGCCAACGGGTTGCAAGGCCGAACGTAAGAGTGCCCGATTCCTCACAGGCTGCTTTAGCCTTGTGGGCTCTTAGCTTTTCAGTGATTCGTTCCAATCATTGCCCGTCTTTTAGGCTCTTTGGACTAAATAATGGTCAGGGTAACACGCCAGCAGCCATGCTGTCTTTAGCTTCGTGCAGCATCCTCTGTCAAGACCTGATGAATCGCACCCCGGAACTGGTTTACAAATTCACTTTTTGAGGGTTTGCTGGGAGAAAGAGCATTAATGTTTGTGAAATGGGCCATGTGATGATGAAAATAGGCCATGTGATGAAAGATGTGGGCAAAGACAAAATCCTATATAAATTGTCTGAATGGAGAGGAGATGAGGAAGACACAGAGGGAGTAATGGCCAGAAAGCTGAGAGATGTCTGGGCTGGCTATAACACCAGAGAGAGAGAGAGAGAGTGTGTGTGTGTGTGTGTGTGTGTGTGTGTGTGTGTGTGTGTGTGTGTGTGTGTGTGTGTGTGTGTGTGTGTGTGTGTGTGTGTGTGTGTGAGAGAGAGAGAGAGAGAGAGAGCTGCAGCCTGCACAGGGAGCTGCAGCGCCGTGTGCTGATCATTCATGATGGCACCTCAGAGGCCATCCTGTAAGGAAGAAAAATGAAAACTATTAAAGGCTCGCTGGGCTATGTTGGCTTTGGTGTGTCAGCAATTATTAGCTAGGGACAGCAGTCTTTAGGTCCTCAGATATAGGAGAGTGGGAGACTGTGGCAGAGAAGGGAAGGACGGCGTGATCCCGTTACTTTCTGCACCGTAGCAGAAAGCAGTCGTGCTGAAGGGTTTTCTTTTATCAATGGATTTCTTTTGTGGAGGGAGGGGGGGTTGTGTGGTAATCCACAAATTATTTCCGTGTATATGTTTCTCTCTTCTTCTGGCTCCATCTTTGGAGTTAGGCAGCCAAAGACGCTGTGGTGCGTTGGCACTGAACCTGCCAGAGACCCGCTGTCAGTCAAACAGAGTGGGCGGCACTGTGACCTCTTTTCCTTGTTTTTTTTTTCTTCTGTAGATCACACCCTAAGAGCTTTTAAAAGTTTCCATACTTTTCTCTTTCTTTCTCTGTTAATCCAAAGGGTTTCCAAATAATTTCATATGGGAAATGCTGCGGTCATACAGAATTTGCACGCGTTTCTTTATTTTAAATGTGAGTCTGTCCTCTTGATTCGTCTTGTGACCTCCACAAAGCTCGCCTGCTAGCTCCGACAGACATCAGGAGCGTTGAATTTGACTGTGGTTCATTTTCTTGGTCGAATTCTGTGGAATTCCTGGAGTTGATTGGATGGACCATCTGTCAATCAAACATCTTTTCCATCAAGAAAAGCCTTTCCTCTCTGTTCTTCCGATATAACTGATGCTGACGCAGTGAACCTCTGGCCATTGTTGTGGAGGACAAACAAACAGATGCTTCACACACAGCTGCCTGTAGCGTCCTCCTGTGAACGCATTACTTGAAGTCTGACAAGATGGACCTTCGTGCGATGTGTGATCCCAGGATTCTCCCGTGATCTTGTGATCTGGCGAGAATCAGCCGCCTTGCAAGGGTAACTTTGTCCCTCTTTTCTTTCACTACACAACCCTCTTGTCCATCACGCTGTCCATGCGCAGGTCATTTAGAGAGAACCAACTACCAGCCTGCAGTTCCTCCTTCCCAAGGGGTAGCAGCACTGCTTTCATCCCTCTCCTCCTCACAAAGTGCCCTCAGGAGGGCACGAGAGCGAAACACGTGATGCCGCCATCATCATGGCGTTGCATGCCGCTGCATGGACCTGCAGAGTTGACGCTCAAATACAAGCAAGGAGAGGGCAACCTAAACTCAAATTCAGGCAAATAAATTGCAAACCCCAACAGAATCAAGACAAATAAACACACGCATGACGAATGCAATACAAATGTCTGCTCTGTGACATTATTGTCAAGTCACAAATTTGCCATGTGGAAATTCCCTCAATTAAGATAAGGAGCCAAAAAAACAAAAAACTCAAAACAGAAAAACACAGAAAAAATGGAGGGAAGAGCAACAGAGGATGAACAGACAGGCAATAGATGGTGTTTGCACAGAAAAGACCAACATACATAGAAGAATTAAATGGTATTGAAATTCATGGATTAATTTTTTGAAATTTAAATATGCACTTTTGTTTCATTAAACCTTCAGTGAATACATGCCTTTTTACTTTTTGCACTATTAATGCTTATCAAGCTGGTTCTTCAACATCTCTTGTTTTCTGTTGCCAAACAGTTGCAATAGTCTGATATGAGGATTGTGTTGGTTTTTGATATTGACATTAAAATCAACCTGAAACCGTGAATCTTGACTTGACATTGGACTTCTACTTGAAATGGTGCATCCGTGGCCTTGTGATGTAAGTTTATTTTTTTCTGTTTGACAAAGTAACAAAAAAAAAAAGCCACGCCAACCTCCTCATCTGCCCTTTACACGGACGGGTTGGTGGCAACAGTCAGGACAATAAAATCAGAGACAGATTGTATTCTGTGTTGTGCAAAGCATGCGTCCGGTGTATGTAGTCTGTATATTCGAAGAAGTGCAAAACAAAATGAACAAAACAAACAAATTCCCCACTGAGTCGTCTGAAAGGGTATCATGCAACAACAAAGTTTCTAAATTGGCGAGCCAAACATTGATTTATATCAACATGTTGCAGATGATTACTTACCAGATTTTCATCGTCAATAACATTAAAAAATATATATATATAAAAAAAACTTCTGTGGGGACATGCATTATAAATCATATAAATGAAGGTCAAGGTGTCCATTAATGCATAGCCTGCTCATATTCACACACTGCATTATCAAACTACTACCTCCTGGTGGATGTGCTGTCCTTGCATTCGCAGCCCCTGCTGGAAGACGGATCCTCGATGGACTAACCCTCATTACTCATTACAGTGTTTGAGGACGTGGGGGACCACCTGCGACACTTATAAATGACTTGCTTGTGTAGCTTGCCGCGGGCAGAGCAGTTGCTGGGCCTGACCAGATGGCCTGTGATCGACTCTCGTGTGGCGCGGTACACATGCAGCGCGTCCATTGCCCGAGGGCCCAGTTTGCTTTTCACGCGCGTTATGAGGCGCTAGAAATGCAGCATGACACGGATGACTCTTTTTCGTTTTTTTCTTTTCATTTTTTTTCAACAGATCAATAGGCGGGAACGCAATCTGTCTGTCAGAATTTGCATTCAGCCGAACGAAGGTGTCATACTAACTGTGAATTCTGAAGTCACATATCTATTTTTACAGTCTTGTTTATTGCATAAAACTGCCTGTTAAGAGGCAGGAGGGACTGGAGCTTCTGCTCTTAAAAACAGTCCTTTGTTCTCATTTTTCACACTCTCTCAATCTTCATCTTCTTAGGAGATTTATATTCTGGTCGGAAAACAAAAAGGTATAGACGCGGAACACGAATGGCAACGCCAGTGATAATCCGTGCCGGAGTGGGAAGGTGACGCAAGAGGTCACCGAATGTAAACGCTGCTGTTATTCGGGTAGTGTTAATCCCTCGAGCATGGCGACTGAGCATGCATCAATCACAGCCGTGTGTGTCCAGAGGTGAGCCAACAGGCATTAACCTTGAACCAGAAGTCAAAGTCTGGCTGCTCCACCCCCCGCGGCCACAACATAGACCACCGTGTCCACTTGCAGAAATACAAGCTGGAGCTCAGCCAAAGCCAAAGTGAAGCTCTGTGCTGCGATGACTGGGAGGTTGAAGATGTTGCCCGTTTTGGAAATCGAGTCACTAAGAAATGAAAGTGCAGTTGTCAGCACAAGTGGCTCCATTCTTTGATGTGCCATCACGACCCGCTACTTAAAAGTGTCATTATTTTGGACTCTACTTTTTCTAAATGGCCCATTCATTGGTAAGAGACTGACTGTGAGCAACAATTCACCTTCCTTTGGTCTCAACCTACTACAGAGAAACAAATTATCTGGTTCTTTAGTTGTTAATGTTTAACCAGCTCGTGGGTAAAGGGGGTTGACGATGATCCAAACGGTGAAATCTGTGGTTCTGAAAGCCAAAACAACGATCCAAAGCAGGCTCTCAAGTTACAGAGCCCCTTTTCAGCATGTTTAATGTCAGTCAAGTGGCCGCAATCAGTTGGCATTCAATTAATTAGTCAATGAGATGCACCTGTCCTATTTATAACAGGTGTATCAACAGCAAGCTAAAAAGTAGGAAGAATCTTGAGTTAAATTGTCTGACTTGAATATGGTAAGCTAAAACATTACAGTGGTGCCTAACAGTCTGTTTCCCCACAAGTCTGATGCAAACAGGCCAACTCAAAGCATACAGCATAACGTCCAGACCTCTTGGGAAGTTTCGATTGTCACTGTCTGATTCTGCTGTGTTTTCGGTCACTCCTCCTCCTTCTCTGTACTTGTGTTCTCGTGGACGTGTGAAACATCATCAGTCGCAGCCCAAGTTCTAATTCAAAAGGCCACTTCTCGCCGAGCACGGCCCAAAGGCCCTGATGTGATTTGATCTGCCCATTTTATTGGGGATGCATCAGAGGAGACTTGTCCTCACTTGGGACAGCCAAATATCCCAGAATGCATTTCGCACTAGCAAACGGGGAACAATGGCGGATGTGTAAACACACAACTGAAAGTTGACATTCTCTGAATACTACTGTTGTTGAGTCACAAAATGTAATGTTAGGATGTTTTCAGTTAGTTGTTTAAGCATCAAATCTGTGGGCACTTTGTCAAGACTTAGCCGACTTAAAAAGACACGCCGCCGATATGAGGTCCTTCTCGCGGGGCCGGTGAGCCCCGCCGGCACCGGGCGGTCAGCGCTCTGCTGCCCGACGAGAGCAGCCTAATCTCGGCGGGACTTTTTCAAATGATCCGCTGGCTCCGATTTCTCAGTAGCAATTAAACATGAGATATAATTCTGTTTTGGAGGATCCAACAAGCAATCTTTATTTATTATTTGTTCACATTAACGTTAAATCAGTTTGACTGAGGGAAAGGTTAAGATTTATAACTTAATATTTTAATTTAACTTTAACGTTTAACTACAGCGGTGCCTTTTTACTTTTGACCGAATTGTTTGCAATTATGTCTATATATATATATATATATATATATATATATATATATATACACAGTACTGTGCAAAAGTTTTAGGCAGGTGTGAAAAAATGCTGTAAACTAAGAATACTTTCAAAAATAGAAGTGCTAACAGTTTATTTTCATCAATTAACAAGATTTTTCTTTTGTTCGCTCACTTTGCATTTTGTTAATTGATGAAAATAAACTGTTAGCACTTCTATTTTTGAAAGCATTCTTAGTTTACAGCATTTTTTCACACCTGCCTAAAACTAAAACTTTTGCACAGTACTGTATATATAAGCATACTTGATATTGAGAAACGGCCCTCTCATTTTTAGACACCTCCCTCCTTGTGTGCCTTCCTCCTGTGTGATTGCAAGCCCCGCCCTCATTGTTTCCACCTGTGCCTCGTTGACTGATCCTCTGTGAACAGGAACCCGCTTGAATAAAGACCTTTTTTGCACCCTACTACCGAGTCCTACTGTCTTTGGTCCCCAATCCTTAACATACAGTGTGTAATGGAGATCTTCCTTTTTCTAAACTAGCCATGCTAGTCCGTAGATGTCTTGGTTAGCTAACTAGTCGCGGCTTCATGGGACACTTGGATTGGATGGCACCATCAATGTTATTGAGTAAAACCTGTGCTTTCCGTGTCACTTTTATTAAGACCAAAGGACTGCTGTGTAAAAGCTTTATTTGCAGGTATTTCAGTAGGCTGTGTGGTTTTGTGGCAGCTGGGGGGGGCGGGGATTAGCAAAGGGTCAATTGATCATCCAGTTCACCACCTTACATTTGCAGCAGATAAAAGGGCGGGTTGGTCTCTGACTTTGTACGATAAGAACTGTTAATGTATTATGAAGTAATTGATCCTTTCCAAGAAGCAAAAGCAACATCGCTTGAAAAAATATCGCCATGTTTCAGAGATCATGGTAGACTCAAGGATTGTTTGACCGTTTTGTCCGGTAGATTAAATTTTTCTGTGGTGAGAACTTTTTGCCTCGTGGCTATTTTAGAAAAGACTAAAGTGACTTTATAGCTCAGATCTAATCATGCTTCCTCAGCAGGCACCATCAGATAGGCTCCCTCACCTTATCAGTGTAGGCAGGCAGAGGAATCATTTCAGGCATCTACGGCCAGAAGGGAGGAAAAGGAGTAATTCATGTCTGTAATAGCAGTGGTACAACAATTAAAGAAAAAGGTCTATGAAACAGGATGGGGAAGAAAAAAAAAACATAAAAGTATGCCTCGGGGGCTTCTGTGATTGGAAAAAAAGAAGGAAGAGGAAATGAAGAAACAATCGCAGACTTGTAGAAAAATTTCAAGAGCAGATGACAACGATAAGCCTGTGTAGCACAGTTTGATTCCCTGGATTGTCAAACGGCTTTTGATTTCCTGCTAAGTTATATAAATGGCACTCATAGGGAGAACATCAAAATTAAATAACTCTCTTTGAGATGAATGTTATTAGATTTTCATAAGAGTGGGAGTTCCTTTCATCTGGGAAACAAAAGCAATACAGCTGGAAAAAAAAGAGCGTCAGCATTTGCATTAATATCCCCAATTAGCATAAACTTGACATTGTCCAGGCTGTTGTTGTGGTGTTATTACCTTTTATTGCCGCATATTTTAACAGTGAAGGCAATGAAGGACAGATTATATCATAATGTGTTTGATGAAAAGGTCTAAAATTGGTGAGTCAAAGACAATATTTTTGTAACTGGAATATAACATATATATGCAATATAATACAAGCCAGTTAACCTTTAACCCATCTGTGCATCTACGAGTCAAAGAAAATAATAACCCACTTTATTCCAACTTTCTTTCTTTAAAATACTTCCGTATTGACGCGGCTGCAGAGAATACCGCGCCAGCGATCGGAGATGTCTAATAAGGTGCCGAGAACGATTTGCCACTTTGAAATGCTAAACGGGACGGAGGTACAAATTAGCCTGGAAATGCCTGGCGCATGTAATTTAAGGCCCCAATGAATTCCAATAATCAAATGGGCCATCTTCTGAGAAAACTATTACAGGAGGATTATTAGTGTAGCAGGTTTCGCTAATCACTCACTGACAGGCCGGCTCGGTGCCAGCAGCCCCGTCTGTCTGGGTTGTTGCTTTCACACACACACACACATTACACGTACACACACTTGGACGCTCATGTGCAATCACAGTCATACACCCCCCTGTATCGCGTAGACAGACTGGTACACACACAGGCAGAGACAGTCAAGTCAGTCCTATTGATGTCAACCTTTTTGCTCTCAGTTATCATGTGCACACAGGCAGGCTTCATATTGAATCAGAGGGACAGGGTTAAATAAAACTGGAAGGCTTTCACTTTCAATCTCATCCAGGCTCCAAATTACATGCCTCGACCGGGAGATTCAGGAGATAGAGAGGGCTTTGGATGTCAACGCGCGGGCGACAACATACACAGGCATTTATTCTGCACTCGAAAACTGAGCGAGCAAAACCAGCCATGCTTGTTTTGTGCGGCTTGCATTCGAATCACAAAAGCTGATACTGCGGCGCCCACTCCGGCCCGCGTCCCGTGCAGTGGTGAAGTATTTACTACGCCAGATTCAACCACACACAGGCTTATGCGCTCAATTTGTTAGCTGTCAGCCCTCTGCGGCACCGAAAAGACCACGGTGGAAATTAATCAGTGACATTAAAAAACAGAGCAAAAAGCGTCACGCTTTGATGCAACCCAATGTGTTTATTGATTAATAAACGGTCAACAGATTCCATTTCCCAGATATACTGTCTGTGCCGGCCGCCGCTCCTTTTTGCTGCCGAAGAGGCTTTTCCCCCAGGACAAATGTGTTTCAGCTGAGCTGATCCAATCCCTTCGCCATTGTTTTTATGTACTTCTGTTTAGCGCTCCCCCGAGCTCCACTGACTACCTGTCTGTTTAGAAGCCTATAAACATAAATCAGACTTGTTAGAGACTTTTTCATAAATTCCTCTCCACGGAGAAAAGCCGCTTCAACAGATGGATGAAACATCACCGGGGCTTTTTTTTTTTTTTTTTTACTCTTTTCTGAAATGAATTTCTGTCCTCGCAGCGTTCAGAACATTATTGGTATCATTAAAGCTCTGATGAAAATCTGTGGTAGTAAGCCAAGAGTCATGGCACCAAGTTATTGTTTTATGTCCATCTCACTAGATTTAGAGTATTGGATCAGATCAGGACCATAACTTGTAGATATTGACATTCTGTGGAGACTGAACGATTTATAATTCATACTACAAAGCCCAGAAGGCCCATTATCTATTCTATGTCTGCTTATAGAGGATGGCCAACAGTAAACACAGCTGTTCTATCATGCATTGAAAATGTACTTATGCAATGCTGATTCCTGTTACTGTGAAGGCCTATCAAATAGATACAAACCTACTCTGCCCTTGATCTTTTTTGGGGGGATAAAAGCCTTTATCAATATTTTAATCTCTGGGTTCAGTTTTGATTTCAACCAAAATTACATTTGTTGGTCATTTTAACTGTGTATTTTGTCCCTCGCTACTCTTTTAGCTCAGAGGTTTGACCTTTGTAGTCCACCGGTCGAGAATCTATGTCACCTCTGCTGCTCCCATTTGTCCCCTCACTGCACTTCAGTGGGAAAGATAATTGCGCTTCAAATGAAGCTCCGTTCATTGTGTCAGCTAATGTTCAAAGCTCTCTCTCTCTCGCTCTCGCTCTCTCTCTCTCTCTCTCTCTCTCTCTCTCTCTCTCTCTCTCTCTCTCTCTCTCTCTCTCTCTCTCTCTCACACAGCACAATGGGGAGGGTCAATGGATCCACGCTCACCTCTTATTTACAAGATTCATGTTTATCTAATGCAAAATCAATAGCTTAGCACCAGGGAGAAGTTAGGGCCCCACTAACAATCATTGAGAGCTACTTAACAGTACATCTGCCATTGCTGTAGTGGGCCATAAAGGAGAGGGATTGGCATGTCCTGGCCCTCAACAGCACTGAGTCTTGCGTCTAATGACAATGGAGGGTCAGCTGTATTCATCCCTGTATATCTATACGATACTTAACAATAATTAAACCACCAATAACTGCTTTTTTGGCGACATTGGGGTTTACTTTTGGTGTATTGAGCCTCTTTAAATATCTAAAATATTTGGAAATAAAAGTCTTCCAAAGGTTAAAGTTATATTGTGTGTTGATCCAAGTTCTACGTTAGGTTTTGTCAAACTGCAATTTTGGGGATTTCTTGTTCAGAGAACTAAAAATGTTTACATTTATTTTTCAACATTTAGTCAACTCATACATTATACATTCTGAAATGTTGCCAGACTTTCACCCAGGAGACCACTGTTTGTGTCCCGTTTTGGAATAAAAAATCAGTGTTGACTTATTTTACCTTACGAACCAAAGTACAAACCTTACGTAACTTGTAACATACCTAGCTTTTGTCAAGTAACTTATGTTACATAACAAACTACTTGCACTGAGGGAAGAGACTCTTAAACTTTTATTTTAGATGCTAGTAATTCATATTTCTAACCCCAAACAACTTGTTATCCCTATTTTGTGTCAAATAAATAGAATTCTTTGGAAATATGACAAGATGAGGGTTTATCGGTTGGCTGCTTGACAAGAAAGATTACGAGCCAAGAAGTTTAGGCAATGTGATTTCCTAAGATTTCAGAGAATATCCTGAGAATTTTAGCGTTGTATGAACACATAATTCAGACGGCTGAAAGAAGCATAGACCTGGAGTCGACATTGGTGTCATTTGTTTACACTAATCATAACATTTCTCAAAACTGTGGCAGATAACTTTATGTCAACATAAAGCTTAAGAACTGAGTACATATTTTGATAATCTGAAGCCCTGACAAAGGGCTGTGTGCTCCATTAAAAGTTTGAAAGTCCATAATTGACTTTGACTATGCTCATACCTAGATCCCGTCTCTTCATCATGCAAAACTCTCCCTTGACATAGCGCTGTAATCCTCCAGACCTGTAGAGACACCTCTACCTTATTTCCTGGTTCCTTGCACTTTGAATAGATCAGCACTTAGAAATCTGCCTCAGTGGCTCTGCTCGGGGGCGTGTATCATTTGGCCCCAAAATTCACTTTTCCCCACCAGTAAGCACTATCTGCCTCGCACCGCCGCGAACCCCGACAAAGACCTTGCCATCTGTCAGTGTCGTTCGCTGCAAAGTGGCTGCGATTAATTGAAAAACAATGGCGGGGCCAAGTGGGAGGGTCAAAGCAATATGCATCGTGGCCTCGCCGGGTCGGCTCCTCATTTCCTCATTGTCGAGGAACGCCTCCCCCTGACATTAGTCGCGGAGCTGTCGGAACGGGCGGTGCCTGTTTGGTTCAGCGTCCTCCCCTCTTTTGGCAGCGGGGATTATCAGGCGGACAGATCCAGGAGACTCTATCCGTCTCTGTCCATGTCAGCGTAGCAGCGTGCTAATCGATGCTGAGGGGGATAACATGGGGTTGATCCCGGAGGACGGGAGCCTTCTCCTTCGACAGAACTCCGCATGAGTTATGACCACCCAGAAGAAGCGCTGAGAGTGATGGACAGCGAAGCACAGCGCGTGAGAATGAAAGATACATGGGGAGGTTAACGGTGAATGTGAGTGCCCTGCATGACACGATACCTCTGTGCCGCAGAAAGCCCTGCCATGTTATTCTTTAATCCCGAACGAGTTTCACAAGAGCCCCTCAATCTCCAAGTTTCTTAGTTACCGCCTTGCCTGAACGCTTCCTCCAATGGGATTTTTTTTCTCTCGCCCATGCCGCCTCAGCAGATCGAATCATGCTGCACACATGCTTTCATGCTTGACTGAGCAGCTCCTCGCCCTCAGTAACCAGGTGAAGTGACCCTGTCTATATGCAGACTTACAGCTTGACACGTCCGTTTACAGCCATCGAGTCCTTTTTGCTGACACCGCGTTGCGAGCCGACGCATCAAAGAGACGGAGCGTCTCCATCACTGCCGGGCCTGAGCCTCATCTTTATGTCACCCGCCAGACTTCAGAATCCATCTTTCCCTGATGGATAGCTGGTGCACCAAGGTGAAGGAAAATGCTCTCAACTAAAAGAGCAGGTCCATTATTGTTATTTTTCTTTTAGGTTTATACATTATTCTGTAGCTTCCCAGTAAAATCTAAACATTCACATTTGGCTCAAAGTAAGGATATGTTTGCGACAAAACACATCTATATACTTGTTCCCATTTAATCTGACATGCATCCTTTCCCATTGACAGTGTCTATTATCTACAGTAACTTAGAAGTTGGTCGGCACTTTCCCAGTTTGGAGAAACAGACCATAGTCACCTTTCTGTCACAGAAGCTGAGAGATGTGCTGCTATCATATCAGAAAGTCACAATAAACCAAACAAAGGAATCCTTTCAGTTATTTCCAAACTTCATCAATGTTGGCTCAGCTATTGCTGGCGATCACGTTATTCATAACCTTATTGATTATCTTACTTTTATGTCACAGATTTTTTGCTAAGGGCTGAGTGGGTGTTTCCATTTGTAAAACCCAGAAAAGAACTCAGATGGAGTCGACCTTTATTAACACAACACTGACTGAAATCTTGGCACACACATCTTAGTACAGATTTTATTTTTATTTTATAAATGTTTCTACTGTTCAAAATAAGCACTACTTTAAAGCTTGAAAGTTTGAATTTGCAATGTTAACCATGTGTTTAAAACCACAACCACAGCGGAGCGTCATAGTGGGCAGGTCGGGGTTCCCAGTGCGAGAACGGGCTGGTTTTGAAACATACTGCCGATGCTATCATAATAAACATCGGGCTTATTTTAGACTGACATAAAATCCAGCACATATTCAACACAATAACATACATCATGGCACTGATGTCACTGTGTTCCTGGAAAAATTAAACAAAGAAGAAAAAATGTGCAGAAGTGTTCCAGCGATCAACACCAGGTTTTCAGCATATGCTCCTAATCAATCATCCATTTCGTTTTGAGAGTTCAGCATGTCACAGCGTTTGAAAATGAGATCATTAGCAGTTATGTAGACGTAGTGAGGAGATCACAGCGGGTAGATTGGAGAATCAATAACTTCTATTCTGGAAATTAAGTTTAAATCATATCCATGAAAAACAATAATAGAGCCCCTGCGGCAGTGTTGCCGTTAGAAAATATTTTATTTCTGCACTTCAGGAAACAACGATAGAATAACGGACAACCTCTCATGTGAGATTTAAAAAGTGCTTTCTTCCTCCTAAGGTGACCTATGTTCTTCCAAAGCCATGAATTACAGTTACCTCCAGGCGTTCGGAGTTAAGTTGGAAACTAACCCAACTTGAAACTAAACTAACTGAAAAGAAAGTTTAGTTTAACCCGGCCTGCAGCCCTTATAAATATAACACAGTTCTTTGCTCTCCCAGGTCCTCTGTTTTTAAAAATATCCCAGGGTAGCGCATTAAACGACATCTTTAACTTCCTTCATTGCCCACCATGAAAGGGTTTTTAATGTATTTCTGCTGCTGTGTAATTAACATTAAATTGATTCATCTGATACTCGTCAGATTGCCGACAACCAGTGGTTATGTCAGGCACTGTTCTAAAAAAGATGGCAGAGGGGCTCAATTACCTCCGCCTGAACAAAACCACTGTCTCCAGTGCTTGATGCGTGCCCTAATACCACATGATTTGATTATTCTGCACAAGCAAACACATGCAAATTGCATTTCAGTTTGAAGTTGTACATTTCTAAGCATGTTGATTAAGTGTAGGAATGTGTCAGAGATATCCTGCCAGGTATGAATGTGTAATTCAAATCAAACACATGGAAGGAAAGTTGAAAATAATTTCACATCGAATATGACGAACAGAAACACTCTGGTAGAGGCTGAAAGTACGTCCACTCGTTTTATCTTTGTAATTTCCGCCTTAAATAAAACTAAAAGAAAGGCAGCAGGGGTTAACCTTGGAGGCCGTTTTACAAAGTGAAGGGAGATAAAACATGGGCCGACCTGGTTGTTCACTCTGCCATCCAAGCCTTTGTTTTTCTCACAGTGTGGATGGCCATCTGTCAACCTTACCTAGAGAGAGGCAATGATTTTTGCTCGCCTGAGTGAACACCCAGCAAAGCAATATTTCACATGTTAGCACTGAAAAAAGACCCGTCTCAGGGGATTTTTGCTTACTGGAGTGATGTGGGGGTGTACATCAAGAGTGATAGTAACGCCTCGGTGATGGAGCGGGAGCTGCAGCGAGTCTGGTTAACTAGGAGCACCAAACTCGCCTCTTGTATTAAAGGGGAACACCACCTTAAATTAATAATTCTCATATGTGTTTCCAATGGCTCAGGAGAGCTCGGTCTTTATTTGTCACCAGTCATGATTTCCCAATGAATGGGAGACTGATTTGGTGGATTATTTTCAAAACCTAAATGAGCTTTACGCTGTTGCAGAAAATAAAACATTGAATGTTCTGGGGACCTATGAAAAGAAAATGACAAACCAAAACACCCCAATTTACAAAATGCCTTATCTATGAATTAAAAATGTATAATCTTTACTACCATTTCCACAACATCTTATATTATCTTGAAAAGGTCAAATCAGCTTAATTCGAAAAGCTAAACACTTTGTATTATGTTAAAGCAACAGTGTGTAGCATTTAGGGGAAGCTAGTGGGTGACTGTGGCTCAGTGGTTAGCAAGTCTGTCTTTCAATCAGAGTGCCGCTGGTTTGATCCCATACTCCGGTAGTCCATGTTGATGTGTCCTTGAGCAAGACACTTAACCCTAATTGCTCACCATTGCTGTGTCTACTGTATATCATGTTGGATAAAAGCGTCAGCTAAATGAAATGTAATGTATTGGCAGAGATATAATGTAGTATTAATAAGTATGATATCACATTTTTCCTTGAGTTTTTTGTATTTGGTAGAGAGTTGTTAACTTATATTCTTGGACTGCCTTAGATCAAAGGAATAAGATGAATACATTTTGAAAATGGGCGTAGTTGCCCTTTAAATGCCGTCAGCTGGTTGTTGCATCGTGGAAAAGAAATGTGTTTTGGTCCTGAAAAATACATATCAACAATTTACTATTATATTTAATAGTGTCCCCTTATCCTTTCATCCTTCCAGCCATCTGTCCATTCAGGATCATTGGCCCTATCCCAGCATGCTTTGGGGGAAAGGTAGTGTGACACGTAGGTCCCTGTCTTATTCTTTCATGGAGGTGTTAAGAAAATGGTTACAGTTACCACCTGCAAGACATTCCTAGGGTAGCTCCAGCTGTGGCTGTGGCTCACAGGTAGCGTGGCCATCTTGTGACTGAAAGGGTTACAGTTCGAGCCCCGGTCTCCCCATAGTTCACATGTCGGAGTGTCCTTGATTAAGACACTGAACCCCCACCCCAGTTGCTCTCCCACTGATTCTAAGTGGCTATGCATGGGTTAGATGCAGGGACCAAATTCTATGTATGTAATATGATGTATGTAATAAAGTTGTTTAAATAACTTCAAAGAAATTAAATTATTTGGCAAATTGGCCCATTTTACAGCTTTTGGAGGCTTCCAAACTTTTTATCATTTGTGTCATCAATTCAGGATGTTGGGGAGTGAATTCTCGATAGTACTGCTCAACCTAGTGAGGCTGCAAAAGTGCGAGCAGGGTTTTTTAATATCTCGCCCCACCGTGCATGAAGTCAACACCCAGTCTCCTTCCTCATCTCTGCCGCTACCTTTTTCACAACTTGAAATAAACTGCCAGGGGAATTAGATATCTTGTTAATAATGACATTTAAAAGAATGCAGGTAAACAATGTTTACATGTGGCTGAAATGTGACTTTTCTTTTTTCAGAGAAAGTGAGAAGTCCTCAAAGTGACCAGTAACACCGACCAAAACAACGTGTCATTCTGTCTCAGCCATTAGCTTTCAAGCGTGGGGCGTCATTTGTCAGATCTTAACTTCTTTTCAAGGTCGCAGTCTACAGCGGGGCTATAATTCAACTATCATCTAATTAAGGAGGCCAATGATCATTTGAAAGGAGTAATGAAGTATATAAAATGCTCACGTCAGACCTTATTAGTGCCAAGCAGGACACTTTTAGAAGTGATGAGCCATTATCCCAAAGGATACAAATAAATGAACAACAGATTAGCATCTTAAAGGAAACATAATGCGCAAATTGGTTAATAATTATTGTGATATCTCTGAAAATAAATATTGTCCCCCATTCAGTCCCGCAAACAAACCAATCGGTGGAACTGGTAGCCTTTCGGTGAGGCATTTTCAGTTTGGTAATGGATCTTGCTAATGTGCATGGAGATGAGCTACAATTAGGATACGTTTTTGTTAATATTCGCTAATGAGCCAAGTTTTTAATTGATAAATATTTTAGCACAGGAAAAAAGAAGAAGAAAAAACAGCCCAGTGGTGTGGATGTGGCTTATGTGGAAGGAAGCACAAGCACAAGCTGATGGAAGCTTGCGGTTGTCGGAGCTTTTCAAATTGTTTCGATTTAGCAGCCGTCGCTTCCACAGGCATGTAATTGTGTTGCCGTCATACATTCCCTCTCCCCTGGATGAAGCTTTGGATTCTAGGCCTTTATCTAATTTATGCATCTCGTGAAAGTACAAGTTTGAATTTATTGGCGCTGGGCTAATGACATTCATTAACCTTCGCAACAGTGAAATGTTTGATTGGAATATGGCATTTCCCCCCTCAAAGGGATGTTTCATCCACTTTGCAATTCAAATACTTCAAATAAGTCATTAAATGATATTTTACTTCAAACGTCCGGTTTATGTATGGTAATAACTATACCTCATCACGCTTAGCACACACACACACATATTGAGATGCCTGTGCACACAGGCAGACTGGCCGGGAAAAATCTATTTAAAGGGGGGAGGGGTCACACACACAGGAAGTTACTTCCTGATGACAGACAGTTTACAACTTACACTTACTAGGCTGTGTTTGAATATTAGGGCTTGATTAGAAACAATGCATCTGGAGACATAATTGTGTCTTATCATTAGGCTGATCTCTGACTAATTATAGCGTATAATTAATGAGCTGTGATTATGAGACTAATTATGAAATCCAAGTTAGTTTGCATGATGTTAAAACATTAAGGAAATAAATTAAAGAAGTTGACTTTTTAAATCAACGGAACGCATCTGTTTCCTGTCTATTGCTGAAGCATTGATCCCCGTCAGGACCGAACCCTTAAGGGAGCTGCAGGAACTTGCTGGCTTTACATTTGATGCGCTTTGGAACCGGGTTTGTGGATCCCCATTAGTTGTCACCTTGGGACCAACGAGTCTTTCTTGAACCATTTATACAACTATATATATGTGTGTATATATATATATATATATATATATATATGTTTTTTGTTTTACATATTTGGGCTAAACACAATAAATAGTGGATATTTGGCATGAGCATGGACAAGTTTCAAGTGCAAGGATAATTATGTTGAAAACTATGTGAAAAAGGTTTCTGACTAATGAAAAACATTGGGCTGAGAGTTTTAGACACTGCATTTATCCCCAGTTGGGATTCATTTAATTGAAGGCATGCTGGGAAAAAGAAAATTTGCATGGTCACACTTGGGGGAAACCGAGGGGGAAAGTTCCAGGTCTGAAAGGTGAAGCCAATGCGGAAGTGCCTTAAACTTGCATTATTTCTAATGGCCATCAGGAGGTGACCTCTGGTTGCAATGAGACGTCTGATTGTATAGAAGTCTATGGGAAAATGACCCTATACTTCTCACTTTGTTTATTACTTCAGTACACATTGTAAACAGGAGTTTAGTGTTTAAATCTCTAGTTGCAAGTCTTCATTTAGTAAATTATGTAAAAACATGAATTTGTTTAGGTAAAAATATTGATTAGGGAAGCTTCAAGAACATGGTTTGAATACATGTACGTACTTACATTCCACTGTTCTTTAATATAAAGGGACAAAGTGCTATGACTTACCCGGTGAAGACACTTTTAAACCTTAAAAAGCAATGACTATACGGCGGCTTTGGAGAGTCATAAGCTCATCTTGGCCCGTTCTCCCAAGAACAGTCAACTCCTCTATTAGGCTCCAGACCGGTGATGAGAAAGTGTTTCATTCAAGGGCGTTTTGGTCACGCAGAGATCCGTGCCAGCATCCCAAGCGGCCGATTGCCTCCGAAGTTATCCAAAATGTCCGGCTCTGTGTAATGATTTTTCCAGACAGCTGACTGGCCCCCCGGTTCGCTCACGTCACTCCACAGATTTCACCTGATAATACGCTTAGACACAGTGGCTGATCACATTCACCTGACCTTGCTGCACCAGCTAACTCGGGAGGACGAGAGCATCTCCGCTTATTCGTCCCGTTTGCTGGAAAAGGGGAGATTCTTCAACTCTTGCTCCCAGCACGGTGGCTCTCGTTGACTTTGAAACCTTTTTGTTTTTTTCCCGGGCCACGGATAGCCTCTCAGGGAGCCTCTCTGTGCACAAAGGCCGCCCAGATACAATTAGCCATCATGAATTGGAGAAACGTGTGAACCCTCTGAAGGATGCAACGGGTTCCTCCGCCCCGGTTGGGCTCAATGTTGTCACTTTCTTGTTGTTTCCTGGCACTAATTGCATTTGTCATTGACGGCTGACTAAATCAGGCAGTTGCGACACCTAATGAGATGCTGATTAGGGATTCTGAAATTCACTCACGACTGATTTGGTGTTATTTTAGCAGAAAAACATGAGGACAATTTTCTCTAATGCCACTTGTTAAGGTAATTACTCTATAATTGCCTTATCAAGGTGTCATAGAAGAGTTAAGGCAAAAAGAATATCACTACCCTTCAGGGACACTTTGTTACTCTCCATTTATCCGTTATTCCGTTAAACGCGGTCCCTTTGCACATTCACAGATTGAACGAGTAAAAGTGTTTGCGAGGCATCTGCGAACATTACTTTGCCCACATCCATGGGCAACACACATGGCGGCACCAAAACAAGCCCTGCTGTGGTTAAATAGAGTGACAACCCAACAAGGACCCCATTTCAACATCAGAGACTTTAAACCGACTCCAGGAGACGCATTTAAAATGGGAACCCTGCTTGATTTAATTAATCTCGCCTAATTAAGACATTTGAAATTGCTCAAAAAGTCAAGTTATAAGAAGGGGAAAAAATTATTTGAAGAAATAAAAGTAGTCTCCAGAGGATGTGGTATTGAAGCGCCCGCGCCTCTTGCGGAGAGTTGCTATTGGTTTATCTTGTACCATGTCATTTTTCAGTGATTGGAAACAAACAGCAGAGATGAACAAATAGTGAGGTCTATAGGAAGCTTAAAGACTAGCAGGTCTCTGCTCCAGTGCAGCAAACTACTTTGAATCAAGTTGAATGCCGCCTCATCAGCAATCACTTCAAAACAGGAAACTTTTTTTCTACCAGAAGCATGTTTTAAAGGCGGCATTGATGCTGGAATATTTTTCCAGATGCAAAAAAAGACCTACAATGTCGTGATTAGGGTGGAAAGCTCAGACAATAACCTGCTGATTGTGACCATAGCTGCTCACTCCATCAGGTATGAACGGAACTTTCTGTGGAAAGCTCTTTTTTTTCCTGCAATGCTACAGTATGTATTATAGATTTTCCTCTATATCATTCCACGCACAGCTAGGATTTCTGAATTGTTGCAATGATTGATGGTAACGTTGGACTGTGCACAACAAGAATGTGCAATCACTCACCATATTTTTTGAATTACTGTACTGCGAACCATTATTCGGTGTATCTGTTCCAAAAAAAGGCTTTATTGTTGGTCTTGACACGGGTCACGTGTTTTATTTTCTCTGTCTGATAGTCTTTGCTTTTATGTGGAAATAAAGAACAATAATAGTACAGAAAGCAGGATGGCATCATTTGTCGGTGTCTTCCAAAACTGTCCCACTGTTTTATGCCATGTCCCATGAATACTCAACAAAGTCATCTGACTCCTTCCTCTGGTCCTGTCATAATAATAATAATAATAATCCTAACTGCCTCATCTGCTACAGAGGGCTTTGTCCCTTGAGTGTAAATAGACCTGGGAAAAGGCCGATACCTTAAAAAGGTAACGTGTAGTATCGAAAGCTACCATTAATCCTTTTTGTGCCCTGATGTCTGCCTCATTGTGGAAGATGCAGGGATTCTTTAAAGGAGTATTTCAACATCTTTGGAAATACACTCATTTGTCTTTTTCCCCTGAGGTTTGTTTTTCAGCTGAAGATGAAGCGACAGTCAGCAGCTGGTTAACGTCTAGCTCAGCAAAAGACTGGAAACAGCAGCCGCTCGCAAACTCTCTAATTAATAAGCTATATCTTGTCTGCTTAATCTGTAATAAAAAGAAGAAGAAACAACTAACAACAACAAGCTGTGGTTTTACATGGGGTTATCTGCCTCGCTGTTTCTTGGCCCTTTTCTTGGTTACCTGTCACCAGGCAACTGGTGGTGACTCCAGACTATACAAACATAATAAAACATGTTAATTAGAGAGCTTTGGCGCTGCAGTTTTTTATTTTTTCCTTCTATTTTGCACTTGGACAGATCCTGGCAAGTTATTTCCCCATGCTTCTAGTCAACAGTGTGAGTGCCAACCAACAGCGATGCCCTGGTTGTGTCTTTCCTCCAACATGTTGGCGTGTCACAGGACTGTTTTGACTGACCCGTCCAACTGGTGCGGACTCTAACAATAACCACAACAGAACCGCTCGGCACAGCTCCCGTCAGTGCCTGATTTTGCCCTCGGACCTGTCTAGCCTACTTTCACAAGAGCAAAGCCCGTCTGTCATATTGCGTTACCGTTGAATGATGGCTTTTCTCTTTTTATGCTGCAATATTGGAGGAGAAATTATTTCATTTTCTTGTACTGAAAAGACCTCTTCATGTGACAGGCCCAAACAAGGGGCGCATTTGACTTGCAGCTCCCAATCCATGCTCATTTATGCAGCTTCTATTTCTCTCAACTATAAATAACTCCCCTCCCCCCAAAACAACACTCTCTAATGGAGTAATTTACACACATACACTGCCAAAGCCATTGACAGGACTCTCTCCTATGGCAAATGTCTGGCATTTAGCGAATCAATGATGTGAGTTATGAAGAGGAGCCAGGGCCTTCGCTGCCTCTCCATTCTTCTCAATAACAAAAGAGGAAGTGCATTAAAAACTAGCACTGATGGGTTGTTGGGAGTTGCAGTCAATGAGCTTTTCGGAGTTTAAAATTAAAAGGCTCTTAGGGTGAAATTGTTTTCCCTGGTCATCCGTCATGTCGCGAAGGGTCTTTTTCAGCGTGATTAATTAGGAAGTAAAAGGGTAAAAGGAGGAGGGGGGTGGTAGAAACCCAGTTGGTGTAAAATCCCAGTGTACTTATCCTGCCCAGTTGTGAGTTAATGACACCAGCTTTCCCCTTGACTAAGTGTTATTGCTGCAGTCCATAATTTCATCTCGAAAATGGGCAAGGGAGTGGATCTTCCTTATAGTAATTGAGTATTGATTTGAAAATAAACAGCAGCGAGACTCCCACCCAACTGACAGACCCATCTTTCGAAGGGAATCGACAATAAATGGGCCCCTGGTTGGAGGGAAAGTTATGGATCAGGATGATACAGTCAAGCGCGCCTCTCCCCCTGCGATCTCTCTCCCAATATATATTGGATTTTAGATAACCCATTTACGAGCCCTGTCATCTAAAACCTATAGTTTTGAGCAGGCGGATGATAAGTTAAGGGCCGGGACTTTGGACAGATCTTCGCCGCTTACACTTCTCCAGCCCCAGATGTATTTATTTAATGTTCATCAGAGTATGTGCGAGGAAACTGCAACCTAACTGAAATGAAATGGGATCCCAAGGCAGTGTTAAGCAAATGTTTGATGTCAAACATAATGTATGCGCTCATAAATGCAAAGTACATCTGTCTAGCCGAGAGGCAAATACCTTTATCTGAGTGTGAGAGAGGGGTGGGTGGGTGAGGGAGAGAGAGAGAGAGAGAGGTTCATCAGCTCAGTGAATCGACATAATACGAGGAGTCTAACACTTATGTCAGGGCGGCCGCTAACCTCTGCGTAATCACTGTTGAACTGCGTTTGCGCGCCCAACACTTCCCCCTCCGGAGGCCCGCGCTCTGCGCTAACGACATACAAATGTGCTATTCATTTCCATTAGCCTCCACTTCACTTTTGATTCAGGAGGGGGGGGGGGGGTCAGTGAAGCTGTGTGGCGGAGGCGGTGGGGTTCAAGGCGGAGGAGTAGCACGGTGCTCTGCCAAATGACCTCTAGGTTCCTATCAGGCTGCAGAGATTAACAGAGAGATGCGGGGGCCCCAGTTAATTTCGCAGGCCGCCCTCGGAGTGCCAGGGGTGACGTCAACACTCGCCATTGTATCGTCATCCACACCTGCCTAATGACTCCTGATTATCATTCACAAGCTAATGCTTCATTTGTTATCGGAGCGGCCCGCGTCGGGAGCATTACGAACCGGTATCTATATTTATCTTGTCAATTATTGATTGCCTTTTCCCCGCCGCACGTCATTATTAATTTGATGCGCTGTGTCAAACTCACTGTTAATCATATTTAAACAGATACGGGGAGATAAAAATCAATTTTCCATTATCCTTGAGGGGTATTTTTCTTTTTTTTTCCCACAGCCATCCGGCACTGCGGAGGGGACTTGAGAGATCGGCTATGCATGACTGAGCACATCCAGAGTAAATAACCATCTAATTTGAGTTTAATGGGAAAGCAGTAAAAAGATGGAAGTGGTGTCTTGAGTTTTTCTCGAGGTAAGATGATATGATATAATGTGGTTTTCAGATGTTTCACCGAGCTGCTGTTGTGGTATTTACCCAGGGCTTATCACATTATGAGTGTTGTTTCTGTATCCCAGTTACAGGCAATCAGGACAGAGACGTACCTGCAACCACGCTCTCTAAATACGGCAATTACATGTAATATTGCAGCAGTACATACAAAGGGAAGAAAAATAAGCCAAACTAGTTCAGTTTAGTGCTTTGTTTCTTCTTCTTGGAACAGAAGCAGGACCGAAAGACAAGAAGCCTAAAGAGCTATTAACCAGTGGAAGGTAATGGCGCGAGGAGCAGGAGGATACAAATAGCTGAGGAAGGGCACTTCACCCAGATAATGGGGTTGAAGGATTCTGGCATGGCGAGATTCATGTACAGACAAGGCTCTTTTGATGCAGTGACATTGGAGAGCCCATAAAAGCCATAGTATAAAATACAGAGGCGTTACTCCGAGCTAATAGGATCCCCAGCTTTTCAGAGGCAGATTTAGCATAGCCTGACATGGGAGACACAGAAACACTAATTGGATACACCTACCTGGGTTCAATAAATGAGCACAAGGGGATCCATCAGAGGGGATAGGGTTCAGACAGGGGCAGGTTTTGCAACTGTGAAGAACCAGTGGGCGTAGCACTGAGCTTGCTGCGCACATCGGCGGCAAAAGATTTCAACTTAAAAAAGAAGAAAAAAACGATATTGATAAAAAAAAATGGACTCCCACTCAAACCAGTAATAAAAGTAAAGCTTTCTCATTTCTTCACACTTTTTCAGTGTTTATGTATTGCATTGTCCTTGTAGGAAACAAATTGTCCCGTGTGCAGAAGTAGTATAATGTGCAAGTACAACATAACTATTGCAGTAAGAAATGTTCACTATCTTACATTTTAAATGTTATGATACCACAGCTGGTCGATGTCTTGGATTAAATGAGGGGTTTATGATTCAAAGTGGTTCAGGTGCTAAAATGTCCTCCCAGCAAACGTCCAAACCTCATAATGTCTAAATTGTGCCCTATGGCCTACCCCTAGGGTGTATTATATCAAATGTAATCAACAATGTCCTTTTGCATTTCAGAAGCAGATGCTAAAATAAGCAGATCTGTAGACCTAAGGGGAATTGTTAAGTTGATGGATCATTTTCTATGGATCTATGCTACCTTTTGTGATTTAAGTCCAATTTAATTCCAAGTATCTGTTGTTTTCAGTGTGCTAAATACCCGGTGGCAATCGGTTGTCCTCCTGTGTTATGCAGAAGTCACAGTACACAGACTCCATACGCAATATGGCCTCAAACATTTAATGGAAGCAGGCCAAGACAGTCAAATGATACATATACGTTTCACTTGCCACACAGGAGACTACGGTTTGATTCTCCCCTTCTGCATTCAGCCAGACACTATTTAGCGATGCCAGAAGAAAAGCTCTTTAGACGGACTAATCTTTGGTTCGCTGGCAGCTGTGTCCCCTTCCAAAATTAAAAGAAATTCCCTCAGACCAGGTTCTCCTCAGGCCCAGATCAATACGGCCCTGATAAGCCAGGACACCTTCCAGCAGCTGCAGGGCACGAGGAAGGGCTCTGCAATATCATGATTTGCGGTTTAATTACTTGGCTAACGCATGCATAAATGTGTGTCTTTGTGTGTTTATGTATCTTCGAGGATTATGTATGTGAGTCTGCATAGCTGTTACCAATATGACTGATTGTGTTACACATGCACTTAAGCATGGTAGGACATGTAGCGAAATATGAGTAGCCATGAAGCTCAACTTTTTTTGAATAAAAAACACAGACTAATGATCCATATTGTACATTTTGATTTTTGGTATTTTCGGCTTATTGATAAAAGAAATGAAAAAAATGCTCAAGACATGTCAAAGCTTTTAATGCATGTTAATTTCAATATTATATGATACATAGTGTAAACATTCCATCCTTGAACATGGGTCAATAGCACTGACAACACAAACTGTTGAATTTTAAACAAACACACTATAAACTAACCAACCAACCAAAATCCATCAAAAAACAAACAAAAAACAAATAACCATCACACCCAAAAAGATACCAAAATCCAACCAACCAAATAAAAACATCTAACCAAAATTGAACCAAACACCAACCAACCAAAAACCATCAAAAAATCAACCAATCAATAAAACAACAATATAATACAATACAATATAACAAATATCTTAAATGTGAAAAGAGACCCCAAGTAGAGGCAAGATTTGAAACATAAAGGAATCACATATGAATCCCTTTCTCTTAAATCTAAAGTAAATGTAGTAGTAAAAAAAGTACAGTAGTAATGTTGATCATGGGACCGCCAAGACAGCTTGAGCTGACCATCAATACTAATGCATATAATGTGTCAACAAACTAAACAAACAAAAAAGAACACTAAAATAGATTTCAGCGTTGACCGTCCTCTTTTGTGGGATTCGGAGCAAAAAGAAACCTAAAAACAATCAAGCCTGGATTATTTTTGTGAAAATGTTATCTGAAGAATGTATTATAAACATCATAAATACAGGCATGTATGGTGTCACGACACATGCAAACACACACAGAATATTATGATGTTGACAGTCTCCAGTAAATACTGTAGTGTATGTTTTTCTAAGGGCCTGAGTTAGGACTTGGCTCGTCCTCCTGAGGCCCGGCATACATGATCCTTCTCTGCAGACACATATTTCATTTGTTATCTCCCCAGCACGCTGCAGGCCTCGGGCTAGCGTGGCGGAATGGGAAATAAATGACACAGAAGGGAGTGGGCCCGTCACTCTGCCAGCCCACAGGCCCTCACATAAATAGCTTTTAACACGAGGATCAATAATGTTAAGTTGTGATTAAATAGATTATTACATTTAAAATTAGCCACCCCAGGGGCTAACACATGTTTATGGAATAACCAGATGAGAGCTGTTGTGCTTTCTTAGTCTTTAAAGCAGAGCGGGCAGATGTGTCTTGTTTTAGATGTTTGGAATATGCCTGCTATTTGTTTCAAAAGGTAAATCATACAGCACTTGGCAAACATTTTGCAATGAGCTGGAGAAAAAAAGTCTCTTACAGCTCTTAACCTGTTTAAGTCGTGATGTTCAAACCTTTGTTGTTGACCTTGTAAATACTTGTTACTCATTCAGTATGGTGTCCATCAAGTGTCAGTTTCTACTTTTCTCTGCCTGGAGCCAATCCCAGCTGACATTGGGGCGAGAGGCAGCAGTAAATCAGAGACACATTTAAAGACAGCCGGCCATTCACACTCACATTCTCACCTACAGGCCATTTAGAGTTGCAAATGAACCTAACCTGCATGCTTTAGGATTATAGGTGGAAGCCGGAGAACCAGGAGAAAGCACGCTGAGCTTCCGTCTTGATGATGTGCTACAGGTCACGACCTTTTCTCCAGGTATACTGGCTACCTTCGTTCTAATCACACTCTTCCCATGAAGCATTACAACAGCAGTTGCAGGTGGAGGTGGTGTGCAGCAATGCAGCCAAGACCCCCGTCAGAGGTCTGTGGGGGCGCTGTCAGTGTGGTTTTACTCCGGGTACTCCGGTTTCTTAAGCACTTCTTCATAAATTAGAGCGACAAGAAATATTCACTGACACACATACAGTGTATGGTTTTGAAATCAACAAAATGAAGAGGGATATTTTACATAAAAATCATACTAAATAAAGAAAGAAACCATTATTTATCGTGTATGATTGTTATGTGATGTGAAGAGATACCTTTAGTGGGATTGTGGATTATCTGTGGAAAAGTGAAATAGAAAAGATTGTGAATAGGGAAAGTTTTACATTAGCATTAAGTTTGGCTCAGAAGAAAGTTTGTGTAAACTTTGTTTATTATTATTCCATCTAAAATATAGCAAAGTAATCCTAATGTACAAACTGACAGCAAGCGTCACACATCTGACAGGATATTATTTGAATGTGTCAGATATTCTTTATTTATTCTGCTATTTTCAGTTTTTTAACAATGGGTTGTGCTTAGTAATTATCCTGCGACTCAACTGTGTTTCTGCCTTCTCAATCAACACAAAGTTTAAGGTATACCTTTTGAAAGCTGAAAAAGAAAAAATTCAAGAAGAGAAGTAAAACTATTTCAATCAGGAGAGACTTGTTTTAGAGTGTAACAATAATTTATTACAATTGCAAATAGTGCAAAGTCTTTGGCGATTGGACTCCATCCTGAATTAGGATCAGCACGGGGTAGCGATGCTGATATCTGCGGAGGCAGAATCCCCCCTGGAGTCCAGACACTGGTGGTGGTGTTGAAGAAGGGCGTTGCTGTAACCCGATGATGATGATGATGATGATGATGATGATGATGATGATGATGATGATGATGATGATGATGATGATGATGATGATGAGCAGGACTGATGCCGACTGGAGGTGACTGGGGTGGAGGAGGGTCGCATCGGTTCGAGCTGAAATGACAACTGACAGCGCCAGAGAGGTGAACATATTTAAAAGTTTGACACTCACTTTGAGATTGGCTTACCGACCTGCTCCGACTCTGATTGGATCCCTTCACATACACGCCCCTAATCAGCTGATGGAGTACTCGCTGTGAGACTTAGAGACTGACTTACGAATGAAGCGGCGAGTAAGCGTGTCTTCCTTACTGAACTTACGCTTGAGCTTCATTTAGATACCATTGTATTTGATTATAATCCAATAATGAAATGAAATGGATAATTCTGCATAATGAGTATACTTGGTACTGAGTGTATTTTGATGCTAACACTTCTTCCACCACTGTAGACCTCCTCCTGCTCCCTGGATGAAGTGTCTTAAGACTGCCAGTGTTGTCCATCCACTTCAAGAAGAAGATTTGTCCAACCCTTTGACTGTATAGAAGAGGTGGACGGAGTCACCTCTGGGTGTTCACGTTTGAGTATGAGAGGCTGAAAGAGCTTGAAATAGTATAAATATGAGTGTGACACCAAAACATTTTTATTTTAAAGGTTATTTAGTATTTGATCTTAATTTCTTCCAAGCTCCTGCCTACAAGACCAGGGGTAGTAATCTATTTTCTTGTGTTGTCGAAATAGCTTCAATAAGCATATTTAAAAAGAAAATGGTTGATGAATAAACCAGGTGTGTATGTACATTTAATATGCCAGACTAAACACCCATGTGCCGTCCTCTTTGTTTACCTTTTTCCTTTTTTTTTCTTCTTTTTTTTTTACACCTCTGGGCTTCCCCTGGTAACCCCATGTTTACTGCCCCCAAGTACGCTATGAGTTGTGGGCAATTCCCGCAGGCAAAGTCTGCAGAAATGCAATGTTACGGAAAGTGTGCATGAAAGTATCTGCGCCCTGAAGCGTTTGAAAATGTGATAGTGGCAATTAGAACGCTTGCAATTTTAAGGCACTCCCACATTGGCTTCACTTTTCAGACTCTGAGGTTGGCCTGGCCCAACCGTCAGCATTATGAATTATGAATATCTTCTTCACCAGCAGTAGTTTATTCTTACCTTATCTTATTCTTATGATATTTGAAAAGCATTAGATTTCTGTCACAGCCAAAATGACAAGGACTAAAATGAAGCAATACAGCTTTTAACTGGATCCAGGAAATCCAGGAAGAATTCATTTTAATTTGATTATTAGCTTATAAAACCATTGATCGTATTGCTCCAGCTTTAATTATTACCATCTTTACTCCATATGTACCTGTTTATAACGGCAAAAACAACTGAGCTGGTGGTTGCTTTATTGAAGCATTTGACCAAGAATGGGTACCCCAAGCTTGTTGGAAAATCCCATGTGAGGTAGCCATGCTTTTCTATCTCTTTTGAGAACCTATGATTTATGAAATGTATGTATTCTTAATGTGTGACTTTATTGATGTTTTATGATGTTTTCTCTCACAATCACATGCTTTTACATGTTTTACACAAGCAGACTTCACTTATCTCATCACACAGGCTGTTTTTATTGAAGCCCTTCGTGCTTTTGTTTTACCCATAGACCCAGAGTAAAACATGGCTCCATTCTTTGAAAACTCAAACCAAATTTGTTTTTACGAGGCTAATCCATTTCTGACGGCTCTGCTTATTCTTCCAGCATAATAAGAAGCCAAGTTCCTTTCTCTCTGTGTGTGTGTGTGTGTGTGTGTGTGTGTGTGTGTGTGTGTGTGAGAGAGAGAGAGGGCGTGCTTCTGCCCCACAGCCTTCGCCAAATCCAATTGACTCCACACAGGACTTAATTTATTGAATCTCTAATAGGCCCTTTTATTATGTATGCTTATATAGATCTTAATAAAGATGTAAAGAAGTATAATTTTGCTTTCTTAGAATGCTCATGAATCTCCATAACTTTGCCATTTCAAAGAAAACCAAAGAAAAAAGAGTCAACGTTTTTTTTTTTACAGAAAATTGTTCATTCAGTTTAATTAACTAAATATGATTTATTTTCCTTCCCCGTCTTACAACATACCCATTATAAAGATGTAGTATTGTTTAACCAAATAATTAATAATAAAGGTAATGAATGAAATGCTGAAGTTGTGGTTTCTTACATTTTTAAAGGTGTAAAAAAAGAAAGAAAAAGCATGGTGGTGTACCACAAGTGATACTTTACTAACAGATCAAACTTTCTCTCAAAAGTTCCCAAATGGACCAATACAACTCAAATGCCATGTGTCCTGGAAGTGGAGGAGAGGTGGTTTGGCATAATGGGAAGTTTTGATAGAGGCGAGTTGGTGTGCCGATAAGTGGCAGATAGAGGTTTTACACTTGGCCGGAGCATATCGGTAATAGCTCCAGGAGCAGCAGTGTATTGACTCCAGTCAAGGAGATGGAGGAGGGAAAGAGGGAACAGTCTTGTCTGCAGTTTAAAGAGGGTGATGCCCATCTATGGAAGAGTGCAGGTCTACGGGGAGGAGTATCTACCATGGAACAGATGTCCCAGTCACAGAGGCTGAGGGTGCAATCACACCTCCCACTTTTCTCTACTTCTTTGCTCGCGGGGCAGGTGGAGGATGTTGGGTATAGGTGGAGATAATACTCAAGTGCTTTCGTAGGTTTGTTCAAGTTTACAGGTTAAAACAACAACGTTGCATGGATTTCACAGTGAGTGGCAGCCACAGGATGTTTAAGAACGTTTTGAACTCGATTTACTTGTATTTATTATTAGACTCCTTTTTATGATCACAGCTTGCAGGAAGCTCGACAAAGTTTGAAACAAGTATAAAAAGAGGCAGCAGAACCACAGAAGTTGCCTTTTTTCTTTCACAAAATTCTTGATCTTTGTCACGACCTACATAACCCACAACGCAACCTAAGCACTGACACTCAGTTTGTCTGTATCAGTGTTGGAGGTTTATACAGAAATACACATGGCTTCCACTTTTAGATGTACGCTACAAAATGTGTATTCATGCGACGAGTGTGTTGTAAACTGTGCATTGTCGCTCCCCGACCGGTCTCCCTTCTTTGTCCACTTTTCTCACATGAGGTAAGTAAGTTCTTGGACACAATCCCTTCTCATGCTGTTCATAAGTCTGGTTGCTGCCTCTAGTCCGGGTCTGTCCGTTGGCCAGTTGGGTTTTTGGATCTTTCAGTGCAGCTCTTTAGCTTTGCCATTGCTCAGCATATATGAACCGACTGGTCGTTTATGTCGTTGTTTAATTAAGAAGTTTGTTTCTTCCCTCGTGTGTGGCAAGCCTGTTTGTGAACGGCCATCTTTGTGTATTTGTCTCACTGCAAACTGTGATTGTAGAGCCTTGGGATATTATATCACCTGGTTTTTTGGAGTGTATTTGAGATCAGTGGAGAGTAAATAGGGTCAGCACGGACAAAGCTCATTTCCATTTTCTTTTTTAGTTTCTAGTTGCAGAAGCAAAACACCATAACAGTAAATATTAAAATCATAATATTTTCCAGATTAAAGCCTTTTGGTGGATTTTTGGAACATATCTGGCAATCTTTAGCGATTGTTTGACGCCTGTGATCGAATGTAAAGGCTCCAATCAGCCCAAACCTACAGGATTTAGAAAGAAAATGGGATTGTTCTCTTTCTTTTGCTGTGAGTTAGATGAGAATTCAGATGCCACCCTACTATATGTGTCCGTTAAATAGGGAACTACAGCCAGTAGACGCTTAGCTTAGCTTAGAGTGGTGGAAAAAAGCAAGCCTGACTGTCGAAAGCAAAAAAAAAACTGCCTGACGCTTACTAATTAACATATTTAATGTAATTTATTGAATGCATACAAAATCCTAAATGTAAATACAACCCGGCTAGTGGTTTCACTATACTTCCAGTGTTTATGCTAATCTAAACTGTTCGTCTCCTGGCTGAAGCTTCATATTTAACACTCGGCTCAGGGAAACCCTTTTCACCTCGTTATGTTCTCTAAAAGGTCGAGCAGAACTAAGTCAATATTAACAGCCAACAAGTTGGGTATTCCCTCCAATCCAGTTTCCACGCTGCGTTGAACAAAAGCTTGTTTCCTCTCTCTTGTCTGCACACGGGATCGCTCAAAGGTTGTGAAGATTCCAGTAATCCCTCTTCAAGTTTTTAGAGGTATGAAAAGCATAAATTAGTTCATTAAACTTTTTTCAACCACCCCTCCACAAAACTGCAAACATTACAGTCAGCGCTTCATCTCGGGGCCTTAAGCACACCGTCCAGAAGTGCAGCCATTTGCACTTTTTATAAGCTTTATCCCCACCTAGTTATTCTAAGATCTGCTGCTAAATTTGTCCCTCATTCCCTCTCCCTAAGCTTAAGCCGTCAGCCCAGTAATACAGCTTCAAGAGCACATCTCCTGCCGGCTTATTTATTTATATATGTGTCTGCCTTTGGTTGAGGCCGCCATACGTCCAGGGTACAGCACAGTGTGAGACGCGGAAGCAGAAATCTTGGGTTACTTCCCACTGCTTCAGCCTCTGTGGTGTTCCTTATCTGTAAAGCACCCTGTTTGATGCCAGGCAAGGACATTTTGATTAGCAGAGCGGCAACCACTGAAAACTTGACTCTGTTTGTACAGTGAAGGATGGGAATAAATGTTTTTGATTACAATACATTAATTATCCAAAAGCAAAGACAATCATTTGAAATGTAAATTCTAAGTTATCATTGTTTCTTTTTGTCTGAGTGAACACACATAATATCATGCTCTCTGACTTCTGAAGCTCTTGAATCTCACTCAGCTCTGTATGAGTCCCTTTTTCTTTTTTATGTCCCACATCTCAGACGAAAAAATGTCCACCTCGAAGTGAAATGATTCCCTGGCCATCGCTCATGCTGTTAGATATTTCGGATGAGCAAAATATCTATGCAACTTGACAAGAGGCATCCAAGGGTTCCTGCGAGAGCTAACACAATTTTTGTGAGACCGTGTGTGAGAGCGTGTAATGCTCTTCCTTATCTTCACACCTCGAACACATATCTTTATCTTCCCCTCACATGCCGAGGTGGAGCGCTTTCTATGTGACTCCTGTAGACGGTTGTGTTTCTGTGTTTCACATCTCACGCTGTTATTCCCGCTGTCAGAAAAAACAAAACCGTGAGGTGATATTTGGGTAGCTGCAGGCTGCGAGGTGGAGCACCAGACTCCACCAGAGCGCCTGCAGTCAGCAAGAGGGAGGGACGTCACGATGTGTCAGCCAGCATCACATCACGTTTGGCTCCCAGCGAGGCGAAGGTCTCCGGACAAATCAGTTTATATAATAGACAGGATGAAAAACAGTCAGATGCAGTCTGCACACTTGGACACAGTGGGGGCCGCATGTGCGTGATGCTTTCACCAGTGAATGAAATCAACTTAAAAACATGCTACAAATATGTGAGTCCCAGACAATATAATTGTACATATTTTGTCAACTTGGCTAAGTGTGAGAAAGGTCTCACAGGTGCAAAACAATAGAGGGAAACGTGCGAAAAACTGAAAGTGTATTACAATAATACATTTAACAATTATTGTTTTTCATTTCTGGAGGTCAAGTTAACCATTGTACGATGCTCAAACAACATGGCTTGGGAGGCTGTTTTCACACGGGCAACGTCAACTTGGGCACTAACTCCACCCAGCAGGGGCGCTGGTTTCTGCCTCCCTGCGAGTCAGAAAACAAAAACACTGAACTTTGTTCCCTCTGCACAGCCAAACCAGCATCAGACGACCAGCTGGTAAACACAACGGAGCATTTAGCGGCTAGAAGGCCAGCTCCTCGATCTGGGAGTCGGCAGCGCTGAAAGAAGACTGGAACTAAATTCACAAACACATCTCAGAATAAATGTTAATGTTGCTCCGAATTCGTGAGTGGAAATAAGAAAGTGTTTGCTGACAAGTTTGCCAAATAAACGTATTGCCATGGTGCTTGCCTGACTGCAACGTTTTGTGCTAGCTAGCTAATTTGCATTGCTTGGCTTAAGGTATTGCAATGGCTTGGGTCATCTTTCTATGGCTATGTGCATGAGGCATGAGACATGTGCATACAGTAGCGTGTGTTATGGTGTATAGTCTTGTTCCATCTGAGCATTGAGGGTTGGTTTTATGACTGGACTGGTTTTGTGACATTTATCTCCAATGTGGGCTTCCTACTGGCAAACACCTACCAACTGGAATCTAGGGTATATTGCTTTAGGGACGTAAACAGGACTGTAATATTGGCCTCACCAGGAAGTTTATCAAACACATGATATGCAGTCAGAGTCACATTTTCTCCACATATCTCATATTCAGCTAATGATCAGAGAAGGTTCCAACTCAAAGCACTGGGTGTCATATACATAAACTGCTGCTATAAATAATTTAAGTCCTACATCATTATGTTAACTTAATGGTCATGTGATTATGATGGTAAATTATATTTGATAAGAAGAGATTGTTTTCAATTAAATATATGCACAAGTGAATAACTATCTGCAGCAAAGCTAACATATGCACCGCTGCAGGTGCATCAGGTGGATTGGTGGGTTTGGCTTGCCCCTGCTTAATTCAGCCCCTCTCTGGTTTCAAGCTCTGAGCAGGGAAAGTGTGGATATTATAGATTCCACATATACTGTAGTGGTGACGTCAGGCTGTAAGTGATTGTGGCCACTCCACACTTTCTTTCGTTCTTCTTTCCTGCCATTATTATTAGTTCTGCAAACTTGGCTGGCTGAAATAGAGCGAAGCTTATTTCAAGTGGACACTTTCAGAGCCTGCTACACGCACACACACACACACATGACTATACTCCTTAACACATATCTAACAGTGGTTGGACACGTATGTAGAGGCATGGTGAGCAGGATTTGCAAAAACAACATTTAAATTTGGGGCCCCTCCTCCATCGCTGCTGGCATATTCATGTCCATATATTATTTCATATACAGTCTTCTCTGACTGGGAGGTGATTATTCTCAATCTCTATAGATTATAGGTTGGCGCCAAGGGCATAGGTTTGCATAGGGTCCATAGGGACTAGTCACGACCAAAGTTTGGGAAAAGACACAATTGTCCCCACCGTCCAAAGTTTGCACAAACTCATCTGTAATAGTATAAAAACTTGGAAGTGGATTTTTCACTCTTCTAGTATAAAACTATGTTCATCGCCCAGAAGAGTAAAAAGAAATGTCCATGTTTTCCAATGCGCCCTCGAGCCTGCGAGTCAGAAAGTGGGGAGTCAGAAACACAAACTTACGTGAACGTAAAATGCAGAATGAGAGCTGGCAGTCGGACTCATCTGACACAGTAAGCTACTAAAATACGCCGGGAAATAATAAAGCCTCATATTAGTATTTCGTTTGGTCCCAGCATTAATGTTGTTGACCCTTTTGTGCTTTGTAGATAGGAAAATGTCCCTATCAATGCTGAGACCAAACCTACGCCCTTGCTTGGCGCATCCTTGCAGGGAGTGGAGCAATCAGAGCCTAGATGCCACATTGCAATATCAACTCCCATATTCATCCCATATTGAGAAGAATAAAGGCCAGGCTAATATATTGCCAGATATTGTGTTATTGCCGGTACATTGCTGTTTATTGATGTGTATGTTGGATAGTAATAATAAGAAATATCAGTATAGAAATATAGATTCTAGATATCTATTTTCTTTATTAGTTAGGCTTATAAAATGTGTCAGAAAATGGGGGAAATGTTGTTAAATATTTCCTCAAATGAGTTGTTTTGTCCTCAGCTCTGTCACGGCTCGGCCGTGACTTATGTTCCTTTTGGGCTGTTTTCTGTTTGTCCCTGGTGTCCCCGGGTCGTCTTCCCTGTGTGTGTGTGTGTGTTTCGTGGGCGTGGCTTCCGGCAACTGGCAACCATCTCCACACCTGCAACCCATCTCCGGCACCTGACGTCAATCATCTCATCACCTCCTCTCTGTTAAAACACCCGGGCTTCCATCTCTCCAGTTGCCAGATTATTGCTCCATGTCATGTGGTATAGCGACTCTCGGCCTCTCTAGAGACTCTGTCTACAAGATCTACTCCGCTTGGGTTCTTGTGTATTACTAATCTCTGTTCCTTGTGCCCAGGATTCCTGTGACCGTAACCAGCCTCTCCGCCACCGTCCACGCCACCTCACCGCTCCGCCTACACCCTCCGCTTCCATTTAATAAACTGTTTTACTTTTCCCCAACCTTGCCTCTCCGTGTCTGCACTTGGGTCCATCCAACCCGTACCGTGACAAGCTCAAAGACATTTAGTTGATTGTCATAAAGGAAAGAAACTAGAAAATATTCACATTAAGTAAATTTGTTACAATTCTTAAGCTTTTTCAAACTGATTGATTGTTTAACAAAATTGTTAGCAAAAAACGTGTCAGATTTACAGCTGAAGCCAATTTTTATTCACGTTTAATTGGCCTAATAGTTTATCAATTACTCATTTGGTCAGTAAAACCTTAGAAAATAGAGAAAACCACTTTTTACAGTTTCTAAAAGCCTAACCATGTAATGTCATTAGTCTTCTTTTGTCTGAGCAGCAGATCAAAATACAAAGACATTTGATTTACTATCACACAAAATATCGAGCATGTTTCACACATGCTCTCAAATGCAAGAATAGTCTATCCTCACTGCCTACACAGCTTTGACTTTTGAAATGCCATTGCTACAAAATTAATCTGTATAATGTGTATTGCAAAATCCCAATCAATCACAGTCATGTGTAAAGGAAATGTGAATCGACTAAATGTAAAGTATGTTTAACATTTACAGCGAGGGTTGCACACGACAGACCGGACAGGAGGGGAAATCCCTGGCTGAGCGCAACAAAAGTGACCTTTAGACTAATTTCTTTGGAAACGTTACTTTCATTTTATATTCAACGGCATAATTAAAATGTTTACTCATCAAGCACTTTCTCATTTTGATCTCGCTGCACCGCGCTCACATTTTGGTTTTCCATTTGTCTTCCACACAAACGCCACTAATTAAAGATCTCTCGATACAGTAATCATCAATAGCGAGTGGCCCATAAACAGGAACTAACACAAAAGAATGATGATAGGTCTTTTTGAGTGTCGCGCTCTCGCGTGACATGAATCAATCAGCAGACAAAACGGGCTCGCCAACAATAAGTCCAATTGAGCTGAGCTGTGATTATGATTCAGTGAACAGCGCCACTCAAAAGAATAGCAACGTTGAGCCCAGAGAACTGATCAGGCTTTCTTCGGGGGGAGTTTTTTTTGCCTCTCGGGTCCCAGAATCAGCCAGTTGTATCGCTGATGATGCTCAAAGTGCCACTCAGTGGGATAACTTTCAAGTGATTGAGGGGGGCAATGAGATTTTTGTTTAATCAGGAGCCAGGTGCAGATAACAGGGCCATTAATGATTGGAAGTTGATTACAAGTCATTTCTGCGGAGCACGGCGGGACACTTCACAGTTTAATCAAGAACAAAAAGTTATTGGGTGCAGTTTCACATTTGTTTAGGCATTAATATCTGGGTTACCGTATATTTTAAGCTTTTTTAGAGAAATATCTATACTTCGGATAATCTTTTAATTTCTGCTTTGGCTATAAAGGTTTTGACTCTGACTGAATTGAGAAATTCCGGTGGAAAAAACAACAACATTCACACATCGCTGCTGTTCAACCTCAGCTGTCTGGATGTAAAAGGTCAGTGTGGAGCACCTCCTTAAACCCAGCAGGAAGGACTTGCTCGCTCATGATTTGAGTCCTCAAACTCCACGATTCCTTGAATCGTAATTAGAAGGAATGCATACATTAATAATAATCATAAACACATGAAACTAAGGGGGATATCCCAAGGAGACAAAATAAACCAAGAAGAGTCAGGTCGCTCTGTCCCCAGCAGCCGCTCCCCGGTCAGTCCTTTGTTGGCAAGTGGCTCAGAATGTGGTTCAAACGTCAGGATTTGATTTGCCTATAATAAGCAATAAGATGAAGCACAAATAAAAGTGTGCTACAATGCCATTTCTGTTCTCATTTCCTTTTACTAGAGCTAACTGGCTAACCTGCAATACAATCCTTACTTTCTTTGTTTTCATCACTTGGTGAAGCTGCTGACTGTTTGTCGCTCCAGCCAGTCTCTTGAAAAGACCGGAGGTGTCTGAATTTGAACCATTTGAGCTAAAAATACTTTTTTACTTTTTTTGAATTGAGTTTAATTAATTTGAGCAATTTGAAAGTAGTTTTTGAATACTGGGCACTACAAAGTAGGATGTTGTTCTGATATATTTTCAGTGATACTTTTTTTTCACAATTAGATATTCAGATGTCTCTGCCTTTTTTTTGGCCTTTAGCTCAGTGTCCTAATTCACGCGATGCATTGTGGCAGCGACGTTATGTTAGCGGGTTTCAATCACGTTTTTTTATTTCCAATTTCCAATTGCTGAGACTGTCAAGCCCGCTGCTCTAAGGGCTGAATGTAATCATTCTCCACCGATATGAAATAATGAAGTATGAAGGGTAATTGTTAAACAAGTGGCCTCCTGGGAATTCATACAAGACTGTACCTGACATGTGTGATCTGTACGAGGCGCCGCGTTGGCGCGGATGCGCGCCCAGACACGTGCACACTGGCAAACACTCGCGGATTAAACCCTATTAATGCAAACTCAAAGCCCATGTGACATCTCCAGCAGCGTAATGAGAAATTCAGTAGGAATCCGAGGCTGATTATCAACTGCAAATTTGCTGTAATGCCAGTAATCAGAAGAGAAGAGAAGAGAGGGAGAGAGAGGGAGAGAGAGAGAGAGAGAGAGAGAGCACTAATTAAACCGTACCTGCAACTTGTTTCCTGTCATCTTCTTAACATGACAATGCTGCCAAGGCCCTGCGGAGAATTCATTTTCTGCTTCTGATTTAATGGATCGCTATTTACTGCTGAGTCCATCTACTTATGTGACTTTAAATGACTAATGAATAAAGATGAGGCCACAACATGTGTCTGCTTTAATACAAATGTTTTTGCCCCTTTTGAATTCCAGGCAGCGTGGAATATTTGACATCCACTCACCCTTTGCAAATAGGTGTCCTAATGTCAGAGAGCAACTCTGAGGAGGAGGAGGAGGAGGAGGAGGAGGAGGAGGAGGAGGAGGAGGAGGAGGAGGAGGAGGAGGAGGAGGAGGAGGAGGAGGAGGAGGGAGGGGGGGTACAAACTAAAATGATAATCATCTCATGATATTCTTGTCTGCCCAGGTGTCGGAGGGTTAATCACAAAATGAACTTATCGTCTTCCTGGATGAAGTAATTAAGCAGCGCAGGACAGACTCTTCACATAATTGAGGCTGAATAATGAGGATGAGGCACGCGGTCTGGTGGGAGGGAGAAAAGACGGAGGAAAGATCACAGATTGGCAATTAGGAGACGGGACACTTGATGGAACCTGTAAGGAGAAATATCGCCGTGCCACTCACGGCACATTTCTATCGGCGTGATGTAGGAGGGCCGCCGTAATGAGAGGACCGGGCCCTCTCAGCCTACTCTTAATAAACTACCTGCGTGTGACTCAACCAGGCCAGAGGAGATTTATTCAACACAGAAATAGATGCAGTGCAAACCACACATTAGTGATGGTGTATTTACATCAAGTCACTAGTTCTCATCGTGTTTTCTTTTGCTTCATTATAATGAGAACTTCCAGAGCCTTCGGATGCTCCCGTTTAAATTTGAGCGAGAGAGTTACATTTGGTCTTGTTTTTGTGTTTGTGTCGAACGTGGCGAAGCTGTGTGAAGAGCAACCTCCAAAGCATTAGAACAATGAACATAATCGGACGGTTCTGATGTTGTATTTCTTTCTCACGCCACTTGGATTCATCCCAGTGACCGGCTCCTCTCTGGGGTCCCTCCTTGGCACAGTCCTGCTCATAACAGAGCTAATAGCTATAACAGCTAACGTTAACGGAGGGTGCATTGAGTTGATTATGATGCGTTCAAGCTCTGCTCGGTAGAAAGGAGTATCGAGCGAAGGTAGATTATAATGCTGTCATGACGTGGTCAAAAGGAAAAAGGACAACATGGATAATGTTTGACGTTTTACACTGACTTCAGGGCGGTTCAAATGATTTTGCATGAGAGCGTGACATTTTAAATGAGTCCTCGCCCATATGTCTGTCACATGTTGACTCTGCCATGCATGGTATACGTTGCATCACAATGGGACGCTCAGAAATCCCATCACGCCGTGTGATTAGAAACAAGGCGAGGAAAAGACGAACATGAAAGCCTTGGCACATGACACACATTCCTCATTATACTGGTAGACTGCTGTTTAGCCCCTACCCAAGTGTAACGATTGTGTAATGAAGCAGCATTTACATAATGTGAAACGATTTGTTCATCTCAAGTTGGAGCATTTAAATGAAGCAGACAGAAGGCGGGGGTATTATGTCAATATCAGCCTTTCAGAGCTCGGGGTACGTCTATAAATGTCTGTGTAGCAGGAAATTTGACGTTTGCCTCAACCCCCTCGGCGCTATTGTTTCTTTTAATGTGCAGGACTTGTATCACCGGAGGTGCTCTCAGGACCATTATGTCTCCCAAAAAGGACAGCATCCTCTGCATTTTCTGCATGGCGAGCACATGAATACAGCGGATCAATACGGAGAATAGCAATCACGAGAAACCGCCGGAGCGTTGGCGGAAAAGTGCGGCACGCCAAGCGGCACTCGCTGTTTAACGGAACAGACGCGGCCTGCCCGGGCCTTGCTCAATTTATCGACTGCTGCAAGAAATCAACAGTGGCAAGCAGCTTAGCGGCTCCCTCTTCCCATAATAGACTCCGTTCTTACGGGCCTTTTGTTCTGCGCTGCGTGCGAGGTGACAAATGGACATAATGTCTGCCAGCCTGCCTCTGGATTTTTTTGATTTGATTTTTACATTTTTTTTGTATCCCTTCCTACTTCCCCTCCTTGTCCTCCCTTCACTTGTGATCCTCGCTGATATATCTTGACGCTCTGAAGTATCCAGAGTAAATTCACTCTGCCTCCGCTGCTGTTTATAACCTTCAGACTGCCACGAACGATCTGTGTATGCGCGCCGCAAACAGCCGGTGTCATCCTTGAGAACACAGAAAGAGGCAGGCAAAGGGGTGAAAGGGCTTGAAGGGTGATGAAACAATGACAAAAAAAACGCTTTTAAAACACACACAGTATGTTGAGGAAAGTTAAGTGACTTGCTTTCTATAAATGATCTGAATGTACTTAATACTAATAGAGTGGAAGTGTGTGTGTGTGCGTGTGTGTGTGTGAGTGGGTGATGAAATACAGTCCACGCACTGCATCATAATTTTCAAAGCCACAGATGGTAAACTGAAAAGAAAATTGTTAATATAAATCAGACGGCAATTTGTCTCGTGCTGCAACAGCAAGTAAATGCATCTGCTCAGGCTGACATAATCTTATTACATACAAACAAATATGTTTATTGCTTTTCAAAAGTTTTGCAAAACACCATCAAGCACCCAGTTCTTGTTTACTCATTTAAAAAAAAAAGAAAACGGGGGTGGGATCAGAATGATCATAATTCCACATGAAGATGCGGAGCATTAATAATGGGAACATTTTACTACGGATGTAAATAAATATTTCAGCCTCAGAAGCCCCCGTGCCGGTGATCTATCTCCCCACTCCCGAAGATGGGACGCTCCCTGCAGGAAGATAATTCACCAGTTGTGGATCCTGAGCAGCAGATGATCTATACAGTCCTAGAAAAAGGTTATTTATTGCTTTCATAATTAAATTTGGTATCTTGGTGGAGGGGCTGTCAGGGTATGATTAATCAAGTCCTACCGGCCGGGTCCAGAGAGGGCCGAGTAGCAGGTGTTTGCTCACTCCGGCCTGAAAGGCTGCTGCTCTCTGCGGCGGGCACTCGGGTTGCTGCAGGTTTGTGTGGAGGAAAAGCCTCAAAAGACCCCCAGCAGGGGGGTCGGGCACATACAGCTCTGTTTGCATCCCCAGCCTCAACTGTGGGACCGAGCATTTATTAAGCCACGCGTACCACAACTGAAACAATAAGTCGATTCATCTATTCCCTGACATTTGGTGGAACAAAAAAGTTAATTGAGAAAATAGTCTGCAAATTAATTGATGATGAATATTATCTTTGGTTGCAGCCCTATTGTGAAAGTATTGTTTGTTGTTTTTTCTCTGTGTGAATCACAATTAATGAACCAGCCAGTGCCTTTGTGGACAAGCCTGCTTCCACCCCAGAGGACTGGAAGGTATGGCATCAGATATCGCATTATACTTACTGTTTAAAAAAAATACTCATTTATTAATTTATTTATTTTTGTTTGCATACACCTTATTTATACGAGAGGTAGACTGATGGGTTTTTCAAGGCCGATATGAAAACGATTGTCTGGAGCAGGAAAAGGTTGAGGCGCGATTGATCGTCCGAAACCTGAGCCGATAGCGCTGTGCTATTTATTTCAGCTTGCTGTAAAATCAGCTGTTCCCGGGGTCGCAAAGTTCCAGAGCACATTTTCTAAACCTATCACCAGAATTATGTGTTGGAGTTTTTTTTTTTTCTCATGAAGTGGAGAATTACTTCTCAAAAGTAATTGTGAGGGCCACAGGGCCTCTGCAGTATGTGTGTTGTGTTGCTGTGCTGGGTCTGTCTGTCCGGTCCCTGCTTCCTGGTTGGTTGGAGCTTAAAGCAGCTGGCCACTGCTCCCAGCCTCTAAGACCCGCCCCTTCCTGGGGGTTGTGGGCTTCTTTTCCCCGGCACACCTTGTGCTGTGTTGGGCGGTGTGATTTGCCGCATGCTTTATTTTAACATTATCTGAGTTGAACTGCCAGTTCAACTCAGATATTGAAAATCTATTTCGATTTGTGTTCAATGACCAGATATTCTTTTCATTATCCATTAAATCCATTACTTATTTTTGGAAAACGTTCACAGTGGCCAAAGCGTATATGATCTTCAAAATGCATGTCTTGTCCGACTAAATGTCCAAAACCAAAAGGCATTTAATTCACAGTAATATGAAGCAGAGAATATCAGGGAGTTCTTGCTAACGGTTAACTCACACCAAATCCCTCTCTCAAATTTAACACTTTAAAGTTTATTTAAATATTTCATAATTTACTTACTTTTACAAATAAAATAGTCACTTTTCCACATGGACCATTCTTCAAATCAGCATTAGAGCCCCCAAACAGCTTTTTTTTTCTAAAAGCCTATTGCTTCTGTGATGTCCTTGTTCCAACACAGTGCACCAGGATATTTGGCGTTATTTTGGCAAACCCTTGTACTATTATAAGGGAACTATTGTGGTGTATCATCAAAAGAACAAGAACAAACAAATACATTGCCCCCTCAGACCTCTTCAATACAAAAAATACCCAACAAGCTTGTGTTTTGTCACCCAAGATGGATGAGATTCAGAATAATAGACATTTCCATGTATTGATTAGACGCTACCAATCCAACAACACCAGACACCAAGTGATTGATGACGGCATTATTGTTGTCACGAGAAGCATTATAACCACAATAACGTGGGCTAATGAATATGAATGGGAGCGACGGGAGGATTAAGAAATTTGACTGGACGCTCTCTGAAAGGCGGCAGAGATCCCGCGGTGGCCTCCGCCGCATTAGCGTCACTGTAACGTTTAAAGACCCGGGTCTCCATTTTCGGCGGCGTGGCGAGGGGATGAACTGACTGCGTGGACAACAGAAAGTCAATATCCCTGTTGAGCACAAAATGAACACGCTGTTTAATCCTGTGTCCATAACAATGGTCTGCTCCATCACTTTGCCTCAACCGGCCCGCCGCTCAGCTTACCGTCCATCAAGAGCCTCGGGGCACAGGCAGAAAGTGTGTGGGGTTTATTAGACTCTCTGTGTGTGTGTGTGTGTGTGTGTGTGTGTGTGTGTGTGTGTGTGTGTGTGTGTGTGTGTGTGTGTGTGTGTGTGTGTGTGTGTGTGTGTGTGTGTGTGTGTGTGTGTGTGTGTGTGTGTGTGTGTGTGTGCGTGCGTGCGTGTGTGTGATCAGAAGCTATACGGATTACGCTCTGCCAAAAGCCGCTCCCAGACTTGTTTTGAAAGGGCTCGAATTGGCAGAAGTAGTGGAAAAACGTGAAGGCTCTCGGGATGAGTCAGTGTGATGATCATCGTCTCACTTCCCTGACAAATGCGATTTAAAAAGAAGAAGAAGAAGAAGAAGAAGCTGTTATGTGAAATTGGGATTAGCAAGGTTTTGACAATCTCTGGTAAAAAAAACTAAAAACAAAACCCGGAGAAACTGAGTCCTGTAGCGCTCTATCCTGGGTGTTTTCACTTGACGGTGGTACAGTACCACTGAGCTAAGCAGGGCTCTTTAAGTCAGTGGTCAAACAACAGATGAAGAGGTGGAGATGAGAATTATGTTTTGTATTTTCTCGTTCCTCCATGCGCGTTGAGTGGATGGCTCGTCAGCGTGGGGTACTGCAGGTTTATAATTACCTGTCACCTGGATTCTGAGGAGTTGTCCGCTTGTACTTTGTGCTAGTAGATGGAATATTAATAGGAAAATCCAGCTGAAACATCGTGGTTGAGTAATAAGTTATGATGTAGACATGAATTTCATATGTACACAGTTTGTGGCAGGCCAATCAGGGGCAAGGGATTTTATTATTAGCACGGATGCTGAGGTTTGCTTCTGAAAACGCACTGTGCTGAAGGTTAGCACTCGCTGAAGGCGACATTTCACCTTAATCTAATGCAGGAGGAGTTCTATTTTTTTGAATTGATATAGAAATATTAATGGTATACTGTACCGCATGATGACTTGTTTGGAATTATTTTAATCGTTAAACTGGGAAACCTCTGAACAAATTCCTTTCTGTACATTTTTTTATGTGAATTCATACATGTGTGTATATATATATATATATATATATATATATATATATATATATATATATATATATATATAAATTATTAAATCAGTTTTATTTATATCTCTGTTTTATTTATATCTTTATTATTTGTAGTGGTGGAGGGAGCATTCAGATCCTTTACACACAACGTAGCAATTCCACACTGTGAAAGTGCTCCATTACAATTTTCATTGATTTTTTTAAAGTTATTTTGGCTCCGCCTCTTGTAGCTTTGTACCTTTCATATAGACGTCATAACACACATCTTCCCCAAAATAGCATCATGCTGCAAACAAAGTAGGCATCCTCATGGTTCCATCCATTCTTTTGCTCTTTGTGCTCCGGTTAATGACGGCCGCCTCACCTTGTGTTACGCCACATCGCCTCCATAAATCCACCTTCCTTTGCTGTATCCCGTTACCATTTGTTGTCACTGTGTATATTTAGGGCAAACGCTTTATTTGCTGCTGCAACAGCTCAGTTTCCCCGCAGGTCTCATTACAGTTTCCTCCCACATTATCCTGTCCGACATACTATTTCCAGCCCCTGACGGTGTTGGTTCACCAGAGGCTTGCTTTCTCTCCTGTGTTGTCCTGTGGTTTTATCCCTCTCACCTCCTCACCTGGCCGCTGGCCTGTGGGGCTGCCAGCCTCAGATGGTTAATTATCTCTTGTCTGAGCCGCGATCTCCTCCCCAGGGACCCGGCAGCATAACGGCCCATCAGAGGCAGCCTATTGAACTTCCTCCCAAGCCCACCGGGGTGTCCAACCACCTGGCTAATAACGATTCATGCAGCTGCCAATCCGGCTGAGCCGCGCCATCAATATTGCTGTCTGCAGAATAACATCAATTAGGAGACGGGGATCTGAGCATTGAGACGCAGGACAAATATCATCCGCTGCATTGATGCCCTAAATGGCACGGACATAGAGCCGGATGTGTGATCGACAAGCCAGCGAAGGTGAGACGAGAACATGCTCTCATATGCTGAATGTCCATGAAATATATAATAAGCCACACACGCAGCAGAAAGAGAATATTTCCCAAAATATCAAACTAGTGATTCCCAACCAGGGTCACAGCGGATGCTGTGGCCGGATTATTTGAAAATAATGAAAGTAGCTCAAAAAACACAACATGGTGCAATTGAGAGTGAAGGAACGCTCGTTAGTGAGCAGAGAATTACAGATAGAAATGTGTGGATGAATGGGGAAAAAAACTAAAATACATGTCAGCTATTCAGCTCTTCCACTTTAATGAAACTACACTATTGTAATAATATCTAATTCTCAATAATTAGCTTGTATTACTTTCATAATCGGGTTAAAAATCAGTTTGAGGGAACACAGTTGGAACTGTTGGGTGTCAGATGAAGGGGTGCTTTAGGGCACACATACAAACAATAAGTCAGAAGCCTTATACTGAAATCCATGCTGAAATAGTCAAAGATCTTTTTGTTTCTTTTTTTCCTCAAGAAAAACCCCAAATTAACTGAATACGTTGCCAACGGATGCTGTTAAAATTCATTGCACAGGCAGCCCCTGCCTCTCAACACGGCCTCCCTGGGTGGCGTGTTGAGAGGCCGAGGCTGTCTTAATCATGCCGAACAGTGGGGAATGCCTCAGAGCCCCTCTCTGTTAATGGCGACATCAGTGAGAACAGGGGATGTGGAGGGGAGGGGCAGGCTGAACACCCTAGACCCTACAGTGGAGGCCAGGGTTATTATCTGCAATTACTCTGATTACTGAGCCCTTCATTTGAATGACTAAGGTGAAATTCATTTATCCCCAGTTTTACTACTAAATGGAGTCAGAGATGTTCATTAAGCAGTCAGCGACCAAGGCCAGAATGTAATCTGTTGGGTAGGAAACACAGGACAGTATGAATGTGACCACAGACCCTAAAGTAAATGTTATTGGCACTAAAGCTCGTTCCTTTTACCGTGTTTTGATGACTGAGCGCGTCGCTTCCCCCTTGCTCTCCGCTTCTCCTTGCTCTCCTCAAACTATTTTACTAACTAACTAAAACCACAGCAGAGCCTCATTGCATTTAATATAAGCGCTTTCATCGCCCTAGTTATGCCGTCTGTGAAAGTCAAATTCCCAAACACATAGTTATTGCTAATTCCCCCCGCGTCCTGAGACAAATATTGCTGCTCGGGAGCTCCGTATCTAGTGATCAATCACATCACCTCTCTGAACCCGTGCCGCCATTTATTAAGTGCTGAACAAATGGGCCGGAGCAGGCGAGCGGCTGTTCCAGGGCCCGGGAATGTAAATCTAACCAGAGTAACAAATTAGTCGGACTTTGCTCTCTTTTTTTCTCCCTTGTTCGCATACTAAAATGTAGCTGGTGGCAATGCAAAGCAACCACAGGTAGACATTAAACTTGCAAAGGTTATGAGGGAAATTTGTATTTGCAAGCAGACAGCCAGAAGTTCTTGCCGCCGATGCATTATGTGCTATTAGAAAATTGTGCTCTAGAGTAATAGTTTTCCTCCAGTTTTAGCTTATAGAGTTTCTTTTTTCTTCATTTTCTCATCTAATTATGACAACGCTCATTTGTGCTCATTAACATTTTGCTTTGCATAGCGCAGCGTAGAAGAAAAAGAAATAACGCCAGTTCCCGACATATTCGAGTTTTTTTGAGACATTGGCGAACAAGCCAGAGAAAGCAGATCCGTATTGATCCTCCAGATTAAAATGCACCTCGTTACCGTGACCCGGTTTCAGCCGCGCTGTGTGTATTCAGATGGTGTGGTCGTGTTCCCGTCACACCTGCCAGCAGCATCCAACTCCAACGACCAGATGAAGCTGAACTCCACACTGTTGCAGTGAGTATGATAAATCGACCCGTCAGCGCGCACACACACACACACACCATGGATGCTACATATTTCAACAAAACCCGGGATCACATTCAATGACTGCAGGGATGGCAATACCAGTTGGTTAATTAGTTGTTTTCTCAATTTTAACGACTTCCCGGGGATACTGGGCTCTTTTTTTTTGGACTTGTTGCCACTCAAGCAGATGTTGCTTTTGGGCAGGTGTGCTCAGGTAATGTGTTCATACACCACACACAATGTGGACACATTCAGTACATCTGCCATTTCCTTTTACTTTTTGAGATCATATTCTCTATCCCTCTTGGAAGCCTGGCTTTATAGCTGGCAAAGATTCTGATGCATTAAAAGGCAGATGAGAAGCACAGCCATGTGAACATGCAAGTAAATAATTCAGTTTTCCAAGAAAGCCCAGAGGAACGCTTATAAATACACTGTTTTGGTCCTCCTATAAATAGAAACGTGTCCATATTCTAGCTCTGTCTCCTAAAAGTTACGTTCCCATTCAACAGCATTGTGAATTATGTCTGGACAATAACGTGTGACTAATAAGGTTTGAATGAAGTCTGTTATGAGGACGTCTGGGTGGTGGATGGGTCAGAAACACAGGAGAGGCGGGTCCAGTGTGCACTAAGTACATTTCTTTGCCTGGATATAAGCGGTGGTTTTGTTGCCTAAACACCTTTTACTCCGTTTCAATATCTGAGTCATTCCAAGCCAAACCCTGATGTTTTTTACTCAACCTAACAAAATAGTTTTGTAGCGTTCTTTGCCCCCGGGAGGGAGACTATAATTCAGTGAAATTAAGTTAGTCATGAATAAACTACACAATTTCTGCCACAGGCCCAAATATTAATTTGTCATTTCACCATTTCCGCCACTGAGCAAATAATTTGAGTTGACTTTATCAATCCGGACACATTACACCAACAGTAATTGCCGTTATTATTTTCTCGGTTACCAGTTAAGAGACATAATTCCGGAACAAAGACATCAGCGTAAATTGTGGGCAGACTGAGTTGGCGTGTGTTGCAAATCAGGAGAGCGGCTCATCATCCCCCCACCCCCCTCCCCCCACCCAGAATACTCTTCACGGATGGAAATGGCAACACAAGGCTCTTTCAACATGAATACCAGCCTCATACCGATGCTCCGACCCGGTCGTGACCTTCCCGGTATCTTCTGCAAACAGACGTCCCCCTGCAAATGGCAACATGTTTGAAATCCATCCGCTAGATTTCCTCTGTGCCATATGAGAAGAGACGATTTAAAATAATAATTTCCTTCTCCCCTCAGTGTTAACTCTCCCCAAAACTCACCTTTTATCTGGTCACTTAAAATTCATAAAGTGTGACTCGATGATTACTTCTACACATACTGCCTTTGACCTCCTGTCGCTTAATTATCATAAAGCGGCGCAGAGGAGAACGAGCCGTCGCCTCCTCTTTTGTGCCACTGTAATTGCATTCTTAATTTTGGGAGGTGAGGAATACTGATACAGCGGCTCGGGCCTGATATCACAGGAGCTACATTGTAGTGGCGGGAAGTGGGAGGGGCTCTGCTGTGAAACAGTGGGAGACGTGCGGACTGGCTTTGACGGTCCACCTTAAACAGCAATAACTTGGCACATGCAACTTAAACAAGGAGGCACAAGGAGGCAGAAGGTTCAATTGTATCTTTGGATTGATTGATTGAATTCTAAATGTGTGAGCCTGAAAATCTTATAGGACTGACACATTATATTTGCCCGAGCAGTTATGTCAGTACGATTTACCCGAACGGGCACATTCCTGTCTTTTCAGCTTTGTACGTCAGTAACAACTTTCCCCTTCTTGGATGCCCTCTGGAGACTCCGTTGACAGCCGTGAGAGGAAGCCGTGTTTTCTGGCTACGAGTCAGCCATGCTAGCAGCTTTAACGCGGCTATAAACAACAACGTATCAAATGATGATTTGGCAACAACGTGACAATAACTGTGATGGTATCTGGCCGTAAACCAATTTCAGATATTTCAGTCTGGACCAAAGCGAGAGTGACTGACGGACACACATTGGGGTCCCTGGGCCCATGGGGCTAGAAGGGCTATAAACATACCAGAAGTCTTTGCTGCTACCTCCTGTGCTGGAGCACTAACAGGTGCGATGCCTTTCCACAGGACTCAAACGTTTCTTTAAGGTGTTGTCATGTCTGAGGCCTCAAACCTCTCGTACAGTACAGCTCTCAGCAAGCATCAGTAAATCCCGTATAACCTTGTGAAGGTCGAGCTTTTGAAGATAACAAGATTCTGTTGTGATTGTAACAACATAGATAAGAAATATACATTTTATAATCAAATATTGATTTTATTTTTTTCAATCTTGTTTTCAAGTGTGTGTGACATCAGATTGACTTTGCAGAAAGGCAAAGATTTATTTTTCTACAACTGGTAAACCGTTGGAGAGCGTAGTGGGCAATACTAGAATAGATGAGCATATTTGATTGATAATAATGAATAATAATAGATTCCACTCATCACATTCACACTTTGCCACCCAGCAGGCAGCAAGCGGTTTGTTTTCTCCCTGAATCAAGCCGCTTCTCAATGTGTGAAATGCATATTGATCGGCCCGGACATTATCTTAATGTCAAAATGTATTTGTGAAAGGTCTTTTGGGAGGTGTGAACGTATGAATGTGTGTGATGCTGTTCAACTTAGATTGATTTAGTGTGAACACAGCGATGCTTCTCTACTTCTCACAATTACTGGATGTCTCTTTTGCTCTGCTGGGCCATTTTTAGTGGCGCATATTGACTCTTCTTTTTTTTGGCCTTTCGGGTGTTAAAAATGGCTTTTGGATCCATTGGTGCATGCATTAGTTTATTCACTGTTCTGTCGGGCTCTCCCACCAAGAAACACTTTGAATTCTACCGGCTTCCTTTGCACTAAATAGCAGTACTGCCTTCCCAAAACCTCTCCAGGCCGCCATAAAATAAGATGTCAGTGCTGTGATCAGCTCCTGCTGTTGTCAGATAAATAACGGTGTCTATAAGTAGACAACAAGGAGGAGGAAACAGGTGCACACGTGTAATATCTTGGTATATATTAAAGTATGTTAGCTGTCAAAAGTAAGAAGGAAAAAAAAAGCAGGCGCTCAGAGTACTTCGCTACCATAACAGGCGGCGGGGGGGTAATGCGGCCTCCCTGGGTAGACGTGGTGTATAAGAACAAGGCTGTAATCAAGACCGAAGACAGGGTCTAATTACTCATCCCCCTACTTTCTCTCACAGATCACATCACTGCTCACGAATTACAGGCTTCATGGTGACCCGACCCTGTCAGGGGCCATTCTCGCTCTGACAGCACCTGGGCCACACACACACACACACACACACACACACACACACACACTCGCTGCATACAATATCACTTCTAAGTTGCATTCACTGTATAAATAAAGTAGAACAACTGTAGGCTGCGCTGCTCGATACTTGATAAGAAGCATTATTCAAGAGGAACCGACTAATTAGACAGACTTTGCTTTTAATTTAGTCATTTTAGAAATTGAGGCTTAAAAGTCTGCTCTGTAAACGTTTTCTGTGTAGGGAAGTGCACTCTGTTAGACCTTCATGGAAATACACACACGCTGTGTTTTGGTGAGAATGATTACATTAATGTGAAACTTGTGTCATAAGTACAGTTGTAGGATGCGCCCGCTATATAAAGGACTCCATATTGGTGTCTCTTTGCCCTTTGAGCATCACAGTCCATCCTCAACGGGCTCAAGCTCAACGGGTGTGAAACATCTTTTTCCCTTCTTTTCTTTTAAATTTATGTTCCATTTCATCTGAATTACATTTTTTCTTCAAGGCATTTTTAAGCAATTGATGATAAACAACAGAGATAAGAAATGTGGAAATGTCACCCCAAAATATCTGCAACGTGGAAGCTTCAACACAACCACATAGCAACTACAAGCTTTTCCGATAAGCCCGCCTTAAAAAATACAAATCCAAAAAGCTAGAGGGGTTTCCTGCAGCAACACATCTTTTCTTGCCTGACTCCCAAAAACAATCCTCAAACATTCTCTCACATGACCATGCATGTGAGCAATGTGACAGTCTACACTGTACAGTACAATCAGTATTGATGCCATGAGCAATCATTTCGTCCATTTCCACCAATCACATGAACCCGTCACGTAGTAGAGCTATTAGCAATTATTTGTTTGACAAAATGACAAAAAAAAATAAATTCTGGCCCGTTTTCGGTCAATTTGCGAATCTCTCAAATTTCACAACTCAACACTATCAGCTCTTTGTCCATGATGTAAGACAAAAGGGAGGAGGATAAATCATTCAACACTTACTTTAACAAGCTCGCTTCCTGTGGCGACATATACATGCTGCGGCTGGTAGTTCCCATTAATTCTGCTCCAATTTTTGCCTTTATTTCTTTGTCTTTAATACAGGAGCCCTTGTGAAATCTGCCTCAGTTGCCAATGTAAACTGCCAAAGCTCAGTCCCTTACGATTGGCTTTGAAACCAAATCTAATGAAGCAAATTAATTTATCTTTTAGTTTAACACAGCACTGAAGCCAGAGAACGTGGCGCCATATGTTTTACATTCAATCACACGTAAATACGTCTGCGTTGCTTTGGGTTTACGCATCTAGGCAAATATCTTATCACATGTAAATGGTTGTGCAGACATAAATCGGTAATGTCAACTGTTGGTAGAAAAACACACGCACACACACACACGTACACACAGCGAGCCCTCCTCGCACTTCCCTCGCTGAGATTGATTTACCTTTGTGTCCCAGGCCGGTCGTTATCACGGGCCTCTCAGACAGGCCCGCTATGATAGCTCAGGGAAAGTGGGACAGAGGTGGCAGCAGGCGCATGATGGAGAAGAGCTTCTTATCACCGATGGAGAGATCAATCATTCTTACACAGAGAGAAAGGAGTGTTGCTTTGGTCTCATCCCGAGGTAAACAGCTTGACTCACTGTACGCTGTGTATTTTAGCAAAAACTTAGCGCTTAATGTGTGAAGTGACTTTAACTGGATCACAGTTAGTGTGCAGGAAGGATCGATGTCTTCTATACCGTATAATGCTGAACGAGCATCTAGCGTCTAGAGCTGGCTGGATTACATAATTGGAGCGTTTTCCTCAAGACATTCTTCACTACTCATAAACTAACAGGCTACATTTTAGCTGCTCTGAACTTAGTTCCTTGTCGCTAGTACCAAATTATATACTTTATAGGAAATTATAAGGGAAGAAGAAAATAAAGAGCTATGTATATATCATGTCCATTTCAGAGCACATTAGTGGGCAGGCCTGCGTTATAACCGTACCCAAGTGCACACTACACGTTTTAAGAGTCCTCCACCGGCACAATGGGCCATGCTGTACACTGATCGGCACCCTGGGCAGCGCTCTCTGCTGCGGCCGTCATTATCCCCCAGCAGCGTGTGTACAGTCTAAAACGGTGAGGATGCAGAAAGCAATTTGTTAAACATGGAAAGACGGAAACCGGGTCATGCATATGGGGAGATACAACTGCAGCCTTTTGCAGTTGTGCACAGGGGAGCGATATCTGTGGAGAGGAGGAGCTCCCAGAGGGCAACGGCGGAGCGCTACCCTCCTGTGCAGATGTGGACTGTGCATGTGAGATGTCCAGCGTTCCCTATCAGCATTTATAGACCTCACATACTTGAGTAGGTCGTAAAGTTGCTGATGACGGTAATGTCTGCGTGCTGTTCCTCTTCCCCCGCACGACACGCCTTCAATTCACTTTTTTCGCAAACAATTTCCTAAACGGACCCATCAAGACTCTTGATATGACAAGCATTATCCTCGTATCGTGATGCTTCTTTCTTCTTTCTGAACTGTAATTCAGACTATGATTAAGACGCATTTCTCCCCTCTCTTAACCTGTCATACGCAGTACTTCGCCAAGCCAGAAAAAAATAGCTGTCAGATAATAGTATTTAATAGCCCGCCCGGCCCGTTTTCTCGCAAACCATTTCTGTCTGAAATAACTGCGATCTTTGAGCCCTCGCAGCCTTTAACTGTGGCGCAGTGGAGGCACAAGTATCCTCACTCAGCCTTAATGACCATTTAATCTATATCATGCGTGGACCTGGTCATTTTCCCTGATTCACCGTGACATATCATATAATGCCACATGAAATCTGAGCTTTGTGGCAGTTATTCAAGCCCAAAGTGAAAGTGGTATTGATCCTGTAATTTCTGGACCCTGGAAATAGTCGACGGGCTGACTGTAATTACGGCTCTTTGATTGCAGGGACAAGGGAAGAGTACATTGACAGAACATCAAATTATTTCCATCATTTCTTCTGGAGCGTATCGGAGCGATATTTAGCAATACAGCCTCTCCCATTAAGTTTGAACTATTGTCTGGAAGTTGCTCAGAAATATAATTATCAAGCAATTCTCCCCCCTTGAATAGTAAAATTCCACTGAGCGCTTTGTTATTTGCTGCCAACACGCTTTGTTCGCTTGGTGCAGTTGACTCACTTACCACCTACCTAAAGCTGGCAAACTGTGAAAGCCCACTAGTGACACATTTGGAGATGCGTAATGAAGAGGCAGATGGCCGGCGCCCGTGATGTTCGGATGAGATCTCATCGGCAGCCTTTCTCACATGATTTTCGGAGGAAGGCTTTCGAGATTCAGAAGCTGCTGGTGAGGAGTTCCCGGGCAACTTTAATTACCTTAAACAATAGTCAGGATCACTTGGAGCCTGTATTGCTCACCAGCCTCGACGCATAATTATGGATAATAACAATTTGGCTCTCATTTCCACAGTTTGTGCCATGAGCTCAATCAGTTATGATAACATTATACTTACCGGATTGCTGAGATCTGGGAGCGCGGCGACAACGTCCCGACAGGCTGAGAACCAAAGGACGTCCAGCTAAACATTTCATTATTAATGTTGTATTTTATTTATGAAGAAAAGTGCTATATAAATATGTCATTATATGTATCCATATACACACACGTTTTGCAATAATCCCTCAAATGTGGATACCAAACACGTTTGTGACATAGATATGCAATAGAGGCTGAATATTATACAGTTTAACCTCTACTTCAGGGTTTCCCCGACCACTGCCTGAAAGCAAGAAAATATTTTCGTTAACTTATTTACGTGTACTCCTTTTATTTCAGCTCATTGTGAGGTTTTTTTCCCTCTTCTGTGTGTCATTGAGGGCGTAGATTAGCTGTTTAATAGTTCTAACCATTATTGAGGTGGCTGTTACATTTCCTGTCTCAAGCTGTGTTTTCCCCAAGGGTCATCATCATCATCTATATGTGTTGAACCACTGGATTTGCCTTGCAGATAGCTGTGTTTTACTTCTCATCCCAGGCATTCACTTTATCGTAAGCAGCAGTACAGCTAGTGTGATGACACCATATTTGAATTACTTAAGCAACACTTTCTGGAGTGATTCTTCAAAAATCAATGTTTCTATACATTTGCAAATCTAACAGCATATGCACCTATACAGTACATATCTGCAATTATACCGGCCAACCCTTAATCTGATAGCAATGAAGGCCAACATTTGAAAACAAGACCCGAAATGAATTTCACTTCATGTTTGATACTAACCTCACAATGTTCACGTTTGTGACGCCATCCGTGTATAGGAACGAGCACACGTCAGCCATCCAGCTGTTGTTCCTTATCCAGAAACGACTTCCGCCCTCTCTCGATGCCTCTTCAGATTCTCCCGCAGACGAGCACGACCAGCTCATTGTCCAACACGGCTTCTCACTTTCTGTGCCGCCCAGCTGCTTATGCCGTCTACAAACATTACGGCGCTATCAGAGTTGGAGCCAAATGTGGAAGGACACAACGCCCGAGGGTGATTTGTTTAACTTTGAAAGGTTCTCGTGTTAGATTTGCTGGGAGCTACGCAGCAGCGGATCATCTAGCCTGTTCTCCCGAGTGGGTAGCAGCCAACAGAGCCTGGGCGACGCGCATGGGTAGAGAGGGAAAAGAGAAGCCCACCAGGGACTAAACGACAGTCCTCATTTAGACAGCGCTAGGCAGGCCGGCTATTTAACAACACAGGAACAAAAAAACGCCATTAGATAATCTATTTTTCCTCTCTCGGGAGGTTAATGTTGTTCTCTAACCAGACCAAAATGAGTTAGATGTATCTCATGAATCAAATTAGAGCGCCTTTAATCCTCTAAAGTGGGGGTCTCGGGGTGGGGTTGTAGATGAGGAAGCACAAACTAAAGAGGTAGATGACAGACGAGGGGATCAGCTCCACACTGAACCAGGTAAAAGACAAGATAAGTCTGCAGTGCCAGAGTGCTGTCCCGTGAGCTGTCAATCTGCACAGCTGCATGTTGCCTCTTCCCCACGGTGTTCGGGGTAAAGAGAGCGTAGATACGGCTGCTTCTCTCCTTCCCTCAGCCATCCCTCCTAATCCAGCCTAAGCACTTAACCAAAGAGGTGCGGTGGAGATCACCTGGGCCTGTGGGGGATCAAAGCCGCTTCAGCGAAAAATAGAGAAGTCTTGAGGAGGTAAAAGCTGATGTAACGAGAAGAGGTAGATTAACGTTAACGACTTGACAGATGCAAAAAGGGAGAGAGAGAAAAAAAGTTTCCTGGATTACGGCAGAAATCTTCTCCGTGTTTCACGGCAGCTCCGCGTTACCGTTAATGACGGGTGTAAATACCCGTCAAAGAAAAAGCATTGTTTCACCAAAATGAAAACAGCAGAAATTTGATTCATCTTTTTTTTTTTAAATGCAAGCTGGGCGACGAGGGGGCCAAATGAAAAGGATTCCAGGATGCGTCAGGCCACAGCTCCCCCAGTCATATTTCAAAACCGCACACAGTAATGTATTTTGACAAGTAAATTGCTTGCCTCTTTGCTGATGGCAAATCACTTAAATAATGAATTCCTAGTAACAGCTGCAGAAATAATGCATACCTCAGAGTGACATGGATGAGGGAGTTATTACCGACGGAGAACAAGAATTTGGGATCTGAAACGGTGGCGGATAGCCACACTGAAAGCTTCGTGGCTGTATGTGAGGAAACAAGACTTGTCTGCAGCAACGCTGGATTCTCTGGTAATTGGTAAGTTTTGACACTAGTTGATTACAAAAATGGTTAGCTTAAATTTTGAGAGGATCTTGAATTTGTGCACAACATGATATGACAATAGTTGTCCTGATATAACATTAAACATACAAACTTCTACCATATCAGAGACCAAGCCAGACGATCACCAAACCATACAATGATTCATCGTCGAGAAACCATGATTGCCTTGAGAACTCTTTGCAGCTGATGATGTTAGAGTAAAACTGCAGGGATCACCAAAGTCGGTAGGATTCATCCTCTGGGGACCATGCTTTTTTGTACAAAATTATCTAGCAATCCATGCAGTAGTGTTTTCAGATATTTCAGTACCGATCAAATTAGACAACATCGCCACCAGTAGAGCCTTGCTGCTATAGCGTGGCTAAATCTGAATTATGTTCAATCACATTTGAAGGTTAATGACTACAGCAGATCTATAACGTCCATACAAATGAAATGTGCACAAAGAAGAATGACGTTAAAAAAAATAAAAAAGCAAACAAAAACCAGACAGGAAAGGACATTTATTCACAAGGGTTTGGCACATCATAGCAAGGTTGTTTGTCCACCATTGAGTTGTGCACCAGAGCAACGTCTGACTGGACCGCCTCAGGTGTTGGCAGCTCTGATAGGGAAGTGCATCCTGATAATGCAACTGATTAGACTCTGATCGTTATCTACAGTACAGCTTATGGTGGTCAAAATCGATGGCAGGAAAGAGAAGCTAGCCACGTGAAAGGATTAAATGTCTCACACCGAATGATAAAAGTCTCACTCGTCACCACTGTCTTTTTGTGAACTTTGAGAGTTGCTGTTGGAAGCTGTGGTGTATGAGGCATCTTCCCAAAGTGCAGCCAGACAAAACTTTCCCTCTTCAGCCCATTCAAATTGAAAAGTGAGTCGGGCTCGCATTGTTTTGAGGGTTGACGCAAACACACATCATCATACTCCTCCATCACTGCCCCCTCCATTCGGCATCCATACACATTACAGTGTATGGATGCAACCAATTTGGAAGAGGGAGACATTTGACACAGCATCAAAGACTCCTCGGAACAGAGAGAGAAGAGTGAGGTGGCAAATTGCTGATATTAGCCAACATGAAACAAGAGGGCAGAACCGGCATCATCCCCCCAATGACTCATTTTGATATTATGTGGATGATTGCGCTGTTTTGTCGCACCTCAGCGTTCGTTACAGAGTCACCCCACACCGTTAAGAATGCACTCCTACAGCTTTTGGTTGGTTACTTTGATCTTCTTGTTTTGCCCTGGCATGTTTGAAAGAGAACACAAGCCATGGTTATGTGGCTTTGAAAGGAATTCTAACTGCTCTTTCGTATTTGAAGTATGCACGCTGGAGTTTGGGTCACCGTTATCCACTCTTGGCCCACATTTACATGATTTAATTCTCGATGACTAAAATGAAAGGAAGGAGCAATTAGTGGGTAGAACAGCCATCCAAGAGGCATGTTTATATAAAACATTACCTCTAATCTCCAGTTAAGTAGTAATGATTTACACAATATCACCTTCTCCGAAGTACTTTATACCCTATAATTTGAGTTCAGTAGATACCGAATATAAATCCAACGCAACACAGGGTTGTTCTTCAATTTAAGCAAAACAGCTTCCCACTTCCTCTGAGAACCGGCACAGTGTGGACGGTCACTAAAGTTTCCGGCTTAAGAGAATGAAGTTTCTGCTCTTTAGTCTTTTAATATTGTTGGGTGGCACCGTCTGCCCCATTGTTCAATTTCCCTGTGTAAGCATTACAGAAGAGGCTAAAAGGCTCAAAGATTTGGAGCCTGCTGACGCCACATATTCTGTCAGTAAGATTCTTAGTGGGAGAGCGGAAATTGTAAAAAACCAGAGCACCACCGTTTATCTTTTAAAGTTGACAACAGAAACCATTTACGCATACAAGGGGAACACAAAACCTGAAGGATCCCTTGGAGGTCACATTGAAGCATACAGAGGTTCTTCAGCCAAAACAGGGATGAACTCAGCAATATTTGGGTCCCCTCTCCAGTTTAGCTTTTGGGCCGTCTGAATGAATCCATACGTCCTATAAAGTTGTTGTGGGTTCAGCAGAAGGCCCTTAGAATCTTCACCCAACTACAACTAAGCCCCCCCTTTCTTTCAATCCTAGAAACGCCCCTGTATCTATATATAACTAATCTATAAATTTGAAAGTAAATGCGGTATAGTTTTTAAAAGGCAAAGTTTATTTCAGAGTGGATGATGAATTATATTAAATCCAGTGTAACATAGTACACAAACGCACACAAGGAAAAACAGATTTCTCCTCTCTGATTTTTCCATTTGATGATCCCACATCACAATAATGTACAATAAAACCAAGTTGCGTTTATTTTGCACTGCATACAGCTTCTGCAGTGCAAATTGTATTTTTTTATTGAAAAGATTTGGTAATCCTAAAATTATCATTTTAGCACCAAACATTCTGAGAAAATACATGAAATGTGCTGGCAGTCAAAATACAATTTCAAATATGATAGAAATAAATGAAAACAGTCAGATATGTTTGGTGCGAGTATCTTCCCACGTCGGACACCGGAAGGCCAAAGTGAACTCTGAGGTAGACACGCAGACTTCCCGTGTTTTTTTCGTACGATATTTAGGATTAGGCGACATGGGTCGCAGTCAAATCTGTTTAATGGTTTGAAATAAGTTTTACGAAATTTATGTTTTTATGTCACAGCCCTTGTATAAACTATAGCTAGCTAGGGCAGCTCATCCTCAAAGTTAGTAAATGTCATGACAATTACAATTGAATGATTCATTCTGCAATAGTAATGTGATTTATTCTTGACTGTAATTTAAATGGCCATGTTCCTCTTCTTTCGTAATGGTGCATTTTGGTGTTTCAAAATAATGGAAATATAGAATGGACATATTTAATTCCTCAAGCATATATGTTTCATAATGAATTAGTGCTTACTTGCATGTACAGCATTGAGAGAATCGGTGCAATGACCTACAAAATGCTGTAGATGATGTGCAGGTGAACAGTGAAGCTGTGATATTGTACAATATTCAGCGATCCACTGAGAGCTCCCGTTGCACCTGATTCTGACAGAAAGTTGTAGCAGTTGGTGTGAACCTCCTCTTTCTCTATCTCGGCCAACAGGAGGGCAGTCTTCAGGTGGAGCTGCCTGGTTAGTGGGAACAGAGAGGAGACTCATTAAAAGTGATCCTCTTGTCCGGTGCAGCCTGATCACTTTCAGCCCCGCAATCCACCAGAGTTCCCTTTGAGGAAGTGGGTCTAATCTCAGGCTTGTACCATTGTCACGGTCAACCCGGGTTATCCTGCTAATGAGGGGGAGGCCGGGAGGAAGTTCACACCGCTGAGCCGGGAAGTCCGAGAGCTTCTGGCAGACTGAAGGCACACTAAGAAAGTTAGAGCGTTGACTGAGTGAGAGGAACTCTGCACTTTGTGAAGAAGTGGCGTAAGTAGAAGTAGTATTTTTTTTTTACTGTTTTTGATGTTGGTGAGGTCATAGGAAGTCAGCAGACCTGGAATTCAATATTTCAATTATAATTCTAGGGACAATGTAGGAGTGATTGAGACAGCGGCTACTTTTGGTATTCTGTCTTATTAACAGGTTTTATTCCAAATGGAACAACAGAAGATACAACTTATATTTGCCCTACGCCGTTAGCTACATTAGCTAACCCAGGGAGCTAATTCCTGTTAAACACAATCCTTTGGTTTTGTGTATACAGACACAAATTGTCTGGGGTTTTTCCACGTTGATCAGGATGAAAATAATACAAATGGAAAGTAAATTAGGATCGTTTTTTGTGGCAGATACATATTCAAATATATCCAACATGAGCAACAGTCAAAGCAATTGATGTAATATTTAATTTCCCAAAAACAGAACATTCAACCACAAGACAGGTGATATTGTGCTAAAAGACTGAGGATAAAGTTGCTTGTCTGACCGAAACTTAACAGCATTCTCAATGATCCATTTAAAACATATGGACGTACAGAAACAGCATTGTTCTTGTGTTGTAGCGCAAAGCTGTATTGATGGGAATTCACTAAAGATCAGACCGTTTTAAGAGGTCTAATCTCTTAAAGTCATGTGTTGTGACGAATGTGACGCTATCGATCTACATTGACTGGAGTTACTGGAGTTTCCTCAAATACAATAAAGAGTTCTAGCTAACTGTTCTGAGTTTGGAGCAAAAGAAAAAAAGGTTGATAAATACCAGCCTTTCCCTTTTAAAGTTGGATCCTCTGCATTCGATAGGACTAAAAAGTGTGCGTTGCCGTAGAATGTGGCTCAATACAGAGCTACAGAGGACTGCAGCTCCACACACACCTCCCTCGTTGCAGACTGATTGGTGGAAGGACATCATGAAAGTAGTGGTAAACTATGTAAAACTATGTGCTGTGTTAAATCTACTTTATAAGAATCTATCTTTGAAACTGAAACAAATCCGAGAAGTGATGCGAACAGCGCTTCCACAGCCATTCCTTTTCACCTAAGTTCCACGAGTGTTATTCCTGTATCTTGTGCCTACATGCACTCCTGCCACAATCCATATTTATTTTATTTTCTACCTGCGAGACGGCTTCGGGGCTTCCCTTTGTCTTTCCTCCGCTCCCTGAAGAACCAAGACAGACACCGCCTCCTGTCCTCAGTGTTAGCGGCGCTGTGTGTACAAAGAGGCGGTGCAGCACCCGTCACGTCCCCCCTGGGGGGGGGGGATCTGTGGGTATAAAGAGGAAAACCAGGGATTAGAGCACAGTGTAATGATGTGCGGCTAAGGAGTGGAGCATGATAGGAGGTGAAAACACACAGGCTCTCCGTCGCAGCGAGAACAGACATATGCATAAACACGGCGCCTTTCATCGTCTCGGAGAGAACAAGCTCACACGCGCACCCCTTCTGTATGGAGATCACACGAAGGCGCTGCGCTCCGGGATAACAAGGCAAACGTCAAAAACACTTTAAACAACCAACAGCGATCCACGCAAAGCATGAGCTCTGAAAATATCGAGGGCGGGGTGATGATCAGACGAAAGTATTCTTGCCTACAAAAAGGTGCACGGCAGGGGGGGGCAATGGAGAGGGTGAATATTTGGAGAAAGGTGCCAAAATGCGGCAGTGGTTGTGGCGCGGGAGCTAAAATACATCTGAAGGAGACGTTTCCATCGCTGGAGCAAAGGCACGGAAGTGAACAGTCACCAGTCTGATTAGGCGCTTCCCCCCCACACACACCCAACACCTTGCTCGCCGAAATGTCTGAACAAGAACAACACTAGCCCGCGCAGCGTTGCACTTTGATTAAAGCTAAGTGAGCAGTCGCTGTAATCCCTGAATCCGTTTTAGTCTCGCTGGGATTTAGGTGGCAATGATTTCCTCTCGGCAGCGAGATTCGAGCCTCGCTCGGTCTTTGTTCGGGATGACATCTCAATGTTTATTCAGTCGTTCGCCGCACACTCTTCAGCTGGCTTTTCTAATCCCGATAGCTGAAAATCTCCCCGAATCACCCGAAAGTTACACGCAACGCTAACACCGGTGGAGCTGGATTCTAGGTGGCACGATGCAGTTGGGAAGTAAAAAAAAACAACAAAAAAGCATTTAAAACCTGCAGTGTTTTGTTTTTTCCTAGCAATGTGTTACCACTTCTGACTCACTCACCAGACATGAGTGTAACCATGACAATACACTAACAAACAGAACACACACACACACACTTTTTTTCCCTCCCTGCAGAAACATCTTGTTAATTACTCCGTAGCGCTAACATGACAGGGAGGCTAACAGTGCCTTTGGAAGGTTCAGAGATGGCCAAGCAGAGCTGTTTATTGGCTCAGACGTGTGATTTATGATGCCTCGTTGGGAGGACTAAATCATCTGTGTGTGTGTGTGTGTGTGTGTGCGTGCGTGTGTGTGTCTCCACGGGAGAGCAGCTGAGGGGACAGTTGATTGAAGTCTTAAAGTGTTTGGCGGGAATAACCAAGCTTGACTCCTTGACATCATTGTAAACGGCAACCGTTTTTTTTTTCTTCTGCTGCGTGCCGCGAGGGCCGTGATTAATTGGGACGCGTGTGACTAACAAACGAGGGACTCGTTTCCCAGCAGGTTTAACAGCGTGAGCGGCTGCACGGCGGCGCTGTCACGTCCGTCCCCCGGAACCAAAACCCCCGCGGCGTCTCACTGCGCCCCTCCCAGGAACAGGTCAGTGACGAGAGATTTGCCCCAGTGAAAACATCAGACTGTGACTTTGTTTTCACTCTGAAATTAAGAAGGCGAAAATGAATCCCTTAAGACATCTTACTTAACACTTAACTCTTAACTCGCACGACATGGAAAGGAAAGGAAAAGAAGGCCGGTCTAATGGATGGGACAGTGGCATGCTGGTTAGTGTTGAACTAATCTGTGTTTGTGCAGGGCAGCCTGTATGTTGTACTGTACCTTCAAGCCTATGTGAGCCAAAAGGTAAATTAAGCTATTAAGAAAAAGTGGCCTGTGTTGTGGATGTGACTTACAGTAATTACTGACTGTGTTGGCTTGCATGTGTGAACCTCGTATTACCGTGTGTATCTTGGATAACAGTTTTAATATTGCTAAATGTCTGAGGAGGAACTGCTGTGCAGAGACCGAGGTGAGCGAGTGGACCTGTGCCAGGTTACTCGAGGCAGCGTCATACGGGGGCCATTCTTCTTGGCAAAATTATGAAATTACACTGAGCTGAGGACAGTTCTTCAAGATTGGATAAGGGATGAATAATTTAGGGTCTAATGATTAATCCAGCGACGAAACGCCCCGCGGAAATATATAGCGTCCCTGAAGGTAACTTTAGCCCTCAAAAAAGACGGATGTGGAGGGTTTGTCACGCGGTTTTCCAAGAGAAATTTCATCTCGCTCACAACATAAATCTTTCTGCGTGTGTGTGTGTGTTTGGGGGGTGGGTACAATAAGTGCATCATGAATATGTCTACATCACGCACAATCATAGCTCAATTGTCCACGCGCCCAAGAAGCGGCGCGCTAACCAAGTGCAAATCACGTCCTTGAAGTTTGTGATTGGTCCAACGTTTAATCCTGTTGTTGATACGGACTTTGAAGCGACTTCGAGGATGAGCTTACAGGGTTTGCTGTGAGTTAAAGACTCGTACTGTCAGTTATACGTATAGCTTACTGAGGAACTTCCAAAACATATTGAACAGTTGCAGGATTACAGCATTAAACGGTCTAAACTGTCTGTGTGCTTCGGTACGCTCGTGTGTGTGTGTGTGTGTGTGTGTGTGCGTGTGTGTGTGTGTGTGCGTGCATGGCAGGAATTAGACAGAGCACGACAGGCAGGGTGTGCAAGCAGCTTTACTTTCTCTGATAAATATAGATAGCACTGAGGGCAACAGCATATTGCTTTACACAGTGAAAAACACAACCTGAATCAATTTCACAATTAGCCAGTTCAGTGTTTTAATTAAAAAACAACAGTCGCCTTTGAAGAAATCAATTCCAACTAAAGAGGCAAAGGAGAGAATTCCCCTGCCAGTGTGCCGTCCCTCAGCTCTGTCAATTCAAAGACATGCGTGGAGATGCTTTTGGGCCTGTCTTTGGTGTTCGTACAGTACATAGAACATCTGAACAACTATTTTTCTTGCTCTTTTTTGAGAACCGACAGTGTGGCTAGACCGAGAGCAGAGACAGGGATGTGACACGCCATCGACGGTCCCCAGCACGTTCTCTTGTGATCTCTCAGCAGTGCTCATGCTGTAGTGTGCTGTTGACTCCATGCAGCTCCAATTTGTACATTTAACATTTTTCAATCAGCCTGTATTTTAAATTTAAAATGTATTTTCAGGAGGACATTACATGCCTTTATTAGCATGACGGGCAGAAAATGAGTAGAGAGCGATAGCGACGGAAACATGAACCCATGGGTCACCTCTACAAACATTCTGTTCATTATTTTTCCTAAAATAAGCACAAAAGAATGTATGGGTGTGTGTCGTCAATTAACATTGTATCCTAAAGAACACCTAGAATGTAGCTTTGATGACTGAGGAAGGTTACACATCTAAACTTCTGACTATACCAATGACGTCAAGAAGACACAGGAACACGGCCACAGACAACAACATCGACACTTAAATCTTCAGCTTTGACATCCAGTGATTGCAGATAAGCTCCCCACATTTAGGCCACGGTAAGTAGAAGTCACATCACACATCATCTGTTTTTTTTTTTGTGGCTTCTTAAAAATTGGTTACATTAGTCATTTGTGTATTTCAATAAAATCAATCAGTACATTCCAGCTCTTCTCTGACAACTCTTGTGTTTCTGATAGTCCCAATCAGCTCTCTGGTGCTTGTCCAAAGAATGCCACTTTTGAAATTCTTCTAAATTCAGCATTGATTCCCAGAAAAAAAAAAAAAAATATATATATATAATATGACATATGGTGTGTGACATCTTATTTTTGACACAAAACATCCATTTTGAATTGGTTTGACTTAATTTCTTAGCAGGTCTTATGATGGGATGATATAATTTGCTTTGCAGGCCACCATAGATTTAGTGCCATTAATCTAAAAGGTTGCGTGCCTCCTCGGTTGGGAACGACACAGGCCATCTCTCCAAAACTGTAAACAGTAACACAAAGGAAAAAGTGAGATTCCACATTCTTTTGTTGGGACAGTTAACATTATCTATGATTGTCACTACATTAACTCATTTAATAATTAGGCCATAGGCATACATAATACTATACTGCATTGTACTGACAGATGAAAGAATGGGAAATTAATCCTTCATAGTATTCATAGCAGTTACTATTTATTTTGCGAAAAGTAATAACCATATAAATTAAGACGTCCCATAAAAGTTTAAGCACTATAAAAAAAAATGTAATTACTTGGTTAAAGCAGAATTGATATAATATCTCAACATAAAGCTGATATTCCAAACAGGTTTTCACACTCCTGGCCGCCTGGTGAATGTCAGTCCATATTGCCTCCCTTGTATCTATTTCTGGTCTCTACCGACTCCTCTGGGAAACATCTGGCTCCTTAGCTGCTGAATGCTCACCAGCTATACCTGACTGTGTCTGTGCACTGTTAGCTGCTGCAAGTGAGCCAAAGCGGTAGAGTTGTGCAGAACAAAGAGCTGAAAGATGCTGCAAAAAAATAGAGCTGTAGAGGAACTGCAGAGTCTGTGATAATGTCTCCGTGGCTTCATCGCTACGAGTCACTAACTCCATAGTCAATTTAACAGATATTGAATATAGCAGCTTTAAATTGTGGTTTGCCCTAAATTCAGAAGAAAAAAAATCCTGACTCAGGATGTGAACCCTGGCCTCTGGTAGATAGATTTACTGCACATGAGACTGGGCTGTTGTTATTAAAGGAGCATTTTTGGCTTCTTTCATAAACATTTATTTCCCCTCTAGAAATAGATTCAAAGTGTCAGATCTTCAGTGTAGTTGGCGAGTCTGGTACTTGTACTGTATTGTCTCTGACAGGGCTTTGGTTACCACAGTTATTGATCTGCCAGCTTTAATTATACCCCCGCCCCCACACACACACACACACACACACACACACTCTTGAGAATCCACATCTGCCATCTCCATCGGCGTACGCCCGCCCCGTACCGCCAGCCCCCGTTCATGCATGTCTTTCATGTCGAATGACAGCCATGCTTGGATTCTCACCCCATTTCTTCTGGCGCCCGCGATCGCCTTTGTCCTCTTTTTTGTTGTTGACGGGGGATCCAGTCTCGGCTGCTCACCTCTATGTGTGGTTTAGTGAGGGGATAGCGGAGAAGCTTGAAACTTCAAAACGGCGGCGGTCTCTGACGCAGCGATAAACCCTGCCTGATGAAAGACTGGAGCTTGAGAGAAGAGGAAGCGATGAGCTTAACTTTGGGGGATTTAGCCGCTCCGTCTCTCCGTTTTGTCGAACACCGCGTAGCCTTCGAGCCTGATTGTTATTCAGAGTAACGGGAAAGTAATGAAAAAATGTTCAACACTGGGCTGAATAAAGTTACGTAGGAAAGGAAGCCTGTTCAAATTAATTGTACACTCGTCAGAACCTCGTTAGAACGACGGATTAGGACTTAACAATTTCCCAACTTCGACAAAATACCCAATAAAATGTTCAGTTTGAGAGTCTGCTGTCATTGTCCCAGACACATGTAACATGTTTTCTACCACCATCTACTGTTCACTTGGAGGAGTTGACTTTTCAAACCATGAAACTTTTTTATTTTCTTTCCCATTCGACTCTATCAGAAGTGTGGTTTAAAAATAACAAAAAAACACCTTGATGTCTTTTGAGACGTAAACACCGCTATTATCCGCCCCCGTCCGGAGCACTTAGAGACACATCGCCACCAAGGATACGCGCCTGTCATTGATTTCAATGTTTACGCCATTAAGAAAGAATGAGAAGGATGTGCTTTAATCCCCTTTTCATCCAGAAGACAGAGGTCACAACACAATTCCATGCAGAGCATTCCTGGCTTTGTGCCGGGTGCCAGCGCCGCCAGCCACCAGCGCTGAAAAGCCATTTAGTGACGGGGAACTCAAGGTCTGCAGGTGCCTTCATTCAGTCGAAGGCCTCACGGTGTATAAAGCAGATAAACACTTTTGTGAATCACGCTTTGCAAACAAAACTTTTAAGTGACTGAACACGCACTTCAGAACGCATTTAATCAGACGCATTAATTAAAAGGCGCTATATACAGCACTGCATTTAATGCGGATAAATGACTTTTTGCAGCCTCATTGGCCTCTTACTGTATTCTTCCCTCTGCATGATGGTAAATTTAGAAAGCGGCATGGGTCGCACTCTATATGGCAAGTGCTGTTTCTCCAAGTGCAAACAGTGGCAACGTCTTTGCAGCAGAAGGTAAGAGGATTGGTGTGAAATGTATTCTTTCTGAGAAGTCTCACATGGGGTGTCGTTTGTTTACGTGTCCTTATGTGTGTTGCAATTAGGTTGGTAAGTGTGTGCATTTAGCGCCTTTAAAAAAGTGTCCCCGACAACTGCTGGCTACACACACCAGAATGTGACATTCAACCCCCCCACAGCAGCAGTAAATTCATTCCAGTCGGGGTCACCGCTGCTCAGAGCATCACTTTGTCACGGCCCTCCCCTGGGAGCCCTTTACCTCCGGCCTCACAAGAGCCCCGCAGAGACCTCTCTGTCAGTCATCAAGACACCGTCCTCTGATTGGATCAAGGATTGATTACACCCTATTCGCGCGGACGCCGTCATCGGAGGACAGAAAGGCGTGCAATGGGCCCTCGTAATCAGTGGCAATGCAGGGGTGACTTGAAGAAGAAGAAAAAAAATCACTCCGCTCATTTCCACGCAGACGCGCTCCGAGAGTCGTGGCTTCAGCCCCGGACCCAAATCTGCAACACGTCCTCGGCGCATGCAAAGTTAATTGGCGAGCGAGGATTCCGTTTGTAAAAGCTTTCAGCGATTCCCAGTGAGCCGTTGATTCATCTCTAAACATCCTGTAACCTTAATCCTTATTAATCTTCAGACACATTATGCTTTATGTGCAAACCACAAGCTTGATGCTCATCGCCAGTGCAGTGATGTCATTTGACCACTTGGTCTCGTCTCCACGAGAGCAAAGCGGGTGGCGCCGCCCCCGCGACTGTGACCGTGTCAACGTTATAACTTTAATGTCATGAAATAGTTTCAGAGGGAGGATGTTTTTAATGATAAAATCCCCGCCGCCATCTGTTGGGGCGATGAAATGGCCGGCGCTGGCAGTAGATCTGGATGACCCATCTACTTCCGCGTATGCCGAAGTAGAAAGGCGCAACCTTTCCAGTGCCGACGAACCGACAGCAAACTCCTAATCATCAAAACCTCATCTGTTGCCATTCATAAATCCCACGCCGGTCTGGATTCTCGAGGATTTGCAAATCGGGGCACGCCATATGCTGCCATTCCACACACGCGTGTCCTCGCCAACATAGACTGGAGGGACGGGAATTAATTAAAACCAATGGCTTTCAGGTTTTGATTCGTAAGACCTGCAAATATCACAGGGAAACAACACATGTGGCCCCCCCGCTTTATTCCGTGAGGTATTAGAGGGCGGAGAAGGAGCACCGCGAGGCTGCCCGAGCCGCCGGTTCTCATCGCGTCATGAGATTAACAAACCGGGCTCCGATAGCCGAGCCTAGCGGCGCGAGCCGAGCAGCATTGTCTGCTTCCGCGTGCTTCCGCCACTCACACAGCTGTGACTCGGTACTTCAAACGCCTGCCAGGCTTTAAAGTGCTAATGGGCTGGATATTAGTGATGTAGTAAAGCGTGTGTGGTAGGGGAAGGGCCTGTTCGACTTTAAGTGGCGGTATCCTTGGTGCGTGCGTGTGTGTGTGTGTGTGTGTGTGTGTGTGTGTGCGTGTGTGTGTGTGTGTGACCGGAGGTTGGCTGAGATGCTGTTGCACCAAAAGCCGAGGCAGTTTCAAGGATTACTGTCAGGGCGGAAAAGAGGCAATTAATCTCTGTCTTGAAAAAAGGGATGCAGCTTCAAGGCCTTTTAGGAATCTTTTTGGAAAACGATAAGCTTCTGTTTACTAATTTTCCCGCGTGAATATGTGGAGGATATCCAAACACGCGTGTTTGTGAGACCAAAGAATTACGGGGTTGTTGTTTTTTTGAAAGCATGTTTAGTGCTCATTCTCTTGTTTTTTTTCTTCTTCCTCAATCAGTCATGCACAAGAGCAGCAGAGTTTGTTTGATTTTTGTCTCACTCATTTTCAATTACAGCCAGCTCCCGAGCGGCACACGCGTCCGGGCCGCTATCAGTTGGGACAGGATGTTTGATCAGAACTAAGCTCTGCTGACATTTGATTTTGTATTTTTTTTTTTTTGTTGCTTGCGTCCTTGTCCCGCACTCTAATGTCAGGTCAGAACCAGAAGAGCTCATAATGTCCGTGTGATGTGTGACGACGGATGTATACGTATACGTGCCAAGAAATATGTGGTTCGTCCACAACAGAGCTTTGGAGAGTTGTTGTTTTTTTTTTACTTTCATGGAAAATATGAAATGTGCCATCAGGGAGGTCAGGTCTGGGGGAGTTTCCAGCACCGTACCTGCTTGACACCAATGAGCAAAACTAAATCTGAATGTAGCTGTACATCATTTCTCCCCCCCCCCCCCCTCCCCCCCCCCCCCCCCCCCCCCCCCCCCCCGGCTGCTGATCAGCCTGATCAGACCTGGCATCTCTACCTTCAGGAGCTCCACGACGGTTTTCTCCATCTGTCCGTGCAGATATAACTCCCCATACATCTGCCTGAAAACATGAACTGCAAGAGAAACAAACATGAAAATATGAAGCGGGAGCTCAGGTTTCATTAAGGATGAAGCAAAGAAGCGCCATCAACACACATTATTTAAATTCCTCCCCTCACTGTTTGTTTAAGAAAGTATCGACTGGGACGAGACTGCAGCTGTTGTGCGCGTTTTCATGTTTTTCTAAAAAGATTCATGAAATGTGGAGATACAGTAAAATGAATAATATTGAAGATGTCATCCTGATCAAATATATGTCACTTGATTTAATTTAGTATTTAATTTATCACACAATCTGCCTTTTTTTTCTTTTATAACTCCTCCTAAATTTGTGTTAATTTACATAAACGCAACTGAGATGCTGAGCTCGGGGCTCACGACTCGACTGGTCGTAGCAGCAAGCAGATTGACATCATCAAATTTGCATTTACCACTCCACTCCGAATACGTCACAGTAAAGACGGAAGGCGATGGCAGGGCCGTCAAATTCACCCCCTCCCCAAAATAAATAAGTAGCTGGCAGTAGCTAGCGTTAGCCGCCTCACAGGCCGTGGGTGTGGCTAATGTGGACAGTCACGGAGTAATGTAGCAACGGCTAACAACGTAAAACTCAATATTCATCTTATTGGTTGCTATAATTCTGACCCAAAAAATGTACAGCATATACATCCTTAGTGTTTGTTTAAACATACATATATACTGACTTCCCAGCATTTGTTTTTGTATTTCAGTTGAACAAGGTGTCTGAATCTGGCATTGTGAAGGAGAACTATTTTGAGAAATCTCTTCTTTGCTAAACATAGATCTAATTTCCTTTTATTCCATTCCATTCTCTCCTTTCTCCTTTCCTGTCTTTCACTGATAAGCCCCCCCCCCCTCTCCCCCTCACCACAGAACACAATGACTCCATTGTGCCAAACCACAGAGCTGATAATGTTACGTGACATTAAGGGCAATGATGTTAGTTCCCATTCAGGGAGACATTCTGATTTGGAATGTGGACTCACAAAGCGCGCCGTAACATTCAATGCTCTCAGGCATTAAAGAGTCCGATATTAAATGCGATCGCCATCGATCTGCACCGCCGCGGAGCATTTTGTTACCCTGCTCGCTCTCCAGATAGGCAACGGCCAACCGGTATAGCGGCTATATTATGATGATGGACTTTAATGATGACCCCATTAACTCACACGTTTACAGTTGCACATTTCAAGTCGCCACCCGACGCCGTTTTGCTCCCAATCCGTTAATTTTGAAAGCCATCCTTCCGCAGCGGTGTATAAAAACACTGAGAATTCCCAATGTCACTCAGCTCCTCTCAAGTAAGAACTCAATTGTTTTTTTTCAGCTCTTTTCATGTATAATAATATTCATATTCCCTTGAACGCTGACCTGCGGAAAAAAAAGAGGGGGCTATTTCAGAGCTGTCAGTACAACGTCTTTATCTTCGCTCTCCAAATGTTGGGGTCAGCCAAGACTTGACGCTCGGCAGACAATTCTCCCAAAGACCTAATGTGATTAATGGGTGTCACTTAAGAGGGGCGGGGCGGGGTTGAGCGAGAGAAAAGAAGAAGTCATCCGAGGGAGATTGTTACTGAAGAAAAGGTACGCTGGCGGCACTTCGTCAAGCCGGGAAGCGAGGATCGAGCCTCGCCGGCCGCGTGCCAGGCAAAATGAGATGTTCACGGTCACTTTCAAAGTTTTCAATGCGGCCTCGGAATGCCACCTTGAAATGTGGACGAGTTTTTCAACCAGCAATTAGAGCGCTTTGTGTTGGTAATGTCCGTAAGGTGCATTAAGGTAGTAGTGCTTGCTCAAATGCCTGACACCACTCAAAAAAAGTAAGAAATATAAAAATGTAAATGTATTCTCTGGTGTGCTTCCAATTTTGCAATATTGCCTCCATTCGCTCTTTGCCACTGGTGGGAAGGCCTCGTGCATATATTTTTTTTAAAGCAGATTTTGCTGTCACAGATGTCCTTGCCTGTCCTCCGCTTCTGTACAGCCGGCATTGGCAGCCTCTGGGAAGTGGAAGCATACAGTTCGGATCCCTCTTCCTCCTGCTGGTAAACGTTTGTTTGTCTCTTAGTGCAGTCACGTGGTGTTCACAGCTGGACCCGGCGTCCATATTCACTGTGCGAGAAAAGCGCTTCGTCACAAATGTCACTGCCTCTCCGCGGCGTTGACGCCACTTGGAACTTCTTGAAGTTTTTCTTTTCTTACAACAACAACCCTAAAAATGTCAATCTGTTGCAGTATGTTGCTGATTAACGTCCCTGCCACCTGTTTGATGCGTCTCGGTGGAATCTGCCCTCCAAACACATCGTGTTGTTTATGCAGATCTTGGATGTGGATTGTGGAGATAAAGATTTTGTCATCGTGAACAAATTTGGCAGAATTATCTTTTTTTTATTTATTTATTATTTTATTTTATGCAGTTACTTTGATTTTTAATGCGCGGCAGCCTTATGGGGACTTAACTTGGGACTGACTGTATATATCATTACCTCAAAGCACTGGTTCCCCTTTCTTCAGTGACCCTCCAGGTTATTTACACTACATGCACGCATCATGACACGATTCTTAACGGTGATACGGATATGTGCGCGCCCTCAACTCAAGTATCGTGGCAGTCCGTGAGTTGAATAACTGATGTACTGATACGAACTTATCTCCATCTCAAAATAAGAAGGAGCGTCAGCTATTCCCCGAGCCAGAATCTATAGACCTGAAATCACTGGATGCTCGTCAGGGCTGTTTTCAGTGTGTTGGAGACGTCAGGACTTTGCAGAAGGCCCTGAAAACATGTGGACAGACTACTGGGAGTTTCTCTGGAAAATAAAATAAAAATGTACTTTCTGAATTTATTCACAAATAGTGGATTTAGTGTTAAGTAACTTCAGTTTTTGTTTGTTTTTCGTGGAGCTTTATTTCTGACATTGAAGACTGTCTAAATCTTGCCCTGACCTTCCACTGACACTCTTGTGGATATTACAGGAAATGCTATGGGACAAAAAATAAGATAGGGAGCCTGCACGTAATTTTGAGATTTTGCTGAGCTATTCATCTGCAGGACATATCTCTCTCAATTGTTTTAGTAATCTTAATCATGGCCTAAAGTTGCAGAATGTAAGAGGACGATAAATAAATTGTCGAACGATTCAGTGTTATTTTTGCAGGATTAAGTCATATTCCAATTACTTTTTTTATGTCACATAGACACAGAGAGAGATCGTGAAATATGACGGTTGAAACAATCATACGTATGTCTAATAATAAATAATAATAATAAAGTCGAATGGACGCTGGGCTGGTGGAGCCTGAGCTGCAGACTCCTCGAGAGGCGAGACAGCTTTCTATTCAAGTCTCAAGGGTGAAGTCGCTGCTGAATGTTTGACTCCGGCTCTTTTCCCAATCGCGGGCAAAGGAAATAACTGTTAAATCACAGCATTTTGATGAGAGAGCCACAGGTGCATTACCATGGAGACGGTCCTACCTACGTGAATTGTTCTGATAATGAAAACGGTGAAAAGCGATCAAAGTCTGCAAATGAAGAGCGCTGCGAGAGGCATGCAGACCAGCGATTTCTTCCTTTCCAGAACCCAAAAAAACCTGCCACGCTACATCAAATGTAAAGGAGAAGAAGAAAATAACGAATGTGCCCGAGCGGCGTGCTGATTGGCCTCCTTATCTTAGATTGCAGGCGTCTGATTTGACGGCGGAAAAGGAGAGGAGTTGTTGCCGTGTGTTTGCAGCAATCTCAATTTAAATCAAACTCTTTAATCCGCAGATGTGACATCAAACTAATGCCAAGTGTCGCGACAAAAACACACAAACGGAGAGCACATTCCATGAGTCCTCGTCCAATCCAGACATTATTTTTTATTTTTTACAACACACCGGCGGTATTAGTTCATCACCAATTCCTGGAATTGGCACAATCATTTTTTTTATATATATCTAGTGAGGATATCTAAGGATTTATACATTGGTACAATTATCAATTAGTCAATCGACATGAAATGAATCTGCATATTCACTTTTTTCACATTTTCTCCATCTTTGGGTTTTGGACTGTTGGTCGGAGAACACGAGCTACTTGAAGGCATCATCTTGGATTGAGACAGCGGTCAACATTCATATTTTAGTTTTACTATTTTCTGACAAAAATAGCGTCCGTTTACAACCAAAACATGTTTTGAGCGATGAATCAAAAATAATGAATCAAGTAGCAAGTTTCTTGCAGAGCCCAACGTCCACAGTCATGCCATGAATATGATTACCGCCGCTGGAGCATGTATTAACCTTGTAAATCCATTTTGACTGACATTGACCATTGTCATGCATTCAGTTAAACACATACACAGCCTTTAATTTGTTTTTTTTTTGGGAAGCACTGTTTGAATGAGTCATGTTGACAATTCCGTCTCCTATCTTCCGAACTTGAAATATGAAATGCACTTTGCTGCTTCTGTTTACCTCGCTGCAAACTTTTCAGAATTTGGCGGGGCGCTCCTGATAGGCGGCGGGGGGCAGCGGTGCGTTTAAGGTCCACGGAGGATGTGAGTGCAGAGAAGCATATTAGTGATAATACTGGAGATAACCACGGTTAGTTAGCACTTAGCATCCATCCAACAACCACTGACCTTGCTGTGTGTGTGTCTACCTGTACCTCTGCCCCACCCAGCCTGTTTGCTGTTATCTATGTACGCCCCACAACCCCCCCGCTAGCACACCTTCATTACTGCCCCAGATAGTGGCATTGGCAACTTGTCACTTGTATTGATTTCTCTTAAACTGCAATTTACATGGATATTTGGGGGCGTCCTGAGGGCAGCTGCAGCCTGGCGGACGGCCCCACCGCCACGCTCTCTCTCTCTCTCTCCCTCTCTCTCTCTCCCTTGGGCCTGGAGGAAATGTTTCCACCCGACAACAGAACCTCAAAGTGACTTTTCAATCTGACATCAGCAAATGGGTCATTGTTGGAGTTTTTTTTTTCTTCCTGCAATAAATTTTTTTTGTACGTGAACCTAAAAACGTGTGAGTGATGACGAGGGTAAAGGAGAATGATGGAAAAAAATTATTTTATTCAATAACTGCACATGCAGAAAACACAACTAAAACTTAAATGTAAAACCAACTCAAATGGTGCGTTTTATGAGGCCCAAACAGATCTGTGAAAAAATAAAGTATTTATTTTCCCAGAACGACTCTGGCAGATGTAACATACCTCCACAGTGTTGAGGCCGGGGAAATGAAACAACAACCTCCAGTCTGGAAAGCCACAAATGCTTTCAGAGAGCCTTCGACTCTTTTTCACTTTTACGTCAAAAACGGCAAAGCCTCAAACTTTGTCACTGCAACACAATGTCAGAATTTTTTTTACTTCTGTGCTGAAGGTCACCTGCAATACCCCTACACCCCCCCCCCTACCCCCTCCCCACACACACACACACACACAGGATTTTCAAAATAAACGACACATTTGGTTGCATACTTATATGTTATATCGAACGACCAAAGCTTGGAAATTGAACAGAAGTTGACTCAAACTGTATATCAAAGATGCATTTGATGTAACTTAGTGCTAATTGAGCATTATGCATCTCAGAGTAATCTCCTTTTGTGGGTGACTTTAGAACAGAGGGAGAGAGGGCATTCATTTTAGATCCGTAATCCTGCAATGAAATTAGAAATCCCAAATCTCAGTCGACAAACAAGGAGAGGGGAAGGAGGAGAAGGATTCATCAGCAGAAGGACTCTGGGTATGAAGGAGGAAAAACATCCATCCATCCTCCACTCCACACATCCTGTTCTCTCAGTCTCCAAGTTTGTGGCGAGTTTGCAGCAGGCTGAACATGGTACATATGTAAGCCAGCAGGAATAACCATATTTAAGGCCCTCGTGGTGCAAAACATCCGACCTGCTGAAGTGCCCCCCAGGCTGACCTCTGACCCCTCCCCTGTGGAGGGCGGAAGAGAACCGACTTCCCCTGCAGTGCGAAGAAGAAGAAAAAAAAAGTAGGACTGAATATGTGAAAAAAAAGAAGCTGCGGGTGAATAAGGGGTGCGAGTTGGTGGGTGTCGCCGGTGATGTCACACCTCCCAGACAGCCACGATTGGACCCTAATTAGAAAGCTCGGCAGCAAATAGATAGGCGTCCTGCATGATTGAATCCAAAGTGGCTGATGCCCAAATGTGTGCAGAGGCGCGCAGTCGAACGGGGCGCCGGTATCAGAGCTGCTGAGAGCCGCCGCACCGCGCTGCGCTGCGAACGGTCCCTCCGCCAAGCGGGAGGCGAGCTGGAGTTTTCCGAGGTGATACCAGAACAGCGAGACGCGCTCTTCTGGTTCGGAGGGATAACAAAAAAAAAAACAAAACAAAAAAAACACGAGGGACGGAAAATATAGTCCGAGAGTCCTACGTCAAACCCAGAGGGACGTTATCACAGAGCAGCGGAGGCTGACGAGACAAGTACAAAGGGGAGTCGAGCCGCCGAGTCCAAGTTCCCGCTCCGCGCTGCTCCAGAGGGCTGCGCTGATGGCGTCCGTACTTGGGAACAGCAGCCGCGCGTCGGGGGCTCAGAGCGGACAGGTGAAATGCAAGCTGAAGAGGAGGCGGAGGAGGCGGTCGAAGAGAAAAGGTACAACTTCACAGCGCTTTATTGTGTCGGCACAACAATTTGTTTTGGGGGGTGGTTTGTTTGTTTTCTTTTGTTTTGGGATGCCAGTGTGTGAGAGAGCAGAGGTCGTGCGCACCTTGGCGGGGCATCGCAGCGCACGCGAGCCCGCCCGAGCCCGCTCTCCTTCCGCCCTCCGCCCGCACCGAGCTCCGCAGCGGCGTGAGTTCGAGCCCCTTGAAAATACTGGAAACAACGGAACGTGGAGTAACGATTTCCGTTAATGACGCATGTTTTTAAATTTTTTATTTTTACCCTTTCAAAGTTTAGTTGCTGCTGGTGTTTATTATCCTGTTTTTATCTTTTTTGTTTAGTTTTTTTAAAGCTTCCATCAACGAGCACAAGGACGAAAATGAAACGAGCCATCGGCTTATTAAACACAAGTTTGAGCGCGCGCTCGTAAGGAGAGCGGCTTGCTTTCTCTGGTTCGAAAAGCATCCGCACACGACGCATGTCCCCGAGCCGGGTTCAACTTCATCACGGGAAACGGCACCTTTTTTATTTCTTCCACGATTTTTCAACCTCGCTCAGTCATTTCCTATTCGTGACATTAAATATTCTAAATATTATATAAATAATAAGCATGCTGCACATGCACTGTAATAAAACTGCATGCTTTTTTTAAATAATTATTTTGTAAAGAAAGCACTTGAATGTTAATGCCACATGCTGTACCTTTTTTATACGAGCATCCTAAAACTCAGTAGTGATACTTGAACCCCAGAGCTCTGAGCCGTGCCTAATGCAACTACACGGAACACTTAAAAAGTCACAAAGCCTGAGAAACAGTTTTTGGCCTTTCAACATAAAGTGAAAGAGCCTGTTAGTATAATTATTTCCTGTTTAATTATATCTGCGTTCATTCCTGAGCTAGAATCTCCCAAACTGCAGCAGGAAGGAGTTCCTCCTCTGATGAAGGAGTGTGTATCCAACCTGTCGGTGTGCTAAAGCCCTCAGACGAGACCGCGCCAACGTAAGCGACTCAAACACGATGAGGGTGCAACATTTTCTCTGAGGCCGCACAGAGACGAATGCCCGATCCCCTGCGTGGTCCCCTGCCGTGCAAAACCGGCAGGAAGGTGCTACGTTCCTCTGCCCACGGCAGCCGCACACCTGATGCCGCTTATGCTTTTATTGTCGGGGGAAAGAAACTAATAATTCACAGCACTTTGACTGTTCACATGCGTCCAGCTCACCACGTCTCACTGTGAGATTTATTTTGTGTCCATTATAAAATAGTCCCAATGCACTGCAGAGTGGTGTTCACTGTTGAAACACGTACCTGTGTTTGCAGAGTCATTTAACCTATCTGATATTGTGCCCCACAGTGAGAAAGTGACATTTAAAAAAAAAAAAGATTCAGGAGGAAGTTAAAGCGTTCTGTACTTTGAAGCTTCACTGCCTCGAAAGAGGTTCTCCTTCTCCCTGCTTTGGTTCTCTTGTTTTCTTCTGAGGCGTTTTGGCTACTTCACAGCAAGTCAAAGCAAAACGCTTCTTTGCTCCGACACAGGCCGCAAACACTCTCAGAAATGTTGTTTTCTTTTTCTTCTCCCCCATCTAAATAATTTCCATCAATTTGTATCCATAAGAGATGAGAGCACAACTGCATGTGCATGCCTGACTGTACCGACGTGCCACACTGGAATACGGAGGAGCGCGTCGGGTCCACCCGGCCGCCGCTGAACGCACGACGAGCTCCCATAAACACTTTGCACTTGTCATCAAACTGCAAACAGACAACCGCACCTCATTTCCATAGCCTCTTGATTTTTAATAGCCCAAGTAATTGAGACAAGGGAGACAATACATAAAATATGGCGCACAGGCAAATGTATTTACATAATGGAAACGGCAGAATTGGTTCCACAACATTAGGCATTGCATATGAGTATCACGCGAACAGTGCGCGCATTAGCCGGCAGGCCTCCGCAGCGTGTTTCCCGAACGGCTAATTTATCAGCACTGCTGATTCATTCTGATAACACGGGACATTAGGGGGCCGGTTCAGGGGCCGCCCGTAAATGAACTGTGTCTTTGGGAAGTGCTGAGGGGCCGCTGACTCCTCCGAAAGCTGCAGGAGGTGGACTCACTGTGCTGAAACATTAAGTCAGATCTCCTCTTCCTGTGTGTGTGTGTGTGTGTGTGTGTGTGTGTGTGTGTGTGTGTGTGTGTGTGTGTGTGTGTGTGTGTGTGTGTGTGTGTGTGTGTGTGTGTGTGTGTGTGTGTGTGTGTGTGTGTGTGTGTGTGAAATACAGATTTTACAAATGTTTCATGATTGAAGGATTTTTTTTTTCTTTCTCTCCCCTACTTCAGATTTGACCACAAATCAAGCAAAGCTGAGCATTTTATTATTATATATTTTTTTTAAACCATGGTCATCCTTCATCTCAAGTGCCAACTGATCATCTTGAAATTCCACACAATTATTTTCATAGACCTCAAGGCAAAAAAAAAAAAAAGGCACAGAGGGATTATCACGTGGCATTTGAGGCTTAATCCCTGGAAAAAGCTTCAGATTATTTGTAGATGGACTCGCTAAAACCTATGTGTGTATTCAAAAGGTTGTAAGCAGATTCCTCCCCGAAACTTCTGTTTTTATTTATTCCCCCACCCCTCCTCCAAACTCCTCTTTGCAATCGTCCGACTGTAGAGTGCAAAACAAATCACTGCAGAACAAAGATTACGAGACCCACAATTGCTAGAAATCACACACTAAATTCATCATCTGTGGGGCTTATTTTTATTTTTCAAAGCTCTCTCTCGCTGCTCCCCTTCACTCTCGGTTTCCCAACCGCCGTCGCCTCGGGCGGACACGCACCTCGCTCTGCATTTGCTTGTGTCCCCCCCCCCCCCAGCACCTGTGGCGTATCTGCCCCTTAATTAATCACAGCCTTGTGATTTACGGTTACGTCCCTGAAGGATGTCAGCAACGCCTTCTGTAAAGGCAGTGTGTTACATTACCTTTTTATTACTTCTTTTTTTTACCCCTCTGGTACCTTTTTAAACTGTGGCATACGTGAGACTTGTCCCATGTCTTTTAGCCACAGTGCTTTTTTTTTTACATTTACTTTTTCATGGACAAAAATAAGCAGAGCAGAGATTTATGGAGCAACATTATTTTTTTACAACCACACTTATCACCCCGTTCTCTCGGCGTACAGTACAGTATATCAGCATATCATCAAGAGCGCCGGGGGGGCGTGAAATACACAAGAGTGTAATTTATGTAGCAATTACGGGTTTACACTCTCGTCCCTGGCGAGGTGGCGGCAGAGGGGTCGAGTGCGGGCTGGCGGGGGTGGGGACGGAAGTTGAGGCAGGAGGGGAGGGGGATGAGGTCAGCGCCAGAGGCGGCGGGGGTGGGGTGGGCATCAGTGTGGCAGACGAGTGGATCAGCGTCGAGCCCCCTTCGTTGCTCTGAGAGCGAAGGACGCACCTGTTGCCCGCCTCCCTCGTCAGGGACGATGGCGGTGATACATGGCGTGTCGAGGTGAGGGCAAAGGTCGGGGTCGCGGGGCGAGGCCGAGGAAGGCCCTGAACCTCCGTTAGGATTTTTAAATTGTGAGTAGAGAACAGTAAAAAAAAAAATCCTGTGTTTAACCAGCGAGGTATGCGTCTGCATCCAAGGTGCCTTCCTTAGCAGTTGCTGCAGGTGACACTAATGTAATGTAATAAGCTTCTTTTTTTGCCTGTGTATTCATTTTTTTTTGTCAACCTTTTAGATGAACGTGACATTTCTAGTGTCTGTGTTAGCAGTATTTTAAAACTAATACTGTGTACAAAATCCCCCCCCCTCGCTGTCTGTTAGCCAGATGCATTGTGGTCATGTGATATCCAGAATACACAGGAAACATCAGATTTCTTTGTTGGCTTCTGTTAAAAAAATGTAAAACTCTCACGGCTGACAAATATTGCTCGAAATGGCATCCTGGCCTCGAGATGCATCTCATGCAGCTGAGTGCATCACCTGCGCGAGGCGTTGTGGTAAATATTTCTCACAAAGTTGTTTGAGCGACAGCAGTGTTACGAAGAGGAGGACTCACATTTAGTAGATGGGTCTGCTTCACGTGCGGCACATTTTCCACACGGTGTCGGCCGGAGCCTGAATAACCGTGCCGATGAGCAAAGCTAGATGTGAGTCATAAAATATTTTTTAATAAAAAGTAGTGTGCTCGATGCTGGAGAGCTCAATGAAACGTAGTCGAACCACAATGGTATCACCGCTCTGTTGGTCGTGGTGGAGGAGGCTGATCTGTGTGCTGCTGTCATTTCATTGAGAATCTAACCTGGTTGGTGATGCCAGCGGCTCCGCTTGGGCACCGTCACAGTACAGTATTCTCTCTCTCTCTCGCTCTGGTTGGGATTTACATGCAGAATGTATTCATTAATAGCGATGCATTTCACAGAGATGTGAGGTCTAGTTTCAGCCCCGTTCTGTCACACTTGTTTGTGTTTGTGCTGATAACCGCATTTAGAGCTGGGACAAAAAAGAAAAAAAGAGAAAGGAGAAAAGAAAAAAAAAGACCCGCCGCTGGCATTTATGAGGTTAATGAAGGTCAGCGCCGACAGGAAACGCTCCTCCGCGTGCGCGCGCATGGGCTTTGTGCATTTACAGGCGCTCCCTGATTAAGGCTAGCGGTGGAGGAGTTGGCGGTTTAGGACACGGCGTCCTCTAACTGACTGAACGTTTAGCTGAGGGAGAGAGGGAAAAAAAGGTTATTACTACTGACTGTGCTCTCTTGAGGACAGCTGATAAAATGACCAAGGAAAAAAAAAAAGGAATAGCACAACTTTAGCACATTAGCATAATTAGTAATTATCTCGTAATAGTCCCTCTTGGCTCTTTGGAGCTCGGCAGTGAGGAATTGTACTTAAAGTTCAGGCGCGGAAAACAAATCTGGTGCCAAAAAAATGTCTCCGCATAGCACACACGAGTCGCCTCAGTCAGGCCGCGGAGGAAGTGAATCACAGGAAGGAAAAAAGAAAGCACAGATGCAGATATTTTTTTTTTAAATTCAGAAGGTGACACTTAAGTTAATTAGCCTTTTGTTTGATGACTCCCACAGTTGGAGAGATAAGGGTATTACTCACATCACAAATAACTTGTTGCACTTGTTGCCATGGCGACGGAACACAGACATTTAATTGCGCTGCGCTCCATCATCCGCAACAGCTTTCAAAACATCAACTACTTAAGGGGAGACCTCCGAGAGCCGCCGTACAGTTGAACTAACCCATGTGTGAGTGCCGAGGGAGTTGAGCTCCAGAGTGTATCAGATGGCGTTAATTTGTGTGTGTGTGTGTGTGTGTGCAAAGTGTCAGCGTCGCTGTTTTAACAAAAACACCTCTGTTTATGAACAGTCAGATCAAGAAATTCAGCTAACAACAGCGTAACCACCCACATCTCTACATTTGTTTGTCATTTTTTGATTGGAAAATGACTCGAAATGATCATTTGAAATAAAACTTGCTTATTTATATTTCCACGACCAAACTGGTTGATTCTGCTCAACTCTGAGTTGTCAGCGTTTCAATCGAGGAATGGTTTCCTCTTCCGGAAGCACTTTTAGGGGGGTCATGTCACATAAAAAGCAGACATTTCTCTGTATAATTTATCGCATCTGAAATTTCTTTAAAAGAAGATATTGAACATAAAGAGGCAATATAAATGCTCTGTAAATCTTTAGTAAATTGTATGTAAAATCCTGTTCAGTTCCTCGATATGGACCTGATGATGGATACTGTTGTATGTGCATCTTCACGACTGTCTCGTCCACGATGCTCAATTCCAGTATAATATCAACCGGTGTAAATCAGATTCATATTTTCATCCCTGAGTTTGAAGGTGCGTTACGGTCCCAACCAGAAGGTGCAGGGTCGACCCCCATGAAGCTTCGGGAGCAGACACTAGAACGAGGACTCAGTTAAACAAAATGTTTGGCACGAATCAGCTCAAACCGTCAAATATACAAGTATTATTTTTTTAAAAGGAGGACATGTCATCCTGTCCCCACAGAGAATTACGCCCCTAAATGTCTCCTCCAGGAGGAAAAGAAAATCTCCTATTCATGCTGGTGTTGCATCATGACAGCCAGCTTCAAACAGAAAGGTAATCAGCCAGAGGAGGCTTTATCGCCACAAAGCTCAAAATCAAGAAGCTGTTGATATATATATTTTTACTATTTAAGCATGGTATCCGGACAAGCTCACATCTAATCTGAAGCCCTGCCAACAGCGTGGAAGCCCCCACCCTAACACACACACACACACACACACACACACACACACACATCATGATGGAAAAACATTTCTCCAGTTTATGATCCTAATTAGCTCTAACTGTGCCATCATCCCTGAGTCATCATGCCTGGAGAGAGGCCAGATCATTTGACGGTCTGCAGTTTCACACTTTCTTCATTCCTCTCCTCTCTCTCTCTCTCTCTCTTTCTTCCTCTCGTTTCCTCTCTCTCCGCTTTCATTTTCTTCCCGCCCCGTTTCTGCAGCGTGTACACACACACACACACACACACTCTGTTATTGTTGTCCTCCGGCTCTCTCGCTCGTGCGTATTCACGGCACGGAGGTAGCTGCTACTGTGAAAAGGGACATATTTCATGAGCGGAAAATAGCTAAAGAAAGTGTAAGAATTTGAGCATCGAAGAAAAAGAAAATAAAGAAAATGTTTTCCTTTTTTTACCTTTTTTCGCCGTTTCACAAACTCGGCCCAAAATGCAGCGAGTCGGTCATGAAGAGGGCTCCGCTGCCGTTTATAAACCTAAAGTGACAAAGACATGAACAGCCCTGCGACAGCCTCTGATCCGCCTGCCGGACGAACTCCGCCCGCGTTGACTTCAACCTTCGCGCCCGGCGCCGTGCCTCAGGCACATGGCGGCACAAGTGGCCCGTGTGCTGTGCTGACATAGCAAAGTTAACACTGATACCCAGCCTCATATGGAATAATGAAATTGGATGAAGCAGCTTAACCGCGCGCCGTCCCTTCTCTCGCCATCAGACTGGGTGCCTATTTGAGATAACGTTAATGAAGGGGACTTCAGCCAAGAATAGACACGTCTTATTGCTGGAGGGGGGGTGGGGGGAGGGGGGGGCTAACAGCATTTATTTCCATTAATAAGATGGAGCGCTTTCACGAGAGGGCCTCTCCTGAGGGCTCTCTCCGGAGGTCTGAGAGAATCCTACACCTTGACAACATCGGAACGAGTTCATTTCAGCGGGCAAGACACGCTGCTGGAAGAACTCGTCTTAACCTTGACGTGGCTCCACGCAACTTGGGCCGGGGTGGACACTCCATCACCGTAATCACCGCTGTCCATCCTTAATATATATTTTTGAGGTCATTAATATGAATCTGAGCAGCTTGAGAAGCTGGTACCTTTGCTCGGTCAGCATTGCGGTGTAGGTTCTTGAGAGCCGTTACTACAGGACTGGAGGTGGTAAGCGCTTTAGCCTGACCAGCTGATGCTAGCAGCTTATGTCCGAAGGCCATAAACCGTATGAGAAGTGTATGTAGCCACCGACTGCGCTTCTGAAGTTCGGCATTCAGTTTGGCGTTCAGTTTTTTGGAGCCCAAAGTGACACAAGAGGGTGGAGCTACTGTAAGTGCACCTGCATAATTTTTGGCGACCACATATATGTAAACTACCAGACCGGACAACGCCATGGTAGCAACCTGTTCATCACAAGGCAGCTCGTCCAGTAATTTACAAAGAAAAACATACATATATATATATATATATATACATACAGTTAGGTCCATAAATATTTGGACATTGACACATTTTTCATTATTTTGGCTCTGTACACCACACCAATGGAGTTGTAATGAAAAAATCAAGATGTGCTTTAAGCTCAGACTTTCAGCTTTAATTTGAGGGTATTTACATCCAAATCAGGTGAACGGTGTAGGAATTACAACAAATTCAAATGTGGCCACCCTCTTTTTAAGGGACCAAAAGTAATTGGACAATTGGCTGATCAGCTGAAATGAACCCAAGACCCTTTTATCTACTCCTTGTAAATGAAATATCGAGGGAATTACACACACCTGACCTTGAAACAGCTGATCAGCCAATTGTCCAATTACTTTTGGTCCCTTAAAAAGAGGGTGGCCACATTTTAATTTGTTGTAATTCCTACACCGTTCACCTGATTTGGATGTAAATACCCTCAAATTAAAGCTGAAAGTCTGAGCTTAAAGCACATCTTGATTTTTTCATTTCAACTCCATTGTTGTGGTGTACAGAGCCAAAATAATGAAAAATGTGTCAATGTCCAAATATTTATGGACCTAACTGTATATATATATATAATTGCTCTGGTCAGGCATTTGGAAAAATCCAATGCTCAACATCTGAGGCGTCGCTAAGCTGTGATTGGCCAATCACTGTGGGGAGGAGGGGTTAAGAAAACATTCACTTGTGTCTTTGTCTAATTGGCAACAACCACATAATGATTACAGAATACATGATGAGTGGTAAGCAATGCATTCTCTGTGCAGTAAAGAGCTCCGTGTCATGAACTCCATTGGATACCTGTCCACAGAATGCTTGCTGTGATACTGTGATATTTTCACCGAGGGGTCAAGAGAAGTCTCCCTTGTTTTTCTTGGGCACGTAGACATATCTCCGACACCGGTTGATTCGCGGTGAAAGGTAAATACACCCGGCGCATATTAGATCTGTGCGGCGGATGGAATTGCCTAATGGCAGATTAGTGCATTGATAATGATGAGCGCTCACATATGAGCATCCTGGCTGCTTCATCATTCTGCTCACTCGTGAGCGTTTAAAAAAAAAACTCCGCCCTACAGTAAATCCTCTCTCATCCATCGATTCCAGCATCCTTTAGGGGCTCCTTCTAGGAGAGACCGACGGGCTTATCTGGCAAATCCTTTAAAAGGTATTTATGAAAAAAATAAAATCCTTGCCTGCATTAACTCCGTCTGATGTTCTGCGTATCACCACGGAGTCGGATGGCGATGGGAGAGTGGAGAGTTTTCTATACCTCTGGGGCCGATCCGCGCGATATGGGCAGTACTGTTTTCCAAGTTTCTTAACAGTCACACAGCGTGGTGTTTATCTATCCTCCCCTCCCGCCTCTTTCGCCTATCCTGATTTTGATTTGTACAGCTTGAAGTGGTGGAGCGTAATAGATGTGTTTGCAATTGGCGAATAAAAACGAGAGCTCCAGTCACTCACCCGTTGCCTTTGATAGCTCAGAGCCTATTTGGCCTCGCCCAGATAAGGCCTGGGTATACATCGAGTCGGATACAGCTGGATTGTTTGTACACACATGGTGCTTTGGCACTGGTCTGCTTGGATTGGCTTTGGCACGGTAGAGAGTCCCCCACACCCCCCTCACAGACAATCCCACTGCGGTGCTTTGGGGGCTGGCGCTGTCGGTGAAGGGTGAAGGGTGCGCAGGACCCGAGGCTACGAATGTTGCCTTGCGTAAAGGACAAAGACAGAGGACGCCTCTGGGATGAAAGAGTCCCCGACACACTGGCACAGATCAACCTACATCACCATTCCACATTTAGACACGAGGTATATTGTGCAAGTCCCCATGCGAGGTATGTCTCCGGTAAAAAACATCCCCCATTTCAGTGTCGGGTGTTGGGGGGAAAAGAAAAAGAAGCCCTGCTGCACATCTGAAGGGAAGCAGACTTATCAGCTGCATAAACAGATTCGCCTCAGTTCATCTCACATCTATCTTCCATTTCTCTGAGTCATGGTGGGAAATAGTTTACCACAAACAAACTTCAAATGTCAGACCTGCCAGGGTTGTAAACAAATATGATGACATTGTTTGGATAGGAACAGATAACGTGCATTAACCCTAGAACACTAACGTCGGGTGATTTTCACCCGAGCGATTATATTTACGTTATTTTCATTGTGTTGCTTTTTTCTGAGTTGCGCGGGTCCTTGTGTAGCTTCCTGCTTCTCACTGACGTTAGATTAGATTAGATTAGATTCAACTTTATTGTCATTACACATGTACAAGTACAGAGCAACGAAATGCAGTTTAGCATCCAACCAGAAGTGCAATAGCAGTAAATACCAATATACAGATAATAATAAGTATTTTACAGATAATAAGTTAGTGATATAGGTACGGGATATACAGATTGATTGCGGTAATATGTACATGTTATACAGGTTGATTTGTGCATTAAATGTAGGTAGACTATAAGCAGGAACTATAAACATAATTTACAAAAGGCAAATGGGCATATGATAAGTTAAGTAATACAGATTGAGTGAACGTTAAATAGTGCATAATAATAATAAACAGTAGCTGCCTAACGTTACTAGACTAGTGCAATGCTCAGTTTTTAGTGCAGACAGTTCAAAAGTGTTTGAGTGCAGGTGTAAAGTCTTTGGTCAGTGGGGGGAGATGACGAGGAGATGGGTTTGTGGGTGGAGGTGGTTGGGGAGTAGGGGGGGTGTCAGCATGGGGCAGAGTTCAATAAGGAAACAGCTCTGGGGAAGAAACTGTTCCTCAGTCTGGAGGACTGAAAGTAGGCGTGTCTCTCTGCTCCAATCCCTGTTTTTTTCAACAGGCAGGTGTTCGGGTAATTTTCACCCGACGTTAGTGTTAGAGGGTTAAAAAAATTTCGGATGGGTTTTTACATTGACATGTGACTTTTCCTTCACAGGACAAGGCTTACATGTCCCAGGAACATGTGGACCAAATAACAACTAAATAGCTCCATTATTTATGTTTTTAATCGTGTTTTATTGACAATTTCCTCATTTTTCACACGATTTTGAGCCTTTTTTCACGGTCCCACCATGATATCTGTTTTTCATTTCATGAGAAATTATATAGGTTAAAATAATAGAAGAGGACTTCAATTTACCTTGTATAGTTGTATTTTAACATATTTTGATCAGAAGTATTTTTTATCAGGTATTTTATGTCGGGTGAAAATCACCCGACGTTAGTGTTAGTGTGACTATTTTTAACGTTCTAGGGTTAAACTGTTTGAGCAGCGTGCAACGTTTTGTAGTTATGCTCCTCTAAAAAACGGGATGTGTAAGTTAAATCTTAAGAAAGGAAACAAGGTTCCTCCTCAATAAACGTCCAATCAGTTATTGTCAGATTCTCTGGCACATTTGTTGGCCTAAAAGCTGTGTTTACTCATGTGGATGAACTGTTTTGGTGCTTGGACTTAGGTTCACAAAAGCAGTGGAAATATGAATAAAATGGTAGATACATGTAAATAAATGTCTAATACCACATTTTGTATTATCGTTTTTTGAGTAGAAGTGTTGTCTATCAAACATTTTAAAAACAAGAACAAAATATGTACTATATATAAAAACAAATAATTTACTATGTTTACACAATGTGCATGTTTCACTTTCACTTTTTCAAGAACAATTTTCAGAACAAGAACAAACTATGTACTCTTTACCAGCGCATGGTCGTGTGTTGTATCGATGAGAGTAAAACTGAACAGCTGATCTGCCGTCTCTCTGTCTCGTTACGCAGCAGAAAAACAGGTTTTTAGGTTGGGAGGTGTGTTCTCTGTGTTGAATATCTAACTGAAAAACATTGCTTTTTGCGGCGTAAAGTGGGTAGGTCTTTAGGGATCTCCTGATTGGGTAGTTTTACACAAAATGTCGACGGACACACAAAGCGACAAATCACAAACGCTACAGGCTCTGGCTCCTGTGTGTATGAGATACCATCTCACAGACAATGGGAGGAGGCGGTCACCAGTCTTGAGTCTCCTGCGACATTTGAACCGTATTTCTTTGCCGTTTTTTTGCGGAGCTATTAATAGAAACATTAGGTAACCATCGTTCGACGCGTAGCCGCGCCACAAGACCCTGAAGGGTTAAGGAGCATACGTGACAGCAGACAACGCGTCAGCACAATATTGTACTCGATATTTAACTCAGAGTGTAAGACCAGTCTTTTATCCGGCATGAATCCAAAATTCTGAATCAAATGCAAATAAACTTTGCAACACAAACAGAAATAGGTATAGATACTTTTTTTTAAGGTGTGAAAGGGCTCACAAACGACTGGAGAGCCAGGTGCAGGTTTTCATAAAAACGTTAACATTCCAATGCAGTTCATTCACACTAACAGACTCACGTTGAACTCGTTACCATTACAGACGACACTGAGTTGTATTGTAAGGAGGAATAACCGCCACACGTGTACTGTACGTTGGTAACGCTGAGATAAACGCAGCATTAACTTCAAATTAGGGTTAGAGCTTTCCAAAATACACGCATGTCCTAAAAGTCCAGGAACAACAATGGAAATCAAACCAAAAATCTGTTCCACCTGTTCCAACCCGCGCTGCCGGGAACCCTGCGAGGCCCGTTGAGTTGGCGGCGGCCGGTGAGAGTGGCATTAACGACAATACCCCCGACGATAGCAACGATAATCCTCCCGACTGCAGAGGGCCCGCCCTTTGTTCTGCGCTCCCCCTATTAGCGTGATGGAGCATCATTTTCATTTGAATGGACCATCGGTTGGATAAGGAGAGAAACGCTTGCAGACGTGCGCCGACTTTCGTGGGAGAGAAAGCGAGCATTGGGGAGGACACACACATACACACACACACTCACACACTCTGTGTTTGTGCTCTCAAACAAAGACACAACAATAGAGAAGTGGCCTCAGGTCAAAGCGGTGACCTGTCTGGGCTGCCGCTGCTCGTATCTTCCCAGCACCTGTTCCAGGGAGTTTCTCCTCACCGCTGAGGCTTCAAGAGGACTTCATAGCACACGTTGCTATTCGCTTCAGCAGCTTCCAGTAGAAGAGACAGGTTGAACTACAAACAATATATTTACGAGAGGAAGTCAATTTCTTGGTTAATTTGACGGCAAAATAGAGTTTCGGCAAGGAGCCGTGCCCAAGGGGACAAGCAGCTGAGGAGGGAAGGAGAACCTGCTTGTTCCTCAAAAATAAAAATAAAATCTGCTCTTCTTCTTGATCGGCACTCTGAAAGCCAATCAGACGTGTGCTTCCTCACCTGTCAAAGGATCTACTTCACAATTGAGATTGCAACCTACCTGCTTGGATGGAAATGTGCAGATTTTCATTTTATGTAATCAGTCAATTTCTTAATGAATTCCCCATTTTCCCCCGGAGTCTTCTCCTTTACATAAAGCCATTGAAAAGTTTGATGACCGGAGAGTCTTCTGTAGAATGATAACTTAGTCGGTGGAATGGGGCTGAACATCTTTACAAAATAGTTGCCAAATGTGTGGTTCTGATCGTAACTCCCATCGCTGTACAGAAATGTGCACCAACCACTGCAGGACCATGGAGCACTGAAGATAATGTATCCAGCATGTAGTGTAAGACAGATATGTGTTATTAGTTGACCCCGGGTTTGTTCTGGCTCCCTGTGGCGCAGCTTGAGTTTGTCCAGTGCCGGCCTGCTGTTGAATGGGCCGAGTTTGTAAACAAGGCTCAGCCCCGGCTCTCTGTGTGGGTAGTTTGTCATCGCTATGACTCCAGGGCTATCTAAATAGCAGCAATAGCAATAGCAGCGTTCATCATCACATTCATCCTTACCAGGGTGAGAGATGGATGCCCGACCGGTCCACCGGGTCATGAGTTATCACCCACCAGGGGCTGCCGGTTCATATAAAGGTCAAAGGGCTATTTGTCTTTTTAGGCCTTCTGCTGCACATGCACACACACACACACACACACACACACATATATATATATATATATATATATATATATATATATATATATACAGTATGTGCACACACACATGTACGTACACACACGCACTCCCACTGATAGCCTATTACCTGAGGACTCCAATTCTTGCATGAATTTATTATTTTACTTTATTTTTTTAATGCTGCCATGTTTAAGCTATTTTCTTTTTCCATAATTTGTGAAGTTCACACATCCTGTTGCTGTTTGATCATTTATTTTCAGTTGAGCTGCACTTAATGTTTTGTGGCAATCAAGGTCTTAATACTAATAACAATGTGTTGTGGCAATCAAGGTCTTAATACTAATAATACTTTTTTGCTTAATAAGACTAAATCAAGTGTTTAAAGTTTTTTTTTGCCTATTTGCTTTCTTGTCGAGAGTTCAGTGTGAGGATCATCACCACCAATGTTTGTGCACTAAATACACACATGCTGCACACATGCATGTGGGTTATTAGCTTAGCATGAAGCCTGGAAGCATAGGAAAACAGCTAGCCCGGCTCTATCCAATGTAAATTAAATACAAAACCCTACTCTGCTTTATTTGACTAACTGTATCAATAAAACACATGTTTTGTTTGTTGATAAAGGTAGTTACAACTCGTAACTCCATGTGATATGTTTTTACATCTCGGATATCTTTTTGTTTTACTCTAAAAAAGAGCATTTCCCAAAATGTTGAAATATTTTTCCCAAGGGAATGAATTAGATGCTTTATTTCCCATTAGCATCAACTAATCAAATCAATTCAACTGTGCTTGTGTTAATCTTCCTTAATCCTCCCTATTGTGCATTGTCAAGCATCTATGCAGATGATGTCACTGTGTTACCACATTAACGATCCCGTGCCAGCAAATAATAAATAATAACGTGTCATTTCAACCATTTGAGCTTACTATAATATTCAAGGGTTAGATAAAACCCCTTTACTTCCATGGCAAAATAAACAATACATAAGGAAAGTGGGCTGCCACTTTGTCCATCAAGAGGCTCGTCTGTCATCACTGCGACAGCTCTGCTGAACGTTGTTGGTGTCACTACAGAGAGCAGGGAGAGCACGAGCATGTGAGTCAGCAAACAGTCAACCATATCACTACCAGTGGAACATCATCACTCTGTCAAAGCCCACTCATTCACAGCGAGCATCCTTGGTTAGGATAATTATGGTTTCTGCACCACCCTTTAACCGTCAACAGTGAATAGCAATGCATTACAAGGGGACGCATCAGCGTGCAGAACAATGATATTTGATAGTTTTTCAAACACCGCTTCGAAGTGCTTTACTATAACAATATTCTCTCTCAGCATCACCCGCAGACCTCCCGGCCATGAGTCGGAGCAGTATTATGTAATGAGTCAGAGGGCATATGGATTGGCTCTTTGTGCCAACTGGAGAATGCATTATCATTAGTCTGGCTACAGTAAAGAGCCAGCCAACCCTGAATGGCGAACAGATTCATTGTCTTTCATTTCTACTCATTAGACGCCTTTAATGAAGACTGGTTTGCTCTGAGCAAGAATGTACCTTTGTAACGGGAGACACTTAACTCAGCCACCAACATCACCTGCTCCGATAAGATAAAATAACATGAAACTTTAATGATCGCTGAGGGGCAATTGGGAGTGTTGCAGCATTGGCTTGTAATGAAGGATATGTTTAAGAAAAGTAGGATTATCATGTGAATAGAGCCCGAGTGGGGAGCAATGAATGAGCCCACACCAGCAATTTGAACATTAAAAATGATAAGGAGGCACAGATAAATATCACCACAAAACATGGTTAATTAATGACATGAAACAATAAATATGCTTTGTTTACTCTGGAAACATTTTGCATTTTTTTTTTCCAGAAGTGAATTAAGAACACCGCCACCCAAAAAATAAAAAATAAATAAGGTACCCCCTGTTTTGTAGCAACTATTAACTGCATAAAAAACATGTATGAGTTCTACTGCCGATTTGAAAGACAATGGAATAGTCCTGACGCCATCCCCAACAGCCCCATCAACAGCCCCACCAACCAGCCACAGACCACCAGCCCTCCCTCCCCCAGCCCATCAGGGGCTCACGCCTCTGAACCATCGTCCACAGCGCCCCCTACCCCCTCCACAGTGACGACCCTCATTATCCAAGAGAGAGACGTTAACAGGCTTTTTAAAAAACAGAATACCCGCAAAGCAGCCGGCCCGGACTCTGTCTCCCCCTCCACCCTGAAGCATTGTGCTGATCAGCTGTCCCCGGTGTTTACAGACATCTTCAACACCTCTCTGGAGACATGCCACGTACCAGCCTGCTTCAAGGCCTCCACCATCATCCCCGTCCCCAAAAAACCTAGGATCACAGGACTCAATGACTACAGGCCCGTCGCCCTGACCTCTGTGGTCATGAAGTCCTTTGAGCGTCTGGTCCTGTCCCACCTCAAAACCCTCACCGACCCACTCCTGGATCCGCTGCAGTTCGCCTACAGAGCCAACAGGTCTGTGGACGATGCAGTCAACATGGCCCTCCACTCCATCCTCCAGCACCTGGACACCCCAGGAACCTACGCCAGGATCCTGTTTGTGGACTTCAGCTCTGCCTTCAACACCATCATCCCGTCTCTGCTGCAGGACAAGCTCTCCCAGCTGCACGTGCCCGACTCCACCTGCAAGTGGATCACAGACTTCCTGTCTGACAGGAAGCAGCACGTGAGGCTGGGGAAACACGTCTCAGCCTCTCGGTCCATCAGCACCGGTTCCCCCCAAGGCTGCGTTCTTTCCCCACTGCTCTTCTCCCTGTACACCAACAGCTGCACCTCCAGTCACCAGTCCGTCAAGCTCCTGAAGTTTGCGGATGACACCACCCTCATTGGACTCATCTCTGGTGGGGACGAGTCCGCCTACAGGCGGGAGACTGACCACCTGGTGACCTGGTGCAGCCAAAACAACCTGGAGCTCAACGCTCTGAAGACAGTGGAGATGGTTGTGGACTTCAGAAAGATCTCAGCCCCACCAGCCCCTCTCACCCTGTGTGACTCCCCCGTCAAAGCTGTGGAGTCCTTCCGCTTCCTGGGCTCCATCATTACCCAGGACCTCAAGTGGGAACTAAACACCAGCTCCATCGCCAAGAAGGCGCAGCAGAGGATGTTCTTCCTGAGGCAGCTGAGGAAACTCAACTTGCCAAAGACAATGATGGTGCACTTCTACACTGCCATCATCGAGTCCATCCTCTGCTCCTCCATCACCGTCTGGTACGCTGCAGCCACTGCCAAGGACAAGGCCAGGCTGCAGCGCATCATTCGCTCTGCCGAGAGGGTGATTGGCTGCAATCTGCCGTCCCTCCAGGACTTGTTTGCTTCAAGGACCCTGAAGCGGGCGAGGAAGATTGTAGCTGATCCCTCTCACCCTGGACACAAACTGTTCGTGTCCCTCCCCTCTGGCAGGAGGATGCAGTCCATCAGGACCAAGACCTCACGCCACAAAAACAGTTTCTTCCCGTCTGCAGTCGGGCTCATCAACAGAGCCCGGGTCCCCCACTGACTCTAATGACTCTGTCACCCCCAGACAATTCCCACCGGACACTCCCCTGCACATAGCCTTATACTTATACTTGACTTGAATACACTTGACACCTGGGCATTGCACTTGCCATTTTCACACAACACTTACACTCATGCACATTCCATGCACTTTATCTTACTTTGGTATTTTGTTATGCTGCTGTCTCAATGTAGATATTCATTCATCCATTCATCCTCATTTATTGCACTGCGTTAACTGTTAAATGTGTATTGTTAAATGTTAAATGTATGCACCTTCCCGCCAGGACAAATTCCTTGTATGTGTAAGCATACATGGCAATAAATGGTTCTGATTCTGATTCTGATTCTGATTCTGATATAAATACATTTTACGCACTGATATTGAAGCATTTATTAATGGCTTTATTAACATATAACACATCTTATGATATGAGGATAAATTAATATAATATGATTACCATAAATTAGATGTTATGGTGGTTTACAAATGTGACTCAACGCCTATGTTCTGCTTATAAATGCTAAACAACATACATTGTTAAAGATTAATACATATTTTTATGAAGGATTCATAAACACGGCTTTAAGCGAAACAAGTTGATACCACACAGAGGACATGACCAATCATCTGGAGCACTTATGATGTCATGCGTTCGTCAGGATACTCGAGCGCACTGATTTGAAGTCACCCCGTGTAAAAGTAGTCCCGGGAACTACCCCCCCCCCACACACACACACCTGCTTGTCGCCGACCGGCTTTCCTCGCCAAGATGGTTATCCGATCCTTATTGGCCGCGCTCTTGGCCAAACTGCAGCCGTGCCCATTATCGCACTGGAAGCAGGTGCTCGCTCCTCGATCACAATGCGGAGCGATCCATTTTTCAATTTGGTCTCCTGCCTGAGATAAATGAACAGATGTCGACTGACTTCCCTTCCCGCGCTACTGCGGGCCTTGTTTACACCTGACAGCCAGGGCGTCATACCTGAGCGGCTGTTTGAGACGAGCGTGCGTCGTAATTAGCGCCTTATTTTTTAATTGGACTGACAATTGGCAGGAGACTCCGATGGCGGTTACTTTGACGTGTTTCACTTTTCTTGCCTCTTTGTTGAGCTAATCGACAGATTGCTGCGCGATCGACGAGGTGAGATGGAAGGCCCGTGTCATAATCACACATGTGCATGCATACGCACACGCGCTTTTAAACAATATCTCACACCCTCATCCCCCTCCAGTGCTTTCACAGCCATCTATGTTCACCAGCTGGTTATTATTGCTAAAAATATGCTTATAAAACTGGTGTAGCCTGGCACCATCACGCCCTAATGACGGGAGTCAAGTGGCGCGCGGCTGATATGCCCTCACATGCGCGCTGTCACAAGCCATTTAATTGAACTTGAGAAAATGGGAGCCGGCATTGTTTTGCTCTAAGCCCCCCACACACACATCGCCACACACACACACACACCCCTTCTCGCCCTTTGCAAGTCGTTATGAACTAATATGCCGTCTTTATTGCCATCATCTCAGTGATCATGATAGTTTTCACGTAGTGGTGATCTGATATTATCTCCCCTGCGTTCCCTGTATTCACCGTTATGCGGGGAACGCCAGCGTATTATTCGATGCTCATGGAAGGTTAACGACTGTTTTGATGTAATCAACTGTCAAACAAGCTTACGCTATCAAGTACCTCTGGTGAGTTAATGCCACGGCACAAATATGTGATTTACCGGAGCTCATGTGAGATTTAGAACATGGGGGTTTTGGCTTTTGGCTCATTTTGAATTCTTCTGTTTGAGCGGCTTTTGTATATTAATGTTATTCTCCTTTGGGTGTCTGACACACATCACGGCAGAGAGGAGTACAAGAGCCACCATGTGGCCTCCAGTAGGTGCTGAGAACTCTTCTTGTCACAAATGCAATAACACCCTCACAAGTGCGGGCGGTAATAACAACAATTTCTCAAAACATTTGGTGAACAAGCAGAACAGAAATGTGCGGTAATGCAAATTTCTTCGACTACATTTGTCGAGCAGCCGTCCGTCCGTTCTACAGCTGGCGCCGTTAGCGATGCCACACGGAGTCTGAGTTGGACGAATGAAAGCTAATCGCTTAGCAAAGTGGTGAGATGCTAATGCGATTCAATATTTGGGAACTTCTTGTTTCTCTGCTCAAGAAAGACGATTTGTTTACATGCGAAAATAATAAAGCAATGTTGATTCTTTTATTAATGAATCGTCTTTTTTTCTTACAAAATAATCCAAAACAACCAATAAGAGAATTGATAAGGAACCATACCGATAAGAGTAGTGGTATTGAGCAAATCCTCACTATACCCATCCCTAGTAAGGTTAAGTATTTAGTAATAATTAATACAGCTGAGTATCGCCACTGATTTCTATTTCTATTATTTCAGTTACAAAAGCAATATTGCTTGGATATGAAAGAGACTCTAACTAACCCTCTCTCACCTGGTGCATTATTAAGAATATAATGCTTACAGCTCAGAGCAGTTACAGTAAAGTGTGTGTGTGTGCGCATGTGTGTGTATACACATATATATCTATCATATCAACGCTGCACCTGTGAGAATATTAGCACGCAAACCCGACACACTGCTGAGTACCAAGTAGAGCCTCACAAAGCTGCTATCTTTGCTGTCAATGTTAAATTTAGTTTGAATAAATGATCTCTGGTGTGTGATCAGCACTTTATATTGAGCTGTGGGGAATTGTTTGCCCCACCTCTCTCTTATATTGTCAGAAACATGTCAGATTCCCTGTGAACTTGAAGGACAGCAGCATCTTTCTGTGCTGTGCTACACAGCAGTATAACGTTTGCCTGCCAAATCCTGTTGCTGGCTGGCTTGCAGTAGTTATTATAATACATAGTATATTGTGGTATAATATGTGCACAGTATAGCACCTTTTAAATTCCATGGAGGGAGAACTAACTTGTCTCATCAAAGCAGGGCTACACTGGTTTAAGTTATAACATTACATTCCCATAAGGCACCTCTCCTGTTCCACCTCCTTCAGAGGGAGGTGAGAGGTCAGCGGCGGCTCCAGAACAACAGCTCCAGACCTGGTAGCGATTCAGTGTCCCGTTCAAGGACGCTTGCCAACACGGAGTGGAGCTCTGATTTTCTCTCCTCTCTCCCAGAAAAAAAGCCAGAAAGCCCACAACTGTCCCACAAAGCCAAGCCATTGTCTCCCTAATCCCACCTGCCTTTCAAGTGGTCACCCATCCATTTCTGTGAGCATGTACCCTGCACCGCCGCTGGGTACCCGGCTGTGCTGCCTCCGTGTCGAGGGCGCCTGCGAAGAAAGCACATAAAGGGTCCAGAGAGGGTCTACCGGGAGGCGAAAGGAAAGTGGAGCAGTGTGGGTCGCACGTGGCGGCAGCATGGGGGGCGGGGGGAGTGAGATCTGGATGATGGATGGAAAAGGAAGGTGATTCCCAGAGAACTGTGTGTGTCCCTGTCCATGTGTGTAGAAGACAGAGGAGAAGTGTGTATGTGTGTGTGTGTGTGTGTGTGTGTGTGTGTGTGTGTGTGTGTGTGTGTGTGTGTGTGTGTCTACCGCAGACAGCTGCCAGGCCCGGAGTCCCCCAACTCGAAGATCAGCGGCAGGCATTGCACCCCAGCAACCCCGCGGGGTAAACGCATGCAAACGATCCAGCACAGGTGTGAGGGCAAAAAATAATGGAGGGATGGGATGAAAGATGGGACAGAGGGTGGATGATTGAGCAGAGGATGAGTAGAGGGGTTAAGCACTGGGGTGACGAGCTCTCCCGGTTTGGAGGGTGGGTGGGGGGGTGGGCAGTTTGATGGATGAAGAGCTGGGGGAGAGGAGCTGAAGGGAAGGAAGAGTTGGGCTGCAGAGGAAGAGGCCAACGTATTGTTTTTGTTTTTGTTTCAAAGGCAGCTGGAATGTGGCTCGCCATTCGATCGCACTCAACTTCTCAGCGTCCGCGAAGTCAGCAGTCATAAGATGGGAGAGCGTCCGCTGCCTGTGTTCTTCTCCAGGTCCATCGAGTGCAATTACACAGAACAATAGAGACAGCGCGCTGCTAGTTGACTGTGCTAAACACCGCTCCTCTCTTGACACGAGAGGAGGCGCGGCGGCTGAGCCGGATCGAGATGCCAAAGCCTCTGACCGGCTCCTTTTGTTCCTGCCCTGTTGTCTCTCCCGTACAAGTCGGCGCCCGCGGGCCAGGAAACGAGGAGGATGGCGGGATTATGTCTGGCTGATTTGAGGCCAATTGCTGGTTTCGCCAAGGCGTCGGATGAGAGAGGAGGGAGGGGATGTCAAAGAGATGCGAGTGTCTGGTGATTATTAGCTGGGGGGAGGGGCGTTACGTGGAGGAGGAGAAGAAAGCTTCCCCTTGCTGGGTCTCAGTTTGTACCTGACAGGACACAATCTCCACCGCATGCGGCTGGCGGTTGGGCTTCAGCGCGGGTGTCCGGGGTCTTTGGCGATGCCTGTGGTCCCCTCGCAAGAGTCCGCTGCGGCTGCTGTTGTGACAGCGTGTCAAAATGTAACAACTGTAACTGCTGGACAGGTGGGAGACGAAACACTGAGCCCGGTGCGTTTTGGTGGCTGGTGGCTGGCTTCCGTTTGTGTTCCAGGTCTGTAGTTGTACAGTAACATTTAAAAAAAAAATAATAATAATTAAAGGAAACAGAGCCACACAGGCCCGTCACAATAACTTTTGTTGGACACTATGTCCCAGAGACATGGCCACTATGTTGTCTTTTCCCCTCGTGTGACTTGACTACATGTTGAGCTCAACTGGCATGCAGAGGTATTCATCAGGAAAGCCAACAACTGGCATCCGAAGCGTCTCGAAACCCGATGCAGACACTGTCAAACTAGGACAGGGAAGGCAAACTATACAGGATGAAAGGACAAATTACCATGCCAGAAATTCATCTTAATGTTTAACACCCCATGCCAGTCCAAGTGGAGTAATAGAGGAATATTGCATAGTCTGATCCTGGCACCATGTCAAATATTATACTTAATCCCCGCTCCGAGGTTGTTGTTCTGAGGTCGATGCCAACCTGTAACCTCCCTGGTAACCCTGGTAACCCCCCTCAGGCATCAATATGGAGTCACAGCCTTCGTTGTAATTTACAGCCAAATGAAGGCATTCAGCCTGTGTACTGAACTGACACCGCCTTGCCCCTTTCCACCTATCTAAGTAAGCTGTTGTATCAGTAAACACCTTGCTGTTCCGTGTCAGGCGTGTGCTCCACTTCCTAAAGAGAGAGGCTATGCCTGCTCTTTGTAACAACACAAAGTGCTGTCTGCGGCATATGCTGTATTTTTAATTCAACAAGGGCGTTTTGGAAGCCTTGTAGCGCGCCATACGATAGCAGCTCGAAGTGGCGTTCCCCCGGCGCCGACAGAGAAATCAAACGTAAAAATGGAGCACCGGAGCGCGCGCGCGCAGCGATACAGAACAGATGTTCGCAGAAATGTTGACTTTTTGTTTGGCCCTTATCTTTGACGCTGCCATCCTCCGGTAAAGTGAGTGACGGAGGAGGGGAGGGTAAAGCGGGAGGGAGGAGGAGATGAGTGAAGGGGAACAACGCGGCGGAGGGGGGAAAGCGGCGTTGTTGGTGGAACTAAGTGGAGGGAGTGTTGGCAGGCGGGGTGTTCGCCGGCTGGAAAGTGGGACAGCCGCACAGCTGTGTTTTGGCGTCGAGGGACCCCCCCCCCGAGATTGGTGTCACTTTATTTCATTGTCAGGGAGAAGAAAGGGAGGGAAACACGAGAGACGATGCACAGAGAGAGAGAGAGAGCAGAAGGGATGGGGTGAGGCAGAAAGAAATGAAAGTAAAAAAACAGAAGAAAGACAGACCCTAGAGCAGCTGCTCCACTATTACCTGATGGCGTAGAAGGGAGGGAAGAAGAAAAAAGCCCTTGTGTTGGCAGTCGAGGAGGAGGGGGGCAGGTAAACACGGGCACCTCACTCTTCACACTGACGCCCGGTTCAATTGCAGGGTGACCTGGCGAGCGCGACCTCTCATTTGTAAGCCGGGAGAGTTGAAAAACAACATTTCCCATGATTCAGCTGCTTCATGTGTGTGTAAGGCGGCGCTGACATCGTTAAGATGCTGGCCCCTCACAATAAATAACCCTTTTGAGTTATATCACGTTTTCCGGGATCTGGAAGAATTTACGATCAGGCCATTATTCCATCCGTGCCGGGTGATAAATTCCTGTGGCTGAAGTCACCGCGGGGTCAGGTTCTTTTTTTTGTGTTGGCTATTTCATGTTTATTTTGCCATCTGTCAAGGTGAAGTGTCGGAGTAATGCGCCCAAAGTCAGATGGCAAGGATAGCAGGGGTCACCGCTTGAGCGAAAAATGAACTCTCCCGCAGCCTTTTGCAGGAAAGAATCTCACCTCTTCGACGGATCATGTTCTTCAGAGAAAACAGCCGCTGCGGAGCGACGTCTTATCACTCAAGCGGCCACTAAAAGTCGCAGATAGAGGGAGTAAATGCGGTGCCATTGTGGCCGTGATTGCTTGCCGCGGCACTTGCGGGGATAGCCGCACAGGCTCCAAGAGACTTGGACAAAGTGAGTGATGGCGGGCCTGATTCACCCCACCAGCCTCTCTGTGTGCAGATATATGGGACAGCTGAGGTGAAGACAGATAAACTAGACCTGAGAGGGAGGGAGAACCCCCCCAGAGGGATGTCATCCCCGGATCCTTCTTCTTAAATCATCCCCCTCGTTTAGGACAGTCAGATAGCCTGCAAGACGCCTTTACAGCCCAGCGCAGAAGTGCTGCTGAAGTTCATCAAAGATTAAAGTCCTTCTGTCATCAAATAAAAAAAGAGAAATAGGCGGAAAAAGCAAAACAACAGATGAATATGGAAAAACAGCCCACCCCGTCATTTTTCCCGTTGGTTTCTTGCACACTGATGCTAAACAGCGCGTGAACAAGCGAGCTGCAATTTTGAACGCAGCTTTATTTTCCGCCATTCATTTAAACCCAAAATGGGTCCTGATGGAGTCATCAGCCCCCACTCGCCGGCTAATGGTTTAATTATGTCCATCTGGAGGAGGCTGGGAATGGGAAGCTCGCCTTGCTCTCCAGTCATTCCTCTGGTAATTTGTCTTCCCCGGCGCCCACTGACTGGAGCACTGATGCCGCCGAGGAGCGGCGAAGCATTCCAGCTGATCAGCCTCCTGCCTCCCACCCAAAAATGCCCTCACTTCCTCACTACCGCTACCTGTGTGGCACACAGTGAGAAGCCCCGACCTCACCGAGACCTAAAAGCAAGTTAGCACTCCGATTACAGTAATGGAGATAAAAATCCTCTTTGCCTTAGCCATGAATATTCTTAATTTAAGGCTTAAATGGGATTATTGGTATCTCTTGCATAATGAAGTAATAATTGCCAACATTTCCATCTATATGAATGAACGTTTTGCTACTCTCAATAGCCAGCTAGGGCTGCACAGCAGTATGCTGTTAGAGAACATAAAAAATGTGATGTTAATGTGATGTTAATGACAACACTATCAGATGGGATGTTACGATGTTAAGTAAAACAAATCCCATAGCAGGAGTGGTTGAATGTGAACATGGGGTAGATGCCACCTAATCTCAGCTACTGCTCCCTCAGGGATGGATGGTGGATGGTTAAAACCCAAACCCATAAAAGTATCTCCAATCAAATACAATCACTGTTTTTTTAATGATTTCTTTACAGTGTAATATAACCAAATACAAAAGTGGGCGGTGTGGGCTTCACATGAAGCCTATAGATGGTTAGCTTAGCAAAACGATGGGGTAAACCGCTAGCTTGTCTCCATGCAAAGGTCCTACCAAGTTTGATCTGGTTTGTGTGATCACCAAAAAAACATACATGATGCCATACGTGATATTGAGGCACGTTTGGTTTCCACGTCATGGGTGTCCAAACACATCGGGGCTCTGGCCAGCAGCGACGCATAGCTCAACTCAAGCCCCCATTTGGTAAAAGACACCAGGACCTCACTAATATTGCTGACCAGACGGCAATTATAACCATTAATTTATCTCGATTGCTGGCAAATGCGAACTTACTCTAGTTCATTGACGAACAAAATAAGAAGTGACCAGATTTATAGATACATATAAAATAGGGGGATTAGTCAAGTTAGTTAGTGACTTCCTGTTGTCAATGTTTCAGCAGAAGTTTAAAGTAAATGCTGTTTTTGCAGTAAAAAAAGAGAGAGCCAAAGTTTTGCCCACTGAATTTGACAAAAGTAAATGGCAAGTAAATGTCCATGCTTTTACACTTAACTACAGCCTTGATCATGGAACGGTAGAGAAAGAACTGTGTAGTTAATATTGGCACCAATGGCCGCCAACACTAACAAAGAAAACTAGTACAGAGAAGTACAGAAAAGAAAGCGCTAGTCAATACTTTTTCCTCATTAATTGGCACCTCAAAGACTGAAAAAAGTCAAAAGTGACACCAAAATCCCAAATAGTAATAAAGTTCACCCCCCCCCTCAGCCCCTCTGCTGCCGTCCCTTTAAAACACTTCCAGTGACTGTGACCGTGACCCTGACCTCCGTTCCCTCAAGCCTCTGCCGTGTAGCCGTCTGGATCAAGTGCTGTTGGATCACGTTTCATGGCTGATTTGTACATAATGATGCTGTCTGGTCTAAGAAGTTTGTTGAGCTGGATGGCTTTGTTGGTTTGCGGTGCGAACATCATTACTTAGTCTGGGTATTGTTACGAGCAGACTAAGCTGTATTCCCCTGCCAGGAAGATGACATTGAATTACTTGTAGAGGAACTGGGTCAACAATGAGCGTCAGCGGCAACAGAGTGTGCGTTGTGAGTTGGTCTGTCTGGATGCGAACATTTTAACTTATTACTGTCTTTGCATGCAGATGTGACGTGTATACGTATACATTTATATATATAAAAGAGGAAAGTCACTGCTGCTGTTATACAATGTATGTGATCGGTCTTTCTTTCTCTCATTTTGTGACGCCTCATCTCGGCTGCAGATTCTGGGTCAGAGCGTCTTGTTCGGATGGTTCATTTTAACCGCCAGGTATTATTGCTGCCATCATTTCAGCAATACGTGCAGAAACGGCTCATTCCTCTTGCAAGGTGATTTAACATTTGAATAGAGGCCCGTTCTGCACAGATGACCTAGTTACCTTTTTACTCCTGAGAGCACACGCTCTTCAATCTGAAGGTCGCAATGACGCATGGACATAATATGCTGTTAGGGCATAAAAGTAAAATGCAATGGTTATAGGCTCCTGTGTTTTATCAGCCCCCGTGAATGAAAGGGAAGGAAATGCTTCTACTTTACCGTCCTTATCTCTTGTTCTCAGTTCTTGTTCTTTCTTTTTTACCTCAGATCTCTTCTGTTTGTTGACTCCGCGGAGGTCGCCGCTGCCAGAGCACTTCCTGGCTCGTCTCGCCTGTGTGCATAAATGTGGAGGGTTTATCGTTAGCAGATAGCTTTTTCCGCTAATAGACGGTAGCAAGGGCGCCGTTGCAGCCTGTCAGCTGTTCTCACCTACACTGGCGCCTCAAAGAGAGAGAATCTGACATCGCCGCCGATCAAAGGAGGAGGAAAGAGAACGCTGTCAACCTGCTGCCTTTGAATGTTCAACTCCCGTCTGACGGGGGAAGATGACTTTGATTTCTGGCAAAAAGGGGACAAAATTCTTGGCAGTGTTTCTGCAAAAAATAAAGTCCCTAATTGAACTACGTTGTCAACACACTGGTTGGGTGTCACAATGTCTGCTTCAGCTGTCCATCCATCCATCCATCCATCCATTTTCCACCGCTTATCCGGGGTCGGGTCGCGGAGGCAGCAGGTCAAGCAGGCTGACCCAGACTTCTCTCTCACCCGCAACATCTACCAGCTCATTCTGGGGGATCCCGAGGCGTTCCCAGGCCAGCTGGGAGATATAATCCCTCCAGCGTGTCCTGGGTCTTCCCCGGGGCCTCCTACCAGATGGACGTGCCTGGAAAACCTCTAAAGGGAGGCGTCCTGGAGGCATCCTAATTAGATGCCCGAACCACCTCAGCTGACTCCTTTCGACACGAAGGAGTAGCGGCTCGACTTCAAGCTCCCTCCTGATGTCCGATCTCCTTACCCTATCTCTAAGGCTGAGCCCGGCCACTCTACGGAGGAAACTCATTTCGGCCGCTTGTATCCGCGACCTCGTTCTTTCGGACACGATCCAAAGCTCGTGACCATAGGTGAGGGTTGGGACGTAGACCGACCAGTAAATTGAGAGCTTCGCCTTCCGGCTCAGCTCCTTCTTCACCAAGACGGCCCGGTGCAACGCCTGCTTTACTGCTGCAGCCGCACCGATACGCCTGTCGATCTCCCGCTCCATTTTACCCTCACTCGTGAACAAGACCCCGAGATACTTGAACTCCTTCGCTTGTGGTAGGCACTCTGTCCCCACCCGGAGGGAGCAATCCACCGGTTTCCGGCAGAGCACCATGGCCTCAGATTTCGTGGTGCTGACTCTCATCCCCGCCGCTTCACACTCGGCTGCAAAACGCCCCAGTAAATGCTGGAGGTCATGGTCCGAGGAGGCAAACAGGACCACATCATCTGCAAACAGCAGAGAGGCTATCCTGAGATCCCCGAACCTGACATTCTCCGCCCCACGGCTGCGCCTAGATATCCTGTCCATGAAAGTCACGAACAGGACCGGTGATAAAGGGCAGCCCTGGCGGAGGCCAACACCCACCGGGAACGTATCTGACTTACTGCCGAGGATACGAACACAGCTCCTACTGCAGGCGTACAGAGACCGGATGGCCCGTTGCAACGGGTCCGGCACACCATACTCCCGCAGCACCCCCCACAAAAAGCCCCGAGGGACCCGGTCGAAAGCCTTCTCCAAGTCCACAAAGCACATGTAGACTGGTTGGGCAAACTCCCAGGACCCCTCCAGTATCCTTGCAAGGGTAAAGAGCTGGTCTACTGTTCCACGACCAGGACGAAACCCGCACTGTTCTTCTTGAATCCGAGGTTCGACAAACGGTCGGAGCCTCCGTTCCAGCACCCTGGCATAAGCTTTTCCCGGGAGGCTGAGTAGTGTGATACCCCGATAATTCGAGCACACTCTCCGGTCCCCCTTCTTGAAGATGGGAACCACCACCCCGGTCTGCCAGTCCATGGGCACTGTGCCCGACCCCCATGTGACATTGAAGAGGCGTGTCAGCCAAGACAGCCCAACAAAGTCCAGCGCCTTCAGCATCTCAGGGCGGATTTCATCCACCCCCGGCGCCTTGCCACCAAGGAGCTTTTTGACTACCTTAGTGGCCTCTGCCAGGGATATGGGTTCATCCAACCCCAAGTCTTCAGGCGCTGCCCCCTGTTCAGGGGACATGTTGACCGGGTTTAGGAGTTCCACAAAGTGCTCCTTCCACCGCCCGACGATATCCTCTGTCTGGGTCAGCAGCAACCCTCCCCCGCTGATAACAGCCTGGGGAAGGCCCTGCTTTCCCTTCCTGAGTCGTCGGATGGTTTGCCAGAACCTCCTTGAGGCCAACCGAAAGTCCTTCTCCATGGCCTCCCCGAACTCCTCCCATGCCCGAGTTTTAGCATCCGTGACCACCGCAGCTGCAGTCCTTCTGGCCTGCCTGTACCTGTCAGCTGCTTCAGGAGACCCCTGGGCCAACCAAGCCCGAAAGGCCTCCTTCTTCAGCTTGACGGCTTCCCTCACCCCCGGTGTCCACCACCGGGTTCTCGGGTTGCCGCCACGACAGGCACCGATGATCTTCCGACCACAGCTCCTAGCGGCCGCGTCCACAATAGAGGCTTTGAACATGATCCACTCGGATTCCATGTCCCCAACCTCCCTCGGGATGTGTGAGAAGTCCTTCCGGAGGTGGGAGTTGAAGACCTCCCGGACAGGATCCTCCGCCAGACGTTCCCAGTTCACCCTCACTACACGTTTGGGCTTGCCAGGTCTTTCTGGCCGACTCCCCCGCCATCTGATCCAACTCACCACCAGGTGGTGATCAGTTGACAGCTCTGCTCCTCTCTTCACCCGAGTGTCCAAAACATACGGCCGCAGATCAGATGATACGATTACGAAGTCGATCATTGATCTCCGGCCTAAGGTGCTCTGGTACCAGGTACACTTATGAGCCACCTTATGTTCAAACATGGTGTTTGTTATGGACAAACTGTGGCTAGCACAGAAGTCCAACAACGAAACACCACTCGGGTTCAGATCAGGCAAGCCGTTCCTCCCAATCACTCCCCGCCAGGTTTCTCTGTCGTCGCCCACGTGAGCGTTGAAGTCTCCCAGGAGAACTATGGAGTCGGCAGGCGGCGCCCTTTCCAGGACCCCTCCCACCAACTCCAAGAAGGCCGGATACTCCGAAATGCTGTTTGGTGCATAAGCACAAACAACAGTCAGAGCCTTACTCCCCGCAACCCGTAGGCGCAGGGAGGCGACCCTCTCGTTCTCCGGGGAAAACTCCAACACGGCGGCGCTCAGCCGGGGACTCGTGAGTATCCCCACTCCCGCCCGGCGCCTCTCACCCTGGGCGACTCCAGAAAAGAACAAAGTCCAACCCTTCTCCAGGAGTTTGGTTCCAGAGCCAGCGCTGTGCGTGGAGGTGAGCCCAACTATATCTAGCTGGTACCGCTCCACCTCCCTCACCAGCTCCGGCTCCTTCCCCGCTAGCGAGGTGACGTTCCACGTCCCTAGAGCTAGTCTATGTCGCCGGCGATCGGCTCGCCCAGGCCCCCTGCCCGGCCCGCCGCCCGGTCTACATAGCACCCGACCCCGATGTCTGTCCCTGCGGGTGGTGGGTCCACAGGGTGGCTGCACCATGATGTTTCTTCGGGCTGAGCCCGAAGAAGCCCGGCCACCAGACGCTCGCCGACGAGCTCGCCTCCCGGGTCTGGCTCCGGGAGGGTGCCCCGGTTTCCCTGGTCCGGGCGAGGTAGCTACATTCCGTGTGCTGCTATTCATCAGGGTTTTTTGAACCGCTCTTAGTCTGGGCTCTCCCCCGAGACCTGTTTGCCTTGGGAGACCCTACCAGGGGCAGATGCCCCGGACAACATAGCTCCCAGGATCATTGAGCCACTCAAACTCCTTCACCGCGTTAAGGTGGCGATTCGCGAAGGAGTGTTTATTCTAATTCTCGTTCCTTGTTTATTCAGTCTCTTCTTCCAACCACGTTTCCACGTCTCGACCGGGCCCGTTCAGCCAATCGTAGTCACCTGACCGCCACTTCTCGCCTCTCCCTCCTGCCCTGTAGTTAACCCCCTTTCCCGTCATTACGATCCTTTCCCAGATGTTCTAGTTTGCGTCCGCCCTAGCTTTGCAGCCTTTGTTCTGCCTGCCTGACAGACCGTTTGATGGTTCTCTGCGTGCCCCTCTTCTGACTTGCCGGTTTCAAAGCTAAAATATTACCGATCAGTGACTTCAGTCAAACAATAATAATATTGGTATTCCACGCCTTCAGTGTCTACAAAAAAAAAAACTAGCTTGCCCACCAAGCTCAGGTCTAGTGCTCCCTCCCAGCCTGGCCCGAGAGAAGGTTTTTGGGAAGATAAGGCACACGGATGGAGACAGAGGGATGGGAGGAGGGGAAGGCCAGGGGAGGGGGGGAGTAGAAGCACTGCAAGATGGCAGCCACGGGGGAACGGTATCGGCCTCAATTATGACGGGCAGTGGAGCGCTGCACGGCAGATGAGTTGAGAGTCGGCCCCGGCGGAAAAGTCAGCGGCTGATAGCTGATAATCCCCCGGATGAACCGGGACAAACCGGTCACAGATGGAGCCGTCCCATGGTCAGGTGTGACGCCAACTGCCGGCAGTGCTGCACGGGGATGAGCAGCCTGTGATGAGAGTGTGGAGAAGATTCTTTGTGGGAGGAAGTAGAACAGGGCTATTCAATTCAAATTATAGAGCCAGAATGTCCCCATACAAAGGTCCGGAGCATCAGTGATGTCTAACTGGAGCTATGATTTAGTGCCATATGTATATTGAAGTATAGCGTAACGACTGTGTCAAATAAAATGCCAAAAGTTCAAGCGAATAATGTCTCAACAATATTTATTGTCAGATTTCAAATTGAACTGGATGAAATAAAAATAATACATACTCTAATGATTTATAAAGTAATAAGGGCTGGATTTAAGAATAAAATACATGACCGGAGGTTTTTGTAAATAGTTTGAATAGTAATGTAGTAATAGTAATGCATTTGAGAAATTAATTGCACTGGAACTGAATTGAACTGCAGCTTAAAATGAATTTCACTCAGTTGTGAAGTGATGTCAATCAAAAAAGCCATCATATTATTATTATTCTCATCTTCTAAAATGAGACATTTCAGTGCAGGGACTTTCTCTGTGGTTACTGAAACCACTTGTTTCAGCTCTATTCTCCTCTCTGTTAACACCATTGTTTAGGCACTGAATACATGTGTCAGGATTCTGATCATGCTGGGCTCTTAGATGGTTTATTGTTTATTACGTAACAACGCAATGCAATCGGTCTGTGTGTTTCCTGGATGAGTGCCATAAAGGCTAGAAAAGCAGCGCCTGTTAAAATGGAAGCGCTCTGTCAGATAATTGAGAAATATACATTTTTATCGGTGGAAGGTCCGGGTCTGGACCCGGTCCGCCTATTAGTGACCCCTGAGGTAGAAGGTGAAGGGAAGCGGGTGATGTTGAGAAGCAGCCTGCATCAAAGCGGTTTGATGGTACCGTGACAGCCAACAGCCGCCTTGCTGAAAAAGGTCCATCACCGCGAAGAAAAGTCGTCATCTTCACTGCCTTCGTTGACCCATTGCTACATTTGTTGGTGCGACCAGTGGAATAGCGTGAAACTTGACGTCAGGATGCGTTCTGGTCGGACCGTTGCAGAATACTGCAACCCTGGGAACGATTGCTCAACGGCTCGTCCTCATTTGCATCGTATGCCTCAATTCCGGCTGTTTGCCGGGCTCCAATCTTTTTGAGAGGTCACAGGATAATTTCTATGAAATGAAGGAGCGTCTCATTTTGTGCCCGTTAACAACAGAATGTAAACTGAATGCGTTTTTGGAGGAAGCCATCGCAGAGGCGAAGGGGAAAAAGCTATTCTGACAGCAGTTATTTCTGCCTCTGTTGCCGTCACTGCCACCGTACTGTGTTGCCACCTTCTGTCAGTGGAAATGAAGGATATCCAGGTCATGGCTAATAGTCTGCCACCAGGAGAGAAAAGAGGCTGCGGCAGAAACTGGCCTTGTTAATGCGTGTTTCTATCCATGGGCGGGAGACACTCTGGGATGGACTAACACAGCACTCCATGTTCCCATTACTGGAAAACAGATTCCTCTCTTGGCCCTTCTATTACCTTTGAACAGAACATGGCTCTCAGCATTATTGCACCAGATAGACTAAATCAGAGGTGAGGTATAAAAAAACAACCTGGTGTATGAAAGAAGCAACAAGCTTTTTTTTGTCACCCCCCACCTTCAGCAACCAAAATACAAGGTGTCCGTTGATGTTTATTTTTTGGCGGGACATGACTCACAAAGCGAGAGTCAAGTACCACACATCAACAGAAAAATGTTGTTTGGGAGAGGTACTTGCGATAAAAAAAAACGTTTCAGCGCCTCTTCAAGCTAAAAAGCGAAAAAGAGTCGTTTTGAATTGACTACAAGGTGATTTTCGGAGGCGATAAAGGTCTGAATAATCATAAGTCTGCCTATCATCGATTCATCCTCTCTCACAGGTCCAATTTTCTGCTTGCTCGTGGGATCCACGTTATCAGTTTGGTCGTTTTCTTTCTGGGCCTTGGCCATATTCAGGTAGAACGCGTTAAAGAGACAGCAGCTGTTTAGTCACAGTAATGTCAACCCAATTCAACTTTAATTTGTGATTTGGAAGTGAAAAATCCTTGTTCCATTGACGTTTTAAATATGGTTCAGTTGAGTAAATATAAAAAACCTTTTTCAAAAGTGAATCACTTTCATACACTCCTTTTTATTAACAGCAAAGTCCAATTGAAATGTCAGCCATGAAAAAATAACAGATTCATCAGCAAATAGTCATTTATACATGCATAAATCTTGTTTTGTCAATTTAACGACCATAAGACGTTTTTCTAAATAACATGCTCTCACACATGACACTCCCTCAGCATCAGCAGTACCATCAACCTGTGCAACAAAATGACGATGGACTCTAGTAAACATGCAGTACACAGATCCAGCTGTGATTCCCCATTAGGGGCCGTGGAGCATCAACACCCGGCATGATGCTCTGGCGATACGGCGGAGTCCAATGCAAACATTCGGCTTCCGGGGGGACTTCCTCCCCGCATGTTTGTATGCGTGTCATCATCATAGAGAGCCGTGGCGCCTCATCAGGACACAGATGCGCCCTGATTAAGGGCGAGCGCAGCGATGACAGAACTGCATTAGTGTGATGTATGTGTTGTTAGCCAGCAAGCAGCTAATTCCAAATTTAACACCTGATTCGCACAATGCAGTCACACCTGAGTGCGAGCCAAGATTTACTACCCTTGTCAGACCACTGATGGCTTTTATAAGTAATTTTTCGGAGTCCCCGATTCATTCTCTCTCGGCGGCGCTGATAATGAATTATGATTCTGGGTCAGGATTCAGCTTTAAAGCAAAATTATAGTCATTTGGAAACGGGGTGGTGTCAGATAGTCACTTCACTGGAGGGGAAAGCCCCCCCCCCCCCACTCCCCTCCCACCACCACCATAACCTGTGAGGTTTCTTGAAAGGCGGAAACCACTGTTTGAAAAGACAAATTCATCTTCATTTCGGCAGATGTAGAAAGAAGTGGGCCTGATTGTGCACAGACCAGAATACCAGTTTTTGGGGCTTCGAAGCCTCAGCGTGAAATATTTAACGATACGAATATTGCGTCACCCAAAACGTACATGCCGGCTCACTGCAGAGAGGGAGAGAACCGCCTCCCCCTGCGAGCGTCAGATGCCTCTCGCCCCTCACTCAGTCAGTGAGAAACCTTCAGGCAGGTGTGCAGTTGTAAGAGAAAGATTGTTCTCTTCTCTGGCAGCCGAAGACATCCGTGTGTGTGTGACTGGTTTCCTCACATAGCAGCCGGGATAGAACATTTAATACTGCGCTAACGGGCCTCGCAGAGACTTCCTTGTTTAATGCTCCTTTCCTGTGATTCATAATGACAGCGTGTGCGGTCCTGTTGACGGAAAACAAGGGTGCTATTCATGTCGGGCACCGCAGGCTTTTGTCTACCGACAGGTTGTGTGATTTTGAACAGGTGTATGTGCTGCATGGTCCCATCTGGCCTTGTTATATTTCCCAACCTGCTATTTGTCCCGTTTTATACCTCTCGCAGTGAAAGAGCCATGTGCAGGTGTGCGTGCGTGTGTGTGTGTGTGTGTGTGTGTGTCTGTCGTTTTTAGTGGTGTTGTTCCAGGTCAAGCTGGTCCTGTATAATCATGGTTGTGTCAGCTGCCTGCCCGCTCATCACTGCACAAGGATACCAGCCTCTGACGTTGACCCCGCCCCCTCCCTCCTTCTCAACACACATAGATAAACACATATACACTTCCAGGGTTACTAAACTGTGCGTCTGTGTGTTTTATTTAATGGACGTGCGATGGCGCACGGATGACTATGTTCAAGAGCTGTGGGGACGTGTTCCTCCCTCTAAGAAGCAGCATATGAGCGTACGTATGATGCTGAACTCATTCGCGGTTGGGGGCTTCAACCAGGTGGTTTCAGTCCCGCTGAATTATTAGTTCATTTATTTTCTTGTAGCCTGAAGATCCAGCGTGGTGCACAGCGGGGGATTCCTAACTAGGGGTACTCGTACCCCATGGCGTACTTCTGTAGTAGCCAGGGGGTGTGTGTGAAAAGATAGGGGGGTAGCTTGAAATAGAAGGAATGTCTTTAAATATATCCACATATTTGTGTGGAGAATAAGTAACATCCATGTTAGATCACAACGATACGAATGAGTCTGATCTAAGTAAACGGTTGAGATAGTTGTAATATAAGATACATGGTTGGAATAATTAGCTTTATGTAATGGATAAACAGTTGATAGTTAGCTAAAATAGAAATAGAAATGTGCATTTGAACTTATTGGAAGTGTTTATTTGCTACTGTGCGTGTGTGTCTGTGTCTGTGTGTGTGTGTGTGTGTGTGTGAGGGTTCCAATCGAGTTTGATTGAGTGTGCAGCTGCATGTCACTTGATTACCCGACACACACACACACACACACACACTTAGTTATCATATTTGTCTGGGCTTGTTTTTGTCAGTGAATCTGTATGTATGTATGTGTGTGTGTGTGTGTGTGTGTGTGTGTGTGTGTGTGTGTGTGTGTGTGTGAGAGTGTGTGTGTGTGAGAGTGTGTGTTTGTGAATGTGCCTGTGTGTGTGGGTGTTAGTGTGCATGGGTGTTAGTGTGCATGCGGGTGTGTGTGTGTGTGTGTGTGTGTGTGTTTGTGTGTGTGTGAGAGAGGATCTGCCTGAGGACAGCAGTCATGCTCCATTAATTAGCTCAGCAACCTGCTGACTTTCAAGTGGCAGTGGCAAAAAGTCTCCGTGAGACCCCAGAAGAGGGTCTGCTCCCTGGACCCGGGCTCCACTGGCCCTGCTGTTGTTGACGTGGGTGCATCTCTACGTCCATGTATCATGAGTAGGAACATCTGCGTGCACGCTGAGCACCTGAAAACAACTGGCTTTCCTTTTCTCCTAAAGAACCCCATCAGAATGGGGAAATGCAATCACAACAAAGTGGCGGCTAAATTGTGTAATTTAGGAGGAAGGAATGCGGGGGGGGGGGGGGGGGGGTGATATGAAATAAACAGATTTCTGGTGCATGCAGACGCAGGAGACTGTTGAATACTTGCCACATTAACATTTCTAATTCTAAGAAGGACTGCCGGCGGGGGGGGGGGGGCGGGGCTTCTTGACCGTGAGGCTCTGGTTTGCTGCTCCAGTATCTCTCCTGACTGATAGCTGAAGCCCAAACATGATGATTATATATGTTTACCCTTTTTAAAGAAGATACATTTTTAACCCTTTATAGGGAACTCATGGAAATACTCTGTAAGGAAAAATACCATATATGGTTACTTGCACGATAAAGGGCTAGCGTTAGTTTACTGTTTCACCTTTTAGCGGCAGGCGGGGGAGTTCTACTGAGCCGAAGCCCATTTGGTCCCAATTAAAACTATAGCTTGAGGGCCTGAGAGAAATTTCAGATTTTTGCGAAACAAAAAACAAAATAGCTGCCGCTTCTCCTGGCGGAATAAACACTTTGTTGGTGTCGCGCCAGAGCGCAAAAAGCACTTACGGCGTTATTAGTAATCAACATTGTGTAAAATGTGATCTGAGATTTTGTAAAGTATTGAAATGAGAGCGGTAAATGTTTGAACACCCAGATCTGTTCACTTTAATACTGTGAAAGCAGTGATGAATCATACTTGAGAGATATATATATATATATATATATATGTGTATACACACACACATACATACATACATACATACATGGTCACACTGGATGCCGCTCAGGTTTTAAAGGTTTCATTTAATGATTATTACATTTTACCAGTTATGTTTTGTTAAATGTATCAATTGATTTGTCTCTAAATTGTCCTTTTTATGTCCAAAAGATAAAAAAAACTCAAACATAGCACGCACAATTGAAACCAGGTATTTTCCTTTTATAATTTCATTGACTGATCGTTTCAACACTTCAAATGTTTTTTTGCCACCGTTTGCAGCAGCGTGTCTTTTCGGTTGACGTTAAAGAGTCCGTCTGCTCGATTTCTCTGTCGGCGGCCATCACTTCCTAATGCTATTTCACCCATTTGTCATCCCTCTTCCGATGCTAAACAACGCTCATTACTGCTGCCGTAGCTCTAAAGCCGGCTGTGGGTTGAAGAAGTGACAGGCGCTGGCGTTTCTCTTCATCTGATATAAGATTAGCACTTTAAATGCTCTAATGGGGAGGCTGTAAATATATATTTATATAAGAAAACAAAAAGAAACACACATTGTGTGTCGAGGTGGTTCTTGGCTGCTGTCTGCTGTCATCAGCGCGGCTCCTCAGTGAGTGCCGCTGACAGTTGAGCTGGCCTGGATGCTGTCACATGTCCTTGTCAGTCCACTCAGAGTTAGGGGACGCACCTCGCTATTGTCAGCTTCTATTACCTCTTCTCTCCCACACACACACACACACACACACACACACACACTACAGTAAATGCTTCAAATACGCACACAAACACAGACAAACCTCAGACTCTCTCCTCTGGCTCTGTGCCAGTGGCGCCAGCTCCTACGAGTTTTGCTTGGACACACACACACATACACACACACACACACTTCCAGGGGGACCTTGTGACCTTCCCTGTCTGCCCCCATCCTGCCCCTGTCCATGTTCAGTGTCAGCCCTCCCGTGCCACCGTGCCTTGAGCTGCCGCCCCCTCTGGGCCGGGATCAGAACCGTCGTATCGGGCCAGCATGGAAAACCCTTTCGCCAGCGCTCCCAGCTCCGCCGCCGCTCATTCCCCACCTACCTCAGAAAGCAGCGCCAGCGCCGTCCTCCGCCACGTAAAATAGTCTTTATTCATCCAACACTGAGGAATGAGAGGCCCTGGGAAAGAGGAAACTGTGCCTGGATGTGTGGTTGACACAACCAGGGGTGTGCCCGCTTGTCACCTGAGCTCATCTCAAGACGTCTGGCATCCAGCGTTACCGCGGCACAGAGCGGCTCAGAATGGAATATAGAATGTTGCCTTGTCTCACACTGACAGCAGCGGTGTCACATGCCGACTCGGGAGAAGTCAATAAGGCTGTCGAGTGTTTCACATGTCCCGCTAGTCATCAGATTGGAGTTTGTTTTTTTCAGCTCTAAATCCAAATGGTTTTTCAGTTTTTTGGTGGGGTGGGGGGTTGTTCTGATTTTAGAGTTAAGAGTTCAGTGTTTTCTCATTTTGAACAGTCACAACTTGTGAGCGTTGTGCTTGCAACGTGCGGATCTAGTGTGTGCGTTATCTCGGGATGGGGATCTACAAAGCCTGGCATCCAATTTCCACACGCTTTATACTTAACACACACACACACATTTCTGTATTCCTATTCACTTTTTCCCTTTTTCCAATTCAATAACTTTTCTGGTTTGTCTGTGTGTTTGAGCACTGGTCCATAACTTTTGTATGAATGACATTACTGCATGTTCTCGCTGCTCAATGGAATATTTTTTAGTTATTGCGCTGTAGATTTTGATGATCTAGATTTAATGACTTGGCGATGGGTATCTTTTTATACCACATGCTTTAATATAAAGTCATTAATTCTATAGTTATGGCTAGAGAGAAGACCTTTTTCAGCACATGCTGAAAGTGTACTCGGCGATAAAACTGCAGGTTCCAACTTCGCCCGCTAACATTAGCATGTTCGGCTTACTAGCTTCCTACATATATTAGTAACCTAACCCAGTGTTACTTCAAAGGCCAGCCGGATTTCATGCCTATATTTTGGAGTTACTAATGGCATTAAAAACACACACTCTGTGTCTGTGCGGAAGCTGCTTGTGTTATTATATGAGAGTTTCGGTCAACATTAGAAGCTTTGTCTGGCTTTTTAGTGGATTTGGGGAAGTTGGCACTCAAGCAACCACCAGACAAACCTGTCATCCAAGACACATTAGCTAGTCATCATCCTGAGAACCTTTTCTCTTGTAACGTTAAAGGTGATGTTTGCGATCACGCTTTACACAGTTGTCTGCGCGTTGTCTTGCAGACATACCTAACAAAGCACTAATTGCTTTCTTCAAAATTTGCATTCTTATGTTATTTCGTCAACTGTTTTTTTCCATTTACTGAAATCCAATCACAGCGAAATCTGTTCATATTGGGTTCACACCGCTGTACTAAACCAGATCCATGAGGCCAATGTGTGACTTGCTAGATAGAGTGAATGCAGACGCTGTCGGTAAAGCGGCGAGAGAAGCGAACGGACTCATTTCCACTCCATCTCTCAGTATTACAAACACATTTTTTGCTTGAGGTGGACAAATGGAAATGTATGGAAATTAGGACGGAAATGTATTTGTTGTGCATAAACGCTGCGGAAGCGATGTTTGTCCGTAAACTACCCGTCCATCCCAACCTTCACAGGAATGTCCTTCATGCTGCGGCTGCAGGTATAATTGACCTGTCACGGCTCTGTTGCCATTAGCTGTGGCGGCGGAATATGTCCAGACACATTTCTGTGCATCACTCCAGGAGACAACATGAAATATGGACAACGTTAGCTACTAACAACTCTACTTTTATTTTGTGAGATCGCAGGTTATTTTGTGAGATCGCCTTAATGTCTGCTGAATGCTATTTATCAGCAGCATTACCCATAGTGCCCTGGCTTTTCTTCAGTTATCTCACGATGAGCCTCCCCTCTTGATCCCGAGCCATCTCGGCATGGCGCGTGTATCGCACTCTTCTTTTACGGCATTATATGTAACAAGTGTTTAGTTCCATCCTGTGTTTCCCGCTCACCTGCGTATTCTCCCGTGTTCTCTCACACACATAAACACACTTAGAGGCCCCCAGAGGTCCATAGTATCTCGCAGAGGCAGGCAGGCATTGCTTCCTAATCTGGATAAGTGGCCCAGTGCTGCTGCACATGTTGATCTGTTTCTCCCACAATGCACGTCACCGGATGGGTTTAATGGGCCGCCGATTGCCTGGAGGTTAGAGCAACATGGGAGATTTATGACCTGAAGGGGATCTAAACTGAAACTGAGTGGGGATTTTTTTTTTTGTGGAGCTCAATGTTTGCTCGTTAGCTTAATCTAGTGTTTTCCTACATTTCCAGTCCATCCTCAGAGGACCTAAATGTCAGTTTTCCAAAGTATAAGGAAAAGTATGAAGCTGTCTTCTAGCTGCGCTGATTTCTGGTCTAACGAGGCCGCTGTCACCGGGAAACTTGACATCCTTTTACATAATAGATTCCTTCCCCCACCCGTCATTGTTTGTCAGTAAGTAGAAAGCAGTCCTTGTGCTTTGATTTCAAGTGACTGACACAGGAAAACTTGGCATTCACTGAAATATTGTGTGATATCAGACTCCATTGTGGCGTTGTTTGAAGTGTCTCAACATGATGCCATGTTCTCTGTTTGACCAAATATCCACACAGGAATACGCACATAAAAAAGAAGAAAAAAGAAAACTGCCGCTGTTGATGGGGATGGAACAAAAAGGTTAAACGATAACAGGCTCTACGTATGAAAATGTGACTTATAGATTGATTGATTGATCAATGCAGGTGTGATTGATGTATGCAAGATTGGGGTATTCAGGGGGAGTTGATTCTCTGCACCACAAAGGAGACAAAGCAAGTGGTGTGCATTTTATTTTCTATTTGAAGAGGCTTACGGAGACGGATGCTTTATTTTAAATGGACATTGAGGATGCTAAGAGGGTGATCTAAAATACTTCGGCGATCCAACAAGTTTAAAATGTTTTTGTTTGCCGTGAAATCTGAAAGTTATTCAAAACAAACAAATAGGCCAATGCTCAGCCTCAGTCTTTACACATTGTGTTTAATGCTAGTTAGCGAGTGTCACCTGCTGAACATCATGTCAGCATACTTGTTCTAGCAGTTAGCTCCTTCACATGTCAGCATACTTGTTCTAGCAGTTAGCTCCCTCACATGTCAGCAGACTTGTTCTAGCAGTTAGCTCCTTCACATGTCAGCATACTTGTTCTAGCAGTTAGCTCCCTCACATGTCAGCAGACTTGTTCTAGCAGTTAGCTCCTTCACATGTCAGCAGGCTTGTGCTAGCAGTTAGCACCCTCACATGTCAGCAGACTTGTGCTAGCAGTTAGCTCCCTCACATGTCAGCAGACTTGTTCTAGCAGTTAGCTCCTTCACATGTCAGCAGGCTTGTGCTAGCAGTTAGCACCCTCACATGTCAGCAGACTTGTGCTAGCAGTTAGCTCCCTCACATGTCAGCAGACTTGTGCTAGCAGTTAGCTCCCGTCACATGTTAGCAGACTTGTGCTAGCAGTTAGCTCCCATCACATGCCATCACATGTCAACAGATCTGTGCTAGCAGTTAGCTCTCTCACATGTCAGCAGACTTGTGCTAGCAGTTAGCTCCCTGACATGTCAGCAGACTTGTGCTAGCAGTTAGCTCCCGTCACATGTTAGCAGACCTGTGCTAGCAGTTAGCTCCCTCACATGTCAGCAGGTCCACGGAGGCGCTAGCATGGCTTCACTCGCCGCTATACGTTTACATTGTGGGGTGAAGGGTACACATGGCTCAGGTCACTCAAAGCTATCTGAGCTAAGGTCTAAGGACGTAGCGATATAATTCCGTGCTGTCAGAGTTGCTGGTGGTCTATTAACTGGGTTGTGTTGTCTCGTTACACTCGTGAATGCATGCTCACAAATGTAGTCGATGGAAACGCACTCACTGATTCATAATTCATTTTTTGTTAGAAATTTGCTTAAAAGGTCATCACTGTAGCCTACCGTTCAGTTCAGTCTGTTTCATGACCTGTTTTACCTCTCGCTCTCCTTTCATTAGCTGCCCCCCCCCCCCTCATCTCTCTCTCTTTCTCTCTCTCTCTCCTACAGTGCCTCTCGGCCCGATCCACCTCATCATTTATCACTATGAACATTGCTCATTGCTCCCAGCGCAAATATGTTTATTGTTGTCATTCACTCATAGGCCATTTATTTAATGTGTCCCCCCCCCTTTTCTCCTTCTCCACGTCTCTGTTCATTGTGAGGAGCGAGTGCATTGTGGGGAAATCAAACACGTATTTAATGATAATGGCCTGATGTGCGAGTGAATGGAGGGAGATTGGAACAGAACAGCGTGCTGGAAAATCAGATCCCAACATCTCCAAGGTGCAAACATAATAGGAAGTCAAAAAGAATGCCTTCGCGCCTCAGCTGTTGTGAATTCTCCCTTTTGTCAGCCGGGGCCCGGCCATCTCTGCCATTGTTCCGCTTTTTAGAGAAGGAATTGGATTTTTTTTTTCTCTTCCTCTTCTTCTTCTTCTTCTTTTTCTCCCCGGTGTTGGCGTCTGACTTCCCTCGCTCACCAACGGGCAGACTTAATTAGGACATTTCTGAGTGATTTATTCATGAAAGGACACTGGCTGTACCTCTGACCAATTCACTCTGAATTGAAGAGGACAATACCATCCCGAAATTGCTAATGGCATGTAGGGGTTGTGGGGGAGAGTAAGCAATCAAGCCGCTGGGCATTGATTTATCAAAATGAATTCTGTCTGTAGAGGAACTATAACCTGTTGGTTTTGGGATGTGTTTTGATCACTCCAATGAAGTCTGAGGGTTGTGGGGAAACTACAAATGACTGGACCGGCAACGGGGACAAAGCCAAGGCCGCTGACATTTCAGACATGTCATTTCCCTCTCCACGGTTCATATGATGCACACTGTAAAAGGATTGAGACGTATTAGTGTGTTTGTGTGTGCGTGTGTGTGCATACTCATTCCCTAAGATGACATATTGCCCTTTACCTCAACGCACCGCAAACACTCGATCATGCTAACCAAGTCAATGCAAGTTATTACGGCGTTTTGCCAACACGCCGCAGCTACCCTCACAAAAGGGAAAAGGTCAGCATTTTAATGGCTTAGCTCTCCGCGGTAATCGCCTTTTTAGGTTAGAGCCGCGCCAACGAAATGAAAAGACGCCAGCCTGCGCGTGGGGTCAAATCTGCGGCGCTCCATTTCAATAAGCGACGTGCCATTAGCCTCGCCCTCCGCTGTGAGCCCCGTGGAACCGGGTGATCCACTGACTCACTCTGCTGCCCATCAGCGAGCGCTGGGAGGTGGGGGGTAGGGGGGAGGCTTTCCCTGTTAAACTCTAATTTCATCACCATTATCTCAACGTGACTCTTTTCCACCATATGGCTGAAGAGCTCGGAGAATTTTGGGTTGCGGAGGAGGGGGGTTAAGTTCATATGGATATTATATTTTGCTTTCATCATTATGCTACAAATGTGGCAATTTAAATCACTGTGAAACATTTAACTGGTCCTTTTCGAGGGAAACAAAAGAAAGCACTTCAAGTCATGTTCAGTCATCAGCTGCTGAGTGACAGAAAAATGGTCCAAAACTAATGAATCCAGAATTTAAAGGCAAACGCTTGACATTTCAGAGGATGCACTTATTCTTGAACAAAACTGAAAAATGAGATGGAAGCCTGGGAGTCTTTTTTTTTTTTTTTACTCTGCCAGGTTAAAAAGAGAACATGTGGATGATCAGGTCATATATATTACATTACATTTCATTTAGCTGACGCTTTTATTATTCAAAGCGACTTACATGCTATACAGTAGACCGTAGACACAGCAACGGTGAGCAACGGACTGGCTGAGCCAGGGTTTGAACCACCGATCCTCTGATTGAAAGTCAGACCTGCTAACCACTGACCCACAGTTCCCCTTATATACAGTTTGCATTCCTTCATTCCCTCACTGAAGAGTCTGGGTGTTGCCAGATAAACAGGGTGAGATTCATTCCCCCTAAATATGCATTTGAGTCTCCAAAAAAAAGAGGAAAAAGCCTAACTAATAGGAGTAAATAGACTGAGACGAGTCCTCTGAACGTAGGGCTCCGCCGCTCCCCTCCTGCTGCAGCTCAAACCCTCCCTGATTGGTTTCAGGATGCACGCTCGCGCCGATAATCGGCACAAATCCATGCGGAGAATTTCTGAAAGTCCACAAGTGTGCCCTTCAGGGGGAGGAGAGGGGAGCGGCGGCGGGGCCTCGCAGTCAATGTTGTTTCCACACTTGCCCGGCACGCGCGTCACGTCCTAATCCTTCCCCCTGGAACCAAGGCGGCGTTAAACTAGCTGGAATGAGTGCCATGCAGGGAGTAAATGGAGGGAGACGACCGTCCACAATGGCCCCGGAAAGTGGCTGCTCTTGTAAACGGGAGGATTAGAGGGAAAGAAATCCTCCTCTCCTTGTGTAGGCGTGCCCGCAGAGACAAAGCCCGGTGTTTACACTCTTTCTCTGTACCGGTCGTCCTCCGTATCCAAGTGTGCTGCGTGATCGCCCGAGCGCCACAGGAGTTAGAGCCCATTCACTCCCTCCTCCTCTATTGACCCTACTGCATTTCAGCAACAAGGAAGCGCTCCGGTACTGCGTTCCTTCATCAGAGCAGAAGTAGCCCTAGGGCAGCCGTTCGAAAATAAAACTTGCTTTGTTATTGGTCACGAGTGTTGGTTAAAGACTCTTTGCTTTCCTGTCTTAAGCTTGCCACGAAAAATGAGGCCCGGGTTGACGTGGCACCTCGGGCACTAGGTGCTCGCTCAATCAGAGCTTTATCGACGTGACTGTCGCATATAGTGCACCAATAAGAGCACTATTTACATGTCTAAGGATTTTACAATGGCCGCCGATTATTTTTTTAAACGCTTGAGACACAGCAGGTCATAAATAAGAATCCACATTTGAATAGATTACGGGTTATTCTCCCCTTGTTTCTTTATGATGCATGTAATACTTGACTTGTTTCTTTTCAGGGCTTGCACAAAGGCAATATCATAGTACATGAATGAGTTCTCAGTCAATGCATTGTGGTGGAGGGTTCATGGCGTTTTTGCCGGTGGCGCTCGGCGTTTTCTTGCTTCCTCGCATCGCGCCTTGTTTGTACGCCCTCTGGCGTCCGGGAGAGCCCCGCGCTGAGCATGAACACCGGCGGAGGCCACCTGCGAGTTTAAACGAAGCGTTTAGCGGTCTGCAGGTAGCCGCGGCAAACCATTTGCATTCCACGCCTCCCGACGCACAAATGGGGCAAACGAGCTCTCCAGGTAACACAGACAGGCACGACTGGAGAAAACAGAGCAGCCCACCGTCTCCACTACCCACAATCCCTCCCTTCTCTCTCCCTCCAGCCGACGCTCCACTCCTTTCTGCTCTGCCCTGTTGCTCTTTCACCCTCCTCTTTGCTTTCCCCCCCGCCTGCTTTGCTGCCCCCATTTGTCCCACTCCCATCCCTCCTCGTGTCACTTTCCCACTGCTGTCAGTTACAGTATTTCTACTTGTAAACTCGCTGTCCTCTTTTTATTTTCTTTCCTTTTTCCAAATGAATGGCTGGAGTGCACCCAAGCTGGGGGGAGTCATTGTTGTGTGTCTGTTATTGTGATCTATTTAGAGATAATTTGTATTATTATTAACTCTTTGTTTTCAGGTCCTGCAGACGTGGTGCATTTCTTTATGCTCATGAAAAAGGTGTGGGCTGTGTGTGTGTGTGTGTGTGTGTGTGTGTGTGTCTGTGTGTGTCTGTGTCTGTGTGTGTGTGTGTGTGTGTGTGTGTGTGTGTGTGTGTGTGTCAGCCGACTGTTAGGTCGATGGAGCTATTCAGTTTGTGACCCCCACCTCCTGCCAGAAATACAGTCTGGTAATATCCAAGTTGTCTGCGGCGGGATGCCAGGCAATGAAAAACACACACAAACACACACACACACACACACACACGCAGCAAACTACCGCTTTCCAATCAAAACAGGCCTTGGCGTTTGGAACGTGGCGTCTAATCAGCGATGCTCGTCAGCCATTGTCAAAGATTGCTTTCCGAACGTTCGGAGAGTTACAAAAGTATCGTGGAGCGAAGCACCGAACACATGTTCATTAATAACAAGTCTTTGCTGTAAATATGGAAGCTAATCAGACAAACCTCGCCTTATGAGGTAATCATCAGAGATGTAGCGCGCGTGTGCGTATGCGTGCGTTTGTGTGTGCGATCGGGCTCCCAGGTAATTATAGCAGACAGCTGCCATGGCATCCTGGATCAGTCCCACCTCAACAAGCCACAGACACACACTTTGACGCACACACACACAAAATTGGTCCCACAACAACATGGCGTCATTATTAGCAGGCTGATGCCCAGATCTGTATCGTTTTTTACGCAGCGTCTCAGACGAGCTGGAGTCTGCGCTGCATCCAGGGCGGCACGCGGCTCTCCGTCTTTATCCCCTTTTCTTCTTCCCACACCTGATCTTTCCCTCGATGCACCCTGAGCTGTCAACCCGCCCCCACACCCCCACACCGTCTTTCCTCCCTCCTTCCTCCCCACTGTCTGTCTCCCCCTCTTTTTCTTCTTTCTAGTCGGGGCTGTGTTCGCCAGGCTCGGTGCGGTTTCATGCGTGCATGCATCACGGACCCGCTAACAAATTACATAGAGTAGCCACTCTGCTTCCCCTCTCACTCAGCTGTCAAGTGGAGCCACTGAAGCATTTTTCCCACTTCTCCTCTCCACTTCCCTCTCTCCCTCCCTCCATCTCACTATCCACTCTTCCCGCCAAGCTTCTTTGCCTGCTCTCCCTCATGCCCCTCCTTCCTATACCTGCACACCCATCAGGGACGCAGAAGAGATCTCCCTCCCCTTCATCATTCCCCTTCATTCATCCATCCATCTCCCATCTTCACCCCCCCCCCCCCCCACACACACACACACACACACAAACACATTGAAGATATCTAGCAAGCATTTCTACATTTTAAAGAGCCATCTATAGATGTTGTCCAGTCAAGTTTGAATTCATTTCAGATTTAAAAGGATATACCAGAAAACTTAAAAGTCCCTATTACTTGCCGGGTGGGGAAACAAAATATATAAAAGCAGGTCAGTATGGACGTGCTACATATATTAGATTTGTGAGATTCTCTCCGATTCAATTGTTTCATTCCTTCTCTTCAAACAAATCCCCCTAATATAGGCAATGAGCATTCAGCTCTTCGTATGATTAAATAAGGCTTTCTAGAACGTGTGGTCAAACTGTATATACAGTGATAAAGTGCACGGTTACTTCTGTCCGACCCGCTTTCCTCAGTGACTCGATGACAGCCTTGGTTTGGTTTTAGAGTATCGCAGGGTCCGTAACCTTTCGGGTCATAACCTTTCAAGAGAGAATCGTTTGTTTTCCCCCCTGTCTCTATTTAGTTTTCGCCTTTAAAAAAAAAAAAAAAATGTATAATAGGCTCGTCACTGGATAATGAGAGGTGTTGTGTCGGTATGCCTGAGGCCGTAAATCTTCGAGTGCCGTAAGAAGAGCACCATTAACTGTTTTAGAGCTGGGTCAAACAAATGATTCATTATTGATATGTTAATTGATACGATTAATGTATACTGATTTAAATCAATGAATTTTGTGCAAAAAGCTGTTAAACGCCAGCCCAATGGACGCCTCTCCCAAACATAGGCCTGTTGAGTTCAGAGATTGAAGCAAATACCTCAACTACTAATTGCAGTTTTTTTTAGTAGTTCAGCTCATTACCAATTTTCCACTGCTTGTTCCAAAAATACATAAAACACTGCGCCACATGAAAGAGTAGAAGCAGCTTGATACAGTGGAATGAAGGACTTTTCTTCTACTGCCTTTATAATAACCGTTGTCATGTCCCGCTGGCACCGCGAGGTGAGTAAGCACCTTCGTGATCAAACCCTCACTCAAATGTAATTACTCTTAACAAATCTTGTGATTAGGCCAGAAATGTCTTGAGGTCAGGTAGAAATCCAGTTCCCACTGAGGTGGGTTGGAAATGTCCTCAAAACTTCCTGATCTGTGTTGGGTTTGTTTTTCCCCTTTACAGTCTGCGATCAGATTAGTGCCAAATCCGAAAAAGTGTCCCATCCCGCCCCTTTAATTCTCAGTGTAACATTTTCAGTGTATAAAATCTTTGATTATATATCTTCAACCCTGTGTAACAGATTGTGGTTATTTATCAAGTGCTGTGATACCACATATAGTAAAACATTCACAAGCATTGATGCTGCTTTGAGATTTTACTCCTTTTTGGTTTATGCAAAGCTGGTTAGGTCTGAAGGCTTTTACACACGCGATACATTTGTTTGTTGATGTATTTTTTTTTTAAACTGTTGTTTTTGTCATGAGCACTTTCACACAAAACATGAATATTATGCAGAGAAAAAGCAAATGTTTTTTTGTGCACTATATTGTGTGTTAGAACGACAGCACATTGTATTACTCCTCACAACCCTGATAAGGCAGCACACAGTGGATCTACTTTTTCCGTTATTACCTTTCACAATAAAAGCCCTACAGACCAAAAGTGGTCTGAAAGCACTTTCCTCCTGTGGCTTTAATATAAAAGGGAGAACAGAGGCCAATAACAAACATATATTATATATTTTTATCACTTGAACTTACAGGGACCTTGCAAAATAGCTAACAGACATGATGACATACTCAACCAGCAACAGTTCACTTGGCTTATTTCAAATAGCAATCTGGCTCTCCTGAGATGCATTCATCAAGTGTCAATGGGGTAGAGGACAACAACAGCTCACCAACTATGAAAACACTCACGGATTTTTTTCCCACTTGACACTTTGAGTACGTCCGTCTATGTCTGATTGTTACTAATGATAGGCCAATAATAGGCTACTCAGCAACTGATGTTCCATTTGATGACCTGTTTGGGGATTTGTCCTGCGATGGAGCCGACACGTGGGCAGTGAGCCCGATAGGTAGATGTCTAACCTGCCACTCAGACACCGGCGCTAAACACAGTGAGCTCTGCCAGTCTGTCTCCACGGCAGCAGAGGAGCGTGACGCGGCTGTGATTAATCGGCTGACGGTGGAGCCCTGACCCCTGAAGGTCGCCAGGTTGTTTCCTGTTTGACTAGCCACACACACACACACACACACCAGGCACACTTTATTCATAACCGTATTCAAGAGCGCGCACACACTCGCAGTCTAACGCACCGCTGCCTCCGCACCAATTCCAGCGAGACAATATCCTGTGTATTTACTGGCCACTGAAGAGCTTTGAATATTTGTGAGTGTCGGGTTTACTGGACTGATAAGAAGCCTTGGCTTTCATTAGCATGTCACGCCGTCATAATACTACCCCTGCCAAACGACTTGTGACCAAGTCGAGATCATAAATAACCCCATGAGGGTACTTCAAACTGAAGCTACTGTATTTTTACAGACGGTCGTTAATTGGTGCATATCCGCGTCCTGAGAAAGACGAAGGCCACACTTTTTATTATAATATTTTTCCCCATAAGTCATAGCCATCTGGTCTGAGTCATCATACCTAATGCCCTCCTCAACCTTCCCTGGCCTTCCCTGGCAACACGTCCTGCACCCCACCCACCTTTTTGATATTGAAGGTGATCCCCTCCTTAATAGATGTGCACCAATGCTATGCATTGGGTGCTGCTGGGGGAGTGGTGCGGGTTGTGACCCCCAAAGCCAGGAACAGAATGGGGGGAAAACACTACTGCTGTAACCTCCAGCTGGGAAGCCGGTGTTCTCCGATCACCATCGAGTAGGATTTCATAGAAACAGGAATAATGGCTTTTTTAAGTGTAATTTGTATGGCCCCAGTAGACTTTATTTTTTTAAGATTTTGTTCAACATTTTCCTAAATTCTGTGGTTTACGTTGCAATTTTGACAGTTTTACAATCCAAGCACATTTTGTCATCAGAAAAATTCTAATCAGGTGGCGGATTAATGCATTATCAACATCTGCTAAATTATCTGGGGTGTGTCTGTGATGCATCAGCGGGCATCTCCGCTCGCACCTTTGAATAGTTCACACATTAGTAATTGTGCACTTGGTAAGCACCAATTTGCCTCCGACCTGGGTCTATTGTTGTCGGGGGGCTCAAAAGAAAGTGCAAAAGTAACATTCAGTAATTTATAACTTAAGAAATACTGCATGCAATAGCCAACCTTATTGTCCCTCTCTCTCTGTCTCAATCTGTCTAGTCTGCTAGATATCCGGGGTGTGTCTGGGATGCCTCTCCGCTCGCACCTTTGCAGGTGCCGATTTGCCTCTCACCTGCGTCTTTTGTCAGGGGGGCTTCAAAAAAAGTGTTAAATCAGCATTCCTAAGTAATTGCTAACTTACAGTAACACTGCATGCAATAGTCCATCTTATCTCGTCCTCTCTCCCTCTGTCTCACTCTGTCTCTCTTGAGCACACACACTCCGCTAGTCTCAGACCTCAGTCCTGACAATTGTGCTACTATAATGGAAAAATGTTGGCGCTTTGCAGGTCGCGTCAGGTGGCTGAATAACGCATACACAGCCTATAGAAAAATGTAAAAATTCAATTCAATTCAATTCAATTCAATTCAGTTTATTTTGTATAGCCCAAAATCACAAATACAAATTTGCCTCTAAGGGCTTCACAATCTGTACACATACGACATCCCTGTCCCGGAACCTCACATCGGATCAGGAAAAACTCCCTCTAGAAAACAAGGGGAAGAAACCTGAGGGAGAGCAACAGAGGAGGATCCCTCTCCCCGGATGGACAGAAGCAATAGATGTCATGTGTACAGAATCAGCATAACAGAGTTACAGCACATTCAATGGATGTCACAGAAATTATTCATGAGTAGTAGGCATGGCCACGACCCAGATGACTGTGATCCATGACAGCAGACGAAGGTAAAGATGAAGGGCATCAGCAGGGCCGCCATGGAAGGGAACAGGACCCGCTTCAGACAGCCACGATCCATGGACGCTTGAGGAGAGGAAGCACAGAGGCTCCCGAGAGGAAGTAGAGTTAGTAATGAGCATTAAAGAGACATTCATTAATTTATCTAGAAGTATAGAGAGGAGAAAAATGAGAGCGAGAAGAAGATATAAATCCCTCGGTGTTTCCCCAAGGCGCTCCCCGGAAACACAAGTCCATAGGAGCACCCCAGGAGCACCTGAGGAAGGGAAGAGGAGGAGAGAGAGAGGCCAGGAGAGAGGAGCTCATTGTATCCTAAAATGTTCCCCAGCAGTCTAAGCCTATGGCAGCATATCTAGGTGCTGGACCCTAGGTCCGCTGAGCCAGCCCTAACCATACGTACTGTCAAAGAGAAAAGTCTTAAGTCTTCTCTTAAATGAGTTGACTGTGTCTGCTCCCCGAACCGAAAGCGGAAGCTGGTTCCACAGAAAGGGAGCTTGATAACTGAAGGCTCTGGCCCCCATCCTACTTTTTAAGACTCTAGGAACCACAAGTAGCCCCGCATTCATTGAGCGCAGCTCTCTGGTGGGACAATATGGTGCTATAAGCTCCCTAAGATATGATGGTGCATTACCAATTAAGGCTTTATATGTAAGAAGAAGGACTTTAAATGCAATTCTCTGTCTTACAGGAAGCCAGTGGAGATCAACCAATACAGGAGTAATGTGATCTCTCCTCTTAACTCTCGCTAGCACACGGGCTGCAGCATTCTGTATCAACTGTAGAGACCTGAGAGGCTGTATCGGGCTCGGGGCCAGCTTGTTGAATAGTCCTGCTGAGAGGAAGGAAGCGTGTTCGGCAGTGAGGTATCAGGCCTAGGGATACAGTCACGTAGACGGCAGCTAAATACAGCCTGAGGGGCTCCCCCAACGCCATGGCCCTGAGGGATCATGCACTGCAGTTCACGTTTGCACACCAGTAGCAAAAAGGGGGAAGAGTTGCTGCCACAAGCACACTGGGAGCATGGCATTCGTTTGTGTGGGGTGTGATGATTTTGCATTTGTCTAGGGTTCTTGTCTGCGCTCTTCTTGCCTTCTCTATGCACCGACACGTATTCATTTTTTTTACCTTGTCAAGCTTGAGGCATCACTGTCGGGGTCTGACCTCTGTGTGCAGTCACTGTCATCGTAGCGTGTCTGCTGAGGTACAGACAAAAACCCAGTAGACGTACTGCAATGAGCACGGTAGCTTTAGCATCACATCACTAAAATACCCCAGGAACTAGCTAGCTAATACAAACTATGCATAATTACTGTCACCTCTCAAAAACCTAGTAACTTTGACACACCTCATGTTCTAATTTTTTTGCAGAGAATATTTACATTTTTAGTAGTTCATAGTTTAAAATCAAATTACCAAGCTATCTATTTAGCATGGTAGCTAATGGGAAAAAAATGATGTGAATAACGCCGCCTGATGCACTGTGTGGTAAACAACCATGTAGATGCTAAGAGTTCTCTTTGAGATGAGTTATTTCTTTACAGTCGTCGACTTTGCTGCTAAATTAAGAGCAGGAATGATCAAAAATGTAACATATCGCACCGTTCGAGTAAGCGCCGAGGTGTTAAGTGGGAACTGTTGACTGTTATGCGACTCACATGCAACTCAGTGAGTTCCCAGAAGACCCGGCTTCTCCAGCAACACACTCCTACTGAGTGAACTAAATATGTGCAGCGCTGACAGGCCTTGAATCTCTCAAAAATTGCCCAGTGTTCCCTTTTGTCCCAAGATGGCCGAGCCTGTTCTCTACTGAGCTGCAGCTGCAGGTAGTAATTACTGATAAGGCCGTGGAAAGTGGGGACAAATGCACTGTATAATCAGTGAGCCCGTCGACTGTGGGAGCCCTTCACAATGGCTTGTAATTAACAAGATAATTGGTGAGAGATGGCAAAGATTTCTTGAGTTCTTCCTTATTTGCATGTCATTTTGCCACAGAGTTCTTTACGACTTCTTTTTTCATCTGTGAAGGTTGAGTCTCTAATGATACCGTGTCCTACGGTGGGCTCGCCTGTGTTGTGGATACAAACCGAGCGCGTGTGGCCCGAGAGTGGAGGGACGCAGCGAGTGTGGCGTGCACCTGTGCACCTCGTAAAATTCAAATATTTGTAGCGTGGAGTAATCCGGAGGACATTAACTCATCACATCTGTATGCAAGTGTGCAAAAAGCCTTTTTAAGCATTACTTTATCCTGTGTGAAAGCCCTGGAAGGCTGTTACTACATCAGAGTTCCTTCTTTTAGCCCCTGAGGACATCTCTCCGTATGTATTCATTAGTGTTATTCTTACAATAACTCCAGTAATGAGTGCTCAGGCGGCTTCCTTTCAAATACCGTTCAGTACATCACACACTCAGATAGGAAGATGTGTATCACTCCTTTTCCAATTATATTTCTCCAGATTAAGGTGTCGTGGTGGCACTTGTTTCCTTGACAACGTCGTCGTTATTTCACCGTTCTTCCAAGTACCTTAATCTGAGCGGATATGAAAACTCTTCATGTGTATTTTTCTCCCCAGTTAGCCACACTAGCGCCTTCCGTCCAACCTCTTAAGCCCATATTGAGGGACTCAAATGTGAAGTGTGGTTGACGGTCGACTTTCCCCCAGTTCCCTCTTCCTCTCGTTCCGTTTCCCTCCTCCCACCCGTTGTGAGTTTGAAGGTGCTCCCTGGCGAATTTCATTCATGGCATCGGCTCTTACCACGTGGGATTAAAAAGATGCATAGACGGCATGAACAAACACTGTGTTTATTAGATTTTGTCTCATCAAAATTGAAAGGGAAGGAGAAAAAAAAGAAAAGGAATCCACCTCGATAAAATGATGAAGCATGAAGGGTGTTAATAATGTATAAGGTTTTCAAAATTCAATTTCGAAAGTGTGCGGCGCTGGAATAAAAAAAAAGAAAATGCCGACATAGAACAGAGTATATATTTGACAGGTGACATGGTTTCTTTTTGTGTAATTGATTTGCTTTGCCATTGGTTTCCCCCCCTTTTTTCATCTTTAGTGGTGCATAGGAGGCAGCTAGGGTGATAGATGAACCTGGTGGAGTTAATTTTTCTCTCTCCGCACTGCTGGGTAGCCTCCAGTGAAGCGAACGCTGATGCTTTCATGTGCAAGTTATGGCAGAATAGTAATGTTCCTCACTCACTAAACATGTGTCTCCCACTGTGTATGGATGTCCTAGTCTGCTTGGTATTTAGACCTTTTGTTTTCCTGTGACCTTTTAGGTGTTTTTAATTGTGATGTTTATTATTGATCTAATCATATTTCAAATGTTGAATTAATTGCTAATTAAGTCAAAAGTATTAAACGCTCCCTTTTTTTCTGTCTCTTTGTAATGCCTTCTTCGATGTTATCCTGATCAGGTAAGAACTCTACTTCCCTGAGTCTGTCTCTGCACAAGTGTGTGTGTGTGCACGTGTACTGTACACAATTTCATTTCATGTGTTTCATCATGTCTGACACTTGAGTCCGTCGCTGACCTCTCACTAACAGGCCAAGGGACCTGTGTGCACAATCTCCCTGACATAACCTCCCTTCAGTCTGAAGAGCAGGTCAGCGGCATGTTGTCATACATCATGTGCGTCCCGATGTGTTTGTCAGCCGCTGAGAATCTTATACCCATAAAGTACACAGCGCGCGAGGGGTGAATCACCGTCCGCAGGAAGTGTGTAATGCACATGTTAGCTTGTGTTTTCGGACTCCAGCATTATCCTCAAGGTTGGTCTCATTTGGCGTTGAATCATCCTCTCAGTCACTGTTGCTGGTATTACACGCCCCCTCGCTCACTCCACTTTCTGAGGAAATGTTTGTGCCTTCTGTAGCAGCCACAGCTGCAGTGCACACCCGGAGCTTTGAATAGTTTGAGCATTTTGACAATTAAGGCTGAAATAGCACAATGGCAATTGTTCATGCCCATTGTAATTCCGTTTTGTCAAACCGCACGCCTGTAGGTGATAGCCTTGCTGTCTTTGATTTCTCCCTTTCTGTCAATGTTTTTTTTTCTTTCCTCTCTTTTACTCTGCCTTCTTTTTTTTTTACTCTAGAATACTCAATTTTAAAATATTCAATTTTTACTGCTGTATGAGACTGAACAGCTTGCGGGGCGGGAGCGCAGTAATTACCACGGTTATGTCAGGCGGAGCTGAGGAACGTAGCCTGGGGAGGAGAAAGGCCACTGTGCGGTGATGGCCCCCCGAAATTAATGGAGAATTGGAAATGAATCAATAGCTAATGAAAATGTGTGTTCACTCTATTACTGCTTTTATGACGGCTGTAGCCTGGGGCGGGGCGCTTTGTCACCCACTACACAGAGCGGCCTGGCGCCCATCTATGTCTCTCTCCCTCTCATCATATTCATCTCTCTTCCTCGCTATGATTCTATTATTCTGAACCTTTTCTTGCCTTCTCCTGCTCTCAGTCTGCCTCTTTTTGGTAACAAAATAATTGAGGTAGGTTCATATTTAGAAAGAATACATTATTGTATGTCAGTGTTAAATGTCTGGCTTGTAATGAGACAAGCCATGTCTGCAGAATTTGCAGGCATTTTGCAGTCATTACATTACATTTCATTTAGCTGACGCTTTTATCCAAAGTGACTTACATGATATACAGTAGACTGAAGACACAGCAACGGTGAGCAATTAGGGTTAAGTGTCTTGCTCAAGGACACAACGACATGGACTGGCTGAGCCGGGGTTTGAACCACTGACCCTCTGATTGAAAGACTGACTTGCTAACCACTGAGCCACAGTCGCCCTACATGTCTAAAAGGTAACATACAAGTTGCGGAACTCCCGCAAGATGGTAAAGGTTAGTCATTGACTTCAAATAGTTAAGGTTAGTCATTGACCTTGAATGATTGAGGTTAGTCATTGACTTCAAATAGTTGAGGTTAGTCATTGACTTCAAATAGTTAAGGTTAGTCATTGACTTCAAATAGTTGAGGTTAGTCATTGACTTCAAATAGTTAAGGTTAGTCATTGACTTCAAATAGTTGAGGTTAGTCATTGACTTCAAATAGTTAAGGTTAGTCATTGACTTCAAATAGTTGAGGTTAGTCATTGACTTCAAATAGTTAAGGTTAGTCATTGACTTCAAATAGTTGAGGTTAGTCATTGACTTCAAATAGTTGAGGTTAGTCATTGACTTCAAATAGTTAAGGTTAGTCATTGACCTTGAATGATTGAGGTTAGTCATTGACTTCAAATAGTTAAGGTTAGTCATTGACTTCAAATAGTTGAGGTTAGTCATTGACTTCAAATAGTTAAGGTTAGTCATTGACTTCAAATAGTTAAGGTTAGTCATTGACTTCAAATAGTTAAGGTTAGTCATTGACCTTGAATGGTTGAGGTTAGTCATTGACTTCAAATAGTTAAGGTTAGTCATTGACTTCAAATAGTTGAGGTTAGTCATTGACTTCAAATAGTTAAGGTTAGTCATTGACTTCAAATAGTTGAGGTTAGTCATTGACCTTGAATGGTTGAGGTTAGACATTGACTTCGATTGGTTGAGGTTAGTCATTGACCTTGAATGGTTGAGGTTAGACATTGACTTCGATTGGTTGAGGTTAGTCATTGACCTTGAATGGTTGAGGTTAAACATTGACCTTGTATGGTTGATGTTAGGCACTGACCTCAATTGGTTGAGGTTAGTCACTAACCTTGAACGGTTGAGATTAGTCATTGAATTTAAATGGTTGAGGTTATGGTTAGGATACGTCGTTGGGCAACGCATCTAAAAAGCATAGAGCATTGTATGATAAAAAAATCTCAGATCAAATTTTTTCACATAACCCTGTTTGTATGTCTTTCTTACAGAAAAACATACTTAGAAAGCAAATAACTGAGGGTATGATATTATGTGTTTAACTTTATGTTAGATATTTAACATTGCATGAGTAAAAGGCTTTGGAGTTATGTCAACCGACATGGTTGGCCAACACAATGATTGGACAATCGCTGTTTGGGGGAGGGGGTTTAGCGAATGGTCAATTACCAGAGTGAATTTCAGACAAAGTGAGGTTTAAAAGTCCCATCATGATGAATTCAGGATATAAACGGAGCTGTCGTCTTTAAACATTCCAAAAGTTTTTGAGAGATCGTCTGCCAAAAAAAAAGGAAATTAAAGCGTGACATCTTTGAATTCAACGGACATGGTCTAAGAAGAAAAAGAGGTTTGTAAATAGAGAAGGGGCTCTTTAATGTCACTTATCCAGGTTGTACAGGGCCACACAGCTCTGTGCACATTAGTTGACTGCTCCCTAAGGATTCACAGATCATTTCTCTTCCCTGACTTGGTACATGCAGCACTGCCCTGGGGTGCCTGGTGGCTCGTGACATCGCCCCTGTGTGTGTTTGTGTGTGTGTGTGTGTGTGTGTGTGTGTGTGTGAGTGTGAGAGAGAGTGTGTGTGGGGCCAGAACATCAGCCCCTCAGCACTTCCTGCGGACTGCTAACCCTCAGGGCCCCCCATTCAAGTGAGCCGCCTCACTTTGTGAACACATGCTGTATGATAGTGTAGGTAAACACTAACTACATTTTTACAAGGTTATCATGGACATCATCGAATGTAGTTACTATGCACTCCACTACAAAACTACCCTGCAGTCCTGTAGATTTTAAATCAATGTAACACGACTTTGACTCGTTATTTACAGCTCTGTCATACAATTAAATGTGTTTTATTGTTGCTGAGAGATGTAAGCTCTTTGAATCACAGGTAATGCATCACGTCTGAAGTCGACTCGCTTACTGTGTGGGATTCATTTAAATTCATTTAAAAACAGTCAAGCTATTGACATATTGCTTAAAATCAATTTTGGGTTTTCTCTGCACCTCCATTAAGCTCGCTTTTGCTGCTGTCTGCTGAAAAAAGTAATTCTTCGAAAATAGTCTAACTTGCAGCCTCTGTCAAATTTCATCCCGCCTCCAGCTACCAACAAAACTCTAACGTGTGTCTTCATTGAAAACTCAAGTTTCTAACAAGCTGTTCTGTCATTTGTAACGGCAGCGTCCTCGTGCCGATGTGGTGGCGCTGTATCGTATCAGCATAGAGAACTGGAAAAACTGCCAGAGGGGAAGAAAAGAGTTCTCTGTTATTGGCTGGATGGCAGCAAAGCAGGAGTCAGCGCTATCAACGCAAAACTCTATCACGGACACTCAGTGAGCGATGGCATCACGCCATTGGTTATTGTGCTTTCAAAATAGTGTAGTAAACAGTGTCTCTGCAAAAAGCCGAGAGAGAGAGAGAGCGCTACCTTACCATGCCACAGAAACCTGCAATCATCCTTGGAGGCAGATTAGTGAGCGGACTGGTGAGCCTGTGAATACCCTTCACTGCCTGTGCAGGTGGCCTCCCATACCAAGTACAGCACATTAATCCAGTCTGTTAACAAATAAGCAGCCAGGCTAATAGAGCACTGCCAGAGGCTTATGTTTCTACCATTACGGGGGGGACTCGGTTAATTTGTCTCAGCTTTGGACAGAGTGAGAGGACGGATGGAGGAAGTGGGATCCAATGAGGTAGGACGACGGGCATTGAGGGAGAAAGAGAAGAGGGCAGAATGAGAGCTGAACGGACAAAAGGAGCTGAAAAAGTGCCCATCTTGGCGAGCAAGAGCAGGACTTAAACAGTGGGTTTGTGTAGTCAGCAGAATCGCGCTCAGCCGGCTGTTCTCTATGAACGTTTGACTGGCTTGTTGTCAATCAAAAATGGTGTTAAGTGAACTGCACATAATGCATCTGGAATGAATCAGAGAGACTTGTACTCCAAATGTATTTGTATTCATGAGGAAAGATGATCATTGCAGACCAAAGAAGAGAACATAGTCACTGTGACGTCAGTTTTGGCCGTCGCCATCTTTTTTTTTTTTTGCAACCAGACACAAGAGGGTGGAGCTAAGTACAACCGTACACCAAATAAGACAACTTTAAGCGGTTACATTTCCCTTTCATGACCTGAATGCACACTGGAAGTATTTAAGTTAAACACGGACAACTCCCAGACTGGACAACACCGTGGTAGCAACCTGTAAATCACAAGGTTGCCACGGCGCAAACCATACCCTGCATTATTATCTATTTTACTCCAGATGGGACCGTAATGTACGACGTGAACATCTTTTCTCATAGACTTCTAGTCAATCTGACGTTGCCCCCTGGTTGCCATTAAAAAGAATGCAGGTTTAAGGCCCTTCCGCATTGATAGGATCAGGGGCTGCACAAACTCTGGTGGCCTATCATGTCTGTGAAATTGTGAAAGCTGCAAGCAGCAACACCACAGGCCAAGCGTTTAGCCAATTCAGAACAGACGTTTTTTCACTCGCACTGCATTAGTGTTTATAAGTAAATTAAATATATAAACCTCCTTTATGATTTTTATACAGTCCATAAGTGGACTCAGTGGTGTATGGATCCCGTGCGGCCTTGTTTCCATCAGGATCAGTGACAGCAGCGCTTCACCCCTCTGCTTCCCTTTCGTCCAGAGGCAGCCACGCTCCCTAATGGGACCGCTGACATGCGGTCAGCAGTAATGATCACCTCCAGGGATATCCCCTTAGTTTGTCTCAATGACGGGTGCACGCGAGGACAAATCAATAACCCGCCCACCGTCGCCACCCGGGTCAGCGTTTTCATCTCGAACTTCCTCTTTGATCTGGATGAACGCTTCCAAGCCGTCAATCAGGGCCACGCTCCCTCTCATTCGGTTTCCCTTCTCCTTCCTCTCCGACGAAACGCCTGAAACAAACAGCCGTTTCCTCGCCGTGTTTTTTTACTTCTGGAGTTGTTATTTGAAGTACGTGGAAACACCAGCGACTGTCTGAACGAGCAGCTAAATGTCAGGATGAATGGAACCAAACGCACTGCAGCGAATGCTCATATTACCATTTCTGCTTGGGGGATTTTTCTCCTCTCTTCTAATCGCTTTAGCTCAATAGTAATATTGTTTTGATTAATTTTACTGTTTCTAAAGGCAGTTACAGCTAATTTGCTTAAACCACTGTTGTATTACATTACAGTAAACCTATTTAGCAAAGTCTCCAGTTGTTAATAAATTAAAACTCAGTGTGAACATTGCATTACTAAAATGTGTGTGTGGATATACAGTACATACTATCTATATATGGCTTGATTTTCAGACGTGTTTGAGAGGAAAGGAAAGTGATGGCCATATTCCCGTAATCTATCATGGGAATGTCTGTGCAAGCTATTTCAGCAATTAGTTGTGGGCTGGTCATTGATTAGTCGTTTCTTTCAGGCTAAAGTAGGGCGGTTAGCGGGCCTCTCGAAAATCCCCTCGTCTTCATCAAGCCTTATTTCCGACTAATGACGTTCATTAGATTACAACTCTACCTCACACGTTTAACAAAAGATTAAATTGGCAGAACTCTGTGGGGAATACGTTTTCATAATTCCCCCGTAATGAGTGAAAGTTAAGGAAATGTGAAGCGCTAAGCAGGAATAAGTCATTGGACATGCTGAACCAGGCCGGGAGGGCCAGAGCGCTCAAAGAGGCACGTAATGCTGTCGGATAGCCTCCTAAATGAAAGTGACGTGACAACGCTAATGAGACGGCTTCACATTATGTGTGACTCCGGCCTGAGGGACACATTATAGCTGACTTAATGAGAGGAGATATTGTACACAGGCACTGTTGTATAGTCGAGCAGCAAGACCGCCGGCCCCGCCGCCGAGCGACAAGCCGCCACGGCGAGCAAGCGAGCGGTTTATTACAGTGGCTGACAGGTTGAGCAACAGGGAGGGCACAGGCTAAATGCTCATCGCTGAGGCCGAGGTGTCGTGGGGGGGTCACGTTCTGGTTCATATACCCAGAAAACCCTGGGCTTAAAAAGAGAAACCCTGTGTGTCAGTCTGGGGGAAATGTCAAAGCGATTCTTACCGGCAGAGACAGTTGTGATACATTTTCAACGAAAGGTTTGAATAGGTTTATTGTTTATTTATGAGGTTAGACCGAGAATCAACTAGCAGGATTCTACATGGTGTGGGATTGAGATCCGGAGATGAGTCATCGTTTTTGTACTTCCTGGTTCCCTGGTCTCAAAGTTAATGTTTTTTCTTTATGTGTTTTTGGTTAGAGAATAAGGTCTGTGGTTAACACATGTTTAATATGTTTATTTGTTTTTGTGCCTAATGTTAGCCCTTTACTTGTGGAGATAAACACAACATTATAATATATATATATAACATTATATAACATTTGACCATGACTCGCTTAAAATCCTTAAAACCAGCCTGAAAATAAATCTGAAACCGTTGTACGAGACACAGCATTAAAGTTGGACCCAAGCCAGAGCTAGCCGATGCTGCGCTGTGACTAACCAGTCTGCGTTCCAGGGCCGTACAGCCCTTGATGAATTGACCCACCTTGAAAAAGGTGACAAAACCCAACTTAAAGCCATAATATAACATTTTAACTTTTGTCTCGCGCTGTGCTGAACAGTTTAGCTGACAATTCAACTGCTCTCAGTGCTGACACTTTCACTGACATTTCATTTGTGCTCAACTCCACTGCTTTCAGTGCTAACATTAAAACTGACAACTCAACTTCCTACAGGACAAACGGGAAGTGTGGTAGCTTTCATTACATTGACTGCTTTTTTATCTCCTCAGCTGACCTTCTGATCTGCTTTCAGCTCTTACCCATCAGCTGTTCATTCAACTGCCTCCAGAACTTGCATAAAAACTGACAAATCAACCTAAAACATGAAGATCCACATTATTTCAGCAATTAAACTTTAACTGCTTTCATCCATCCATCCATCCATTTTCCACCGCTTATCCGAGGTCGGGTCGCGGAGGCAGCAGGTCAAGCAGGCTGACCCAGACTTCTCTCTCACCTGCAACATCTACCAGCTCATTCTGGGGGATCCCGAGGCGTTCCCAGGCCAGCTGGGAGATATAATCCCTCCAGCGTGTCCTGGGTCTTCCCCGGGGCCTCCTACCAGATGGACGTGCCTGGAAAACCTCTAAAGGGAGGCGTCCTGGAGGCATCCTAATTAGATGCCCGAACCACCTCAGCTGACTCCTTTCGACACGAAGGAGTAGCGGCTCAACTTCAAGCTCCCTCCTGATGTCCGAGCTCCTTACCCTATCTCTAAGGCTGAGCCCGGCCACTCTACGGAGGAAACTCATTTCGGCCGCTTGTATCCGCGACCTCGTTCTTTCGGACACGATCCAAAGCTCGTGACCATAGGTGAGGGTTGGGACGTAGACCGACCAGTAAATTGAGAGCTTCGCCTTCCGGCTCAGCTCCTTCTTCACCAAGACGGCCCGGTGCAACGCCTGCTTTACTGCTGCAGCCGCACCGATACGCCTGTCGATCTCCGGCTCCATTTTACCCTCACTCGTGACCAAGACCCCGAGATACTTGAACTCCTTCGCTTGTGGTAGGCACTCTGTCCCCACCCGGAGGGAGCAATCCACCGGTTTCCGGCAGAGCACCATGGCCTCAGATTTCGTGGTGCTGACTCTCATCCCCGCCGCTTCACACTCGGCTGCAAAACGCCCCAGTGAATGCTGGAGGTCATGGTCCGAGGAGGCAAACAGGACCACATCATCTGCAAACAGCAGAGAGGCTATCCTGAGATCCCCGAACCTGACATTCTCCGCCCCACGGCTGCGCCTAGATATCCTGTCCATGAAAGTCACGAACAGGACCGGTGATAAAGGGCAGCCCTGGCGGAGGCCAACACCCACCGGGAACGTATCTGACTTACTGCCGAGGATACGAACACAGCTCCTACTGCAGGCGTACAGAGACCGGATGGCCCGTTGCAACGGGTCCGGCACACCATACTCCCGCAGCACCCCCCACAAAAAGCCCCGAGGGACCCGGTCGAAAGCCTTCTCCAAGTCCACAAAGCACATGTAGACTGGTTGGGCAAACTCCCAGGACCCCTCCAGTATCCTTGCAAGGGTAAAGAGCTGGTCCACTGTTCCACGACCAGGACGAAACCCGCACTGTTCTTCTTGAATCCGAGGTTCGACAAACGGTCGGAGCCTCCGTTCCAGCACCCTGGCATAAGCTTTTCCCGGGAGGCTGAGTAGTGTGATACCCCGATAATTCGAGCACACTCTCCGGTCCCCCTTCTTGAAGATGGGAACCACCACCCCGGTCTGCCAGTCCATGGGCACTGTGCCCGACCCCCATGTGACATTGAAGAGGCGTGTCAGCCAAGACAGCCCAACAAAGTCCAGCGCCTTCAGCATCTCAGGGCGGATTTCATCCACCCCCGGCGCCTTGCCACCAAGGAGCTTTTTGACTACCTTAGTGGCCTCTGCCAGGGATATGGGTTCATCCAACCCCAAGTCTTCAGGCGCTGCCCCCTGTTCAGGGGACATGTTGACCGGGTTTAGGAGTTCCTCAAAGTGCTCCTTCCACCGCCCGACGATATCCTCTGTCTGGGTCAGCAGCCCCCCTCCCCCGCTGATAACAGCCTGGGGAAGGCCCTGCTTTCCCTTCCTGAGTTGTCGGATGGTTTGCCAGAACCTCCTTGAGGCCAACCGAAAGTCCTTCTCCATGGCCTCCCCGAACTCCTCCCATGCCCGAGTTTTAGCATCCGTGACCACCGCAGCTGCAGTCCTTCTGGCCTGCCTGTACCTGTCAGCTGCTTCAGGAGACCCCTGGGCAACCAAGCCCGAAAGGCCTCCTTCTTCAGCTTGACGGCTTCCCTCACCCCCGGTGTCCACCACCGGGTTCTCGGGTTGCCGCCACGACAGGCACCGATGACCTTCCGACCACAGCTCCTAGCGGCCGCGTCCACAATAGAGGCTTTGAACATGATCCACTCGGATTCCATGTCCCCAACCTCCCTCGGGATGTGTGAGAAGTCCTTCCGGAGGTGGGAGTTGAAGACCTCCCGGACAGGATCCTCCGCCAGACGTTCCCAGTTCACCCTCACTACACGTTTGGGCTTGCCAGGTCTTTCTGGCCGACTCCCCCGCCATCTGATCCAACTCACCACCAGGTGGTGATCAGTTGACAGCTCTGCTCCTCTCTTCACCCGAGTGTCCAAAACATACGGCCGCAGATCAGATGATACGATTACGAAGTCGATCATTGATCTCCGGCCTAAGGTGCTCTGGTACCAGGTACACTTATGAGCCACCTTATGTTCAAACATGGTGTTTGTTATGGACAAACTGTGGCTAGCACAGAAGTCCAACAACGAAACACCACTCGGTTTCAGATCAGGCAAGCCGTTCCTCCCAATCACTCCCCGCCAGGTTTCTCTGTCGTCGCCCACGTGAGCGTTGAAGTGTCCCAGGAGAACTATGGAGTCGGCAGGCGGCGCCCTTTCCAGGACCCCTCCCACCAACTCCAAGAAGGCCGGATACTCCGAAATGCTGTTTGGTGCATAAGCACAAACAACAGTCAGAGCCTTACTCCCCGCAACCCGTAGGCGCAGGGAGGCGACCCTCTCGTTCTCCGGGGAAAACTCCAACACGGCGGCGCTCAGCCGGGGACTCGTGAGTATCCCCACTCCCGCCAGGCGCCTCTCACCCTGGGCGACTCCAGAAAAGAACAAAGTCCAACCCTTCTCCAGGAGTTTGGTTCCAGAGCCAGCGCTGTGCGTGGAGGTGAGCCCAACTATATCTAGCTGGTACCGCTCCACCTCCCTCACCAGCTCCGGCTCCTTCCCCGCTAGCGAGGTGACGTTCCACGTCCCTAGAGCTAGTCTATGTCGCCGGCGATCGGCTCGCCCAGGCCCCCTGCCCGGCCCGCCGCCCGGTCTACATAGCACCCGACCCCGATGTCTGTCCCTGCGGGTGGTGGGTCCACAGGGTGGCTGCACCATGATGTTTCTTCGGGCTGAGCCCGACCGGGCCCCATGGGCGAAAGCCCGGCCACCAGACGCTCGCCGACGAGCTCGCCTCCCGGGTCTGGCTCCGGGAGGGTGCCCCGGTTTCCCTGGTCCGGGCGAGGTAGCTACATTCCGTGTGCTGCTATTCATCAGGGTTTTTTGAACCGCTCTTAGTCTGGGCTCTCCCCCGATACCTGTTTGCCTTGGGAGACCCTACCAGGGGCAGATGCCCCGGACAACATAGCTCCCAGGATCATTGAGCCACTCAAACTCCTTCACCGCGTTAAGGTGGCGATTTGCGAACTGCTTTCAGTTGTAATACAATCTGACACCTTATTTCACACAGAATATTTCACCAGAAAATAACAACATTTGAACCCATTTTCAGTGTCTGCTTACAATTCCTTCAGAAATTGCATCCTTTCCTAGCTTATTTATTTGCCGCCCATTTGGCCATTTGGCACTGTGAAGAATGACTTCCTACTTCCCCAATGAACCCGGCATCTTGCAGGAAGTATTGATACATTTCAGACGACACTGGGGAGAGAGAGCTGGCCGTGGCAGATCTAGCCGTGTGCAGTGTGTTGACACCCGGCTCGCTGTGCGCAGCCGTTGTCTGGTGACGGGGATGAATCTCCAGCATCTATTGACTGGAGAGGGAGGGAGGAGGAGAGACAAGAGAAGGGTCACTGGGAGGTGTGAGTGGGGTGAGGGAGGGTATGATGTCTGTCCAAATCTCCACAAGACACAAGTCACACCTCATTAGCAGGTAGTGGAAAGGAGAGCGGCAGTTATGTCTGCCATGAAAGCACCAGCTCACACACAACCACACACACGCACACACACACACACACACATTGACATATACTTCTACCCCAATTACCCCTAGCCTGTCCCTTGAGCTGACTGGTTGAGTTATGCTGACAGGCACCCCTCTTGAAAGTGTGTGTGTGTGTGTGTGTGTGTGTGTGTGTGTGTGTGTGTGTGTGTGTGTGTGTGTGTGTGTGTGTGTGTGTGTGTGTGTGTGTGTGTGTGTGTGTGTGTGTGTGTGTGTGTGTGTGTGTGTGTGTGTGTGTGTGTGTGTGTGTGTGTGAAGGGGGGGGGGTGGGGGGGTGGACGAAGGAGAGGAAGAAAAGTGATGGAAGGGTGAAAGCCGGGGGAGTTCAGAGTGGGGAACAGAGGAGGGAGAATAGACAGAGAGGGGAAAGGGGGAACCACATCACGCAGCACGAGGCAAAATGAAACATGTCTCCCTGTCACCTGCCGCACTCTGTAAATGGATGGCCCCTGCAATCTTGCCATCAGCGACTTATCTCCGCGGCCTCAAAAGTGGGAGGGGGGAAAAAATCGAGCAAGCTAAAAGAAGAGAAACAAGCAAGAAGATGGTTGAGGATGGTTTCCACCGCCGCAAGCGCACAGTCATTTGTTACAGTTTCTAAAGACAAATATGACAGCATGGAATTACTCTGCCACTACTGAGGTAGTCATTTGCAAATGCCATAAAGTGCAGGTATAAATCTCCAACCCGAATCCACTTAATCTGAGGCTTCGGAGCTCTTCAGCAGCAGCCGTCTTGTCAAGCATGTGTTTATAGTGAAAGGTCCTTTAAATAAAAGGGTTGTACGGTGGGGATGGAAGTGGCTGGTACACAGTGGTGAATGATTTCTTTTGATGCCACAGAACAGGTAGAAGGCTTTAGATGCTGCTAGATGATTTTGACAGATGTCCCTTTTCACCGGATTTATGCAGAATGCTCCAACTATTACGAGGAGAAAAGATTCTCCACATGCGTTTATTCGGTGCATGGCTGCCATCAGTACTTCCTGATTTCTGACAATAATTAGGAAAACGTTATGGAAAGAAGTTATGTAAATGGAAGAACTGCAGACCTGAGACTTGGACTTGAGCCAGACTTATTGTAAGACACAAAAAATGACTGAGATTTGGAAAGAAAGGTTAAAAGTACAAATATCAAAGTTTTGACCTGGTAAAATCCTGGAACTGGAAATTAAAAATGGAACTGGAAATGGTCTTCATCAGCAGATCATTTGCTCAGTAGATTTTTGTTTGAGCACATTAAATTGTCATCCATGTTATAAACTTGTATTACTAACCTTTAAAAACCATCTCCTCTGAAACCAAAAGCTCCAATTTCATTTTTCTTAATTTCTTTATAAGTCAAGAACCCCAGTCTTTGAATCACTAGTTTTAAGCCAACGTGGACTAGAAGGTTTTAAAGGCATCAGAACAAAAGTGAGAATCAGTTTAATTTACTTTTCAAGACTTGTGACTTGACTTGCGTTTTTGGAGACTTGACATCGTCTCGTCCTCAACGACATGAGCTTGAACTCGGGCATCCCAAAAGAGACCTAAAAACAACCAAACACTGGCTACTACTCTGGTGTTTATGCATCACTTAAATTGAGAAGGACCCCTGCATCCAGTTCCTATCTGTCAACAGGTTTTTATTGTCCTGGCCCGCAGTCGAGCAACCAGAAGCTCTCCTGTGAAGTCGTAATCGCCTGCCGTCACGTGGTAGTAAACATTTCACACGCGCTGCTGCCAGACAAAGCACAACAGTGCAGGTGCTCGACTTTTTGTGGGTATTAACAACAGCGATGAAAGATGATCACACGGCACGCAGTATTATCAGCCCATCAGACAGTGAGTGATGAGTACAGTCACTGCCTTAATTTATGCATTGCTACTCCGTCTTGTCTCTGCTGTTCAGCTCCAAGGATTTTACTTCCACCGTGAGGAAGGCAGGATGGAGAGAGCGAGGGAGGGAGAGAAAAAAATAACAGTGGAAAAGCGTGGATTTTCTACTTCCTCTGACCAAATCCCACCATTTCAGGAGATTAACCCTGGCATGCGATAAATGTTCAACTTCTTCTTCCCTTCCAATTTCCTTGGAGCTAGAAACTCCAGAAGCCAGCGCGGCATGTAAGATAAAAAATGATCACCTAATTCACTCAAGCACAAAATACATTTCTGGAGAGAGGAGGAACAGCGGGCAGAAGAGCGAGAGAAAGGGAGTGTCTCCATGTGCACTACCTCACGTCCACTGTTCAGAACTCTCCTCAATCAATTATTATTAAATGAAGCACTTATTCAAACGGACCTGTGTATGGCAAATAGGTCGTGGCACCGTGATTGTCTGTAGAATTTCTTCTTCTTCTCTTATCCAAAGGGATTAATCGCATTGTTCAGCTCTCCCCGCTACCCATAGTGCACCTCATATGGCAGCTGTGCTCAAACGCTGTTGATTGCTGAAGGTGCCCTCTGCAGATTGCTGCTGCCACTAAGCCATTTAAATGGAGTTGTTAATAAAATGTAGCGATGATTGCCTTCCTCTTCGCTTCATCTCTGGTTTGGCAGATGGTTGTCGCAGGACTGGTATTTGGGTTAACCATCAAACTGAGTTAAATGTTAACTTAAATGTTCGTAATCAATATTTTGTTAAGAAATTTGTATATACAGTCTTAAATATTTGTCTTATTTGGTCATGATTGTTATTTTCAAATTTAGGATTGTAAAAAATAAAGCCCTCAAATAGCACCTCATATATTAGTTTTCCAGGGGCCAAGAATTTTCTGACAGACACAAAATAATACACAAAATTACTACTAAGAGATACCAAATGACTACAAAAACATGCAAAACAAGTACAAAGAGACACACAACAACTACAGAGAGACACAAAGCAACTACAAAGAGATGCACAACAACTACAAAGAAATGTAAAATGACTACAAAGACGCAAATGTTGTGCCTAGGTTTGTGTCTCTTTCAGTCTGGGTGTATTCCTCTTATACAGGACGGGTGGGGGACCTTGACCCTTCTCATGGTCTCCTTGTGGGTCGCCAGGACCTAAAAGTGGTTCTTAATATCCTTCTAGCTCAAACTGACATACAGACAGTTCACCAGCACAGGGGCTGATTTCATAAACAGTTGGTTATCTGGGATTTTAGCGTGTTGTACATTACTTTGTAATATAAAAATTATAAAAGAGGCTGACAATTGCATTTGCTCAGACTGTCAACTTCCCTGCCTTAGTCAATGCCTTGTTGAGCAAACATTTGAATCACTGCCACATGCCTATTCATGTATTTTGAATCAGTCTTTTTAATATTCGGGTTTAGCCTGAATGTGCCAGTACTCTATCACTGCTGGCAGTCGGCCTCAGAGCTTCATCTAGAGCCTTGATTGGGCAGTTTATTACATCGAGATGTCATCCAAGACATTTCTGTCTGCCAAAGATGTGCCTCTAATGATCCATTAATGCTCTGATATGTTTCGACACCAACTCTCGCCTTTCCTTTAGTGCTTATCATTGTCTGACTCCCTCAAAAAACAAGTTGTGTTCATCTGATCAATAAAGCAATAAAAATAAACCAAACTGTTGTTAATGCGCTGACTGTAGTCAAAGAAGTTGGTGCTTTTCACACAACGGAAAGAAGCTTTCAGATGTGAATATGTAAAAGGTATGATTAGCTGCAAATCACTTCATATGGAGGCGAGGACTGAAGCAATCACACTTTCCTCGGCCAAAATACCTCCTACACAATTGAATAATGCATATGGACGAGTGTTGGACTAATTAATGTCCACCAACCTACCTCCACCATAAAACAGGCTTCCCTTGACACCGCAAGTTAATGAGCCTGTTGGTGACGCTGCCACCAGCGGTCTGTTATGGAGGAGGCGAGTCGTAGTGAGTGGGTGGATTATGATGGTGATTAGCACCAGTGGGTCAGGAAGGGCCCATTGAATTGTCATCAATAGCGGCGAGATAGGATATCATGCTAAGGCAGCGCCGCGTGTACCACGGGCACACACGCACAGTGCCAGTGGGCAGAGGCATTTGAATATTAACAGAGAGATGGGAAATACATAAACACTCCATCTTGTTGGCAGAGCCTGTGTGTCTGTCCCCGCAGAGTGCTGAACGTATGCCACGGCTGTGGCGGCCTGCATCCTTGTGATAAAAGGAAGGAAAAATTACACGGGCTCTCTTTGGCCAGACACTAACATATTCATTAGTGAGGAATATGACTGACTGGGCTGGTTGAAATGTCACCGGGCCAAGGTGTCTCCCCAGAGTAATGACCCCCCCGCCCCATACTCTTGAGACGTCGGCGAATTTTGACCATGCGACCGGAAAGGTAGGTACGGTGTATGAGGTGCCGGAAACTGATTGATCAAAATAGACGTTCAGACTTTTCACTCAAAACCACAAATGTCAGCATGGTGGCGCTCGAGGAAAAGTCAGCGGGATCAAGTCATTAGGGCTCGTTGGCGAGGAATCGCGGACGTGTGCGCAAAACTTTGTGCCAATGCTGTTTGTCGATATGGAAATATTTCTACGTGAAAACTCCGTTTTTTTTCTTTTCTTTACCTCTTGTTGGCGCTGCATGAAATGTCGGGATCGCATGGTAACTGTTATTAATATTCTGGAAGCTATTGGTTGTCCAGACATTACATGTCACTAAGATTCACTGTTAACATATCATGGTAATCCATCCAATAATTGTTGACCATGAGCTGTAAAATAAATAACAAACCATCAGTTGGTCTAATTATAAAAATGAGCATTTGCTGAAGTAAGTTCTTTGAATATTTTTTCTAAATGTGCTGTTTGAGATAATCACCAGTTGCAGCGTGAAATAACATCTGCCGACTGTTTTCAGACAATTTATCACGAGTAGGAGATATCGGAGCCTTACAAAAGATACCCACATGTTCCACTTGCAATTACCCCATGATGGTTGACCCAAATGTTTCCCCGTGTAGCAGCTGGTATTTATAGTAAATAACAGCCATGTACGGCATGGATTACAAGTGTGAATTCATCAAGTCAAAGCTGTAGATCTGCTGCTGGAGGTCGTCCTCCAGGAGCCTGCTTGTGCATAGGGTCACGACAGGTCAGGGGCCGTGATGAGCACCTCTAATGATCAGCGGTTAGAATCGCACATCGTAGAACAGAACGCAACACGGAGGCAGGTCGTACGTGTTAATACACCTGACAGCGCCACCGCCGATCCTCAAACGCTCAAACCCAGCGAACCCCCCCATCACCGCCGCCCTCCCTCCTCCCCTGTTGTTTTATTCATAGGGCTCGGGTTCATTTGCCAAGTCTTCTGTTGTAGATTTAAGAAGACAAACAGTGCTGCAAATCCAGCAGAACAGTGTTAGACTAAATGACATTCTGCTCTGCCGCCTGGCTAATCGTAAAGAAAACAGTGGCGGATCGGCGCTTAAACCTCGTGTCTTCAGGCAGATATCATGCTCAGTATCGCGGATGGATCCTTTGAAGTGTTTGTTGTCTTCCAGAGGGCCCCCGGAGGAAACGCTTCTCTCCTTCGCTCGCTCACACACACACACACACACACACACACACACACACACAAGAGTTAATGGTAGGGAAGGCATTAAACAACACGCTCCTGTGTGTATTGCTGGTCCCATATTGGCGGCGCTGGTGGTGAGGATCCCTCCACTGCTATGCTCGCGTCTCAGCAGCAGGATAACGCGAGAGAGCCAATAAAAGCATATTAGGCGAGTGCAAACACACGCTGCTTAGCACATGCATGCACACACAGCAGGGGGAGCGGCAGTGAAAGTATATTTGACAGGTTAATGCACACGCAGATAAGCATGTGATATGTGTGGACTACCGGACGACACAGACATGTTGTATGTTGTGTCGCTCGAGGCCAGAGAATATAAAAAAAATAACAATTCCGAGAAAAGGAAGAAGCTTGCCAGGCTGATGGCCTGCTTATCTTGGGTGAGACCCAACTCTGCAGATTTAGAACGAGGTATTGCTCCAAGAAGTGATATTGGATTTTTTTTTAGTCACGGTCGGCCAATTAGTTATTTCTTGAGTCACATCTGAATTACTGCCATGCGCCTACTCTTGGTTGCAAATTTAGCCTTAAAGAAAGATAATGTTAAAAAAAAAAAAAAAGTCTGTGAAAGCCGACCTGTGCCAACATTGTACGAGTGCTGGCAGGCATTGCCAGCTGCTCTTTACGCTTTCATGCACCTAAAAGAAATAATAATAACAAGCTCAGTGTGCGCTCAGCTAAAGGTTTTTTCTACTTTCTCAACATTATGCGTGAATTTAGAACTATTAACAGGTGTGCGCAGTCGTGACACGGGAGTCCCACTAATGAACGGAGAGCGTGGGTTTGGTGGCGTCTCCCCCGCCAAACTGGCAACCGCCTCCCGGTTGGAGACAGCAGTCTCCCTCCTCTGTCTCCCTCCGTCAGCCTCTGACAGCAACAACTTTCCTTCCCCTGTTGTTTGTCTGCCGGCGCTCCAAACTTAGCAGCATCACGGCGGTCACGCACGAAGTGTCCAATAAAGGGATGCGACACCGGTCCGGTTGACACTCCTGTCAGGAGCCAGCTGTTTGCTAGACCGACTGTGTCTGCGCGTTTGTGTAAATTTTATTTTTTATTCGCGTTCGTCTCCGGGTTGTTTTGACAGCGGCGTCGAGCGCTTAAATGTCTTCTAACTCTTTGTGTCTCCATCCATTCGCCCGTCCAAGCAGTCATCCATCTATCCATCCATCTATTCATCACTGTTATTTAATGAGATGGCATTGCTCATCAGGGTTCATTGGCTGTGTGCAGATAAACCCAGATTTAATTAGGCCCCATCAGTGAAATGCCTTGCCCTCGCTGGCGAATCCTCCAGCTTCACAAAATAATGACACATTTACATTTAACCAAGTAACCTATGTCTAATTAGTCAGTTGGGTTTTGTGTGTGTGTTTTTTTTTTTATGACAGCAGAAAGTTCAGCAAAATGACAAACAGATGTATTGCCATTTATCGCGCATTCTAAGCAGCTCATTATTCCTCCATTTGTTTTCACCGTCATCTATCTGTTTTTTTGGCCCCCGCAATTTGTACAAGTGAGCTTGTGTAACCGAGCCTAGCGTCGGCGCTGGCACGATCTGAATGCTCGTCCTTGTGTCTCGACTGGCTCAGCAGTTGCACCTCCAGCCAGTTGAAATCAATGGGGCAGCGGGCAACTGTGGCTCTGTGCGGAGCAGATGGCAGAAGAATGGCCCCTTCCTCCGACTGCGGCGCGCCTGTCAACATACAAATGGGTCAGCCCTCGTTTGCCGGCCCCATAATATCATGGAGCCAGCGCTCCAGGATGGGGTCGTGGGCCACGGGGGAAATGCGGCCTCTTCGAACACGATTTCCTCAGATCTTGAGGATGATTACTAATCACGTGATGAATACTTGAATGAGAAACAGTGGCAGCTGGTGTCCAGTCGACCTACTGTATGGAGGGCGGTGTTATAGCCAAACAAGACCAACAAACAAAACCCACAAGAGGAGCCAGCGCACAATCACAGTCATAGTGTATGACTGTGTGACCGGCAGCCAGCAGAGTTAGTGACTTCAATCTGTCTCTAATTTGACATTTTTGGAGTCATAGTAGTTTGCTTCCTTTTAAGGAGCGTCAGCTGGGACCACTCTCATGTCCATCTGTGTGTACAAAGCTAGAACTGGGTGGCCATTAGCTTAGCATAAAGACCGCTTTCTTCCAGTCTTTATGCTAGGCTAAGCTAATCCCCTTCTAGCTCTAGCTACGTAAGAGGGGCTAACGAAACATGTTATTGTGTTTTTAAACTTTGGACAGCTACATACGAGGGGAAACAGCTAGTCTGGCAAACGGAATACAAAATGTGTTATTTCGTGAGCCTAGAAGGGCTATTTTTTCCCTCTGGACGAAGCCGAACTAGCTGTTTCCAGTCTGCGTGCTAAACTAATGTGACTCATTGATCTCTTGTCTGCCTTATTCTGCATTCCTTGCATCGGTATACATCCAGACATGTTTAATGCAGCATTCTTATCCACCCCTGACCCTTCTGTGGGCTGCGCATTGGCATCAATATTTACATGTGCATAATGAAGTAGAAGAGTGTTCCTCACGTCCGCTGTTGATTTATGTCTTCGCCACCGTGGCTGGGTCTTAATTGCTTGACACACGTGTTAGTGTCAGCCTCGCTGTGCTGGATGGATGGCTGCCAGCGCGACTTCACTGTGTTTTTCTCTGTTTGGATGTATATTACTTGTTGCTTCGCTCCTCAACTCTGACTCAGTTTCAATCATCTCACTGTCCCTGTGTTGCTCCTTCTCTGTTATTTATTTTATGGGTTTCTCCCAGTTATTTGCCTTTATCATCGCATCTCTGTTTCTTCTGCTCTCCTCTCAACGCTTTCTTCCCCTCTGCCTGTGCAGTCGATTGTCTGCCAGAGCAACATGTGGTAGGTGATGCGATGAAAAAAAAAAAAAAAAAGCATAGAGTGAAGAGCGAAAAAAAAAGGCACACTGACAAAAGCTCCTTCCCCCGAGTTTGCTTGTAGCGGCAAAAAACCCCACATCAATTACCTTCGTGATTGAACGATGTTAGCACAACTCCGAGGATGTCGCCTCTGTTGAGATGAATGGTGCAGCTCGACTCGACGTACATTTCTGTGTCGACTTGTGTTTGTTTTTTCCGCGCGCACAGCCTCACCATCAGTAATTATAGCACCCTGTCGCCGTCTGGCTCGGCCTGCCAATCAAATCATAAGAGAATTGTGCACTGCGAACGCTGCAAACGCAACATCTGTGCAGCGAAGGTCTATGTGTCTGATTCTGAGTGCGCAGACTGTACGCGGAGCTCTAGTTGGAGATGAGCTGGAAACTGTGAGTGGAATGAGGACAATGGCATCAAATGCTGTTTCTCTGTTGCTGTTCCCGGCAATGTGAAGTCAAGGGAATCACAAAAATGGGCTACTGAAGGTCAGAGCTGATATTTTCGGATCATTGTTGATCAGTGTTGACAAGAACAAAAGTTGTGCTTCATATTTAGTATTTCCTATTCCCGTTCTTCAGTCTTTCCAGGAGGGATGAGAAGCTAAAACTCTTTTAAAACCCGGGACACAAAACTTGGAGCGATAACAAAAATCTGATCTGCATCCGGATGTCGGAGGGTCGGAGATCCTGGCTCGACCTCGAGAAATAATCGGCTGAGACAGCCACTTGTTGTGTCAGAGGTTAAAAAAACTAATTCTCGCCCTCGTCTCTATACATCGTCGCCATGCGCTTCACCGAAGCCCACAGGATCCAAAACCACGTCGCTGCAGATGTAATCCACATCTGGACAGAGCTGGATGATCACTGTGACAGACAAGAGAGGCCTGCCAGGAAGGCTGTTCAGCTTTAACACACACAGCACTGTTTCTGTGAGTGTGAGTGTGTGAGTGTGTGTGTGTGTGTGTGTGTGTGTGTGTGTGTGTGTGTGTGTGTGTGTGTGTGTGTGTGTGTGTGTGTGTGTGTGTGTGACCTGCCTAATTTCCCGGTGTCTTGTGGCATGTTTTCGCCTTCCCTCACTTTGTCTCGCTGCCAGTCCCTCCCCTCCTCATTCCCATTTCCCTGTAATCTCTATTTGCATATCCATAGGTACACACCCTCAGATCGGCCCCGACTCTGGTATCATTTCATCCGTTTTGTCTGTTTGCTCGTGTTCCTTGAATGCCGTGCTCGGCGAGGTTGAATGATAAGTAGCTCTCGGCGCCAAGAGGCTGGGAGGCTTGGCAGAGATGTCATCTGGCGATATAAAAGAGTTCAGCATGGGTTAGCGCCGTGGAATGCAGTTTTTTGGGGGGTGAGACCGCTGTCTGCTTAAAGTGACAGGCGCCGAGATTTGCGGCCATTTATCAACATATGTGTCCTTCTGCCTTCAGACGCTGCTGGGATTTAATGAGCAGAAGGAGACGCTTATCATACAGCACACAGCAGCTGTGGATTCCCGATACTGTAGCAATCACTCACATGCAATTATTGGTAATTGATGACTGATTTACAGACGGTCCCGCGTCAAACCAGACCAGTTTGGATATTTTGTAGAACGTCTTTATTTTCATGTTGACTCCCTTTCATGTTTAAAAAGTGTATAGCTACCGTTGATGATTTAAATGGCAAGCAAAAGAAAAAAAAGTTAGCTTCCCTGCTGTTTTTACATGAATCTTTTCCAAAAGATCCATAAACACATTAATAATTGTAGAGGTGGTTTTGGGTGTGGCGTAAGAAGCTATCATGCAATTCAGAGAAGAGAAGAAAAAACAAATCCTCAAGTCTAAAGGTTCTAAATCAAGTCATGGAAGTCAATCACATGTTCTTGTGCTTGACACCAACGCTCCTGCCAGCACTCGCTCTGAGCTCTCTATACTTACAACATTTGACAGGTAGTAATGTTTACAAGAGGAACATTTGGGAAATGACTTCAATCTTCACCCAAGCCTTTAAGATAAAGCCTGATAATTTCAAAGACAGCTGCATTGTTTGCCAGAGACGTACGGACCTACCTTTACCCAGAGTGACATTATTTCCCGTTCTCTGGCGTTATCAATGTGCTAAACGTCGATAAGGAAAACATGCATTAGAATGCCGACACACAAGGTAATGATAACCTATGCCAATCCTAATAGACTGTCAGAAATCTTGATTGAAATCTCTCGCTTTTTGCTCGCTCAAAAAAAAAGCCAATCAGCATGCCTGCGTCCCCCCGTCCCCTCCTTCCATTCCCAATGCTTGCTCTTCCAGGTATGGATGCTTGTTTTGGAATATGTACGTGGCAGGTTTGCAACGATGTCTTGTTTCCCGGAGAGGAGGGAGGGGTGTCCTCATGGGGGTTTTGCTCTTATTTTCAATGAAGTGGAGCTCATGACGGATCGTGAACGTCATTACCATCACTGTGTATGCACGGCTCTGTGGGGCTAAATGCTGCCGCCAGCCAAGTAAATATGATAAATACAAATGCATGTGATGAAATTACAAAGTGATATTCAAGGAACAGTTGGGCAATATTCTGATTGAATAACCCCCCTCTCATATATATAGGCAGTAAATAGGAAACATCCCCCAACCAGCCCCTCTAAAGCTCATTTAATCACATTCACATGCTTCCAGTCTTTATGCTAAGCTAAGCTAATTGCCTCCTAGCTCCAGCTTTATACTCAGTCTGCTCCACTAACTTTTGGCAAGCAAAGACAGGTGTAATGCTGAGAGGATAAACAGCTTCTACCTGCAAGTATTCAGCATCATTATCTCGCGGTCAGATTTCGGGCAAAGAAATGAGAAGCAAATGAGAATAAAAAAGAAAAGAAAAATGTCTTTGAGCGTGTTAGTTATGTTACTGAAGCCAAAGCTAAAATCTCCTGCAACAGGGATTGTTGTAAACGTGCTCTTGATATGCAGCCGGCAGTGCTAACAATACCACTGGCATGAGATAAAGGCCATATTCATCTCAGCCGTGGTTTCATTTGTTTACACTAATTAAACCATGTTAATTGAGCACTGACAAATTAGACATGAACGCAACACTGTTTTTAGAGGGCTACATGAAGTGTATATACAGACTGTAATTTCCTGATGCTTAGTTTATCTCTTCTCCTCATGAGCTTATAACCTGTCATATAATCTATCACAATACCATCTGGTTTTTGTTCTTCTCGTGCTGCCATTCACATCAACTCCTTTTGTTTCCTCCTCCGTCTCTGCTGCTGACTGGGTGAAGCCGGTAAGACTGTTATTAGCTCTCCTTCAGCGGGTGTGCTTTTTCACAGTGCACGTGCATTTTATTGTGTGTGTGTGTGTGTGTGTGTGTTTCAGAGATGGGTTTAGCTGAGATGAGTAAAGCTGGGTCACATGCTGTCTCTGGTGCTGCTGATATTGCTCCGGCTGTAGGGGGCTTACAGGGGGCACTGCTGAAAGTGAAAGAATTATGACACACACACACACACACACACAGAGAGAGAGAGAAACACATCCAATAACAGACAGTGGCCAGCACAATTTACACCCACTATTGATGGGTTACAATTGGATGATTCCTGTGTAACATACTGTAGATCATTGGACCTATAGTTAGAGTGTGACTCCTGACTGTTACCGGACCTTTACCAAACACACACACACACACACAAACACACACACGTACATACATAGTGTTTGAGCCAGGAAGATAAACAGTGCCCAGTCTCAATGCCTACTCTGATGATACGGCCTATGTTGGCTGGTGAGATGTTTGACATGAGATAAATCAGGTGAAGAGCGTCTGCTTTCCACTGAAGGGAAATGGCAACAATAGTTCTTTACACATTAAAGGAGAGGAAGGAAGCTGCCACGCGAATATGCACTATTGAGTCTTTTTCTTTCCCCACAGCTCTGCTTGGTGGACCTGTCAAATTTCAATTTAAAAACGGGTGCCGTACGTTGTAACATTATTTCCCACCATAATAGAAAAGGCAACCTGAGGTTACAATCACATTCCAAATGCAGGCGAAGGTTTGAGGAGTTTTCAACGAGCCGCTGTTATTTCCTAAATGGTAAAGAGTTTTCTTTTCTATTATTTATTCCCCCCTTTTGTTTCGGCGACGTCGTCTGAAGGTTGCGCATGGGGAAGGGGCCTTAATTAAGATTTCTGTGCCTGGGGCTCCGTTCGCAAGCTGTAGTACATCAGGAACGAGCCGGAGAGCCAGATACAGATCATTGGCTACCGGGGTCAAGGCATGTGATTAGGAAGAAAATATTAACATTTTCACCACGACGACCCTTCTGACTTAGCAATCAAATACGTCGGAGGCGAGGTAAACTCATTCCCGACCCGCGATGGCACACAGTGCTAGTGTTTCAGGCCAAAGTGACCTTTTTAATTTGAAAAGAATGTGAAGAGGTCGCACTGTAGCTTTGCAGCGGGTTGTTTTGTGTAAAAGCCACGCACGCACACACACACACACACACACACACACACACACATGCACGGGGGGGGGCAGATAACCAACGCTGCTCTCAGAACGTATTGTTGAGACAACTTCTTGAGGAAACATTTGTCCCTCGACCACGGCCCAATCCCACGATCCGCCTTCACTTCCTGGCGCCCTCCTTTCCTCCCCGAAAGATGGACGTCGCGGTTGCCACGGTCGCTGATGTGTCAGCAGCGGATGAACCGGTTCATTCACACCCTCCGACTGCAGGTTAATATAGCCAATGATTGACAGCTGGATCTCGGTATTGATTGCATCCGGAGTCTCTGTGTTTCACGGTCTCTCTCTCTCTCTCTCTCTCTCTCTCCCTGCCTCCTCCTCACTCGCTCCCCTTGCTGTTTGTTTGCTTTAGTTTGAAATTCTGGCTGGTTATTACACGGAGAGGAGGTTATTGCCTGGTGCGAGGGGGCATTGACTTATGGTGGCCGTCGGAGCTCGTCCGTCGCTCTCGGCTTCTAGTCGGCCGCCAGCAGCCGGTCCTCCTCCCCACGCGTGCATCGCAGCGGATCCCCACTGTGGGAAACGTCGGCGGCTAAAACGCACAAACAGTGTCCCATTGTCGATTTGAACAATGCTATATTAGATTCAACAAGCGAGGGGCCAAGTGAGGGAAGTAGCATATAATGCATCACCAGCCTTCCTGGGTGTGAGTGTAATGTTTTTGTTGCTGTATTGTCTAAAGCCTCTGCATATACATGCGTAATGGGAGGAGAGGTTGAAGAACGGAAAAAAAAAAAACAGAAAGTGAGTAGATGAGGGAGGGGGGCTCGCTGGCAGGAGCCTAGAAGAGACTGCTATTAGCTGTTAATTCTGAAACAAATTATGCAATTAGCTCTGGCATCAGGATGTAGGCCATGAGAGAGGACAGCGTAACCTTCATTTGATCTGTTCTGCAGCGAGCCGGGGCGAGAGACACACACACACACACACACACACACACACACACACACACACACAGAAAGATCCATTTAATAGGAGAATTTCTTTGGCCTGAGCAAAACGCTAACAGTATCCATAAGTGCCACTTTAGCTTCCCTTTGAGTGCTTTCTTTTTTCCTATTTATGGAGGGATTTTCATAATGTGTTTTTTTTCTTCTTCTTCTTTTTGAGAAATACTCGTGTCCTTAAAACAAAGAGGTAATTTGTCTGTGCCTATGAGATAATATTGTCTGGGGAGCCGTGCGATTCGCTGCCCCTGCTTGACAGTGAAACAGAGGGAAGGTGTTGATTTCAAGGTGTGTGTGTGTGTGTGTGTGTGTGTGTGTGTGTGTGTGTGTGTGTGTGTGTGTGTGTAAAGGTAAAGGTCTCAAACAGCAGCAGAACCAATCGCAGCTCTACTTAAACGGCGGCCCCGGTTCTGGCTGCGGATTGGTCGTTAGCCTAACACAATCAAATTTATCCACAGTGAGGAAGTCATTAATTCTAAGTGGACCATTCATTTAATGTTGTTAGGAGGCGGAGAGGCAAGAGTCCCTCGGCATTAGCGACGTGTGTTGCTCCAATGAAGCTTCTCCTCAACAAACAGCCGCTGGATCCCGACTCGCTTTAACAAGGTTACATCGTGAAGACAAACTGTGGGAAAGCAGGTATTTATTGGAGGGGTAAAACTCCAGAGAACGATACTTTACTCAGTTTTTATGACCCGCAGCTCGAGCTAAAATAATTCTGTTCACCGTAATGTTTCAATGGGTTCTCACTGGTTGCCTCTCTCTTTGATGAGACATCATACAGGGAGCACTACACCGGTTTAACACACCTTTTAACTCCTCTTATTTTTAATGCGCCGCATACGCCGACATGTATACATCTCACCATGGTTACTGGTCTAAATTATTAAAAATGTATAACGTTTTCTGCCGTCTACGGTCACCAGGTGGATACATTTGTAGTAACGAGCGAGCTGAACTGAACGGTTTCGCTGTGAAAGAACCCGCAGGTTCTTTTCAACATCGATGTGATGATGACTCAGTCGTGTCGGGATCTCCCGTCCGGTCCACTCTCGCGAGCACGATATCTCAGGAACCCTTTGAGGGAATTTCTTCAGATTTCGCACAATCGGTCAATAAGAATTAGATTTTTGGCAACAACTCGAACGCGTGTGCCGATCACGTCAATTTAACACTAATGTCCAGTCGGATAAAACGATGTGTGTGATGACAAAATGCAACATGACAAGCAGTAGTCTAGTTAATATGGAAATATCTCAGTTTAAATATATGTGTACTCAGACCTACTATTTGGCCCTTTGGAGAAGCTTAATTTCTCCCTGATGACCAAAACACAACGACCTGCTTTTCCAACCAGATGGAAGAAAACTGTCGCCATCTTTTTGTTTCCCTCTCTTGAACATGAGCGTGGCACCAATTCATTGCGCCCCGGCCCGTTTCTAAAAGGCTTTGTGCGACACAGGTTTTGGGTAATGATTTGGGATGTTATCAGTGCAGAGCAGGAAAGTAAACAGCGGGCGCTATCTCCAAAAGGTTAGCCATATGTTAAATCAGTAGCAGGGGACGGGGGACGGGGGGGACAGCTGCTTCCCCCACTGCTATCTGACACACACACACACACACACACACACTCACACACACAGTTGCGCACGTGAGCACACTCAATGCTCACTGCTGCTGGAATCATAGATCATTGATTATTCCGCGTGCGTACGTGTAAAGGAAACTGAAACGTCCTGAGGGGGAAAAAAAAAGCTGCTTTCCAGACAGACGGACAGACATTTCATCTGGATCGCGAATGTTTGGGTGACTGTGGTCTCTGCATTGGAAAAGGCAGACACACATGTGGGCAAGACATCTGGAAGGCTGAGCAGACCAGTGATCAAAATCAAGCCAACGTGTAAACAAAACAAGGCGGCTCTGCAGTATTAGCCGGCCAGCTGTCTGGAGGAAACTTGTGCAAATGAGTCTCTTCCTCACAGCTTCCAATGCTTTAATTATATATTTTGTAAGACAGGGAGGGACACATTAACAATACAGTAAACAGGAAAGCGAATTTGATAGCCATTTTGATACTTTCTTTAAACAAAATTTAAAAAGAATGCGCAGGCGAGGGGAGTATTTTGTGCCGCGATAATACAATAATCGCGCAGACTTTCCACAAAATGAATGACACGCATAATTACCGTGAGGCTGCATTTGTGTATTATCACGCCGTTATCGTGGAGTTGTCTTTCATGTCCGTCGTTTCCACAGATTATTATCTAATTGGCATACAATTTCACACAGTAGAAAGCTCAAAGACTCCTATTATGCACCACTGTTTAATTAAAGTCGCTCATGAAATCCTGTCACAAAAAAAGCCTTTTCACCAGTCCAACATGCAGTCCTCTCACGCATAATTGTATTACGGACTGCATTACATTGTCCCGCTTTAATTCACAACCCGCGGCTTACAAATTTTGAAACAAAAGACTGAAGCGTATGTGGGATTCGCTGGATTCTCAGCCTCGCCCTGTGACAGCTCTGATCGTTCCCTCGAGAGGCCGACGCCCATCCGGTCGCCACAGGTCTCTAAAGTCAAACTACATCTGGAGGTCCCGTCCACATTCAGCATCTCCAGAGGGCAAATGTGCACCGGACTTTTGTACCGATGCACATTTTCTAGTGCCGTCACGCTGGATCCATGACAAAGAATCCAAAACATAAGTGTGCATCAGATATAAATAGAGAGTTTCCTGTGAATCCTGTGTAATGGTAAACAATTCAAAACCAGTGTGGGAGTGGCAGACCGGGCCACTATCAATAAAAACATCTGCAGAGAGAGGTAATTACTAAATGTAAAACATCGACCTTAAGTAGTATCCAAAATGGAGTTAGATTTCATTATATATATATATATATATATAAAAGTAGAAAAAGACTCGGGTCCCTTCAGGAAACAGACTCCACCTCTTTGCCAATTATCGGTGTGTCTGCAGCCGTCCAGCGAGCAGCGCATAATGTGACAGCTTTGGCTCCATCGCCGCTGCCTGCACCAATCCGCCGCGCAACACACATCTGGCACCCGGCGCATTCACCACTTAGCTAAATTACATTACTTCTAGCCTAGCGCCTCTAACAAGGTGCTCCGTGTCTTTCGCTAGCCGGGAAAAATAGGACGAGAACACGGCAAAGAGACAAAGAAGTGGAGTAGCTAACATGGTGTTAACAATTTGTTCAGTGAGTTCCTCTGCTTCCCATTACACACACTTTGCACCTTTTAACCTTGTTAGCGGGGCACGGCAGCGCGCCGCCCCAGAATGCTTGTTCCGTAATTAAGGGTGGCTCAGGTGCTAGATTTATGGAGATTTGCGGGCCTGTGATTAAAATTGAAATTTAATTCTGGTAATCTGGCCGAGGTGAGGGAAGAGGAATGTTGTGTGTGTGTGTGTGTGTGTGTGTGTGTGTGTGTGTGTGTGTGTGTGTGTGTGTGTGTGTGTGTGTGTGTGTGTGTGTGTGTGTGTGTGTGTGTGTGTGTGTGTGTGTGTGTGTGTGTGGTTTGGGTGGGTGGCGAGCCACATATCAGTGGGAGATACTTCACACAGGCTGTTCAAACATGGACTTAAAACAGGCTTATCTCCCCAAAGGTTAATGAGGAGCGGCTGGCTGCGCCTGTTACAAATGCACAACAGAGGTCTCATCTTCTACTGCGCGGCGGCGTGTCAGTCACAGAAACACACACACACACACACGCAGAGAGGCTGGATAAGCTGCAGGCAATACAAGCCCTCAGCCCCACTGATAGAATTCTCGTTTCCAATAACATCCTCAGACGATTTAATTACTTTTTCCCTTTTGATGCGACTCACAAGAATAAGCGGACTCCAGATGGAATCGCTCCTTTTTCTCCAGCCCGTGTCTCTCTCGCTGTGTCTCTCCGTCCTCAGCGATAGCTGATAATTTAGCTGTGGCAGTTCAGACAGCTGAGCATGACTCTGAAGTCCTTTTTTCCCCCTCAGTTGTCACACAGCTTATGGAGCACGCGGTTCACAGGCGGACGGGCGCGCTGGTGGCGGCGTGCGTGCGAGTGTGCTCAGGCGGCGCTGAGTACAAATGACATGTAGGCCGCTTTTGTTGTCCGGCGTGTGGCCGGCGGTAAAAGGGGAGCTAAATGAAGTCAGAGGAAACACTTTTGTGCTTTTGGACCTCCATGGAGACGGTGTCAAGGACAAAATAAAAGGAACACAACAAGATTGGGTTTTTTTGTTTGTTTTTTTGTATGGAGGCACATATACACACACTTGTGCTCCCTTGGCATGGCTCAAAGAATATGTGCCCTTTGCTGCTTTGTTTTCTCTGACCAAAGTAAAAGTGTGCCACCGAGGAATGTTCTATTTTACCTCGAGGTGGCCCATTTACCTCTCTGAAATTACCCTTTTAATCCCCCTGTGCGTGGGCGTTTCCTCCTATTGTTGCCCCCCGAAATGAATAGCGGCTCTGATATTCATTGCAGGGCATTAAATCATGCGGATCCTGGACGAGCACATATTGCAGATTAATGTTGATGCCACTGAGAGGTGTGTTGTAAATGCAGCCCACTGTGAGGCGCAGTATGAGGACGTCTACCTTGTTGTTCACCTGCGGGGAAGCGAGTGGTGTCTCTGTCTTATCGGCACACAGTGGTGTTTAGGCCTGGCAGGGGGGTGTTTGTGAGTGTGTGTGGTGTGTGTGTGTGTGTGTGTGTGTTGAGTGGGGTTTACCTGTATAGTTTCGTACAGAGCTGGCAACTGCTCACACACACAAGCTCACAGAACCACCAGTAATATCAAAAGTATTTTTGTGTGTATTTTTGCTTTTCTTTGTTTCTGCTTGAACCAAAGTTAGTCAACTTGAGACTTTGACTTTGTAATCAGAAATAGGCAAGCTAGCTGCTTCCCCTGCTTCTTTGTGCTAAGCTAAGCTAACCGGAGTGGTGTGAATCCTCTCATTTCACCCTCCCTGTGAAAGCGAGTCAGCGTAGTTCCCCAAATGTCCCAACCTTTGACACCAGAGATCAACTCAATTTGAATTCTCTGTCGATTCTGTGTTTCAAATGACAAATCACGTTTGCTGCTACATCTGTGACAGTATACCTGCTGCACGTGAGCGAGTTCTTTCGTTTTTTCCCCGGGTCTTCGTTCTGCGGCAGCGCCGGCGTCTCTCTGGCCGGGTGGTGGCAGCTACGGAGATGAATGGCCCACTGCTCTCGGCCCACTAAGTAATCCAGCCAATGATGAATCGCTGCTCTCACTGACACCCAAATTGGAATCATTGGGTCCAAGAACCAAAACTAGAAAAAAAAAGAAGAAAGAAAAAAAGCAGAGGGCCTCTGGCGGTGGCGTCTAGTCATCCGTTACCGTGACGCTTTCCAAGGCCGCACAAGGCTCCCCCTCCACCGCCACCTCTTCCACCCCCACTCTGTGTACTCAAGGCCTCTGATAAATAGAAAAACAAAGGGCCTCTGGAATGTGTCACAATGATATCCTTCCCCATCAAAATGGTGCTGATATGATATTAGACCGATAGCTGCAGCCAAGGCCTCTCATCTTTAAGGTTTTCCCGAACATTGGAGATGCTTTTTATCATTTAAAAGTTGCTCGTGCTCGTTTTGTTTCTCTTCCCACGGCGTACTTCCTTCAGAGGCTGCAGCCGCAGTTAGCCCACATTCTGCCAGCGGTGGCCTGAGTCTGCCGGCGACGCATGTAAAACAAATCCCCCAACACAAGGAATGACTTAATGAACTTAATGAGGTTTTCTAATTACAGAGGGAAGTTAGCCCATGTCAAATGGGCCTTTTCTGCCTTCCTTGACACGGATTACCAGCCGGACTATTAAATCCAGCCCTGCATTACAACAGAGGAGAGACTGAGCCACACTCAGTCATATCTGATGTGGTTCTGGCCTACATTCCAGGTCCCGTTGCTTCATTTGAAGTGAATGAAGCTTGTAGTTTGCTACGGTAGCCTGAGCGAGCCTTGGGCTCCATGTGAACCTCCGCTTGAACCCTTCTCAGGGATGCTGAATGGGGAATTAGAACAGGAACGCTTTAGTGTCTGAACCATGAAGGCCATAACCTTCATATTAACGGGTTTGATATAGAATAGACATTATTTCATGAGTTTGAACTGTAACTCTGCGATTTATTCCCCCGCACGTCTTTCCTTTCTCTCGTCCTCTTTTTACTCATTCATGCTCTTTGCTCTTTTCTCATTCTATTTCTGTCTCTCCTCCTCTCTTTCTAACTCCTCCACGGCAGGGAGGAGGATTGACTTTGTCATCATTAACACATCAAAAGAGCCAAATGTGTATTTCAAAGTCATCTGATAACTGATACTCTTTAATGGCGCACTGGAACAGTAATTAATTTCAAAAACATCCCATTTATTTGTTCTGGATGTGAATGCTCCCGCCAAAGCGGCATAAATCCTGTCTGTTGCTGCGGCTCAAATTAATTTACGTGTTGCGTCTCCTCGCATCCTTTGAGAATTTAATTATCTCGACAAACAGGCTCTGGCTGTGTTGGATATACATTATATCAACAGAGTGGCGCTGAAGCCGGGGCGGTGTTGTTCCTCTGTCCGCCTCGGAGCACGCGGACAGAAGTGGGGAAAAAAACCAGATGAAGTGGGGATGAACATCGTTGAGTGTTGAACAACCCGGTGCAGAGGCGGCCTCTGGATGCCACCATCCTCCCCAGCCTGTTAGCACACTTGATCCTGAGTGCTCCGGGTTTCTCTGAGAGCTTCTGGCGGACGGGCGGCAGACCCGCTCGGATAACGGTCGCCCTGCGACTAATGGATCAGAGCTGTGAGTCCACCGAGCTCGGTTACCTTGACCCGTAATGGTCGGTCACGTTCAGAGAGCGGAACGCCGTCGTTGCCCATCTGTGCCGATACGAAGCGTCGGCGTTATTTTCGTGAATGGGAGAGCCGATCAGGTTGAGACCAGCCGTCGTGAACCGCCGGATAAGCCTGGACCGCCAACAACGACTTGGAGCCTTGTTACATTACATTACATTACATTACATTACATTTCATTTAGCTGACGCTTTTATCCAAAGCGACTTACATGATATACAGTAGACCGTAGACACAGCAACGGTGAGCAATGAGGGTTAAGTGTCTTGCTCAAGGACACAACGACACAGCCTGCCGGAGCCGGGGATCGAACCACCGACCTTCTGATTGAAAGACCGACTTGCTAACCACTGAGCCACAGTCGCCCTGGAGCTGACAGGCGACTCCGAGCTGTCTTCACATCCAAACACACTGGGGACGCCGCTGTCTGATCTGAAACGGCCGGTAACGGGACCCATAAGCACGTTGGTTATCTGGTTGTGAGCCCGATCTGATCCTTAGGTTTTACGTCAGCTGTCACACAGCTGTTCTCACTCGGGCCGTCAACTCTCCTCCAGCGGCCGAGCCCCGGCACCCCGCAGGAAACAACAGCAGAAGACCTGATTTATGCGTTTGTTTCATTTCAGTTCAGATCGTTCATTCACTCCGGTTTGTCTGAAGACACTACTAAAACCTAAACGTGACGGGTCAATAAAATGTCGATATCCCGAAATCACAATTTTTCCTCAGTTGTAAAAACTGTCTGCTTCTGGGGTTTGCAAGCTTTGATTTGATTTTGGATTTTGTTTTATTTCTTTTTTTTAAGTTGGGGTTGATATTGATAGTTTTCTCGATTTGTATCAGATGAGTAAAGCTTAGCGAGAATCGTCTCAATTGATTCAATAACATAAAATATGAAAGAAACACTGAGAAACGGGTTTCAGGCTGTTTCTCACATGAATTTCATCAACCTATAAGTTGAGTTAGTGATACATTGCACTTCTACTCTCTTATTGCATATTGATTCCACCCATGCGGCGGGTGGCAGAGGCTCGGGCGTGTTTCTCTAAATGAAAACCTTCCCTTTGCGTTGTTTCTGAAAATGCAATTCAAATATTAAATCAGGTGTGAGTGATGTACAGGATGTCGAAATATGGCAATAAAAGAGTTACAGCTCCCCGTCATCTTTGTTTTGACAGACGATCCAGGCACAGCACACACACAAGCACGCACGCGCATGCAAACAGCCAGAGAAACACACACACACACACACACACACAAAGTCAGCATGATTCGTTGGGGATTTTCTCACAAATCGGGCCCCCTAAAGGGAAAGAGGCCGGCATAAATCAGCTGGTGTCAGGGCTACAGACACCCACGGCTCCTTATCACCGCACGCAGGCGGACACACTCACAGATTGATAGGTAGATAGTCATTCTGACAGGCAGGGCGACAGGCAGCCAGGTGGAGAGGCTTACAGCAGCATGCACTCGGGCAGAGGGGGGAGGCGGTAGGGGGAGGGAGGGAGGCAATAACACGAAGCAAAAGGCAGCGGTTACGAGGGCGCGTTGACTAAGCGGTCCTCATTAAGAAAATCTGAAATTATCCATTATCCTTATTATTACCTCTTCCATTTATTCCTCAGCACGCAACAGGGAGTGCAGCCTGCAGCCAGTTCATGAAATCGTTTACATGTGCTGCTTAAAAAAAACATTCGTACCGCCACCGCCACCACCAGGTTGTGTTCCCGCACGACACGTGCAGCTCACAACGACGACGGTTGCAGATTCCCCCCTCAGAATTCGTAGTGGTTTTCCAGACACCGGGCCTTTTGATTTCAGACAGACAAAAGCAGCCTTCAAAGTACTAGCCGGTGGCCATCCATTTTTGCTGGCTTAAAATGACAGCCGTAGCTCTCACTTGAAAGCTTAACTCGCTCGCATTGCGGCAGTGTGAACTTCCACAAATCCAATAAGGATAACATCAGACACGCCCTCCCATCCCTTTGAATACACGGCACAGCTCTTACCACAGCCCAACGACTGGATGAAAAGTGGACACTATGGTCCTGACACCCCTCATTGGTTTGTGGACTGCCGCTTTGAGACTTTGAGTTCACAATTTTGGCCGTCGCCATCTAGTGAGGTGTAAGTGAGGTATAGACGAGATATACAGCAATCACAAGGTGGCCCCGCCCAGAGCACACCCTGCTTTATGGTTTGACTCTAAATGAGCATCATTTAGTAAATGAACATCATGCTGTATTGAAGAAGACTTGAAACTAGCGATTGAGACCATAAACTCAAGTTTACAATGTTTACTGAGGGAATAAATCAAGAGAGAAGTAGAGACATTTTCTCATAGACTTCTATACAATCAGACTTCTTTCAACCAGAGGAGTCGTCCCCTACTGGCCAGTCGAGGGAATGCAAGTTTATGGCGCTTGCGCATTGGCTTCACTTTTCAGAACCGGAGGCTGCCTCCTGCTACAGCGCCATGCGCTGCGCTTTCACCATGAGGAGAACCACCAAACAGCTGGAGAGGGAGGGGTGGTGCTCACAGTCACCTGCAATGCAGGACGGAGTTCTGTTTCTTTGGATGCACACGGCCGAACTTAAAGCCGAGCCAAAGGCCTCACAACGCCGGCAGTACAGGCTGTGAGGACGAGGCGCTCTCCTCCCCTCCGATCCGTATCGCTGCACGGATCCAAACAGACAAAGGCTTGTTTTACTGTCAGACAGCATTTAGGACACACTGTATCATACGCAGCGATGTTGGGTAGCAGTGCCAAACTCCATTTGTTTCCATGCATCTGCGTCTACTCGAGCAATACTAAGCTGGTGTTCAATTTCATGTCTGTTTTGGGTCATGCACCAGAAGATACACAGACAGCGGATAACATCTCTGATTCCATTATTTACTCGGTGGAAGACTTAAACATTCCCTCTGAGGGACGCGCGTGTTTTATTATTTTTTTTGTTTATTCAGAATCAGTTTTCAGCTGATTACACCTGGGGTGATATCACAACACGCTCTCTCTTGTAGTTCACAAACAAGTGCAACCTTAAAAATGACTAAGTGTGTGGTATCCTCCTCGAAATAGCAGCTTTCCACTTGAGATCAGAGTAAATGAAACCACAGAGTGATTCAGAGCAGACATTTGAGCGAGGAAGCAGGAAGGAGTTTGATGTCTTCCAACTTATAAAACACCTCTGTTGGAAATTAGAATAACTGCGATAAGGCTTTGGGGTTGCATCACAGATCTCCTAGCAACCACGCCTAGTGTCATGGAGGTCCCCTGGTGACTCAGCTGTGCGCAAATAATAAGTAAGGACCGGAGAAGTAAAAGATGACGATTGAGTGTGGGTGTAGCCGAGGACAACTGAAATGTTGGTGTTGAATATTTCCAAATTTAGACACAAGAAAAATGTACGCTACAAAAATAATAAAGGGACAGTGCACCCAAAAATCTAAAATACATATTTTTCTTCTTACCTGCAGTGCTATTCATCTGCAGGAACACAGTATTTTATTTCTACTGAACTACCCCCGCCAACCGTATTACTCCACCAAAGTAAGCGTGCAGCTACTCATGGAGAGGCTTATGCTCGCGACGGCACAAGATGTCAACGTCCTCAGCTGAACTGCATTTATTTATTTATTTTTAATTAAAAAAATTAACAGCGATCTCTTTCCAGTTTTTCAAATGCCTTTTTTTGGCACCACAAACCGAGTGCAATTTAGTCCCATTGTATTGGAGAGAAAGGACACATCTAGATGGTCGATATCCCCAAAACTAAGCAAGTCACCCTGTAGCGAGCCCCCGTTGCCCCAGTGAGTTCCCCTCTGCACAATGATACGAGCACGCAGGTATTCAGGTTCGTGACGTGTTTTATTCTCTCCGGCTCTAACGGGCCGTCGTGCTGCGTCCCCCCGGTCTCTCCCCAGCGTCTTGCATACTCCTGCTTATGTTGTGGACCAATGCCAATCAGGCACCGTCCCCTGAGCCACACCCCTCTGCAGCTGAGCCCACCACACACACCAAAGCAATCTAGATTGATAAACAGCAGTATAGGTGAAAGGAAATATGTGTGTATTTTGGGGTGTACTGTCCCTTTAAGATGTAGATCTTTAAAAAAAAAAAAAGCTTGCAAGTTTGTGGTGATTGAATTACCTCGAGCTTCTATTTGATTGACAGCAAGCACTGACTAGCGGTTAGCTAGCTAAGATGCGTCTTTGAGACACTAAATCATCAAAATAAAGAACATAAAATTGTGTTTATTTACATCTTTTGTGCATTCAGAGTACAGACCTCCAATATGGCCGACCTTCAAAACGAAACCGACCTTCAAACTCCCTTTTATTACGATTATGTATATTTATATTTGCCGTGGAGCCTACTTACTATGGAGGGGGGTAATAGTGCTCATCAGATTCAAATATTGTCTTACACTGCCGTTTCTGCGAGGAAAAAAACAACACACACATGCAGTGAAAACACACATTTCTCGCTCCTTCTCTCGTCGCCACACTAAAACGCACAAACGTTCCATTTTGCTTCCCACACATCTTCCCACATCCAGCATTCAGGGAAGCATTGTGGAGGCCCCTCTCAAAATAGATCAGCCTGCTCCGGCTTGAACAAGACGACAGCGGAAACGAGCAGAGACACCGGTCCCCCCACTAAGAGTCAGGTGTGCCGCGCACTTCAAAGTCAAAGGGAGTCGTGAAAGCGGCACAAATGAAGCCTCCGGCGCGCCGATTGAAACTTCCACGCCTCGATAATGACCTCACTCTCCGACGCGATTACTCATCATTCATTCAGCCTCTGCTGCCGTGGTGAGAGAGCAGTGCTGGCTTGTGGATCCGAGGCTCGCGGAAGGTGATGGGGGGAGGCTCGCGTGAATGAAAGAGATTATGGAGTAGTTGGGATAAGACGTCATGATGCCCCCCTCAGAATAATAGTCATAGCTATGTTTGGCTTCGTTAGCTCCTTTTTATACTCAGTTTAAATGCGGTGTGATTGCTGCTGAAGGCGGTGACTTCAGCTTGGTGCCACCTACAATAAGACCGTGAGTTGAACCTCTCATGCTTCATGTTGGCCTGAAAGAGTGACAGACTCCTTTTATGCAGCTGAATTTGGGCGTGATTACCCACCACTCCATCCCCGCGTGATACTGATTCATAAGGTTTTTATATATGTGCTTTAAAGATCCCCTCAGCTTTCACAACGCAGACCAACCAAAATAGTTTCAGAAAAAAAGCATAGTTAAAAATGCTTATTTATACAAATAAAATAAGACATGGATATGCAAATGTTTTTAATTTCAAAAGTTTAACCACTAGATGACTTTCCTCCCTCAACCCGCCTACTGTAAAACGTTGTACATTCATAATTCTGCAAAGGGAACCTCAAAACATTCAAATCAAGTTACTCTGACCAGTAAAGGGCATCTCTTACTATTTTATACACCATTCATTGAAATAAAAGTAGTTTGGCAGACTTCTCCTTTTTTTATTATTATTATTATTATTATTATTATTATTATTATTATTATTAATTTGTTGATATTGACATTAACTGCTGTAATAAAATGTGATGCCATTTATAATATGGGAACAGGGAGTTGCTATATTTTCTTCCGGTACTTCCAAAATGTCCAGGTCGTCGCACTCTGATAATGTAAATCCAAGACCTTCTGCTGACTGCCACCGTGACTTTATTTCCAGGTCAATATGGATATCATTGCTCATCCGCCAGAGATAATTAAAGCTTCAACATGGGGTGATAGGGAAGACGAGGAGCTTCAGCACATGGGGACAGGGAACATTAAAGATTGCGATTCGCGATGACACAACACACCGTCTCAGTGGCACTGAATCAAAGCAATACAGGGAAAGCCTTTTAATGCATGTGCGTGGCCACATAGCGCTCCATTATTCAGCACACGCCTCAGACATTGGTGACAGTCTGAGAACTAACTATACCATCTCTCCCTCTTCAGTTCCGCTTCACTGTACTTTTGTTTCATGCGAAGGCTCCGAACTTTTTATTTGTATTAAATATTTGTAACGAGCTGGGCACTAAACCAGCTGTGCAGCAGAGGTGTGGACTCGAGTCATGTGACTTGGAATCGAGTCAGACTCGAGTCATGAATTTGATGACTTCAGACTCGACTCGACAAAATGTACAAAGACTTGCAACTCGACTTGGACTTTAACATCAATGACTCGTGACTTCACTTGGACTTGCGCCTTTTGACTCGAGAAGACTTGCTACTTCCCATGAAAACTGGGGAAGAAAATGTTCACACGGCCACGCCGCTCTCAGTTTATCTGCATCTGTGAAAAAAATGTGCACCACCTGTATGCATGCAGAGAGCACGCGCGCTGCCTGCACGACATCCAATCACTGTAGTCCCACGTTGTTTTGATGTGACAGTATCTAAGCAGGCACGTTGCAAGACAACCAATGAAGCACAAGCAACAACGCGCCAGTTGGCAAAATGATACCGAAGATAGTTTCGTTTGGCTATAAAAATTACGAGCTAATCGACAAAAAAAGAGTTGCAATTTGCAAAACATGCGGGTCGAAGATTACAGACGGAGCTGCCACAACGTCCAACTTTGTTCGACACCTGAAGTTGCACAAAGAAAGGTAAGTTTTGAACGAATGCTAAGCACCTTATCGGATGTACCGTAACTTACTAGCTAGCTGCTGCATATTTACTGTATCAACGAGAGAGTAAACGCACGTCTCCCTTGCTGGTTCATGCTTACAAAAATAGGGATTTTTTAACCCTGATTATATGAGGTACATGAGTGTAGCACACTCAGATGGAAAACCTCGCCAACATCATGTCAACGTCCGTTTTAAAGTACCATAACACAGTCACAGTAGATCCACCATTAGCCTTCCCTTTTCATATCAGGGGTTGTATTCGCTATAACTACCGCCTCGCTATACGGGCGCAGGGTCTGTTATCAAGAAATAACAGACCGCATTCTACATTGGAATTCAACCAAGCCATGTAATAAAATAAAATAATAACGATTATAGTAGTAATGTTCAGAGATGCAATAGATTATTATAGTGCAGTTCTTAACTAATGGGAATATTGTTTAGCTTGTTTTTGGTTTACTTTAGTTATTTAATTTATTCAATTATTTTGTTTTGCTATACTTTTCATGCCAACTTGCCATGGCCCCCCTAGCACCTCCTCGCGGCACCCAGGGGTCCCTGTCCCCACTTTGAAAACCACTGCTATAAAGCATATGACTTCAGTTGCTTGAGAGAAAGGGCTTTCTTATGACTTTTGAAGCAGTGAAAATGTTCTTAATATTGCATACACTGAAACTGAAATGTATTATCGTATACCGTAGTGTACAATAGACAATGAATATTAACACAACAACATTGATATGAGTAAAGAGTATTTTCTCTGTTACAGGTATGAAGAATCAGCCATGGTGGCATCATTCTGCGTCCCCATCGTGCACAAATGACTGACAGACTTTTGGCCAATTTGATCTTTTGCAAATGCAATGCAGTATAGGGGCCTCCCTCCACCTGTCCACAGCACGCATGCGCTCACACACTCACTCTCTGCTCATCACCTGTCCACACAGCTCACTCACTCTCTGCTCATCACCTGTCCACACAGCTCACTCACTCTCTGCTCATCACCTGTCCACACAGCTCACTCACTCTCTGCTCATCACCTGTCCACACAGCTCACTCACTCTCTGCTCATCACCTGTCCACACAGCTCACTCACTCTCTGCTCATCACCTGTCCACACAGCTCACTCACTCACTCTCTGCTCATCACCTGTCCACACAGCTCACTCACTCTCTGCTCATCACCTGTCCACACAGCTCACTCACTCTCTGCTCATCACCTGTCCACACAGCTCACTCAAGTCTCTATGGAGTCATTCCAGTTATATTATCAGGTTGGTCCAGTTTTTCAGAAGTGATCATTTTGAGGAGTGAGGATTTTATTGATGACATGTTTAAAAAAAGTTCAGGCTAAAAGGACCCATGTCTATTTGAAAGTTAAACTGTTTTGCAATATGAGGTCAATACAATACAGGACTGAAGTTGCTGTGCATTGTTCTAGTGCAATATGCTGTTGAAATACAAGCATTTTTTGTGAAAATGTTTACTGTATTTGATTAATGTCATTGTATAAAAAGAGGTTTAAATAAATACAAATCTTACAGACATACATGATTTGTATACATTTTATTTCTGTGGTAAGAGGACTTGAAATGACTCGAAACTAAAATGGTAGGACTTTGGACTCGACTTGAGACTTGTTGGCTTTGACTTGTGACTCGACTCGGGACTTGCCTCATCTTTGACTCGACTTGACTTGGGACTCGAGGGCAAAGACTTGAGACTTACTTGTGACTTGCATAACAATGACTTTGTCCCACCTCTGCTGTGCAGTGATGTGCTCCTGAATGCAACACGCAAGCGGAGGCCACAGGTTTCTCTGTGGAGGCCTCCGAATGCACAATTATTCAATGGGTCAAAACAGTGGCCTGTGTGTGTGTGTGTGTGTGTGTGTGTGTGTGTGTGTGTGTGTGTGTGTGTGTGTATATTCTGTATATATATCATTTTTAGAATTTTTGATTTTTGTGAAGAATCTTTCAGAGAACATACTGTCTCTCAAATTCAGTCCATTGAATTACAGGAAATCACATTTTCCAGGTCGTCTCTCTTATGTAGTTTCCAGCTTTCTCTTCATGAATTTGGGCAAATTGGAACATTTCTTTAAGTTACTTAGGACCTGATTGGGCTAACGTGCGCGCCGAGGGACGATGCTGAAGCATTTGTCCTTTTCAATTTACGCAAAGGTGCGACTGATATTGCTAAGATACTGAGTGCCCTGGAACTTTCCAAGTCCCTTTGCAGCCAGTATCACCACAGAGTCACCCTCCCCTGCAATATTAATGTAATTCTTAAGTAGCCAAAGAAAGTGCTTGTCGACAGATAAGTGTTTTTTTTTCCTCGCTGAAAAATAGATTTCTGTGCGAGCGCCGCACCATTTACATTTCACTCAAGAGCCCCACTTTTCCTGTCCCCATTCCAGTCTTCTTTCATTTTATTGTATCTTGGATAAAAATATATTCTCAAATGTTTATCCAAAGCTGAGTCTACAATACTCCCTTCCTAGCTGCAAATAGCAACGGCAATCTTCCCAGCGAAGCTCTATGGCCTGCAGCCTGCTGGTGTGAAGGCGGACACGAAGACCAACGCGTCGACTAACTGAACTAGCAGACTGGGGCTTAATTTCCAAGTCTGAATGCATCAACATCAAACAGTTCTTTAATTGACTTAGAATCAGGCTAAACGTAGAGCCTAGAATGGGAAAGCGGATATTATCAGCTGTCAGATTGCATTTATCACCTTCTTTTCTGTTTTTTTTTTTATGACAACATATTGTGAGAGGTAAACGTGGCATTTAAAGTGAAAATTCACCCCTCTTGTTCACCCCTCATGTTGAGGAGGAAGCAGTTGTTTGAAAGTAAAATTCCCCTCCCACTCTTTTTTTTATTTCCCCCCCTCTCCCCCACCTTCATTCTGGTAGTCAGATGGCTCCCGTGAGCGAGTCCCAAGAGGCCGGCCAGCCAGCCGGGCCGCCCGAAACTTATGACTAGCCATGTTCTTCAAACATCATGCAGCAACCAAAGCATGGCAGGATGACAGATAGTCCCTTCAATGTATAGTGACAAACAAATTAGTGCAAAGATGCTTCTCGCTGCATACCAGATGTGTTGGGCTCCGTGGTACGGAACAGCCGATGAAAAACTGTCCACGTCCCATCTGTGCTTTCAGCGCGACCATCGGTGCAGCAATTTGTGCTGAACAAAGTAGTGCAAACAGCCAGCCTGATTATATGTGTCATAATGCGCGGCATAAAACACTGCCGGGGGAAGATCACACAGGAGCTGGCAGGTTTATTTGATGAGAGGAGAGGGAGGCTGTTAAGCAGGAAAAAGGACGGGATGCAGGTGAAGTATATTGAATGGAGCGAGCGAGCGGCTGAATGGATGAGGTGCGTATCGAGCTGGCTTATAAAAGTGAAATAACGAAAAACTGGGCGGAATAAAAGTATGAAATACACATTTCTTTCAGCCCTCCAAACACATAAATTGTCATTCTTATTAAGTTGCAGCCAAGAAAATCTCTCCTTTCAGCTATATGTTCTCCCTCACACCATCGCAAGTGTTGCTCTCGGTTCCGGCCCGCCGTCCAGGTTTGAGCCTGTGGCGAGAACGGGCCAATTTGTGTCCAACCCCACACCTGCCGATTGACTCCCACACACTTTGAGATTTGAGAGCGCGTCACCGCCTGAGGGCCGTGTCTGCGAGGTCACACGCTCACGGGCGAAAGGAGAGGGCGTGGTTACAGCTATGAGCGCACAAACACGGCGGAAGCCGGGAGAGAGCGGCGAAAAGGCGTCCTGGAACACACTGGGGGGGGGGGGGGTCGCGCTGGCGGCGCCGGGCACAGGTGGCGGCGCCGCGCGGCATCGGGTCGCACGAGGAGGCACAGCCTCGGTGACAGAGAGGGGGATAACAGCAGGAGGGAGATGAGCAACAACACGCCCGGGAGGCAGAGACAGTCCTGACCTGCTTAGTGTCATTACACCGGCAGACTTATCTCGCTCGCTCTGCCTTGTAAATACACTCGAGTGCTTGTTATCAAACGAGCGAGGCGACAAACCTCATCCAGGTTTGAGTCCCCGGCTTCCTCCCCCGTGCTTGTAAATGAGTCATTCTCATGGATGGCAGCCTGCATTAATATTCTGTTAAGCAGGGAAGCGAGTGCGCATCAAATCCCCCACTTATCAGGTAGCGATCGTGATCTGTGTGGTACTTTAAAAAATTTAAAAATAATAATTTTGGGGGAAGGAGGACGGCGACGGCATAAAGAATTCATAGCTATTTTTCTACTCATCTCTATTTTTCATCTCCAGGCCTCGCATTTCAGCACGTTCATTTTTAGGATGACATGTTCTTTTAGTGCCCCTCTTTCCATGAAAAGGCCTCCGCACCACTTTCAGGTGCCGTTGTTCAAATGCCGCCATATTAGCCGCTAAAAGCTTTCGCGGTTGAACGCAAAGCCGCCTGAAGGCAGCACACTTTCGATTCCAGGAGGCGGGAAGGAAAATGTAGTTAAAAATGTATTTTCTTTGTTGCATGGAAAAAGCATCCTTTTTGCTCACCTCAAGCACGGGATAGGACATTAAAAAGCTTTCATCATGACAGCGTTCTCAAGTCCCGTCCCCCCTCAGAGGGGAGCGCTTTGAGGAGATGTGAGCGCCGCTAGCGGGCGGCGGTGTGGTCGACATGGAGCCCCCCCCCACCCCCACCCTCCCCTCGCCGAAGAAAAAACTGCAGTGTGTGCGGTCTGCAGGGGCCTCTGTGGCAACACGAGCCGTCACAGACTCTGAGCAGGTTCCTTAATGACACTCAACCGTGGCAGGTCGACCTCTCCGGAGGGGCGGGAGAGCACTCTGTGTCTCGCTGTCGGAATGGAATAGCGGAGGAAAAAAACAGAAAGGAAAAGAAAAAACGTGCGAGAGAGTGGCATCACATTTCCCCCTGTGCCACAATATGATTAAGCGGTTCAATGTCCACTGGAGTTCTTCTGCTTTATACACTCCACAGCGGGGTACGGCGTCGTATTCTGCTGCCAGCTCGGAGGAAAGTATCCCTCACTGCCAGCGCTGCCCATGAATTCAAAAAGGCTCTGAATCGTATCTTTTATTGTATCATATAGTCCCGGGCAGCAGGTAATATTACAGTACGTAATGTAGCAAAAAGTTATATATTACAGCAAAATGAGAAGAAAAAAACTGTGTGAAGTGGGAAAAAGATTTGATTTAAAGTAGCAGAACTGAATAGAGCCACAGCAGAATGGCATATTGACAATAAATGAAACGGTTTTTACTGCACATAAACTGAGAAAAATGTTGAACTGCAATGCATGATTTCAACAGCGAGTTGAGGAGTTTACTTCACTATTATTTTGTCAGGTCATTTTGAGATAATGCTGCTTGATTACTTCTTGAAGTGTGAACCCTAATTGCTCACCGTTGCTGTGTCTACGGTCTACTGTATAGACGCTTTGGATAAAAACGTCAGCTAAATGAAATGTAGTGTAATGTTGTGAGAATAAGCAGTTTAGAAAAAAATGTTTTCATGAAAGCAGCTGTAACTGGCTGTAAACCAGCCTCCATTGTCCATCTACAATAAAGACTCGACATACATTCCTCTGACGGAGCTCATGTTCCTCTCAACGCGGACATCTGCCCAGGACAGCGCTCACCAGCCTGACTGTCCTTGGCAGCCATGTCCACGGGAGCTAATGTAAAGCAGATGGCCTGCTACTCTGTCCTCACTGCCGCTAATCAGGTGCTGAATATCCATCAGTCTGTGCTAATGCCCCTCCCTCCGTCCCATCCATCCACCCACCCCCCCATCCCCCTCTCCACCCACTGATCAAGTGTAAGTTCATTAAAATGACGTTTTTTTTTGTTTGCTTGTTCGTTGTGATATAAAAAAAAGGTCCTCCGTGTACTGCAAAGCTGCGACAACCCAAACTGCAAACTGCATCACAAGACCCTCACGCACAGGTGCGCGTTTACACGTGATCACTCTGTAAACTCTAAATGTGTCTTACTTTCACAGCGCAGTCCCAGTCAATCTCCTTTACCTGCGCCCTCCATTCTCACTTGTGTCCTCCCCTCAGTCCCTCCCTCTGAACACTCAAGGAAAGAGGAATCAAGGACACTCGACTTCAGAGGCATACGATGCTCTTGTCTCTCGGGGCGTGAGTCTCTGCGGTGGCTTTTGATGCTCTGGAGTTTGTATTTGCACATATATGTGCTGTCCTTTCTCTCTATGTCCTGCCGGAGGTGAATCAGCCTCTCCATGTTTTTCCTGAAAATGAACTGAAGGCTAAATGGCAGGATGAGATCTTAGCATATCCTATGTAGGCCCCGGATGTTAAGAGTTCAGAAGTGTGAGAGAGAGAGAGAGAGAGAGAGAGAGAGAGAGAGAGAGAGAGAGAGAGAGAGAAGAGAGAGAGAGAGAGAGAGAGAGAGAGAGAGAGAGAGAGAGAGAGAGAGAGAGAGAGAGAGAGAGAGAGAGAGAGAGAGAGAGAGAGAGAGGAGAGAGAGAGAGAGAGAGAGAGAGAGAGAGAGAGAGAGAGAGAGAGAGAGATTTGATTTTTTAAAAACACTTTATTTACATCCTTATTTTTCCAATTTCTTCAATTAAAGTGCTAATGCATTAAAATCATAAGTAGTTTTTCTCTTTAAAAAACAACAACAACCAAACAACCACACAATTCATCTAATAAAAACTTGTGCCAACACCAATTCATTTTCCACAACAGAACAAACTATATTATTAAAACACCAACGTTGTCTAAAAGCGTCCAGGTCTCCGATGTGTTTATAAAAACAGAACTCTAAGCAGAGCCTGGCCCTTATGTTGCACAGCCACACTGCCCCGGCCTCCTGCCCCTCCCTGTTCTCCACCCGGGTCTTTCTGGTTAAATAAATGGCCATCTTTGCTTCTCCTGAGAGATAATTCAGGAGCTGCCACTTTTCTTTCTCAGTTTTCTTGTAGGCAGCTCCCATAATAAAAACCTTCTCAGTAAAAACCACATTAAAAAGACTAAAAACCAATGTTAAAAGAGTGAAGAAACCTGCAAGTCTCTTGCACTCAGTAAAAACATGGAAAATAGTCTCTCGTAGATCACAGAAGGGGCACTTGCTCAGGACAGAGGGATTAAGAACCGAAATAAAAGCATTGGAGGCGACAGCACCATGTAAAATTCTCCACTGGAGGTCGGCAGTCCGTTTTTTTAGGGGAGGTTTATATAAAATCCTCCACTGTGGGCCAGGTCCGCTTTGTCCGAGTCTGTCTGACCACACAGTGGGGAGTCTCTTGCACAGTCCTGACCTGTTTATTCCCTTCACGCAGTTAAAATACAGAGTCTTCTTGTCTGCCTTATGCAGCGTTAGGGCTTCTGGGTGCGTCGTAGCTAGCAGGGGGCCGGTGAGTTCCCCGAGCCCCGGGCTCAGGTAGATGTCTGGGAACGGGTCTGCAGGGTCCGGCTGGACTGCTCTTTGGCTGTAGTCTGTGAGGAGGCTCCTCTCCCTCCCGGTCAGCTTCTGTCTCCACAGCTCCAGGAGCCTCCTCGCCACCCGGACAGAGTGCAGACCCAGCAGAGAGCCCAGGGCCGGGGCGTCGCTCAGCGTCGGCCCCACTGCATACACCAGCTGCTGTAGGCACAGGGCTCTTGACCTCAGCAGCGCTTCCGTTAGGCCAGGGGTGGTACTGCCACTGATGTCCAGCTTTGCTCTGTGAATCAAAGGCTCTCTCAACAACCAGTACAGAGAGTAATGGTGTGTTCACACCGAACGCGACGCGAATTTTTCGCGCGACCAGATTACATTTAAAGTCAATGCACAGACGCGTTTGGTTGCGACAGACGCGAAATTTCGCCGGGCGGCGCGTTAGACGCGTTTGGCGCGGCGCGTTTGGCGCGGCGCGTTTGACGCGAAATTCGCGTGAGTTGAAATTTTTCAACTCGGGCGAAAATTCGCGTCGCGAAAGCCAATCAGCGTTGAGAAGCTCTGCGCGTCATCACCGCCGTCCTGCCGGTTTGAATCAAACAGTTGCTGATCCACCAGAAGTATCGCTGGCAGCGGCCGTCATTCAGACGCTGTTGTGCGGCTACGGATGATATTATGAACCCGGACACGGGGGCGTTTGATGGTCCGACATTAGAGGGACTTCCACAAGAAGGTTAAAGCAGAACTAGTGGTTAGTTTAATGGTGGATGGCGGAAACGGTACTGTTTTTACGGAGATAAGCCACGGAGATAAGCCCCGCCCGCGTTAAAGCGAATTTGCGTTGACGGAAATTAACCACATAAAGTCGAGCGAGTAAACTCACTCGAGTAACGCGACGCGAAATTTCGCGTCGCGTTCGGTGTGAACACACCAATAAAGTCGAGCGAGTAAACTCACGCGAGTAACGCGACGCGAAATTTCGCGTCGCGTTCGGTGTGAACACACCATTAGACTGTGGGCACCTTTTATGAGTAAAAAGGGCCCAAGACTTAAAAACACCCTGATAAAACGGAGGCAGCCCACTTAACTTTAAAACACTAGAATCGATTAAAAACAGAGCGGTATCCAGCCCCAGGTTGTTTGCGCGTCTGAGGATGCAGCTAGCCACATCTCGCCACACCGAACCACCCGGACTCGTAAGGTATTTCTGAATGAACTGCAGTCTAAAAGTGGCCGTCCGACTGGCCAGGTGGACGAGGCCCTGTCCCCCCTCCTCTCTGGCTAAAAACAGCACCCCTTGTGGCACCCAGTGTAGACCCTCCCAAAAGAAATCCACCATTCTCCTCTGTATGTGTGCTAAAAAGCCTGAGGGAGGGTCTAAACAGGTTAGGCGGTGCCACAGCTGGGATGCTATCAGGTTGTTTAAAACCAGTACTCTACCTTTAAAAGACATCTGAGGGAGCAGCCACTTCCACTTGGAAAACTTTCCCTCAATCTTATCCGTGACGCCCTCCCAGTTCTTCTGGACTATATTCTCTTGTCCTAGATATATTCACAGGTACTTGAAACCATCCCTCCTCCACACTAAGTTCTGGGGAAGAACTGGGAGGCCGTCACGCCAGTCACCGACAGCGAGGGCCTCACTCTTCTTCCAGTTCACCCTCGCTGCCGATGTCCTGCTAAAATCATTTACAATTTTGGTTAAAAGGTCTGCATCCCTCTGGTCCTTAATAAAAAACAACAATGTCGTCGGCATAAGCCGATAAAACCATGTTCCCACTAAAACCAGGTAAAACCAGACCCTGCAGGCTAGAGCGTATCTTGATGAGGAGGGGCTCCAGGGAGAGTGCATAGAGCATCCCGGACAGAGCACAACCCTGCCGGACCCCTCTACCCACTCTAAAAGGAGCACACAGACTGCCGTTTATCTTCAGCACACTCTCAACCTCACTGTACAACACTTTGATCTTAGCTATGAAGCCAGCGCTGAACCCAAACCTCCCCAGAACTTTCCAGAGGAAGCTGTGTTCAACGCGGTCAAAAGCCTTTTCCTGATCTAGAGAAATCAGACCAGTGTCTATACCCAACGAGCTGGAGACCTCCAAAACATCCCGAATGAGGTAGACATTGTCTACCATGGACCTGCCGGGCACACAGTAGGTCTGGTCCCGATGGATTACCTGCTCCATAGCTTCCCTCAGCCTGGAGGCAAAGACCTTGGACAGAAGCTTGTAATCCACACACAGTAGAGACACAGGACGCCAGTTTCCGATGTCCTGCAGGTTTCCCTTTTTCGGCAGTAGCGTTATTACCGCTCTCCGGCAGGACATCGGCATGGAACCAGAGGCCAGACCTTCATTAAAAACATCCAGCAGGTCATCTGCAAAGATGTCCCAGAATGCTTTAAAAAACTCCACCGTTAGGCCATCAATGCCGGGAGCACGCCGTCCCTGCATCCCCTGCAAGGCGGCCTTCAGCTCCGGCAAGCTTATGGGCCTATCAAGCTCTTTATTGGTCTCCTCAGAGACCTGAGGTAGCTCCCCAAGGAACCCCTCCATCAATGCCTCCTCCTCCCTGTACTCACTGGTATACAGGGAGGAGTAAAAGCCCACAGCTCGCCTTCTGATCTGGCTTGGTTCCACGACCGGCTGCCCTGCGTCTGCTAACAGTGAGTGGATCACCCTCCCCTGCCCACTCTTCTTCTCCAGGCCGAAGAAGAAGCTAGAGGGAGTATCCATCTCCGTGATGGTCTGGAATCGGGACCTGACCAGTGCACCCTGAACTTTAACATCTAACAGGTCGGCTAGAGCCATTTTTTTCCCTTTGAGGACTTCAATATGTCCTCGATCTCCTGTGGACTCGCTTAAACTTTCTAGGTCCACTATATCAGTCTCCAAGTCTTTCATAGATCTGGTGATGTCTCGGGTGACGTTGAAGGTGTGCTGCTGGCAAAGGAGCCTAATCTCAACCTTACCATGGTCCCACCACTGCCTAAGACTGCTAAAATCGCTCTTCCTCAGCCTAAAAACACCCCAAAAATAAATAAGAACCTCCCTAAAATTCTTATCAAAGGTTAAGACTGAGTTAAAATGCCAATAAGCGCTTTTGTGTACACAATTTCTAATAAAAACATTACATAACAGCAAAGAATGATCAGTAAAACCAACAGGGACAATATTGCACATTTTAAAAATATTAAAATGGTGCTTAAAAACATAAAAACGGTCTAACCTGGCTGAGGAGATCCTACCCTCTCTGAAGTGGGACCATGTGTACTGCCGGCAGTCAGCGTGCATCCTTCTCCACACATCCACCAGGCCATGAGAGTGGACCAGCTGCCTCAGAACCTGCTGGGAAGCTGGATGTGGCTCTGTGTGATTACGGTCCTTTAACTCATTTTCGGTACAGTTAAAATCCCCACCCAAGAATAAAAAATCCTCCGAGGCACAGCCATTTAAAACATCATTAACTTTTTGTAAAAACAGCTTCCTCTCTGCACCGGATGCTGGAGCATACACATTGATAAAAACCACAGTAAAAAGGTCGAACCGTGCTTTGATTAAAAGCAACCTCCCCTCGATGATGTGCTCGACCTCCAGTGAAACCGGGTTAAAAGACCTGGAGAAGAGGAAGCCCACTCCTGCACTGAGGTTGGTGTTGTGGCTCAGGAGGACTTCCCCTTCCCACTCCCTCCTCCAGTCGTCCTCGTTGGTGCTGTCGCTGTGCGTTTCTTGTAAGAAGAGAACATCAATGTGTTTAATTCTGTTAAATTCATAGATTGATGTTCTCTTCTTCGCACACCTGGCTCCATTTACATTCAAACTCCCTACTCTAAAATTATTCATGAGTAAGAGCTTTAAAACAAACAAAAAAAACCAATAAATTAATTAAAACACACATTGGAGCTTTCGCCATCACTTGTCATTGCTTTTTTAACTTTTGGCACAAGTTTCTTCAATCTAAAACCTTCTTGTTCAGTGAGGCCAGACTCCTCCCTTCGACTCATATGGTGCCTGGCGGACATATAAAACAGACCTAAGTCTGGAAAGAACTCCCCAACTTTAACTCCTTTTTTGTTTTTTGTTTTCTGCAAGAACAATTTAATTTTTTCCGCAGTATACATATTTTTTTTCTGGCTGCTGCTTAACAAGGCAGCCGGAGCATCACTGCTGTCCGACCCCTCCTCGTCACTGCTGTCCTCCGACTGCCTCTGTCCCCGACCTGTCAGCTCATCCTCCCCGACCTTGCTAGCCTTCGCTTCACTGCCTGTACTATGGCCTTTTTTTTTCCTTTTAGGGGCAGCTTTCTGCTCCCCTGCTTCCTCGTCCTCCATTTCCTCCTCCTCCACCTGCTCAGCCCACCCTAACCCGCTGCTTCGACCCTCCGACCCTTCCCCAACCTGCTCTACCTCCCTCATGCTCCCCTGGCCACCATCACCATCACCCACACCACTCACACTCACCCCTGATGAATCAGGCCCCAGGTCAGGCACAGCAGCAGCAACAACGCCGCGCCGGGGCGCCGGAACGGGCCGCACGGCCGCAGCATCGCCCCCGCCCGGAGACACAACCGCCGCGGCCACCGGCGCGCCCCCGTCCGGAGGCGCAACCGGCGCGGCCCCCGCCGCGCCCCCGCCCGGAGACGCAACCGCCGCGGCCACAGCCGCGCCCCCGCCCGGAGACGCAACCGCCGCGGCCACCGCCGCGCCGCCCGCCACACCCGGACCAGACGGAGCCGGGTCCCCGCGCCTCGGACAGGCCCTCACGGTGTGTCCCTCCTCACCGCAACCGAAACATTTCATCACCGACGATGTTGCATAAATCACGTATTCATAATCATCTACCTTAACGTGGAAGCGAAGGTTGAGCTCCTCGTCCCGGTTGTTAAGGATCATATACACGTGTCTGCGGTGGGACACTACGTGTTTCAGCAATTGAGATCTGCATCCAGACAAGATCTTCCTCATCGGGGACACGATCTTCCCGTGTCTGGAGAGCTCTCTGCTGAGGAACTCGTCGGTGATGAACGGAGGGACGTTGGACAGGACCACCCTTGTGGCGGGCTGTACCAACGGCAGTACCTGCACAAACATTTCATTCACCGTGAGGCCCGCCTCGACGACACGGTTCGCCTTCTCCACCTGGTCTAGGAAGATGACCACGGCCCCGTTCATGCGGGCGGCCGACTTAACGCTGCTGTGCCCGACCTTCTCCCCAACAGCCAGCCCGATGTCCTCCACGCTGCACGAGAAACCCACGGCCACCTTGATGCCGTGCTTCCTCGTGAGGTGGGACAAGGTGTCTCCATTCACCATGGCGTGAGACGCCGACCGGCGAGACACCGGCAGGAGAACAGAAACACCCAAGAAACAAAGAAAAACCCCAAAATAATAAACCAAACTAAGGTGAAACCCAAACAATAAACCACATTAAATTATTTAAAGATTAACTAAGGTAAAGAAATAATCGAAACGAGACGCTCGCTCACACTCGCTCACACACGCTCACACACGCTCACTCCCAGCATGCACCGAGAGAGAGAGAGAGAGAGAGAGAGAGAGTGTGATTTCCCTAGCGCCTGTTTCAGTCGTGTCTCCCGTCGCTCATCTGACCCATTATGCTGAGCCATGGGGAAATCTGACTGGGCTCATTACCCTTCTCCTCAGAACTGATACAGGAAGTGCAAGGAGAGAGAGAGAGAGAGAGAGACCCTTCTCCAGCTCATTTTGAATGGACACCATCACCAGTGTTGTCACTATCAGGAGTGCATGGCCATCTGCCAAGGCTCCCCCTATCTAACCTGTTCTCTCCTCTGCCTTTCCCGCCTTTTGTGCGCCGGAAACAAATGAGGCCGAGCGCCGCGTCCTGGTATTGGCATGCATTGTCTCATCCATTCGGCTGGCGAATAAGAAGGGGTGGATGACAGATAGCGTGAAGGGCACTAAGGTAACAGCGGCCACGCCGGCAGTGGTCATCGGTGGGTCGGGTTTTTTTTCCTCTCGTCTTTGACAGGGACGATTATTAATTCCACTTATTTGCTGAAAGAAAACTGATATCATATGAGGTCACTTAGGTTATTTTTCATTTTTCCCACTTTTAAAACAACAAAGTCGCTGGAAAAAAAGAAGAATTAAAGATAAAATCGTTATTTATCATAGTAAATATAGGAAATAGACAGTTTAAATTGGTACACTTCCGTAATTACTTCCAATGAATATGATGACTATTTGCTTGGGTTTGAATGAAATCTGCCTTCAATTAGTAAATTAAAGGCAAAATTACCAATTATTTTTTGGGAACTTACTTACATTTCCAGCAGGGCATTATTGAGGACTATTATGTGCCGATTACTGTCCATGTGTGATGTTTGTAGTGCTGCAAAACAAACCCGTTCCATCGCCGCCGCAGCATTGGGAGCTCCATGCTGTGTGTTTTCACTCATAAAAGGCTGAAAGTATGCTGTATCTCTCTTTGGAAAATCAATCACGCCACACATACTGTAAACTCCCAACACAAACTGCCTCTGACGTTATACACAGCTCACCCATAAATCAGAATGAAGTGTGTTTGTGCCGGCGCTTCACAAAGCTATCAAAAAACGATCAGAGGTGGCATTTGGAGGATGACCTCTAAACTGCACTGCTCACCACTGCGCAGTTGATTCGGCATCAGAGTTATTGCAAACATGATGATGTTTTCTACTCAACAGCTACTTCCTGAGACATTTGAAATGAACTGTGGCCCATTGAAAGTGAGAAGAATTGGTTTGTTTTTTTGTCACTTTGAAATGATGCAGACCTGAAGAGCTCTATACAGAAGCGCTCTATTCTGACTGTGAACTTATGAGAAATGCTCTGAATACAGAATAAAAGGCTCTATTGAGGCTTTTATGCAGCCCAGTGATGTGTCTCAGACTGGAGCGAGTGCATAGAATTAGTTTCCCCTTTATGTCATTGGCCTTTTAGCGGGGTACTATTGAATGAATTGCCATGAAATTATGCACAGTCATGTTTCCCAGACGGATGTAAACTGTAATAACCTTGGTTATGGCTTAATTTTTCATCTGGCACCACCACCAGGTCAATCCTTTGTTGGATGACCGAGTACCCGCAAAAAAAACAGCTAAAATGATTGCCTGTTTGCCTGAAATAATGTGGCAACATTTAATCTTCCTTATGAGTCGCGGAGATGGCCATTGACACAAAATAAATATAGTTTTTAGGCTGCAGAACACTTTGAGACAGCAATGGATAGACGCTGGTCTCGCCGTACAAGTCTGTTGACCCGACAGTACATTTATTCACACCGGCACTGAATAGAAAGAGAGACTTAAGCACAGTGGCCAGTTAGTCGTACATGTGTCCTATTAACAGAATACTTATCATCTTTTCATCACAGCAAAAATGCGAAACCTTTTTTATGGTCGTATTTGGTGACCAGGTGTTAAAAAACAGCTACTCACTGAACTGGGTGAGAAAGCTTGTGAAGGTCTGACTGGAGATGAGCAAGATTTCTGTTTCTCTTCTCAGATCTTCATTCTCGCAAGACAGAGGAATTAAAAGGAGGATAAAATATCAGACTGCCCTCTCTGAACCTGTAGATTTGCGTGTCGTCAGCCTGAGTTTATTCTCTAAGGAGAATTAATTTGCTCATGCTCATATATTGTGCACACTGCGCACATCTGGTCACACCACCTCATGTCTTATTGCCCAGTGGGTCCCTTTGACTTGGCAGAAGCTGTTGAGTGGGTGGACCTCAAATATACATTACAGTCATTTCAGGCCGCAGTGTGAAACTCCTGTTTGTTAATTGCCTACAATTTCATGCTTGATGTGAGTATTTGTCTTTCACGCTACAAAAGCTGTAAAAAAAAGTGTATTTTGTGCGACAGACGCGAGAACCGGCTAAGATATGCTGTACAAGCCAACACCTCTAATTTTGCCCCCCGCCTTGTAAACACACCAGACCATGTTTTCGCACCGCTAAAAAGGGCCTTCAGGGCTTTAAAAACAATATAGACTGATTTGAAAATGGTCCGGGTAATGACCTTGTCGGCTGAGGGAGTCATTTAGCGCCAAATTGCTGCTTGTGTTGGGCTTCAGTCCGTAATTAGGTCAGAATGCAAATGCTTGTATTGTGATGCCGGCCCGCCAGGACCAGCTCCAGCCTCAGTGTTTAGAGTGTATCCATGTGTGTCAGAGTGACTCATTGAGCCCCTCTAGTGCTGTGGAGGAGAGAGAGAGCAAAAGGGGCCCAGCTCGTTCACAACCCCACGCTCTTATCAAAACATGTTTATTGCTCTGCAATGTGCCCTCCGTCTATGCAGCGTTTAGCACACGGCATTAAGTCCTGCTCCAGGACTGGTGGAGTGGAGAGGAGAGGCGGGGAGAGGAGAGGGCGTCTTGACCCCCAGGCTCGCCCTCTGGCCTTCCACACACCCACACAAACTCATTCTGGCTCATCTTCTTCCTCTACTGCATCACCTCCCCCTTACTTCTGTCCACCTCCAGCTCCTCTCTCTCTCTCTCTCTCTCTCTCTTTTATTGATCATTAGCTGGTGTGGGGAGGAGAGAGAGATGGGGAGGGTAGGTTGTAATTAAGGAGCCAGACTGGTCTGTCAATTCTGCTCAGCGCTGCATGGAGTGCACCAGACCAAGCGATGGCCCTAATAGGGCTTCATACTGTAAACAACACGCACACCTGGACAGCAGCAGGCCCCGGGGAGGAACAGGAAAAAGCCACTGTCGACAAGTTAGCGCTGATAAAGAAAGGAAGTGTAACGCTCAGGACTGTGTGTGATTTAAAAGGCCTAAATACAATCCAACTAAACAAAAGAAATACAATACGTATTGCCTGAAGGTATTTTATTTTCATGTGTGCGTTCACCGTGTCATTTTAGGATTTTGTATTGACCGGCAGTGAGTCGCTTCGGTTAAAACCGTGAGTCTAAACAAAACCAAGTGAAGATAGCGTTTCAGTGCTCGTCAGAGAGCAGCGTGTTAGTTTTCACGAGCAGCTGCAGGGCAGCTTTCTCCTTTCTGGACGGACATGCATTGTTTGCGTCAAAATCAATCAACTGTCAGTTTCAAACTTGGGGGCGGAGCTTCGTATTGCTGACGAAGTGAAATGATTGTCCTTTTTTAACATGTGTTTTTCATTGAATTATGACCCGATAAAATTCAGCAATTTTCTCTCAGATAGGTACAAAATTCACGAGGGATCCACTCCTGTGGTATAGGTCGTGTACAGACAGTCCGAAAAATCATAATACCTAATAATCATAATAAAATTTCGCACTGCTCTGACAAAAGCATTGAGAGCAAATGTTCTGTTGATTTGATCTAATTGTTTGTTAGACTGGGCGTCGTTCATGCTCATGATCAAATGTCAAAAGCATGCAATGTTTCCATATGAGCAGCTGACATCCCTCACATTGAAACAAGTTTGTCCATTTAAAGAGAGTTTTGTGACACTTTCAAAGGAACACGCAGTGAAAAAAAAACATTTTAGTATTAGGATGAGAATGTTCTTGCATGAGGCTCAGTGTTTATTGCACTTCACTTCATGTCTTTTTTTTGATTGTTCTTCCCGGGGCCATTTTCCGCGTGTGTGCATGTGCAGGCTTTTGCTTCCTGATGTGGGCGCCCTGTCGCCCGTGTTGGGCCGGCGCTGATCCGCGCCTTCAATCAATAAACTATCAAAACATCTCCGCCGCTGCCCTCTTGTTGACTCTGCTTGTCTCTTGTCTCTCCTCCAGAGAAAGTCAGTATGCTGTCAGCATTGATCGCCCCCTTCAAGTACATAAGCCCTGGGACCAGCAGCACCGAGGACGAGGACAGTTTAAGTAAGCTGCCGCCTCTTTTTCTTTCTCTCTGTCAGCCCGCTGCGCTAATTCCCTCAGTGGCAGGCCTAATATGGAAATGATCTGTCTGTCACCCACATCATTAATTATTTGGGAAACGGCGTCTTTGATTACGCACGGATGTCAGCGTGTGTGTTCAAATCTGTATTATTTTAGCTATTGAATATTAGATGTTGAGTGTGATAAATAAGTCATTAGATAGGTACTCGCATGCCTGCGTACGCTATCATCTACAAATCTGCCTCAGCCCACCCCTGAATGTCAGCACTTGATCCCAGCCTCCCATCCCACCATTAATATTCTTGTGGCAGGATCTGAACACCCCATTTTTGTTCATTTCCCATCAGAAATGCAATACGCCACCACTTCCCCGTAACTAGGTTTGAAGAGCGTATCACAGCTGTTCAGGCTTTGCTCTCACAGAGGACAGAAGTGTGAAATAAAGCAGGCTACAGACATTTTATCCTTTCATGGAATGTCTGCCACTCGATGTGATCCCCACCCCCATTACAAATAGGATTGATGCTCCGCATTGGCCACGGGGGCCAATGGTTCCCACTTACGACACAGATTCAGAACCAATTTGGAGGCAGATTACAGAATGATTTGGCAGATAACATCGCCATTTTTTGGAGGGATTTGGATTTGGATTTTAAAACACTTAAATATGATGGAGCCCTGTGGTTTGAAGTGGGCTCGGCTCAGGGAGATGATTGTAGATTTGTTCATTACCATTTCATTGTGTATAAAGTGGCTCAATTTTGCCCGGCAGATTTTCCCTTGATTTATTTTGTTCAGCCAGGATACATGTGAGAGTCACGCAGTTATAGTTGCATTTTTTTTCCCCATCTGTTTTTTTTTTATATAGATCACTTTGACATGTCACATTGTTTTGTATTTCAGGCACCAGCAGTGCAGAGGTGAAGGAGAACCGAAACATTGGGAACCTAGAGGATCGCTCCATTGGATCTGCAGAGTGCCAGTCCATTTTCTGCTCCGACTCTGCAAGAAGCGGCGGCTCCGGTCTGAAGAGGAAGCGGCCGCTGGAGGAGGACAACAACGGGCACTTGTGTGAACTCCGCCTGATCTATAAGAAGCTGACCTGGTCCGAAGCGCCAAAGAACGCCTTGGTGCAGCTCAATGAGCTCCGGCCGGGCCTGCAGTACCGCGTGGTGTCTCAGACGGGTCCGGTCCACGCTCCCGTCTTCTCCATCGCCGTGGAGGTGAACGGGCTGACCTTCGAGGGCACGGGCCCCACAAAGAAGAAAGCTAAGATGAAGGCCGCCGAGCTGGCCCTCAAGTCCTTCGTCCAGTTCCACAACGCTCCTCAGGCCCACCTGGCCATGGGGAACATCTCAAACCCTTCGGCCGACTTCACCTCAGATCAGGCGGACTTCCCTGACACGCTCTTCAAGGAGTTTGAATCTTCACCGTGCTCCAATGGCCTCTCACTCTGCGACTCAGCAGCAGAGAGCGAGCTGCTGTCGAGTGAGCTCCTGAGACATGGGCGGTTGCTCCGCCATACCTTGGACCTGATGGTGCAGGCTCAACAGAGGCTAGGCGGGATTGTTCCCGAGCCAGAGGCCCCCAAGAGTCCCGTGGCGTTGCTCAATGAGTTCCGGCCGGGCCTGCGCTACGCCTGCCTTTCGGAGCGAGCTGAGGGCCGAAGGCTGCGTAGCTTCGTGATGGCGGTGCGCGTGGACGGCCGTATATTTGAGGGCTGCGGTCGCAGCAAGAAGCTGGCCAAGACCCAGGCGGCCCAGTGTGCTCTTCAGGCCCTCTTCAACATCAGGACGGCCCCGGAGGGGAGGACAGGCCTCAAAGCCAGCAGGAAGAGCTGTCCTCATTTACCCCAGGTGAGTACAGACACATCCCCAGCGCCTGTCTTCTGCTAAGCTTTGGCAGCTCCTCCACTTCCTACAGAGGCCTGTAATGACCAAAACAGCAGGCGGGCAGCTAAAAGCCAAACACTCTGCAACAAGTAATTAAGGAGGAAAGGCGATAGGAGCTGAAAAAGAGCAGAAATAGTGGCAGCACTGATAAAGCAAGCTGGCATTTACGTCGAGTCAATAGATATGGGTGCATATCATGAAAATACAGATTGCAAATATGTGTTCGTGTGTTCTGCAAAGCCTGGTTTATTGAGTAAACAGTATCTGTTTTTTGGACTATTTAAATAGAAAAGCATGTAAATGTAGGTAATTATTGTCCTTGTGCCTCTGACACAAGCGAAATCTGCATCGCCACCCAAATTAGTTTTTTTTCCCCCTCGTATGTGTTTGTAGAGCTGTAATTGGGCGAGTTTTGCAATTTTGCAAGATCTCCTGTTTCCTCATGTGTGGCATCACAGTGTCTACAAACATTAATTCAATCTGTTGCCCAAAGGAGATAGAAAAGCAAAGAGCAAATTGACAAACAAACCACCGAGCCCAATCCCATGCTCATTTACCCAAATATGTAAATAGCAATCAGAGCCAGGAAACTAGTTTTTGGGAAACTTGAGGAAATTGGAGAGCCTAAAGACATAGTGGCTGGATTGGCTGGCACTTGTTGACAGCCATTTAAAACTTCATTTCAGCAGAAGAATTTCATCGAAAAGTTAAAACTGCCCTGAGAAGATAGACACACTGACTTTAGTTGTTTACTATTGTTTGCATAGACCTCACATCCAAGCTGACCAGGTCACTGGCATGTTGGCAGCTAGAATTGAAACCGTAGATGTCTACCTCCACTGTCCCAATGCAACACAAAGGAATGTGCGCCACAATCTTGAACGGGAAAGATTTAAACCCATCCATCCGCACAGCGCACATCCAAAGCGTCCTTTCCCGAAAGTCTTCCTCCCTTGAAGCCTTCTGTTCGACACGCGCGCCTCCATATTGTGCTCCCACACCCTGCAGGGTACGTGTAGTATCAACATTCTTCTTCTAGCCTTGAAGAAATAGACCGACGAGGGTGTCCTTCCCCAGAGCACGACATCAACCCAACAAACCTGCACATCTGCCTGGGAGAAGCTGTTTTCTCCCTGCTGCCACGGTGTCTAAAAGGATTTTAAGAGGATTTGCCGCACCCGTTTAGTTCCAGAAAGCACTCGCTTGTGGAAATTTCTTGAAAGTCAGCCGTGCCGTCTGCCAGGCTCGAGAGGCATTTCGTTTGCACTGGTAAAGGACAAAAGCGCACAAACATCACGTATGCGTGCATGCATACGTGTGCGGAAGAGAAAAAAAAACATGTGACCGGGCATGTGTTTGTGGATATGATGTCTGAACTGTTGTGTAATGTTGGTGCGAAACCCCCCCAGCTCACGAGCATACACTATGTTCACATGCGAGCCAACCCCTCCTGCCAAGCGCTGATTGCATGGGCAGTGGTTGACTACACTGCAGATGTGAAGCGCAGCGCGGGGCTGGTTGCCAGCCGTAGCCTGAGAGCAATGCAAATGTTATGGTGGTATGCCAGATTATGTGTGCCACATTGATCCGTTCTCTTTTCCCAGAATTCCCTGCAGCTGTACCTGTTGCAGTATGAAGCTTTGTTGAGAAGAAGTTAATGGCCCTATACAGTATAGAGCATCCCCCCCTGCCCTTAGAAGTATATGGTTTTATCAGACATTATCAGACGGTTGTTTCATAAGGTATACATATTTGTAGTTGTTTGTTGTTTGTGTCATGCGTTAATAGCCTTATAATTTGAAGAAAGACAAAAAAAGGTGTTACCTGTTACCTAACCTCTTTACCGTGTTGCTCTTAGCTTAAAAGAGTGTTAATCTGTAGTATTAATAATCTTCCAAATGAATGTTTCTACCAGACCTTATGACATTATAACAAATGCCAAACTAAGCTGAGCATTGTTTACCTTGTTGAACTGAGTGACGTCACCCTTTGGTCTGTGGGCTGCGGGTTTTGAAACCTTGAGTTCGGCCTTTTGGCCGTCGCCATCTTGGATTTAGTTTTTGTCGCCATTTAGTTTTTTTGCAACCAGTGAATGGAAGTGATCAGATTTTAAATGTGGAGGAGTGGTGGAGGAGTGATGGCGTGGTGGGAACGAATGTTTACTGAGGAAATAATTCAAGTGAGAAGTAGAGACATATTGTTACCAAACATTATTGTTATTATAAGTGACTCAGAGGTACAATGATTAGTTCAAAGACGACATCCAATAAGACCAAAATGTGGTAAAAAAGAAAGAAAAGGGTTAGAGACAAAGCACGGGGTCAGGACTGCTACTTCCTGTACAGGAAGTATACAGGAAGAGGGATTCAACTTGAATACTGTATATTGATACAATGAACGTAATAGGGGAAGACGGGGCAGTAATATGAGGATATTGCATTAACTCAACAGAGTGGAACATAAGGATGACGAGTCCTTCAAACCTAGACTGGTAGCTTCCCCCCATGAAATATTTAAACTCCCGAGAACAGCGTGGCGCTGTATTCGGTTTCACATAAATATGAAGGAATAATACAGTGAGAGAGACAAGAGAGGCATACTAGTGCACATCCCCACAATGCAATAGACTTTTTCACCTGCAGTAATACGGCCTATACTTTTCTCTATGCCTCCTACGCTCATGTCTGTGGGAATTGACTTTTAACAATCATTTCAGAAATGAGGCATCGGGCCACACTGTGCTTGACATTAAAGAGCTATTTATCTTCCAGCAAGGGCTTTAAGTTTTTGATTCCTTCATTTAACCTTTATTTATCCAGGGAAATCAAATGAGACTGCATTCTGCAGCGATATCTTGCCTTACACCGACTTCACTCTCCTTATTCATAGCTGAGTGATAGGCCCAGTGCCACCACAGCCATCTGCATTAAGCAGCTCCCCCAGGGCTCCAAGGCCAGGTGTTTTTTTATTATGTTTTATCATTATTTGCAATGAGCATCGCTGAGCATCTATTTTGCGCTTAACGTTGCACATTTTGAGATTTTTTTTGCAACCACGTGTTAAATGCTACGCTTGCTTTCTTTGTCTTTTCAATCGCAGTGGAGGAGGGGCGGGACAGATTGCTACCACAAAGACATGATCAAATGTTGATCTGCGTATGTTACTCTCGTCTTATTGTGTATGTAATGATATTGCTTGTATTGTTTGTGCAGTGGCGCTGAAGGTTAATAAAGTTAATCCAAATCTGAACCAATTCAAACGATGGCCCACAAGATCTCATGAACTCACTCAGAGCGGCATGTCCGTCCTCTCTCTATGTGCCTCAGCCTTCCCTTCCACCAGAGAAACGGCTAGAGCAGTGAGGAAAAACAAACGCTGTGACTCCAAGCTGCTGTCAAGCTCTCCCAGCTGGGCGTTATCAGAAGAGAGACGGGTGTTTTCAAACGCTTTTGCTGGCCTGGTGGCCCTTAGTGCCATTGTCACGGTACGGGTTAGATGGACCCAAGTGCAGACACGGAGAGGCAAGGTTGGGGAAAAGTAAAACAGTTTATTAATGGTAGTGGATGGTGCAGGCAGAGCGGTGAGGTGGCGTGGACGGTGGCGGAGAGGCTGGTTACGGTCACAGGAATCCTGGGCACAAGGAACAAAAGATTAATAATACACAAGAACACAAGCGGAGTAGATCTCGTAGACAGAGTCTCTAGAGAGGCCGAGAATCGCTATACCACGTGACATGGAGCAATAATCTGGCAACTGGAGAGATGGAAGCCAGGGTGTTTTAACAGAGAGGAGGTGATGAGGTGATTGACGTCAGGTGCCGGAGATGGGTTGCAGGTGTGGAGATGGTTGCCAGTTGCCGGAAGCCACGCCCACGAAACACACACACGCATACACACACACACACACACAGGGAAGACGACCCGGGGACACCAGAGACAAACAGAAAACAGCCCAAAAGGAACATAAGTCACGGCCGAGCCGTGACAGTACCCCCCCCTCAATGGGCGCCTCCAGGCGCCCACGGAACCGTCAGGCAAGGGTGGGTGGAGGGGGGAACGGCCGGAGGGCCGAAGCCCCTGGCGGGAACGGGCTTGAGGGAAGGAACCTGGAAACCCTGGAAACGTAACTGGGCAAAGGGGAACAGGCCGGGGAACGGCCACCAGGCGGGGACTCAGGGGGACGGGCCGGAGGACGGCCACCAGGCGGGGACTCAGGGGGACGGGCTGGAGGACGGCCACCAGGCGGAGACTCAGGGGGACGGGCCGGAGGACGGCCACCAGGCGGACAGGCGCGCTCGGGGGGGCGGGCCGGAGGACGGCCACCAGGCGGAGACTCAGGGGGACGGGCCGGAGGACGGCCACCAGGTGGACAGGCGCGCTCAGGGGGGCGGGCCGGAGGACGGCCACCAGACGGGGGCTCCGGAAAGTCAGGCAGAGGCTCCAGAGAGCGGGGCAGAGGCTCCGGGTGTTGTTCCGGAGACTTCTGTGGCTCCGGGGGTTGTTCCGGAGACTTCGGTGGCTCCGTAGAGCGGGGCTCCGGAGACGAGGACTCCGTAGAGCGGGACCCGGCAGGACTGGGCCCGGGACGGGGCCCGGCAGGACTGGGCTCGGGACGGGGCCCGGCAGGACTGGGCTCGGGACGGGGCCCGGCAGGACTGGGCTCGGGACGGGGCCCGGCAGGACTGGGCTCGGGACTGGGCTCGGGACGGGGCCCGGCAGGACTGGGCTCGGGACGGGACCCGGCAGGACTGGGCTCGGGACGGGACCCGGCAGGACTGGGCTCGGGACGGGACCCGGCAGGACTGGGCTCGGGACGGGACCCGGCAGGACTGGGCTCCCCTGGGACGCCGACATGACCCGGGGAGGTGGAGTCGGCCAGAACGCCGACAGGACACTGGGAACAGGTGTCGGCCGGACCGCCGACGGGAATCACCGGAGACGAGCTGGGCCGAACTGTCGGCAGGGCTTGGGGGACAGGTGGCGGCCGGACCACCGACGAGACAGGTGGCGGCCGGACCGCCGATGGGGTTCGAGGGACAGTTGTCGGCCGGACCACCGACGAGACAGGTGTCGGCTGGACCGCCGATGAGACTCTTGGGACTAGGATCGGCCGGGCCACCGACGAGACAGGTGTCGGCCGGACCGCCGATGAGACTCGGGGAACAAGGGTCGGCCGGACCACCGACGAGGCAGGTGTCGGACGGACCGCCGATGGGACTCTTGGGACTAGGATCGGCCGGGCCGCCGACGAGACAGGTGTCGGCCGGACCGCCGATGAGACTCGGGGAACAAGGGTCGGCCGGACCACCGACGAGGCAGGTGTCGGACGGACCGCCGATGGGACTCTTGGGACTAGGATCGGCCGGGCCGCCGACGAGACAGGTGTCGGCCGGACCGCCGATGAGACTCGGGGAACAAGGGTCGGCCGGACCACCGACGAGGCAGGTGTCGGACGGACCGCCGATGGGACTCTTGGGACTAGGATCGGCCGGGCCGCCGACGAGACAGGTGTCGGCCGGACCGCCGATGAGACACGGGGAACAAGGGTCGGCCGGACCACCGACGAGACAGGTGTCGGACGGACCGCCGATGGAACTCTTGGGACTAGGATCGGCCGGGCCGCCGACGAGACAGGTGTCGGCCGGACCGCCGATGAGACTCGGGGAACAAGAGTCGGCCGGACCACCGACGAGACAGGTGTCGGACGGACCGCCGATGGGACTCGGGGAACCAGGGTCGGCCGGACCACCGACGAGACAGGTGTCGGACGGACCGCCGATGGGACTCGGGGAACCAGGGTCGGCCGGACCACCGACAAGACAGGTGTCGGCCGGACCGCCGATGGGGCAGGTGGGGAAGCTGGGACCGGGACTAGCACCGTGGCGGGACACGGGACCGGGGCTGACAGCGGCACAGTCGGGGAACTCGGGACCGGGGCTGACAGCGGCACAGTCGGGGAACTCTGGACAGGGGCTGACAGCGGCACAGTCGGGGAGCTCGGGACAGGGGCTGACAGCGGCACAGTGGCAAAAACTGGGACCGGGGCTGGCAGCGGCACAGTCGGGGAACTCGGGACAGGGGCTGACAGCGGCACAGTCGGGGAACTCGGGACAGGGGCTGACAGCGGCACAGTCGGGGAACTCGGGACAGGGGCTGACAGCGGCACAGTCGGGGAACTCGGGACAGGGGCTGACAGGACCCGGGGAGCGGGCGTCGGCCGAGGCGCCGCCAGTACACGGGGAGCTGGAGTCGGCCGGGACGCCGATAGGACACGGGGAGCGGGAGTCGGCCGTGGCGCCGACAGGACACGGTGAGCGGGAGTCGGCCGGGACGCCGACAGGACACGGGGAGCGGGAGTCGGCCGGGGCGCCGACAGGACACGGGGAGCGGGAGTCGGCCGGGGCGCCGACAGGACACGGGGAGCGGGAGTCGGCCGGGGCGCCGACAGGACACGGGGAGCGGGAGTCGGCCGGGGCGCCGACAGGACACGGGGAGCGGGGGTCGGCCGTGGCGCCGACAGGACACGGGGAGCAGGGGTCGGCGACGGCGCCGGCAGGACACGGGGAGCAGGGGTCGGCGACGGCGCCGACACCGGGACCAGAACTGGCGGCTCGGACGAGGGTGCCGGAAGCCACGCCCACGAAACACACACACGCATACACACACACACACACACAGGGAAGACGACCCGGGGACACCAGAGACAAACAGAAAACAGCCCAAAAGGAACATAAGTCACGGCCGAGCCGTGACAGCCATAGGGAGTTTACTCGAAATAAAGAAAGAAAAGATATAAAATAGCTCTATATAGTAGGAGTATATGTGCGACGTTTGGCTTTGATTGAGTGAAGTTAAGTATTTTTAATAATTATTTTAGTTCAGAAATCGTGTCAACTCCGCTGAAGCTAGAAAGTTCCCACACTCCTCGGTGGTCTTTGAACGGTGCTCGTTTCACAACATCCGGTTGCTACGTGGCCATAACTATCGGTAGGTAGCAGTAAGGGCCGGAATATTAATATTTCAGTAAGTACATTTTCATTTTTTTGCTGGACAAAAATTACATTATTGTGCCTATCTTTGTTTGACAGTGGAATGCGCGGTATTGGCAATCTGAATATTCCAAAACCGTTGTTTTCACATGTAGCATTTTGCTAATGTTTTTAATCAACATTTTTTTCAAAACTCAGGCTGCATTCTCAGCCACTTTGGGGTTCACTTTGAGTCACTTTTAGTCATATTTGTCATATTTATGGTTTATGTTCATATTTTTTGTGTAATATTGTGTTAAAAATGACAAATTAACTTATATTGACTTGTGAGGCCAGGATGTGCCATTTCCTTTGCTATGTCACACCAAAAAATTTTTAATCTCCACAACCTCCAATATCAGCAATAACCGCTATGTGTGTGATGTCATTATTATTGACGAACACAATGAGTAAAGCCACAAAACAAGAGCCCAGGAGCCTCCGTTAACTGTCTGAATTACCAATCTAGAAGTGTTCGACTGCAGGAGGCATCTCGTTTGAGCGAATCAGGAAGAACTGATGAATGCAGATGTTTCATCAGTCAATTTGCGCTGCACCACTTATGGCGATGATCACAGCTGAACCTGTGGCTACAGTCTGCTGCGGTAGCTGTCACTTTGTGTGTATCCGTCGCCATCACCGTCTACATGCTGAGGCTGTAACACTGTCTGCAAGGTCTCTGAAGCTGTTAATCAACTCCTCTCTGATGTGTTGTTCACACCCTCTCTCTCTCCCTCTCCCGACTTGGTGGGTTTCTATCTTAGACAGGGCGCTTGGCTGGGCGATCGCTGTCGCTAATTTGTTGTGGCAATATTAATTAATGATCAGCCTGTCACAGCTGTTTATATTGAGACAGATTAGAAGTGGGAGAGATTAGACAAAGAAAACAATCTGCGAGAGGCTCAGCGGCTGACAGGGGTCACCTTCACGTGTCTGAAATCATATTCAATTTGCCGAGGCGGAGGCGGGGAAATTACTCCACTTGACCAGGCTGTATCCTTCTCTATCTGTGTTGGTTCCCGTTTAGAGATAACTGAATCAATTCATTTGTTGCGCCGAAAAATAAACTAAAAGACAATTTACAATCACATTTGATCCCAGCTGATGTGATGAGAAATTAAAACGATCTGGCGTGTTTCATATGTTTTGTAATGACCACAAGACAAACACGCTGGCCCCTCAGTCTCTCCCCCATTAACCCTGATCCTGGTCCAGCACGTGTCCGTCTCCAAACGGACCTCGGCCCACAGCAGTAAAGTGCGCCGCCCTGACCCGCTGACCTCCGTACCGTCCCTCCACGTGGAGCCTCAGTTGACTTGGCAACGTTGATGCGGCGCATTGTGGCGGCGAGGGGAGATTAAGTGGCCAATCAAGGCCTGAACAGTGGGGTAATGATTCCACTTGGTGAAATGGGTGTCAGGATTACTGCTGCACTTTCTCACTTCACTGTGCAGGCTTTAATAGGGCAAAGACATTCTCCGCTAACTAGAGTGCCACGGGCACGATTCAAGAGCCGCTGCCTACTCACGGACTGATAATGAAGACAGAGGGGCCTTTCACACCTGTAGCTTGGTTCATTTGGTCCGAACCAAGGGAGTAAAAATGCATTTTAGTTCTGGTCCGGGATCCTGTTCACACTGCCTTATTACAAACAAGCCCAGGGGACTTGTAACTTGCAGAATAGACAGTTTTGGCGATTGACATCCTGCATCATCAGAAATAACTCATTTAAAGCATTCTCAGTATTATCAGAATGCAAATCTACCGCATATTATGAATAATGAAGGTGGACAGGTGGAGACTGGCCTGTACAAATAATCCTTTGCATGAGGCGCACATGATGAAGCTGCGCAAATAGTTATAACCATTTTAAGCAAACCTCAAGGTTAAGATAGATTCATTTGGAATAAAAAACTACATATATATAATACCATGAACAATTAAAGAAAATACAGTGAATAACACTATCTGGTTAAACTGGGACCATATATTCAATTCAATTCAATTCAGTTTATTTTGTAAAGCCCAAAATCACAAATACAGATTTGCCTCTGAGGGCTTTACAATCTGTACACATACGACATCCCTGTCCCGGGACCTCACATCGGATCAGGAAAAACTCCCCCTAAAAATAGTAGTGAAAACCCTTTCACAGGGAAAAAAGGGAAGAAACCTTCAGGAGAGCAACAGAGGAGGATCCCTCTCCCTGGATGGACAGAAGCAATAGATGTCATGTGACCAGAATCAACGTAACAGAGTTACAGCACATTCAATGGATGTCACAGAAATTATTCATGTAATAAGTAGTAGGCATGGACCACGACCCAGATGACCACATGCCACGACAGCAGACGGAGGCAGAGATGAGGGGCATCAGCATATATGATAGAAGACTTAATTGTTGAAGTAAGCTTTCAAGAAAAACTGCTAATTGTTCCCTTGTTCCTGATTATCTAATGAAAGGACTTCACTAGGAAAGAAATACGTAGGAAAAGGGTTTGCTCTCTTGAATCCTGGCTGTTCATAAAGCGTAGAAGAAGAATCAGCGGGTTCCATATGCTAAAGCTGACAAACAGGAATACTGTGAGCCTTTAGGTGAAAGGACTAACAGACAAACAGCAATGACTAATCAGGAGAAAGGAGGTGAGAGGCAGTGTTTTGTGTGAACTCATCAGCCACCTGGGTGTGATCACATGACCTACAAATAGATACCAGAATGAATACATAGACAATACATATGTGGTTGCTCACACCTATTAATGAATATTCTAAATGTGTATTTACACAACAAAAACAAAAAGGAACAGATGGGGTGGCTTGAATTAGGCAACAGATGTGATACAGTATGCCGATGTGAAGAAAACAAGAAGACAACTTCTCATCAAGACCCTCAGGATGCACAGCAGTGTTCTCATGTAAAAAAAATAAATGCATCTTTGATCTACCTCACCACGGCTTATGCTGTTGTAATCTGCTAAATGGCTCAGAATGTCTCTGTTTTATATGATTGAACATTGAATATTTTTGGGTTTAGGACCGTGCATCAGCCTTTACGAGCAAGATGCTACACGTGGGCTTCAAGCATGAGGAGCACATCTCTTTAGTTTCTGATGTTTTATACCAGAAGCAATTCATCTATTAAATGAGAGAACAATCACCAGATTAATGGATATTGAAGATAATCATAAGGTGTGAGGTGCAGCCTTAGTAATGATACCATGGCGGCTGTGGCTCATGGGGTAGAGCGGTTGTCCTATAACCACAAGTTAGCCGGTTCGATTCCTGGCCTCCTACAGTTTGCATGTTGAAGTGAACCCCAAGTTGCTTCATAGCAGCCCACTGCTCCTGAATGCTGAGACAAATGTCATGTATGTATTACGATTGTAATAAAGTAAAAAACTAGGTGGTGTAATAGTGATACTTGGAGTATCCCTACCTACTACTCAAAGGTTATGCTAAAGTCCTAAAAAGACCCAATACATTTGATTTCAAGGAGGCCAGCCAAGGCAATCAAGTAGACTATAGGTTACACTAAAGGTGATCATCGTGAACCCGAGAGGTTGAAGGAGATAACATTAACAAATTATGTGAGCACATAACTAGCGTTAGCTCGCCTACGCTAGCTACTGAAGTTATCCTGAATGTATAAATGAGATCATATTTAGTCCGTGTGTTAGTGACAGCGTGGGCTCTGTGGTAACTCTGGCCGCTTGATGGAGAAGCAGCAGAGGGAGAGGTAAGCGAAGGCTCAATTACTTTGGTGTGTACAATATTATCGTACCTGGAAAAGGTGGCAAATAATACCCCATTTCTAATAAACTGGAATAAGCACTAGTGACACCATAACACCAGTAGTTGTTGCTTTAATTTAAAACTAATCCGGATCTTTGACCTTTGTGTATCCATAAAGTAGCTCATCACAATTTGTCACTTAGCGTACAATAATAATTGGAGCAAAAAGCCACTGTTTGCTCGTGGACTGTCAGTCTGCCCTTTCAGCAGCCACTTACCTCATCATGTGGTATTTAAAGAGGAAGCAGCATGGGAGAGTGGAGATTTGTGTGTGAAATTACTCAACAATAATGTTTCCCCCATCTGAACGGGAGCACCCTGTACATGGAAAGGTTAGAATCATCCTCAATCGTCTAATATGTATGCAAAATATGACATATGGGGCTGCAGGCTGTTGATTGTAATGTACCACGTCAGCATGCAGCTTTGAGGGAAAATCCCTTAGCAGAGAGGAACTGAAATGGGGTTGGCCGGGTCAAGTCACCTCGGATACACGGTAAAACGCCCCTGTAATCTATTCCAAAGAAGCAGGGCGCCCCTGTCTGCTCGCCGTACAGTATCTGGCAAGCAGAGGAGCAGAAGTCTTCATTGTTCGTGATAATCCTCCATTCCTCCCTTTGCTTCCTTCTCTCTCACGCCTCCTTCCCCCCTCCACAGCCCTCTAGCCGTGAGCCGGAGCACGGGCGTAATCGTTTCTGAACAACCTCTCACACTTCATTAAAAGCATAATCAAGTTCATTACAATTTCATAGGCGTTCAGGTACCAAATGGCTCCCGATAAATCATGACTATTGGTCCTGTGTGGCTGGCATGTGTAGGTTTATCTCGGGCTCTCAGGCAGGAGAGCGCCGAGGAGGAGGAGGAGGAGGAGAAAGAGGGGGAGGAGGGGGCGGAGGGGGTGGAGAGGAGAGGTCTGGATGTCTGGCCTTTAAATGACCTTCCAGCCTGGAGCAATGGACCGCTCTGTCATACACACTGATGGAGACGCGCAAATCAGACGTACAGGAGCCCGCTCACCAGATGTGGCACCGCAGCACTGCTTCACTCACCACGCTGCTATAGATGAGTGCTTATCTTCAATATACTCTGTTATCCATCTACTGTGCTCTCGTGAGGGAGCGGACCAATATTTATACCTCAAATATTAGAATTGATATTGCAGATTCAAAGGCGAGAAGACAGAACAGGATTCCATTAACAGCGTCGTATTGATAGGTTGAAAATAAATTGAGAATGATTACAATTTAACCGGCGCAGCTTTGCTAGCCTGCACGGCAGTCGTTCAGGAAGCCCACAAACCAATTACATGCGTTCTAAACCGTCTCATGTGACGCAACTCGGCCAGTCACACGTGTGTATTCCAGTAAGCAAGTGCCATCTTCACAAACGTGGCAGGGATAGACCCAACAGTCGGAAAAGTTATTTCACATGACGTGCTCCAATAAGAGAAATGTGGACCGCTTAATTAACCAGAGCCTTCCACCAAGAATAAACAGACCACGTTTAATGTTTTTTATTCCCGTGGCGATTATTAATAGTGGCAATTTGAAGCACCACAACGGGACAAATCCCAAATCTGTTCCCTTTCACATCCGAAATGAAGGCACAGAAAAATAAACCTAAGACACACTGAGCCTCTGCCCAGCAGTGTTAACAGAGAGGAGAATAGAGCTGAAACAAGCAGATAAAGTCCCTGCACACATTTATCTCTTTAAATGATGAGACAAATATAATGCCCTGGCTTTTTTGATTGACATCACTTCACACTTGAATTAACTGAATTTAAAGCGGCAGGACAATTCAGTTAATATATTTTTCTAAAATTAAATATTCTATTTTAAGTCATTTGAAGAGAGAAGAACATTTATTTATCATTAGAGTATATATTATTTATAATTAATCCAGTTCAATTTGGAATCTGTAATAATACATACATATTGTTTAGATAATAATCAATTTAACTTTCTTCATTGGAAATGACACTCAGTTGTCTAAATACAGACTTTAATACAACTGTTAAGCTACTTCAATGTAAATTACAGCAAATTTATAGTGCAAATGAGACATTATTGTGACATTCAGGACCTTTGAAGGGGACATTCTCTCTAACTGGACCTCGCTGAACTTTAATTGAAGACCCCTGGATTACGCAGTTATCAAACTGTGTGATATCGATCATATTCACATTAGCTGACACTTGGCAGTGGCTGATATCGAATTGCCTCTCTTGGCATTCCGGCTCGTCTTTTTAAGGTTTCTCCACAACAGGATCTTTCCCAAGGGGACCAATAATCTTTTGAGAAACTCAGGAACCACATCTGCATTTCAACCAGAGGCGCCAGCGACTATATTTAGTCCTTGTACGATAGTTTTGGGTGACGAAAAAGTCCCCAGTATTTCTTCATCACACAGGAAATATCGGAGCGTAATGTGTCGGGACTAAACGTCGCTGATGGGTCAAACACAGACATCAGTGCTGCTTCAACTTGTGTGCTGCTCACCAGAAGCAAATGAAGAAACATCAAACACTCAACAGATCATCTACTTTGCAGATTTCAGTCTGTTTCCCACCTCTGCATGTATTATTTGAAGTACTTTCAAACACATTAGAGATCACAGCTGCTTTTGAATATCACGTTCCAAAAGCAGCTGTTGTTTTTTATGTTTTTGTTTTTTATGCGTTATTGCTCTAAAATGTCTAAACTTCATGGTGCTGCAGTTTGCAAAGCAGAAACTCAAATACCAATGTGGAAAACAGACTTTTAATTCTTGAATTTAGTTCCTCTGGTTCCATAGTTCCTGGAACTGTTTGGTTGAAAAGCTGTTAATTGCTTTCTGTGGATTAAACAAACATGAGTCATGCACAGAGAACGGAGCATTTCTTGTCCATATTACCTCGTTGTACATTCAGTCATTTAGTAAGTGGACGTTATCTGCAGCAACATTATCTTTTTGTGGAGAGCGGAGTGTTTTTTCAAGTGTCTAATTGGGGAATTTGCAAATGCTGTGACAGGAAGCGTTGGGCTGACTGGGATGCTCGCCTCAGTACATGTCACAGCCACAGTTAACCTTTGTTACATGTTTACAGCCAGTAGAAATGTCATGACAGGGTGAGGCAATGAGCGCTTCTCTCTTTAATAATCCATTATCTTATTTGCAATGACACATATTTCTTTCATGTTCTTTCTAGTTCGTCCAGCTATCGCAATTAGTCGACAAATATGCTGCTGATGATTCATCAGCCGCGAGACCATTTTAAATCCTCAAAATGAAATGTCCAAAATATCGGTCCTGCTACGCACACATTGGTCCCCCTGCACCTCCTCACATGCCTGGCTGACCGCTGGACCCTCTGGGCTTCCCAAAGCTCTGTGGAGCTCTGTGGAGCTCTGTTCTCCCGAGGGTTCCCTCCCCTCGCGTCCATAGCTGAGGCGACAGGCCTTGTGTTGCTGACGGGCTCCGCTCGGCTGCGGGATGGGACATGAGCCAGGGTGTTGTTGTTGTTTTGTGGGGGGGGGGGTCTGTACATAAGTCTGGGGACACGTGTGTTGATACAAACAAGTATTCTTTTTCGATCACATCTGGAAAACACGTCCTCTGTGTGTGCGTCTAGTGAGACGTGATTACACTACAACTCATCGACAGTACAGGAAGGAGTCACAGTGTGTGCTCACGTTGCATGCTCAGAAACACAATGTTCTTTAAGAAAGGGCCTGGTTACCTGGCAACCGCTCCGGCCCAAAAAATATTCTGGCCCATGAGCCCCCTTTTACACTTTGTGTGTGTGTTTGTTTTTTTTTACACATTTTGGGTTTTGTAGTTTGGTCAGAGCCAGGCGAGTCTTATCTATCTGCTGGGTGTGCTGACACCAGAGTGGTGTTGTGTTTTCATTTAAAGACATGAACACTGGGCCAGTAAACGCCTTCTGCTTCTGCGTGTTGTCTCCACTGTGTCCACGCTGCTACCACCTGCATCGGGAAAACCATAAACATGTCTTATGAGCCCGTAATTAGTGGAATACTGGGAATAAATGTAATGGCAGTCGTACATTTTTGTCTGGATTAAATTATCCCAATGATGGAGGAAGGAAAAAAAAAAAGCAAAACATCTGTTACCCTGTCCTGCTCGCTGGGACTGTGCCGTGCCTCCCTTGGGGGAAAGGGAAATGGGAGAGGCTGGAATAAGGTGTATGTATGAGAGAGAGAGAGAGAGAGAGAAAACAAGCTGGCAGGGGGAGGGATGAGAAGCAGGCAGTGGGGGGAGCGAGGGGAGGTGAGGATGGATGGAGTGCAGTGGCAGGAAAGAGAGGAAAAACCTCAGCGGAACAAAAGACCTTCAGGATTAATTAGCCGTCAGATTGGTTGCAGGGCACAGCAGGAGGGAGGGGAGAGAGAGAGAGATGTATAGAGGTGGGGAGAGAGAGAGAGTTTAGCATTCTGGGAAGACCTCATGTCCTCAGCCCTCATATTTCAACCTGCCTGCCCATGAGTATACAACATCCAGCTAGTTAAGGCCTGTGCCTGGAACCACTGTCCATCGGGTTATGGATGGAGCCCCTTCCCCATCTCCATGTATTTTTATGTTATCCCTCTGGGCAATGAGGTCATATGTGGAACGCATAATGTTTACATGATGGTTTTCAACCCCCCTCATGTTTGTCAGGGTTCTCCGCGCATATTCTGTAAATACGCTAAGGCGTGTGTGTCCGCGTGTGTGTGTGTGTGACGTTGCAGGGAAATAGGCGCGATATTTCATAGTATGCATTGGGTACAGCAGCATTCCTCCTTGCCCGAGTTCCCTTTCGCGATAGCTGAGCCCTGCCAAATTGCGAATGCACGAAAAAGATGCAGCTGAACTCTTCCTGAACTTCTTGCTTTCCTCTTCTCTTTGTTAGCTTTTTGTTGTCGTTGTTTTTTTTGTTTTTTGTTGCAACAATTGCTCCCAGAATTGCTGATTCGGGTCACAGGCGTCACCGCTAGATTGGAGAGGGCGGACCCGGAGCTGCCTGTTAATACCGTCTCTGTTGTCATTGTCACAGAGGGGATGTTTCCGAGGCGACCTTTCGATGGCCCCTCGTCCCCTTTCGCACAGGAAGTGCTGAACCCTGCATGCAGATGACAGGCGGGGGCCGCCGCGGCTCTAATGTCTTCGCCCGCCGCCATCTCCTCGCAAAGCACTTAGCGGATCAAATAAGGAGCCGTTCTGGAGGCCGGAGCAAATCATGCCCTGAGAGCATTTGTACCAATCATCCACACCATCACAGAGGTGGCGCTGACGCATGGCCACGAGATACCTCCGCAGCGTGAACTTTAGAACAAAGTCACCTGGCTAGATGGGCTGATTAGCCGGCCGATTGGCTTCACAGAGCGAGCGATAAAGCTTTGACAGATTTAGTTATATGGCAGGGGGGAAAAAATCTGCGGCTCACAGTATGAATAGTTATGATATGCTTTAGTCGGAGCCTGAAAGGAGAAGTTTTTCGTTCCCGATGACTTTTAAGCTTTTAGACTAAGAACTGTTTGACCCAGCTCGATGTACTTATCCATCACAGGCGGTGAAAAGAGGATGAATTGCTAATAGCGCCGGCCGAGTTGTCCTCACAGTTGTGTATAACTTTGCCTTTGAATACACTCACGCCGTGGCTTTAGCACCTGGTTGTGCGTCAGCGGGTACATAACAAATTAGGGATGCACCGATACCGATACCGGTATCGGTACCGGTATTGCGTTAAAATACTCGTACTCGTATCGATTTCAATTGTCGATACCAAGAACCGATACCACTCAACAGTATTTCGCTACAACAAACTGGTCGCGCTTTGTGGAGAAAAAGATTTGTTGTCCTACCTGACTTCAACGTCTAGGGCAGGGGTCGGCAACCCGTGATCCAGAGCCGCATACGGCTCTTTCGTCGCTCTCTTGCGGCACTTGCAGCAAGGTGTGTAGAGTAATGTGCGTCGCGTTCACACAGTAAAAAATTACTGCCGTCCCGCCGGTTTGAATCAAACTGTTGCTGGTCCGCCAGAAGTAGCGCTGGCAGCGGCCTCATTCAGACGCTGTTGTGCGGCTACGGATGATATTATTGTAGCCGAGTGTCTGTTGTGTGTCTATATTTGTAATTCTAATAAAATGAAAACACGCTGCAGGGTAACTTGAACCACTTTTTTATCTCCTTCACACACGTATATCCCACAATTCCACTCCTCTTTTCCTTTCCGTTTCTCCCTCCACAATAAAAGCACCGGAAACATAACTTGGAACACAGCTTCCTATATAATTGCTCGATCCCTAATATTATCGCTTACATTATGAACCCGGGGGCGTTTTATGGTCCGACATTAGAGGGACTTCCACAAGAAGTTTAAAGCTTGGGATAGCCTTCTGTTAATGTTGTACTATAGGCTTGACATAATCTGCAGAGGATAAAATAAAATCTGCCTCCAAATTAATTGCACTTTCATGGAGACCAAATCTAAGAAGTATCGGTATCGGTACTCGGTATCGGCAAGTACACAAATAAAAATACTCGTACTCGTATCGGTTTGTAAAAAATGGTATCGTTGCATCCCTATAACAAATCCATTCCCGTTGCCCTGTTTCCTGTCTCGCCGTCCCCGGCTGGCTTTTCCAGGGCCCGTTTCTGAGACCCTCCTGTGCGGGATGATGAACTAGCACTGCTCCCACTGATGGAGAAATGAGATGGACGCATAAAGGTTGACAAGGAGAGTTTTATGCGCCGGAGACATTAACAACACATAGATTCCTTTGTGTCACTTCTCACCCACCAGAACACGTTCACACGTCATTTAGAGGAATACGCAACATAACATATTGCAGTGAAGCTGAAAAATAAACAGAATTTTATAACAATAATAATAAAACACAGGGAGAAAATGAAAAGATCAAATGAAATGACAAACATCAACGCTGGACGCACATGCATTGTTTCCTGTGATTCTTGACAATTTAAATCCGGACCACAAATGGTATCACGACTGGGTTTGATTTCATGTATATAATAAGTATTGCACTGCAACTTTAAACTAGGCATACCACGAAGAATGTATTGTCACAACAGAAAGTGTACGTGTTGAGGAACATGGTTGTCACAGGACTAGAACCAACGATCCGCCAGAGGAACACGGATCATGCATTATTTGTAAGGGCTTTGTCTCCTGCATCCTTGTAGTGACATGCCCCCCTGCCTCATGCCAGTCTTCTCAATCGCCCACAAATCAGCATGAGCCCACGTGCCATACAATGTACGCAGCATGTGCCGTCATATGCACACTGCACTCTACCCTTTCTCCCCTTTTGTCCATTTCTCCCACTTGCGTTCCCTTCATTTCTCTTCTCCACAACAACCCTAAAGTGGAGCATCCTCCCCTCCAAACCTCTTCGCAGAAAGACATTTACGGCTTCGGCTTGTTTGGATGTGGCAGCTACTTCCCACAAAAGCAGCCGGGCACTCCAGCAGAGCCGGCATTAAGTGCTGTTATCAAAGCGGTTAAAGAAGATGCGTCCACAGATGGTTGACGACGATCTCCCCTTTCTTAAGATGAACTCCTGTTATTGGCCCGTTTCGGTTTCTTTTGTTTTTTTCACCTCGCTCTCTCACATAGCAACGCCATGCACCACGAGCGGCGGTGGGGGTAAACGGCTTATTAAATTCCCTGCACAAACCTGAGTAGCTTGACACGCATTCAGGTGAAAGAACAACATGCACGCACGTGCGCACACCATAGGTATATAGACCTTGTGTGTTCTTTGCCTTTCTTTTACTACTCAGTTTGATATTGACTCTCTTTTCAGTCTATTGTCATGCCTCTCCTGCTCTCTCCGCTGGCCTTACTGCAGGGGCTTGTGAAGTGTGTGTGTGTGTGTGTGTGTGTGTGTGTGTGTGTGTGTGTGTGTGTGTGTGCGCACTCGAAAGGTTCGGCGGAAAGGGAAGAAAAGGTGACAAAAGGGAGCATGTGCATTTGTCACAGTCTATCTGGGGTTCTGCTTACTCTGCAAACGCCACATGATGGATTTTTAGTAAATGTTAAAAGAGCAGGGGCCACAGACTGATTCCTCCGGCACGCTCAAAAGCCTCTCGCACGCGGTTATTTGCATTCATTTCATCCGCGGGCTGTGAAGTGCATATTATATTGTGTTGAGAAGGCTGTGTGTGTGTGTGTGTGTGTGTGTGTGTGTGTGTGTGTGTGTGTACATGGCGGTTGGCGGGGGAGCATGCACTGTTTAAGCCTCTTCTGTCAGGGGATGTTTGTTAGAAGCCACATTCATCAGTGCAGAGAAAGAAAGAGAACAAAAGCAGCTATTTCCTCCAAAGGGCAGGTGTAAACTTATAGCGACTGTACAAACATATCTCCATTGTTGGGAGAAAAAGTTCACATCTCCAAAATGTCAGCTGAGCAGCTCTGTGTGGAGTCTGACATCCATGCATTCAGTCCGTCTACGGGCATTCGAATGGTTGGCATTAGGTGACCCCACAAAGGAGCATGAAATATGGCGATCGTGAATTCAACGTTCCAGCCGACAAACAGCTCACTGGTTCACAACAAGGCCTACGTCGGCATGAAGGGTCAGGATCTAAAGGAATACTTTGAGGATGAGCAGATACAAGTTCGAAACAGCATCCAAATGATACAGTATTCATCATCAATAGCTTTTGAACGGTTTTCACCGGGGGTAGGTCATTTTCAGTGCAGGATAACACTCCGCTAATGTCCGACACCTTGCATGAGTTTACAACAGGAAAAGCTGGGAGTTAGGGACCGTCTCAAAAGTGCATGCCCGTGGGCCGAATTAGCGTTTTAGCATTAGCATTTTTCTTCATAGTCGCTTCAATCCAAAGTGAAACATATATTATTATAGCTTTTGTTGCCCTGTTATTTTAGTCATATGCTCTTCAGACCAACATTTGGGCCCCCTGCATTAAAATGTGGCCCAGTGCTGTGACTCGTATGGTCAAATACATTTTACAGTGACAGGTTCATTTCAATGATGAATTTGGGGGTGTTTTTACTTTACTCTGATGTCAGAATATACCCCCGTACCTATAGGCTTGCTAAATAACAAAGAGATTTAGCTGTTTCGCCCTAGCCATTAGGGAAAACTTACCATATATAGGTGGTAAAGGAAATTGACCAGCCAGCCAGAATTATTTTCAGCCAAAAGTAAATAACTCCTTCTTACTAATGCAATTATCTCTTATAACTATTTAGGCCCGGGCGCCCTATATTTGTCCGGGCACACCAGCTGGCCAGAACACCACTGGATAGAAGTGAAAGCCAACCAGCAGCTTTCTCCAGCTGCCTCGTCTCAGGAGATAGTTTTGGAGATTTTTGGCATTTTGTGCACCCCAATCCGATTTGCCCATAATATTGGAGAGAAGGCAGACCTTTCTAGGGCCGACTCCTCCAACATTCCTGCCATTTTAGATTAATAAATAGCTCTACAGGCTCAACAAGTTTCTGTTTATTGTCTCACTCAGCTATGCTAAACATCGTAGGCAGGATTGATTGGAAACTAAAAAGTTCCAAACCGAATTGTAATCTGAATAAGAATGGATACGATCTTGAATTGTATCCCATCCTGCCTCCATAAACACCAACACAATCACACACCAAAGGCCCATTAACTTGAGACTAAGTTTGCTACCTCTCTCAACCGCCTCCATTATTTTTACCACTCTCCCTCGTGTCATTGGGGCGCCTCAAACCAGCACAACATTGACATTTCCCTGTGATCCCTTGTTGACTGTTAGGAATTCAAAAAAGAGCACCCAGAGCTATGAATCAAATGTCAGCCGTGGCGCTGTGGCGGAAGCGTATCAATACCTGATGATGTATGGCTGGCTGTAGGGCCTGTCGGCCACAGCAGCACCCACAGACATGACACAGAGTCCGGTCCACACTTAGTCACCAGCAGAGGGAAGGCCGCGGGATAAATGACTCCTTCAGAAGCCAATGGACTCACCACACTGCCAGCATCCAGCTGGAAAAGTCAAATAACCTTGTACTCAGTCATCAAAACTATTACTTTTCTCGAAACACAGAACAATAATAAGTCAGCCGGGAGATTTAAAGGCATACTATGCAGCATTGTGGCAAAGTTGGCCCACTCCTCCACGGCTGGACGAGGCCATAGAGGGAGAGAGAGAGCAAGAGCGCCGCATTTTCCTGATTGTTGCGCGGCGGATCCGTTGTAAAGCTCGATTCATTCTGCCGCGACGGCCTGTCTGCGGTCGACACCCCGACAGCAGCGCGCTCTGCCAGAGGGTTCCCTGGCATCAGGCGGCGAGGGACGTGACCGAGGGCCGGTATTTGATGACCTGCAAATGAGAACGGGCTATTGGCTGACGTGGTGCCCGAAGGCTCCTCGCTGATTGCCAGAAGCAGGTCACGCTCTCCGCAGAAAGAGACACCGCAAAATACTTCTAGTGGGTCATAAGGGATGATTGAGTTGGATTCTTTGTGTTATTATTAGCCTATGCCTTGTTTATTAGGGGAAAGTTGCATATTATACCTTTTGAGATACAGGACTTATGTTCTGTATCTTTTGAGATACAGGACTTATTTAAGCTATTATTATTTTAACCATTATATGGTCAACTTTGCTCTGAGTTGGTTTTTATGCACAAGTATATTCGTGCAGGCATCCACATTGTTAAATGTTAAATGTATGCACCTTCCCGCCAGGACAAATTCCTTGTATGTGTAAGCATACATGGCAATAAATGGTTCTGATTCTGATTCTGATTCTGATTCTGATTTGTGTACAGTAGTGAGTCTGTTGTTCAGGCGCTCCAGACTGTGCTCGACAAGGAGACAGAAAAGCATCTGAAAGCACCAGTGTTCCCCCTCGTCTGCGTCTCTAATCTCCGCGCCGGGAGGAGCGCGGTGCTTGGCAACAGACGTTTTCCCGGGCGCCTTTCAAAAGGGCGGCGGCGGGGGTTTGAAGTCTCGCTGATTGCCAGGGTCGAGCCCGCCAAAAAGAGCCACGGCGGTATCTTCAAGAGCAGCAGAGATGGAGGCGCGGCCGCCGCATCTGGGCGGAGGCCGGCGCAATCGCCCACCCTTTGGAGGGAGCCATCGCGGCGCTTCAGAGGAGCCGTTTGAGCGGCTCGCCTCTTTCAACACATGAAAAGCGATGCTAGAGCCTTCCGTCCGCCCAAATGTTTAAACGGCGCAGCAGCCTCCCCACATGTCGAAACAGCAAACACCGTTTTGTTGTTGTTATTATTTCAGTGGGTTGAAATATTAGAATTCACTGCTGGGCGACACATCATGCCAATATTTGTCAGTGACTCTCTTATGATAGAACGCTGCCTCTGACCACATGAATATTATTTGTTACGATGGTTGTTTCATTTCACATATATGCCTTCAAGAACCATACTAGTGTGGTGTGGGGGGCTTTATGTACTGAAAATAAACCCTGGAGTTCAGCCTGATCGAGTCTTTGAGGACGGGTTCAAGCTGACCTGCATGTTATTCCAGTGCTAATAAACGTTGTGGGTGCGATATGTTTGCATGCTTTCAGCAATAAACCACGTAAAGTATTCAACCCAGAAATCAGTGCCACAGAAAATCCCCCCAATGTCTTTCGATCAGAGGGTCGGTGGTTCAAACCCTGGCTCAGCCAGTCCATGTCGTTGTGTCCTTGAGCAAGACACTTAACCCTCATTGCTCACCGTTGCTGTGTCTACGGTCTACTGTATAGCATGTAAGTTGCTTTGGATAAAAGCGTCAGCTAAATGAAATGTAATGTAATAAATGTTGATTTTTTTAGTCAACAATTAGTTGCAGAAGATAAGCAGTTATTGGAGAGCTTGTTCCCTCAAAGTGACTAATAAATCTCTTGGTTCAATATTGTTACGAGACTTAAATTCCGACAGATGTGCAGGACTTTTTTATACTTCCCGATGTGATATTTGTACACAGTATATACAACCTGTCCCCTGACTGATACAGCAGACCACAAAGGTAGGAATCTCTTCACTCTCTCTCTGCTGAATCATGTGCAGATTAATGGGAGTTATGTGAACTGCCCTCAGGGGCCTTTGGAGTGGCCGCCTCCTCCTCCTCCTCCTCCTCCTCCTCCTCCACCACCTCCATCCTCCCTTGGTCAACTACGTACTGTAGATGATAGACTTGTTAAATCCTCATCGCTGATCCTCTCATTTTCACCTCTGTCTCCATCCAGCCTGTTTCCCTCTCTAAGTGCCTGCCTGTCCGTCTCCTCTGTCTCCCTCTCTCTCTCTCTCTCCTCCCTTCCCTCCGTCTCTCTCAGGGGTAGGTCATGTTATCTTTTCGCAGGAGTCCCTCTGCTGGCCTTTGGTGCATAATGTATAAAGCCGCTGGTGTGTGTTTTACACTGTGCCTGACATTATTAAGTCGTTTCAGGCATATCACTGCTTTTATCTCCAGCATGGAGGTTAATCAGAGGGGATTTATACCGGAACGACTTAGACGCGCTCCAACCGTTGTCACCCCGAATCGCTTCTTTTTTCTTTTCTTTTCTTTTTTTTCTCCTCTCACGCTCTCTTCCCTGTGAATATTTTAAAGACAGATTCAGGAAAAGGATGTTTGTCTATCAGTCAGTTTAAACTTTGAACTGTCAAGTAAAGCAGACATGACATAACACAATGGTGATTCCTCAGTGATGCCTGATGCGTTTAGGAGCAGCCTCGAAATACACAAATTTACGGATAAAACAAAACAGTACATACAGGAAACCACAATTCAACATACGTGCATTTCTAATTTCTCAGTGATTTGAATACGGTGAAGGTTATTTGGGGACCTGGCAAGCACGCTCTCCAGGTTACAACCACACCAAATATGTCCACAAACACGGACCAGGCCCTGATAGCGTCTATGTTGTCATAACTGGTGGTGCTTGTTTGATCAGATGAAGAGAATTTAGGCCGATAATGAGTTTTAGAGTCAGTCGCGCTTAACATCTGCGATCGGTGGTTACGATTCAGTGGCTTCAGTTCGTTTTGGCTTGAATGCCAGGGTTCCATTTCCCAAATTAATGTTTGGATTTAGGCTTAAGAGCATTAGTGGCTTTCAGCAGTTGTAACCAATCAGAGGCATGTGAGGTTAGCTGTGACCAAAGTTTTGGTTTTTATTTTAGTTTTATGTTTTCTATGAAATACTGGACATTGGCAAAAATACTTTCTCATTTTTTTTCTTACTTGTGAAATTGATACAACTCCTGCGACTGCATTTAAAGTATTTTATCATCACTCTTCTCTACGCATATAAATACCAGGACTAGAGTCTGACATCAGCATGCTAGCGTGCTCACACTAACATCACAAACATGCTTCTGAGTAGCTGGTGCAATATTTATCTTAAACTCCTTTTTTATATATATTATTATATCATATTTTTGAGCAGCTATAGTGAAGGTCGCTGGATCCCAAAATAAATTCATCCTGAGGGGGACATGCCTTTCTGTACCAAATTTGGTTGAAAACCATTATTTGTTCTTTTTAAATGAACCTGCCAGTGGCATTAAAGGAACAGTCAGAGTATCACCAATGTCTGCAGGAGTCATCCTCTGGGAACTATGAATGTCTGCGCAAAATGTCATGGATGGATATCCAATAGTTGTTGAGATCTTTTAGTTTGGGCCAAAGTGGTGGACCAACTGATGTCATCCCTAGCTAGCTGCTAGCATGGCTAAAAAAACTCTTTGTTTATTCTAAGCTGTCTGTGGTCTTTGTCACTATTTAGATTTACAGTTAGGATTGTTCCTCCCAGAGGAACTGGGCCACAGGGATTTATTATGGCCCCAAGTCGAGAATATAAGAAATAATGATCCACTTCTATGTTTAGCATCATGGCTCGGAAGTATCGTCCTTGATTTTTGGATGAGGCCATCATTCTTGTGGTAGCTCATCCTAGACTATGATCCTTCCCACATGCACCAGGCCTGTCGTCTTGGTCTCCACCGTTTCAAGTCTAATGAGGAATCCCTGCTGGAGCTCTGCTTTGCTGTTGGCAACCTGTGGCGCAGCATCCCATCTCCCCCGCCTCACCCGCGACGGGGAAAGGAGCTTGGACGAGCCGTGGCAAAGACAGATCAATGGCACAATCTCTGTCCTTTGCTCTCTCTCTCTCTCTCTTGTGCTCCTTCATATGCCTTTGTTTCTCGCTCTCCAACATCAAGCGTGTGGTTTTAAAGGAAACAGACCTCTTCTCATGATGACGACGGCCGCATGGTGCAGCCCGGCTGCCTGATCTGACTGACAATGCCCCGCCGCTCAAGCAAAATGTTGGACACGGACACGGACACACACACACACACACACACACACACACACACACACACACACACACAAAAATCAGTTCCACGTGCTGCAGGGCCATCTGGCCATCACACGGGGAAAGGTTGGATGTAGTTGGAGGCGACGTGCTGGAGTGTTTCACAGCACTCCCCAAATTTGTACACAGTTCAACTTCTCTGTGTTGCACTTTGTTGTCATCGCATGACACCACGGCATCTTTACTGTCAATAAATAAGCGAGACAACCGAAGCACCACTGACAGAAGATCAGAGTATGCAAGCACTGGCATATCTGTTTCGGTTGTTTTTTTTTCCTCTTGTGATACAGATCTGGAGGACAGAGAGAAGGAGCAAAAGATTTAGGAGTGAGAGTGATGCTATGTGTCATATGGAGAACAAACAAGAGAAATCTGTCTCGCGGCAAGGAGTCTGGCTTTTTGAGAGTCTAAAAAGCCCCCAGAGGCAACGCTTCCACCAAATGAATAGATATCCATTTTAAAAAGCCTCGTGCTTGGCGGCAGGCGAGGGACGGGGAGAGGGAAGGGTGGGCTGTCGGTGATGGTGGTGGGGTGGGGTGGAGGGTGTGGGGGATGATATCTAGGCAGAGGGCAGACACTATTAAAACTCGGGAGAATGAATTGTTAAATACCTCTATAAAGAAATATAAGACATGGCCCCGTTTTTATGCTGCCTGGGCCGCTCTGCAGGCGGGTGATAAGGTGGTGAGGGTGGTGGGGTGAAGCGTGCGTGTATGTGTGTTTTGCTGAGGGCGGGGTAACAGCAAGCCCACCCCCACCCCTGCCCGTCTGCACAGGAGCAGTGATGTTCATGAAGGAATGACACACATGGACACACACAATCAACATGGCTGCCTCAGTTTAACACTCACACTGTTTCACCAAATTAACTGAGGCACAATGTGTGGAGCATATGGAGAAGGTTATGGAAGGCCTTAAAATGCAATCACTACGGAATCTTCAGTCATCATTTCCCTTTAGGGCCTTCATGCTAAATAATACAATTGAGCATTTCCTCCCAACACACACTCACACTCACACTCGTACCCGTCACCCCTACCGGCATGCACAGACTTCTAGGTCAGGCCGCAGCTGAGAAAATTTCCCCGTTGACATTTTGTGTTTCTGGCACAACATTGACTTCAGAGGGAAAGCAGCAGGAGGATTGTTGGTGACATTCCACATTACCTTGGAGATAGATGCTGAACTGTTTACGTGCACAGCAGCTAGGGAGGGAGTGTGTGGTATGGGGCAGGTAGTGAGGGATGGATGGACAGATACGAAGTGAAGGAAAAGGTACTCGTTCTATTGATTCCTCAAAAATAGGAATTACCGGAACTTTACAACACACCGAAATCTTTTTACTCCAGCTATGTGGTTGTTTTTGTTTGGTTTGAATTAAATCACCTATAATAAGTATTTTTATCTACAGTGTATACTACGCCTATATGTATTTTAGCGAAGTCCCTTATAGTGACGAACTGAGGATGTCTCTGCAACTCCCTCAGCCCTACAGACCCTTTTAGCATCATTAAGCTCGTTGGTTTGTTTTTTCAGCCCACAACTTTCTGTTTTTAGTGGAAAGAAAAGCTCTGATAGACCTAATGTACTAATCAGGCACAAAATAGCAGACGTGCAAAGTTAGCTAATAAACTAGCTAGTGAAATGTGCTCATTGGCAGCTTATTAGCAAGATATTTTCCTGAAGAACTAGTTGAGACACAAAAACTGAGCTAAAGAGAGAGTGAAGTTTCAAATAAATGTGGTTGCTTTGAATTTGCTGGCGTTTGTTTGCTAGCAGGTTCACCAACACAGCGTTGTGTTTATAGCTAGTTTATAGGTTTAAGAATGCAAAGCAGCTTTTTGCCACGATACGTGCATGCAAATGTATCCGTTGAATTTATTTTGCAGTCCATTTTTACCACAAACAATGTACAAGCTGTGTAAATATTAGCTGTAGCTAGCTAGCTACCAACCTTTATAGCATTCTTTCTCACACAGATGCCTCTTATTAGTACGCCTCAAATTAATTTCGCTCCACTAATTCCTTTTCATTGAGTCAGTGTCATTCCACCTCTAAAAACATATCTTAAATAAACAAAATATAATATAATTTATTTTAAAAAAAATCTAAATACCGATACAAAATAAATTCTACCAATAAATACCAGAATTATGTTTTGGCCAAACACAGAAATGCTCCACTTCCATTTATCATTTCAAATATCTGATATGTCTGAAAGCTGTTTGGTAAATGCCAAAAACAGCAGGCTTTAGTACCAGCATTTAAATGTTTGCAACAGCCATAAACTAACACAAACACAAATCACATTTATAAAATACGAGCAAGACAAAAGTTTTGCCATCATTCTCGCCACTCCCTCCCCCGTTAAACTGATCAGGGATCAGATAACATGTACATCAATTCAGAGCATCTTCTGGATGAACACTTCCTGTCACTTTATTGAGAAGAAGGGTGACATAATGCTTCTTTGTTGCATTTACATTTAGCTCCTAGTTATCCGATCTGCCTCAGATGCATGAAGTGTAACTGGGCTTTTAAGGTTGCTCCGTACTTCAACACCTCATCTTCATTAAGGCTGATCGGGGTATTTTTGCGAAATGTCTCATCCCTTGCAGCAATAGCAGTTTCCTAAAAAAAAAAGAACTGCCGCTTGTTTTCTCCACCGCGAGAAGGCCCAGAGGAACTGAGAAGTAAATTGGTCAGAACTAATGCAGGAAAGACACCAGGTGGGGTGAGTGACACAACAGCCACTACAGCAGTTTCTGCTCTGCGCAGTTTCTACCTGAGGTGTTTTCCTCGGTGGAGTTTACATCAGTTACCACAAGACGGATTTTGAAATTCCCCAATGTAGCTGTATGGAGCAACGTTAACCTTGATGCTCATCCAAAAGGAAGCCAGCCAGCCACACGTAGGCCGGCCTCCTCTCGCCGCGTGGCCGGTCGCACTGATGTTCTGTCTGACGGAGGACCGAGATCCTTGGCCCCGTTTTTCTGCCACATTAGGCCCACTCTGAAGATGGCACTCAACTCGCCCACTGAGGAAAGAGTGTGTGTGTGGCAGTGTTAAGAAAAATGATGTGGAAAACTATGTGAGGAATGAAGGGACAGGCAGATGTGCGTATTGAGATATTAGCTTATGTGGACAGAGAAAGTGGAAGGGCAGTATTTGTTGCTAAGGGAACCACAGCTGTAAATCACAGCCTATTTTCCTTTTGTGTCAGCTGATGAAGATTGTGTTGTTTCCCCACTCACGCTCACTGGATGAGGAAATTATAGGCTCTGACTCAGTGTTGGCTTCTTAGTCCTTAGCACATCACTGCCCTCCATCACAAACTAGAACGAGGGAGGGGGAGCAACCTGACAATGCGGGAGGAGGAGGGTGACGAGCAAGTGTTGTTGAAGGAAGAGGACGATTGAAAGGCAAGCCCAGAATCTGAAGAGTCAAACACAAAAAGATGGGAAGGGAAGGAGAGGAAACGTGAGTTAACAGAATGGGGATGGGTAGAGAGGGAACAAAGGGAGAGGCGATGAGGGAGGAAGTCGGAGGAAGGGAGAGAAAGCTGGGCCGTGTGCCAGGGTCTATTCCACCTTTGCTCTCCAGGCCTTTCTGAGCTGCCACCTTCTCTCACCTCTGTAATGTCATCAATGAAAAGGCCTTTAGGAGGGATGGAGGACTTGACACGGGGTTCAGACTGTGACCGACACCGGCTGACGCTGCCAAGCCGAGCAGGGTTCTGTAAGAATTAATTGGATGTCACTTTCAGGTACAGCGTACAAGGCAGGTTTTTTTCTTTTACCTTTGTGTGACTCGTGCTCCTGGATTAGAAAACTCCACATTTGGGCTGATGAATGATCTCAAAACAAGGATGGTTTTACCTCACACAAGACTCTGCTGTTGCTTACCAATTAATAGTTTATTCTATGAAAAGTTAGAAAAAAATAAAAACCAAAACAAACGCTCGTCACAATTGATGTCCTGTTTTTTTCCCATCAACAGTCCACAGCCCAAAGTTATACCATTATATATTATTTTAAAACAGAGCAAAAGCAAAAAGTCTCACTAAGACAAAAGCAAATGTTGGTTATTTCAGTTTGATGAACGAATTGATGATCGAAATCATTGCAGATTATTGAAATTGAATTTTGGATTTCTTAAAGATTCTCTATCAGTGACTATGACAAGGCTTTTATTGCCATGCGTGGATAAATTCACACACACCCTACATCATCAAATATGGCAACCAGTTACAGACACAGTGGGCCTCTCTTCCATCAACCTTCTACTTTAGTATTTCATGAGATAACTCACTTTTATGCTTGCAATACTTTGGTCACTGGTCTTTCTTTTTCTTTTTCTTTTGCAAAAGCGGAATACCTTTGTGACATAAATTGACCTCTGAGCATCCTTGGTCACACTGAGTCCACAGATGTGGAGAATCCACCCATTCTGTTCAATCTGTCCCCCGTCGCTGCAACAGGAGCGCCACTGACTCGGGGCTCTTGGACTGATCGCTCAGGCATAAAGAAAACAACATGAGGCTGACGTCAACTCTTCTCCTCCTCGTGTCCGTCTCGCCACTTGTTAAGGAGAAGTACACTCACCTCGGGAAGGGGATCTGTCACGTACCCATTAGAGCTTGATAAGGCGCCGTTGCAACTCCTGGAAACAAAGTGCTGAAAGTTAGTCCCCGTTGAGTTTTCGCAAACACCTCTTCTGTTCCATTCCCCCAAAAAACGGCTTTGGGCTGGCACAGGCTGGAGCAACAATATGTGTGTTCATACACACGGGCACACACACCACAAGCTGTGAGCACGTCGACCGCCGCTTCCAACTGTGAGAGTATTTCACAGCCCCGACGAGGGCTGTAATGTGCAATATGCTCACTTGTTCAGTCACCCTCTCTCTGTCTATTTTTCGCCCTTAATCTCTCTCTCTCTCGATGCGTCCTTCACCCTGGCATCTGTTGACATCCTTTTAGCTACTGGGGCCCCAATCTGTCAAAAGAGGGCCACTCTGTTGCCATCTCCTGGTGATCCGTTTATGTTCTACAGGTGGCATGGCGCTCTGCTCGGGGACTTAGTCCTTAATTGCCACGAGAGTAAAAAGCCTTAAAGGTCAGGAGAGTGGTGGAAATGATCCATGTTTGTCCAACAGTGTGTATTTAACGTAAATGTGGGGTGAAGTTTGGGTTTGGCCAGAGAGATTGGTAGTAAACCAATTGATAAATCCTGAACAGTCGGCTTTTTATTCTGTGAAATACTTGGGGAATCCAGTTGGTTGCTTCGTGGCACAAACAGGTTGTTTACAGCATTTAACTGGGACGCTGTACTGTTCATGCTGTGTGAAGGGAGCGCCTGATCTCAGGCGGTGGAGGAAATCGAAGCCAGAGAGAGAACAATCAGAGAGATTGAGCTGGGACAGGTGTCAACATTCGGTTTGATTAATAATGCATGTCTGTGAGGCGACCTATTAAACCAATGATAAGTACAATAAGGGTTATGTTGATGTCAGAATACTGATGTCATATACTACATTTGCGTGGGTTTTGGTAATTTACATTAAAACATTACCAAACCCACTCAAATGTAGTTACTCAACACGGCCAGATAATGTGACAGAAATAGACAATATGTAAGTATACAGGAAACAGGTTCTCCATAAAGAGTTACTTGACGACAGGAGGAAATGGTGTTTTACTGCCCTCTCAGATTGAAAGTTCCAAGGCTGCTCTACCACAGCCAGCATCACTGATGGGTCAAGGGGTTTGTGGATAGATGGTGTCATATTTAGTGTATATGTTGTACAGCCCTTTGAATAGTGATTTTGGGGGCCATACAAATAAATCTGACTGGACTTGAACAGGTGAAAGGAAAAAAAGAAGGAGACCAATGTGAAACACTTTGTAAAGGGGGCAACAGGGAATGATACTGGGGGACTGCAGCGATTTATTATTGCTCTGCAACAAAGATGAGGAACTCGCAGGAAACCGAATAAAAAAGGAACGGTCAAAATGTAAGCGTCAGGTCAAGTCATTATCACTTTAAGTCTGTAGTGTGGTTCAAGCTCCACACAATGCGGTTGTACATGTCCCATAGTGCAACTCTATAGAATCAATAATAAGCACAAAAGCAACATTCCTCTATAAAGACGTACTTAATGTGTATAGAGAGATACAAATATACAGGTGATAAAGTTAATGCCCCTTTTGGTCCTCTTAACCTTTTGAAGTGGTGAGAATGTGAAGTACTAAATCCACTGTATGTGTCCCCTACAGATACACTATGTTGAGTGATAGTATGATACTGTCAGTTTTGTGCCAGGTGAATAACAGGGCTGTACTTTCCCTGCACTTAAGTAAAAAAAGTGTTCCCTAAAGGCAGACTGTGCAGACTGAAATCACAACACACGAGAGGAATGCATCAATTCCTCACCTCTAATAGTGACCTTTGCAACATGAAGTTATCCATATTACATTTTGTGTAGCAGTATGTGCAGTTTGTTTTTGTTACAACAAACTGTCATTGTTTTTACTGAACGTGTTGTGGTTGGAAACTTAAATGTAATGATTGACAGAAAATGACTGATTTCTACATGCACTCATAGCTTCACAGGTAAGTTGACCTTCGGGTCCATCTAAAAAAAAAAAAATCTGCAATACCTGAACTAATTAGGGAAGTGGAATATTACACAGCAAAATACAAATATGTCTATATCTTGTGTCTAGTTGAAATTAAGGGAGCGATTGTGTTTTTCAGGTCTTTGCCGATTCAATATTCCACTTGGTGAGGGAGAAGTACCGGTCGCTGGTGGGCGGCTGCAGTCCTGCTCACGCTCGACACAAATCCCTGGCAGGCATCGTAATGACCCGAGGTATGGCAAATTTCATTGACTTTTATATATCACTTTGAATTATTGAAGTGGAGCAATATAGAGAGAGTGAGTGAGGGAGGTATACAAAGTAAGATGAGAGAGGAGAAATAGGAAGGGGATGGAATTCTAGATTAAGAGGGAAATGATAAACTCAAGGTGGGTAGAGAGAGAAAGACTCTCCAGTCCTTGCTGTACCTTGCACTCGTGCAGGAGAGTATACCTTCCTGATGAATTATTGACTATTCAGAGTCTCTGAGGAGAATGTGACACGGTAGTGAGTGTCAGTCATCCCCACTGCATGCTGGTCCGGCTGTGCTCAGGCAGCTCTGACAGCAGTTCCAGATGCCACAGTGGTGAAGTCTTAACTAGATCAGCTCAAAACTGAATCTGAAACCCGACTGAGTGACACACTTAAGGAACAGTGAGGAGGAGGAATCTTCCCACTGCTCTTCTCCTGCAGCGGGAAACAATGACTTATTGCCACATGTTGTGGTGTTTGTTGCATCGTTACATCGAGGCCTCCCACGCACACACACACACACACGTGCACACAAAAACACACTGACCCATACAGTACGCAGAAACCGTGACTCACTCCACATCTCTTGTCACGCAATACGGGCACATGATGCTCACAGACAGTAGAGCCCAGAATCTTCTGTTGTGAAACGTGTACACTGTAGCACAGTGGAGCCAACTATCACTAAAATAAATAAATTCTGCCAACGCTTATTTAAACGGTACAAAAACAATTATATGATGTCAATTGGATTCTGCATTTGTATAACTCACTCATTTATGTCAAACAGAATTAAATACCTTTAGAATTAAGAATTAAAGTAAAAGTAGTTATATTTTTGGTTAACACAAACATGTAAACATGCTTAACCTATTTTTAGCTGTTGTTAGTTGTTTTCTAGGCGTTGGTGTTAGCTAGCCAAACATGTTAATAGTTAGCTTAGCTGTTGCTGTTAGCGGTTGTTATTATACCAAAACTATAACCGACAGACGAAGCAGCTTAATACAAAAAGGACCATACACACACAAATGTTCACAGGTCTGCACACGTAGTCGTGACACACACACACACACACACACTCGCAGATGAGTGTTATCTCCCTGTGTGGCTGCAGCCTGTGGGGGTGCAGGGGGTCAGTGAGGAGGGATTGGTATCTCTGCTGTCTTTGGAGGGCTGCAGCTCATCAGTTTATACTTCAGTGAGACCGGCACTCATCCTGACCTAATCCAATCCCTCTCCTCTCCCTCCCAGTAATTGCTTCTGTTTGTTTATTAATAGCGCGCGTTATCTTCAGAGATCCAGACGGAGGGTTGCCAAGTATTTGCAGTGGCGCGGCAGCAGCAGCAGCAGTGCTGTGGTGGCCAGCGTCCACGCAAGCAGTCAGACACCAAACTTGACAGGAACACTGGGGAGTCCTTTTCTCTCTCCCTCTCTCTCTCCCTCTCTCTCTCTCTCTCTCTCTCCCTCTCTCTGTGTCTCATGCCTCTGCTTTTGCCTCAAGAATATTAATCAGAGTCTGTCTTTGAACCGCAGACAGACAGCGAACCGAACCCCCCACCTTTGCTGGAGTCCAGCCGAGACAGTTGAGCCCCAACCTGAGTGAGATTAGCCTCGCCACCAGGCGGAGAGTTGCGAGACGACCGGCAAAAATAAACCCGCCAGCACACATTGTCAAATAGTGTGGAAAATCTCATTTGAATCGATCCGAGATAGCATTGGGGTGTTTGGAGATGGTAAACAGTGTTCAGATGTGCGCAGAGACATGAAAAAATTGCGAACGTCCAAATGGAAAATGCTTAAAAAGCCCCTCTTCCCCCCCTCCTCCTTTCTTTTTCACTTGTTTGTTGGATGGGATGAGAGAAGCTTCTTCTGAGGCTTTTTTTTTTATTCAGCAGGGTGATGAGACTCAGAGTGGAGGAAAATACCACAGGGACTCAAAGAACGAGATGAGAGCAAAGGGTTTCAAACAAGTTGATTACAAATGACGACTAAGCTATGGTTCTTAGTCTGCATATCCATTTTCAAACAGGGATTTTGCTCTGCTCTTTATCTGGTTTTCCGGCTGCCGCAAATTTTAATGTTCAATAATCACATCCGGCAACGAAACAGCTTGCTAAGAGGCAAAAGAAATTAACAGAGATGTGCTCAGGGTGTGTTGAAGCAGAGAGAGAGAGAGAGAGATTTGAGAGCTTCAGCAGCATTTCACAAAGGCATCCTTATATGTTCAGAGCAGTTGCCTGTTAAAGCTAATACAGATTCAACAGGGTGCAGTCTCGGCTCTTGCCAAGGTTTTATTTTTTTCCCCTCAGCAAGTGTAGAGCATTTCAGAGATTTTCTGTTATTCAAACGACACGCATTGGATGACATTCAGTGTAATCATCCAATATCTTGCGGTGAAAGAACACATGAAAGATAGGATATATGGGGCTCAACCTAAATGGCATGAAGTAAAGTTTACAATTATACAATTCCAGCACAAGTCAATAGATGGATTTCTCTTTTTGAATCCTTGAGTGGTTCCTTCAAATGATTGCCGTTAAGGTATTTTTAGCAATATGTCCTCATCTTTTTGTTGAGGCTGTATCCCTAATATCTTGTAGATATCGGTTCACCATGTGTTTCTGGGGTAGTTCACAGCAGCTCACTGACTGGCATGGACCAACGAACGAATCAGCTGGAGCCGTTCTGTGTGGAGGTTATTTGTACAGGTATCTGCAGTTTCTTGCAGTGTTGGAAATCATATTCAGATCCTTTACTCCAGTAAAGGTAGATATATATTGTTATTACGAAAATTACTCGTAATCTACTATTGTATAATATGTTTTGGGATTATTATTATTTTATTATTGTCTATGCATTGTACCTTTAAACAGCGTTTTAACGGAGGCCGTATGTCCTATTTTATATGATGATTATATGATTTGGGTTGCAAAAAAATGTTTTTGTTCAGTATGTTGTACATATACCAACTATGAAACCAGTAGCTGTCAAATAGATGCAGCGACTTAAAAAAAGTGCATTATCAACCTGAAAAATGTAGTGGAGCAGATGTATAGCCTAAATAGCTAAAATGGAAATACCTTTCTTTATCTTTTTTTTTGGGATCGAGTGAATAAAAGTTGGGTGCAGGATGTCCCGTATTGCACTTGTGACTGTTCTCACTCGTCCGAGGTTACAAGCAAAAAAAGTACCGGGTACCATCAACAAGGAAAACAAAAACAGAGCGAGTCAAGTCAAGCCAAGCTGTGATGCACGATTTAGAGGAATTGCATCATTGCACTGACCCAAAGAAGCGGCCTCAGCACTGGCCTTGGTCTCTGTGTGCTGCACTACGGCTGCCCACTGCTACTAAATCGGTAGGATGGCTCAATTGCAAAGGACACATTTTCTCAAGAAGAATAATGATCTCCAACTTGACCTTAGAAGACTGTATACATTATTGGGCTGCGAGGTGCACGAGCCGGGGTTAAAGTTGCCTGAGCAATAGCACATGTGCCCTCATTGGCTGAGCTGTGAGGGTTCAGCTACAAAAGCAACGGAGAGAGGGTGGTATGTGAGACGAGGACGAGATGGACCCCCCCGGGTGCCCTTTTTCCAGTTAGAGCGACAGCCCCTCAAAATGTATGCGTACGTCCCTGTTGGGTTAGGATTCCTGTCTATTTTTAGTGGCTCTCCACAAGTGTGGATAATTAATGTCCTTATTAGCATTCCTTTGGTACACTACTTGTTACAGTGTGTTTCATGCCATTAACGTACCCTACATTCTTTATCATCACCATCTAAATCAAACTGAGATTTCTCTCCTATAAAAGATAGGGGAACATTTTGCTCCAGCATTTCTTTAGTATCGTACGTGACAAATTAAAGGGGCACTTCACCATTTTTACACACTGTAAGGCAATTAACACGTCATGAAGAGTACTATTAAAGTTGTGAAAACGTTACATAATGTCTTCAGGGGGCTTTCCAACGTTTAACAAAGAAATACCCTTGATGGCATCATCATTAAATCAAAAATACACACTACCAAGTTAGTTAAACATGTGCCTCCGTCATAATGGCCTTGTCGTATAGCCTTTTCTGCATCGTCTATATTATCAAACCCCATAAGAAATCATCCTTCTCGCGCTTCAAGGTGTATCCCACTGAATTTACCGATTCAAAAGTGTTCCACTCCAGCGTTGAAACAGGTGACCTGATGTTTCCCCATACAGCCGGCGTTGCTCCAGCCACCTTGGCCGCTAAGCCAAACAGTTCCTCTTGGAGCCTGGCTGCAGCGCTGTGTAATGCGGTGTGTGATGCAGCCTGGCGGTGAGAGGCCATCCTGCCAACATGCAGACAGAGTGAGTGGAGAACCAGTGTTGTGTGATGGAAGTAATGAAACGTGCAGAAACACTCAAGTAACACATTCTCTGGAGCTGTCTGATAAATATGACGACATTAGAGAGAAAAGAAACTGGTGCAGCTAAAATATTATAATTTTTAGCTTGGTCTTTACTTCTCTTAGCAGAAACCAATGCCTGGTTGTAACGCCTGCTCTGTTAGACGCTGGGTCCTATTTACGGGACTCCGTGGCACGTGGCTCATGGCACAAGGGGCAATCAATGGCACACAGCGCAGGTGTGTAAGGCATAGTTATGTGACACAGTTGGAAGCAGGGGGAGATTATATTTAGTCAGAAGTGTTGACATGCCCAGTCATGCCCGATGAAATGAACCTCACTTCCTTTTTTGGAAAGCAGCACATCTTTGCCCACAGCACTCAAGCAGTTGTGTGATGGATGGAGCAGTGTGGACTGGAACGCACAAAGGCCTCGCTCAAGAGGAAAGCACAATCCCCACGGCTGAATGCAAGTAGATGCAAATAAGTTAAACGCGGCAATTTAGCCTCCAAATAAGGCTGGTAAAGTCTTAGGATGTGTGTGTGTGTGTGTGTGTGTGTGTCCACGTGTGTGTGTGTGTCCCCACGTGTGTGTCCACGTGTGTGTGTGTGTGTCAATCACTTGAACTTGAGTGTACTTTGCTCACACTTTTGACTTGGTCGGCAGGCGATTCCTGCAAAGAATTCCCTTTTAATAATTGACATGGAAATTGCACTCTTTGGCTTGACACACACTTAGGTGCAGCCGAGTTCAGAGGCGGTCATCGAAATCCGGTGTTAAATAAAAGCATATGTGCACCTCCGTTCCATGCGCTGCCACAAGGTGTGTTTATCTGCTCGGTTGCCATAGTGAGGCGGCGTGCACTTTGTTTTCCTGCTAGGCCTCCGACAGCATTGTGCGCTGAACAGTATAGTGCAGTTGCCATAGTGAGTAGTTCCAGGTCTCAGTCTGGGATGTGCATGCATTTTGACAGTGCTGTTATCGCGGGGTGTGACATCTTTGAATCACCAGTAACAGATGTATTTGTGTGTGAAGAGTGCCTCAGGCCTTTGACTCCACTCTACCTTGTTCCTTTTGACCCTCTCTCTTTGTGTTCCTGTGATGCAGCTGATTATTCCTGGTTTAAAAACAGCACACTGCCTGTGGGGCTCTCTATCTCATCGATGTGCGTCTCTCTCTCTCTCTCCCCCCCCCCCTCTCCCCTTCTCTCTCTCTCTCTTCCATTCATCTCTTCTCCCCGTCTCCTCTCTCCTGCAAACTGAAGGCAACCTCAGTGCCAATTTCATGGCAGGGTAGTGAGCAGCGCAGCAGAAATTATCCACTGCAAAATTGATCTAAACAATCGCAAAGTGGAACGGCAAGGGAGAGCAGGAGAATGAAATTGGTTGAGTCTGTTACCTTTTAGAACTGCCTTTATCACCGAGGAGGAATTGGGGTGCATTGCTTACAGGGAATGCCAATCGTTGAAATGATATCGAGATTTTTTTTATGGCGCTGCGCCGTCATAAATATTGTATGTTTTCTGTGCAGCAGCGCAGTGTGTTTAGCATAAACGCACAACTCCTCCATGTGTGATATTAACAACAAAAAGCTCCTGAAGGATGCGTCGCGTTTGATCTCGCCGTTGATGGAAATCATTATCTCACTGTCGACACATTTGATTAATCACTGCACACGTCGGTATGCACAGGATGATGTGTTTCTGAAGCTGTGTGTATATACATCATTCTTTTAATGACCTGTTTGCACCCCAACAGAGGTGTGATGTTAGTGAAGTGCACGTGAATAAATGTTTGATTAATGACTCACTACAGGGAGCAGTGAACGCGAACCATTGTTATTTACAACAGCAGCATTTACTTCTCCTGAACTCAGTGCCCTAAATTGTTGCTTTGAAGCCCGTTTAAACAATTGATTTATAAAAAGCATAGATTCCTAGAAGTCCTTATCATTTCTAACACTGGCAGTCTCTAATGTAGGCTCAGTTTAACTTAGAATGAAGGTTGTAGGATGTCCAACATCATGTCCAAATCATTTTTAAAGCCGCAATAAGCAATATTTTTATACTAACAATGGATCCCATTACTACTTGTACATGAACCCATTGATAGTAAACTCTATGGAGCATTGTAGCATCTTTCAGCTTATTGTCTTGGTCTTTGGTTCTCTCTCAGCGCTCCCAACAGTGTGGTTGCAGGTCTGCTTGCTAACAACCTAGCTCTGCTGTCTCCAAGTAGCAAAAAATATAAAAAATACTTCAGGTTCATGAATTATCAATGTAATAACTCATTGATGTTATGAAAAAGGTTTGATTCTTTGTTTGATTTTGCATGTCAATGACTTGAAACATGGAGAAGTGAGGCAAATCTGGACACTATTCTTTGAAAAAAGTATATTTATTTATTTACTAGCAAAAATAGGATACAAACATTTTATTTACTAGATGGTAATGTTTATTTTGATTTCGTTACACACGCTCCATGCTACGGTACATTAATTTGAGATTTTAGAAGTCCATACAACGTATAATTTAAAGTTCTCTGCTGTAGTTTGTAGAGTAAAAGTTGAACTTATTCCACCCTACTTTAGTATTTCCTTTCTTTTTCCCTATGCTCTTTTCCCCCTCAACTGCCCACACACACACTACACACATTCCTCCCTCCCTTAACTTTTGCCCCCTTTGCCGTCCTTCCTATTCCTCATCAGTGGAGGTGTCAGGACTCCACCGCCGCAGTGCCATCTGGGCCGAGGCTGATAAAAGCTCATGTGCCGGGCCGGCGGTGCCTGCAGGTCTGCCAGAAGCCAGCGAAGCCTGACTTTGAGAGGCGATGGGAGAGATTTGTGGCAGGCGAGGAAGGAATGGCATGCCTTTAACGTGCTGATCCAGCCTCTACCCCCTCTGCACTACCTCTGTCTATCTGTCAGTCAGCGGGGCTCTCACATGGCCCTGCACTGGCCTGGATCCTCACTGAGAAAAGTGTCTTTTTCTCAAAGGAAAAGCAACACATCACAGGATGACTTTGTGATCTGTGATCTCTCTCATAGCTTATACTTCATGTCTCACATTGAGAATGTCGCTCCAGTGACCTCTTTAGAAGCTTCTCTCATGCTGTCCAGACAGAACTGGATGGAACCGAGCGTCAGGGAGGGTAAAGACCATCCCCTCGTTAATCTGGCTGACACAACACCAATGCTCATTCAAAACACCCTCCAGCTAGGAAGATTAGTATTTTACTTTCAGGTAGGTAGAATAAACCAACCGAAAATGGAGGTTTTCAGCAAAACACTCCTCTTTCCCAAGAAATTAGAAATACCTCAAGGTCAGTCAGTCGGTGAGTCAGGGATGGTCCTTCTGGAACATCCCATTGGCTTCAATCTTTGGTGCAGCTGTCACGTACTGTAGATGCAAAACAGTTGAAAGAAAAAGGTGATGTGAATCTCTGCGAAATGGGGCATGCCATCACTCTTGTGGGTCAATGCTGGACATGTGACAGACACTCATTAATGCCGTTTAAGGGTATGGTTTCCCGCCGGTCCATGGTATATAAAGAAACATCCTATTTCTTTCCAGCAGGAGGCCCATGGACTGACCAACCTGCCTCCAGTTCCACTCAGAAGAAGCAGCAGGACTGATAGCTTTCCTTTTTATGTGGAGAGCAAGCCTGGCTCTCTGCTGGGTTTTCTCTGGCTTTTGATTGGCTCACTTCAATTAATGTTATGGATGCCTCTATCTGCATACCACCTACAGAGGACACACCAGGTTGGCCTCCCAGAGGATGAATCGTTATCTAGTCCTCCAAAGGCGTTTGTAAAATGTACTGAGGCCGTGGAATAGCCGCTCCTTTGGCTTCTCCGCTTCCCTTCTCTCCATCAAAAAAAGATAGATGTGATCTCAGCCCAAATTCTCAACATGTTTATATCCAGTGAAATAATCTGCTTCAATCCATATTTGTTGGTGTTTAACCTTTAAAAAAAAAACCATTTTCATTGCAGTTGAAAAGAAAGCTTGCGGGGTGTCGAGGGGTCGATCTGACCAAGGAGAAGATCGGCCACTTATAGTGCCAGCCCAGATGATAGGTGGAGGCTCTCTTCTCGCATCCAGCTAATCCTGGCTGCTGTGGTGTGATAGGAGCTTCTAAGAGACACTTACCCATGCTGCTCAGAGACCTGTGGTTATGGAAATAACCCAAAGTTATCTGACGGAATGACCTTTTTTACCCTGATCTCTTCTTATGTTTTCTTTTCCGTTTCACTGTGTGAGTTCACAAGTGTACTGACCAAGTTAGAGACTAGCTTCGGTCTGAGGGCTATTTCTACACCCATTGATGTTAATTGGTTGCGTTGTATTCGCTATACTCTATTTTAGTTTAACTTATATTTTCATTAGTTTCGGATTTGTATTTTCACTCTAAAAATACCACATGCATTGACATGGAAACGTTTTATGTAAAGCAGTGTTATGCAGTGTGCGAAATACCCGATGGCAACCCACCCACCTAGTGCTCCAGTATTATTCTGAAGTCCTACACAGACTCAATACGCAATGTACAAGATGTTATGGATGCAAGCCAAGGGAACCAGGCTGTAAACACTTGCCAAAATATCACTGAGGCTAATGTTGTTGATGATAAGGCCTCTCACACAACTAAGAAGAGGAGAGACGGCGTCCTGCTTTAATGCCGGTTCTTACGAAAGGCACTGGATCCAATTTGTCCAAAGCGGGACTGACGAGTCCTCAACATGACGTGAATCAGAATCAGAATCAGCTTTATTGGCCATGTGTGTTTACACATACATGGAATTTAACTATATTGGTTTCACGTCACAGTCTGGTTGTGTCATTTACAGCAAACAAAAGGAAACTTAGATTAATTAGTAAGCTTTTTAAAAGACATGTTGTTGCAAGTGACAAATAATAAATAATCTCTTGATTTTAGAGACCTCCTGAAA